>CM044306.1:44148333-44850000 GCA_024291935.2 Okapia johnstoni | reverse complement strand
TCTGTATTCACTGCCTCTTCTCCCACTGTTGCCAGCTTCAAAGTGTCCTCTTATCTCACTGTTTTGAGGGTCCCTGGAGACTAGGGGATAGGGGTGAGGTTGGGTTGAAAGAGGTCCTGAGTGCACACTCCCTGTCTGTCCCATCCCAATTTCCCTTTCACCCCAACGCCTTCTGCTCCCCTGCAGGGCCACTTGGGGTCTAGATGAAGTGTGTGTCGGGGGGGGTATGGGTACATGTGGGCACTGACTCCGCCTGCTCAGGGGAGGGGGTGACCTCACCTGCCTGCCTGGGGAATTGCATAAAAATGTGCCCAAGCGAGGGATTCCGTGAAGCCAAGAGGGCTCGCTTTCAAAACAATTAGTGCTAACATCTGCCCAAGCACCCATGCTGGTTTTGTATAATTAAAACAAGGCTCCAGAATCCCACTGGACACTCTTTAAAAACTACTCATTTTCGGCATTATTTACAACGCGGGGGTGTTGGGAGGGAGATGCCTGACACCCTCACGGCAGCCCCCAAGGAGAGGCCTGGGTCTCTTCCACAGTTGCTGTCTTCTTGGTGGCAGTTGGGGGTCCAGATTCCAGGCCCCCAGAGAGAGACTGCAGGACTGGGGAGACCTGGGTGAGACTGCTGCCCCTCTGCTCCTCTGCCTTCTCCTCCCTGGGCCTTGCTGGCCATAGGGCTGAGGTAGGGAGGGAAGGAGGGAGTGGGCAGGAGGAGGGATATTCTGTGCTCCTCTTTTCTTAAGGTTGCTTGAATGCCAGCAGCTGGAATGATTTATCAAAGCGCAGCTGGGAACTGCTGCAGAGGTGGCAGTTCTCAAAGAAAAAAAACCCAAAACTTAAACAGTAATTAATGGCAAATCACTGCATTAAGCCTTTTCAATGTAGAGAAAGCTTGAAATTGGGCAGGGGGGCAGGATTAGCTGGACCAAGGCAGCAGAGGTCAGCTTCTAGGCTTCTCTTATGTGCACACCCAGGCAAACAAGCACATTCATTCATTGTCAGATGCACGTGTCCCAAACACATGAGAGCACACAGATGCACAAAGGCAGTCCTGGGTGGCACACACCCAAAGACACATGTGTGCCATGCCATGCTTGTATATACACACATGCATCTGCAAACATGCACACACATCTGTGAACTCGAGTATGCATGCCACGTGCCCAGGCATGGGCATGCACACCTCTGAGGCCCACAGATAAATGCACTCGTATTTACCCATACACAGGCATGCACATACCTGCACACACAGGCAGACCCAGGTGGGGACTGTGGGCTGTGCTGGCTGAAGGTGCATCTGTACTCCACTCTTTGCATTCTCGCAAGTTCCAGCGCTCTGGGAGCTGAGATCTCTGTGGGAGCCTTCATATTGTGGGGCCGAGGGAGAGGCCGAGCCCTGAGGCTTGGCTGCGTTGGGCTGTTCTCAACCAGGAGGGGAGGTGGAGTGCTCTGAGCCTGAGGCTGGAGCTCAGTAAAGCTCTGAGTTCCCAGGCCCCTGACTCTTCCACTTCACAGCTAAGAAGTCAGGTGTGTTCCACACAGCTCGCCCAGGGTCATCGCCCCGGCTCTGCCCTTCTGTGCCCCTCCTGTGCCCCTTTCCCCACGGCCTGCCCTCCCTAACACGGGCTGCCAGCAGAGAAAATGGATATCTTCGGACCAATGAAATGACGAAAAGAAGAGCTGACCACTCCGCATGGTTCTTTGGGATGGAAGCCAAGCCTTCCAGTGGGCATCTTTCCGTGGTGGGGTCATTTGGGCCCCAGGTTTCAAGTGGCAACTATGGTTCCTCCAGGTGGGCTGTTTGGGGGTGAGGAGCCATCCACTGATGCAGGTGGTGGCTATTTCCTCTGAGAAATGGGTACTTTTCGAGTGTGTGTGCTGCCCAGGACTCTGGGCAGGCAGCCACCGGAGGGGAGACAGGAGAACAGGGGAGGGAGGAGAGTGTAAGGCTGACATCCCTCAGCAGTTATTTGGAGTCTGGGCGATGAGAGTCCTCAACAAGGTGTGACAAACGTGGCTCTTCCTGGTGTTTGCAAAGTGCTTTCCCATTGGCCCTCTCCTGGGGTCGGTCGGCTCCCACCTCAACCTTAGCAAAGAGGGAGCCAAGTGGGGAGGGAAAATGCAGGCTTGGGGAGGCAGAGAGACATACTTTGGAATCCCAGTCCTGTGTGACCTTGCACGGTCCCTTGCCCTTTTACTTCCCTAGTATTCTTCTCTGTAAAGTGGCAGCAATTGAGGCACCAAACTCCAAGGACTGTTCTGAGGATCCAATCAGATCATGCAGCAAAAGGACCCAGCACGGTGCCGGGCACAGAGCAAGTCTGGGCTTGTTGGCTTCTGTGACGGTGATAAGAGTTATTGCTCTCTATTAGGGTACTTGACATTCACAAGAGCCCCATTTCACAAAGGAGGAATCTGAGGCTGAGGGAGTGCCATCTTTTGGGTGTTTGTTAAGCTCACTCCCTTTTGAGACCCTGAAGCCCCTGAACTTCCCTAGTGGCTCAGTGGGAAAGAATCCACTTGCCAATGCAGGAGATGAGGGTTCGATCCTCGGGTCGGGAAGATCCCCTGAAGTAGGAAATGGCAACCCACTCCAGTATTCTTGCCTGGAGAACCCCAAGGACAGAGGAGCCTGGTGGGCTACAGTCCATGGGGTGGCACAAGTCAGACACGACTGAGTGACTGAGCACGCACACGTGCTTCTCGGTCCCAGGGGTGGCCTGGGTAGTGAGGGAGCCAGAGGACACCTGAGTGTTGGCATCTGGAGCCAAACCAGAGTCCCTCTTGAAGGAACTGGAAGTTTGCGTTTGAGTCACAGCATCTGGCCGGCCTCTGTTGGGTGTCCGAGGTTATGTAGGGTTAAGGCCAGGCGGCACGCAGAGAGAGGAGAATGAAGCAGAAACCCTGAGTGAAGGCAGGGAGCAGGTTTGCTCTCTGAACCAGTGCCCCTTCTGTTCAGGACCTACTGCCTCGTGGCGTCTGGCTGCCTGTCCCACCACTTTCAGGGCCCTGGCAATACCAGTCCCCTCCCGCCATCCTCACCACCTCTTCACCAGAGTGTGAGGGCCGTGTTGTAACCATGGGATGCCTGAGCACAGCCATGGAGGTTCACACCTGGAGGTTCACACCTGCAGGTACAGCGCTGGGGTCCGGCAGTGACAAGACAGACCTGGTCCTTGCCTTCAAAGCAGGGAGGCAGAATTTGAACACATGCCCAATAACCCTTGAGTCATGGTTGATCCAAGAGCTGTGCGTAGTGAGAGACTAAAGGAGCCTGACTGGTTGTGGGGGAACTGGTCAGGGAAGGGCTCTCACGAGTCACCTGGGGTGAGCTCTGGGCACAGACAGAGCATTTGACCGGGTGCCATTCAGTCAGCCAGGAAATGGCCCAGATGAAGTGGGGGACCTAAGATACCAGCTTCCCCCACCTCTTGAGGCTGCCAACATCCTGGGGCCAGAGAACAAAGCACTGCAGGATCAGGAAGCCTTGGTGAGGCCAAGGCTTAGGCCAGGGGATGTCCTGCACTCAAACTGAGTGCTTTACTGCTGACTCAGCTCCTGATTTCGGAGAAGGCAATGGCACCCCACTCCAGTACTCTTGCCTGGAAAATCCCATGGACGGAGGAGCCTGGTAGGCTGCAGTCCATGGGGTCGCTAACAGTCAGACACAACTGAGTGACTTCACTTTCACTTTTCACTTTCATGCATTGGAGAAGGAAATGGCAACCTACTCCAGTGTTCTTGCCTGGAGAATCCCAGGGACAGGGGAGGCTGGTGGGCTGCTGTCTATGGGGTCGCACAGAGTCAGACACGACTGAAGCAACTTAGCAGCAGAAGCAGCAGCTCCTGATTTAAACTAGGCGAGTACGAGCGTCACTGCCCACAGGGCCTTGGGTTCGCTGGCTGAGTCCATGGAGGGTCAGGCCCGGTCAGTGGTGCAATCTGATTTGGAACAGGGGCATGGCACAGGTTACTTCCCCAAGTCCATGGGATGACGCAGGGTAGGGGTGTTTGGAGTAGGAGAAGGGGTGATACCATCACTGGCTTCAAATCTGAGAGAATTGTTATTATTACTACTCATAAGAGCTACCCTGTTTTGAGAACTTGCTACATAGGAGGCAGTGTGCTAAGAGCTCTGTGTACGTCAGGGGTCCCCAACCTCCGGGATCTAATGCCTGATGATATGAGGTGGAGCTGACGTAGTAATAATAGAAATGAAGTGTGCAGTAAATCTAACATGCTTGAATCATCCTGAAACCATCCTTCACCCAGGTCCATGGAAAGATTGTCTTCTGCGAAACTGGTCCCTGGCACCAAAAAGTTTGGGGACCACTGCATATATTACCTCAATGATGCCACCCGGCTACTCAATAAGACAGAAACTGGTAATATCCCCATTTTACAGATGAATAAACAGAGGCCCAGGTTTATTGCGATAGTTTGGATACTTATTCAACAGATCTTTGATTCCACACCCAGCATGGGTGAGGTGTATTTCCCTGACCTGTTGATGTTGAGCTTGGCCATGTAACTCATTGTGGCTGGTGCAATGTTATGGATGTGATATGAACAGTGGTTTGAAGGTGCTGATTGGTTTCACTTGGCTCGTGCTCTCCTGTCATTTCCATGGGAACATGCTCTGTGTAGACGCTGGTTCTAGAATGCAAAGAGACTTAAAGAGCAGACTTGAGTCTGACTCTCAGCCTGAAGCAGAGGCTCTTAACCAAGCTCTGCTTAGACTGCCTAAACCACAGCCAACCTGCAGACCATTGAGTGTGGCAATTCATATGTATCACTGTAAGTTACTGAGTTTTGAAGTATTTTGTTATGCAGCATTTCTGTGGCCATAGCTGACCAATCCAGTTTCACAATCAGTACTGGCTGAACTGAGTTTCAAACTGAAGTGGTTCTAACCAGAAAATGTAAATTGAACCCTTATGCTCTGCAGTCTATCAAATCAGAAAATGTAGGTGAAGTTTTTGGCAGAGTGCAAGGCCCTTCATCAATAGTTGTATGTAACAGCATTAATATTTGTATTGTCATTATTGCCATCTGTAAAGAGCCAAGGAAACCCAAAGCATCATGGGCGGCTGGAAGGGCTGTTGCCAACAGTGCTGGAGGAAGGGCCCTTGGGGGCACTATGGCTCCTACCTGGATTTTGGAGCAGAGCCAGAGTTACCTGTCGGTGGCTGAGGTGCCTGAGGTGCCTGAGCAGTCTCCACCCCCTTCAACGTCCCCACCCCCTTCAGCGTCCCCATGGGGACGAGGAGCAGGAGAGCAACATGGGCTCAGCAGTCGGATTGTGGTTGGAATTCTAGCCCACCACTTGCTGGCTGTACACTTGGGCCAGTGCCCTCTCACTGAGCCTCAGTTTTCTCATCTGTTAAATGGAGGCGAAGGTCAAAGTTTCCTTGTAGGACTGTCGTGAGGATCAAATGCGATTGTTACTGAAGAAGATTAGCAACCAACCAACCAAAAACATACATACCTATCTACATAGACTAGGAAGCCAAGAGGGCTGGTCCTTGGAGCCCATGTGCAGTGACTCCAGGGGTCACCTGAGCACTTTGGGAGAATGGGGGGCTGTGAGTGGTACAGGCTGCTGCTGGAGAGAATGGCTCTTCTGTGGCTATTGTGGTGACTCCATGGTGACCCTTGGGATGGTTTCCTTCACGTCTGGGAGCGTTAGCCAGTGCCTCTGAATCTGGCCCTGGCGGGCAGAGTCCTCCCCAGTACACGCACACCCCAATCCTGGTGGCAGCCAATACAGCCTGGGCTTCTTGGCCTGCAGGGGCCACTTGAAGTGCCTGGTCCAGCCTGACACCCAGAGTCTCCTGCTCACCCCAAACTCCTATGCCAGCACCTCAGACCTTTGCAGGGGATTAGCTGTGCCCCTGATAGGCTTGATTTTTCATATTTGAATAATAAAGAGCATCGTGGCCCCTGGCCTCCCTTCAACATGCCGAGCACCCTCCCTCAGCTCTTCTCCCAGCTTCCAGGTCTTAGTTTTAAGTCACTTCCTGTGGAAGCCATCCCAGATCCCCCTAGACTAGCATACACCTCACAGTTCCCTGCATTTCCTGCTATTCTCT
Source organism: Okapia johnstoni (assembly GCA_024291935.2). Classification (NCBI taxonomy): domain Eukaryota; kingdom Metazoa; phylum Chordata; class Mammalia; order Artiodactyla; family Giraffidae; genus Okapia; species Okapia johnstoni. The sequence continues at coordinate 44,843,902 of CM044306.1, read as the reverse complement.
TCCCTCCCCATGCCTCTCTCCCCCCACTGCTGCCAATATTTCCTGTTCTTACTATAGTGTGAATGACTTACTCTTGTCTACAGTAGAGGCAAAGACAAGGGGAGGAGAAGAACGTTCCTCAGGCACCTGCTGCTGCCAGGCATTGTGCACACATGACCTCATTTTGTCCACACCAAAGGTTGGCTGTTAGAGTGATTATCCCCATTGAGCAGATGAGGAAACTGAGGCTTAGAGAGAGGAACCCAGGGTGGCCTGACACTGACATCTGATCCCCCAACCACTCTCACTCCTGGGTCCTCAGCACCTTGTGCCCTGAGGCACGGCTCACCCCCTCTCTTAATTGTAATTCAACTACTTGTGATATTTTGGTACCAATTAATATTGATTTTACAATTGGTTTACGGAGATGTTGTTTTATTACTAATATATTTAATGTGCAAATCAATAAGAACACTTGCTTGGCCCTCTCCCTGGAAGGTAATAAAATCAAATATCTCAGGGGTAAAATGTTATCCGAGCTGTGAATGGCAAAGCAGATGCTTAATGTAATAGTTAAAGACGAGGCCGGGGGGCTTGGCAAAGCTCATCTGCCCCCAGCCGGCTCTCAAGGCTGCCAGCGAGGGGGCTCCCTGGGCTCTAGACCTGCTGGGGAGGCTGCATTGTGGTTCCCTTGGGCTATGGTGCAGGGGCTGGGATTGAGGGGGACAGGCAGGGGACCACTGCTTTTGGGGAGCTGCTCCGTGTAGGCCTGCTCTCACTGCCTGTCCTTTTTTTCCCCTTCCTCCTCTCTCTCCTCCCTCTTTCCTTCCCTCCCTTCCCCCTCCCACCCCACTTCCTTTCTGTTTATTCATTCTTTCATTCATTTAGTTGTTTATCTGATCATTTGTTTGCTCTCATATTTTCCCATCCATCCCTCCCTCCATCCAATTTTTCATTCATTCATTCAATGGCTTTTTGGACTTTTGTTCACTCCCTTATATATTTATTCTGTCATTTGATTGTTCATTAATTCATCCACTCTTGTATTCATCCACTCTTGTAGTCTTCGATTTGTTGGTTTGTTCCTTCACTGATTTGAACAGTCATCCAGCAGCTATAAACGGAGCACTCATTCTGTGAGCAGCTGTTGCTGTGGGTTGGGGTGGGCCTTTGGACCAGGTGCATGGCCCCTGCCCACCTCCTGGAGTCATGGTCAGATGGGAGAGCTGGCCGCCTTTCTTCTATTTCACCCTCTTCTCTTTCTCCTGTGTCCAGTGGCAAAGGCTGGAGCAAAGGGACACTGAGGTGCTTTTGTCCCTTGGGGTCTTCCTGTACTCAGCGTTTCCAGAGCACCCACCATGTCCGTGTGGGGACTGTCCTCACCTCCTAACTAGGGAAAGAGGCCCAGAGACGTGAAGGCACTTGCTCAAGCTCATACAGGTGTAGACATTAGAGCTGGGATCTGAATCTGGCTCTGTTTGACTCTGAAGTCTGTGCTTTCCCTGTCACCGAGGCAGGGTGGTTGGGGCACAGACCCCAGAGCCAGACCTGGGTTCTAATCTTGCTCCTGCCCCCACCAGCCTTGGTACCCTCCTCTGTGAGAGTGGGTCTAATCACAGCAGCGGAGCTCTGACTTGTGAAGGGTGCGGAGCGGTGACCTGCCACGTTCGAATCTTCTGGATGTGGCCACTGGCAATGAACAAGTCCTTTCTGAGACTCTGTTTGTTAGGAGGCTGGGGCATGCCTTTGGGTCAGGAGGAGTCTGTGTGTAGCTCTCCGGGACAGGACATGTCACAACTCCCCCTCTTCTGGGGTCCTCTAAAGCCCTGCTCTGCTGGGGTACAGGGATGGGGGTGGGCATGGGGACGGGGAGCTGGAGCCCAGCTCCCCTGCTGTGATTTATGGGGGAGCTGGTAATGAAGCTGGCTGGCAGTAAATAATCAGACATGAAATCTTACCATTTAATTAACCAAAAATAAATGATCAAGGGCCCTTGGAAGAAGGGAGTCCTGGCCACCTCAGAGTCAGATGCTGCTGTGGGCTCGGTGTGGAACCACTCACTTGCTCATCATTCATTCATTCATTCATTGTGAATCATTCATTCCCGTGGGCACAGCCTTTGCTGTTCCAATGGAATGTTATCATACCCATCTTGCAGATGGGGAAGCTGAGGCCCAGAGAGAGGAATGGATTTGCTGAGAGTTCCATGGGAGTCAGTAAGTGACCTGGGATTTGATCTTGTGGCCCCTGAACCCAGGGCCGCAGCCCACAGTCCTCCTCCTTGTCTAGACCTGTCCATCTCTCCAGATCCTGCTGTTGCCCTCCTTGCCCTGGAAGGCCTCCTGGGCTGCTGTTGCCCAAGGTGCCACTGAGTAACCCCAGATCTCGGGCAGCTGGGGCAGAGCTTGGTCCCAAGCCTTCCTTGCCTCTCCTTGACCTGCGTGGGTGGAGAATCTTTTCAGTTAAAGACAACACTCACCCATACCTCCAAGTGTATTTCTATAGAAATTGACTCCCTTGGTGGGAAAGAATAGATTCATAGGGCGATGGGAGGACTGGCCCCAGGAGCAAACAGAAAAGTCCGTGTGTGTGTTAAGGAGCTCTGTGAAGGGCCAGCTTTTCCTTTTCTCTCTTTGTTTTTTAGGGTCAGCCCCTGACTTTCAGTCCCTCCTCCCTGGCCTTCTGTATAATGGGTACACGGCAGCTAATTAAATAGAGGATGGAGAAGGAAGCAGGAACAGAGGAGAGGAGGAGCCGGGATATGTGTCCTAGTGTCCTGATTTTGTTGTTCTGGCTTTTTTCTTTCTCTGTTTCTTTTTTGTTGTTGTTATCATTTCTTTGGATTTTTTTTTTCGGTGCCTTGTTCTTAACTTGAAAGGTAGCTAACAGTTTGGAGCCCTTTGCATGTACCAAAGAAGAGTTGCATGTAATGATCTCATCTGGTCTCACAACAGCCCTGTAGAGTGAGTATTCTTAGAATCTCCATTTTCCAGCTAAGGCCTGTAAGGCCCAGAGAGGGTCAGTGACATCTCCAAGGACACACAGTTCAATAAGTGGCCGACCTGGGACTGAAATCAGGTTTGTCTGAGCCCAAACCCATGGCCTTTGTCCACTTTCTTTGCTGTTTCCTTGTTCATGAACTGGTAGGACAGAGTCAGGGCAGCTATAGAAACTTCAACCTTTAACCCTGGGAAATGGACAGTTCCTGCAGGTTCAAGAAGAAGTGCTAGTGTGAGTGGGAAGGAAGATGGGCCAGATGGAGAAGGTGGGGGCTGCCCACTGTGGTCTGGCTTTGGCTGCACCAAAGCTTTGGTTGGGGGTTGCCTGGGAGCATGTGCTCTGTATAAGACAAATCTGGCTTTGCATCATGGCTCTGCTGCCCACATACTTTGTAGCCCTGGACAAATTCCCTCCCCTGGCTGAGGGATAACAATGGGGCCCACCTTCCAAGGTTGGGGAGGGGATTACATGACATCATTCAGGTCTGTGCTCAGCAGAACATGTCAGGTATACAATAAGTGCCAAGTAAATGAGAGCCAATATTGTTTCTCTAGTATCAGGACTATAAAGAAAGCTGAGCACCGAAGAATTGATGCTTTTGAACTGTGGTGTTGGAGAAGACTCTTGAGAGTCCCTTGGACTGCAAGGAGATCCAACCAGTCCATCCTAAAGGAAATCAGTCCTGAATGTTCATTGGAAGGACTGATGCTGAAACTCCAATCCTTTGGCAACCTGATGCAAAGAGCTGACTCATTGGAAAAGACTGTGATGTTGGGAAAGATTGAAGGCAGGAGGAGAAAAGGATGACAGAGGATGAGATGGTTGGATGGCATCAGCAACTCAATGGACATGAGTTTGAGTAATCTCCAAGAGTTGGTGATAGTCAGGGAGGCCTGGCATGCTGCGGTCCATGGGGTCACAAAGAGTCGGACATGACTGAGTGACTGAACTGAACTGAGTATCAGTATTCTACTGAAAGTGAAAGTCGCTTAGTTGTGTCCAACTCTTTGTGACCCCATGGACTATACAGTCCTTGGAATTCTCCAGGCCAGATTACTGGAGTGGATAGCCTTTCCCTTCTCCAGGGGATCTTCCCAAGCCAGGGATCGCACCCACGTCTCCCACATTAATACAAAGTCTTTTTTGTAGGATTATTGTATGAATTTGGGCTTGTATGAATTGTATTGTACTGTATGAATCAGAGATAATATATTCAAAATACCTAGATGAGTACCTGGTATGTGTTGGGTACTTCACAAAAGTAGAGCTTATTTCTTTCTTGTAAAACATATATTTATTTTTGTGCATATACACACTGAAGAAAGTCTGGGAGGAGAATTACCAAAATACCAACAGCGATTTTTTTTTTCAGGATTGCAGGTGATATTTTTCTTTTGTGTGATTTTCTGTGTTTTCTGCATCTTTAGCCACAAGGAGTTGTCATTTTTGCACCTAGAAAACCAGAAACAACAGAAGCTGCTGTGACCAGGCAAGCAGGGCCCTCCCCCCAACCCCAGTCGCCTGGCAGTGGATGCTCATTTTCCAGGAGAAGGGGACCCAGAGAGCTGCTCTGTCCTCCATGACCAAAGGCCCTGGACCCCTGGGTCTCAATACTTGGGAACTGGTATTTCCATTTTGGGCCCCTTACCTTGGGCATCCATTGAGGGATGTCCAGGGTTGGTCTATGACCAGGAGACACTCCTCATGCTTCCCTAAAGCTGAGGACACCTCCGGGCAGCCACCATGGTTCTAGCCCCTGCCCCCCAAACCTCAGACACACCCTGGTTTCTTCCTTCCCACCCCAGTATGACCCTGCCCCTCCTTGCCAATTGGCATATGGAATGTGGAGACAATAGAAGCTGAGTGTAACCACTGTTTACAGAAAAAAAAATAGTACAAGATTTATTTATTGGAAGGTGACTGAGGAATATGAATTCTACACTCCATTTAAAATGCTTTTTATTTCTCTCAGCCTTGGGGCTCAGAGTACATCTAATTTCACCCACAGCTATAATTCTCTACCAAACAGTTCCTGCTGCTCCTCTGGGGTCCCCAGGAACCAAGTTAGTTTATGTCTGCCACTGCTGAGGCGCGGGCAGGGGCGACGGCTACGTGCCAGCGCGCACGGCGCCCTCCCACCCGCGCCACCCGCTGGTGCCGAGGTGCAGGCCTCTGTGCCCATGATGGGCCGGGCCCGGCTGGGTCCACGCGGTGCCCGTGGTGCCAGGCCCCAAGCCTCGGGCTGGCCTGAACGTGAGCGGGCGAGCAGCCCATATCTCACACTGGACGTGTTGATTGCTCCAACCTCAGAGCTAACAAACAATTAGTTTGTTAGTATATTTATCCCGTGAACATTGGAGCCTGTGATTACAAATCCAATAGCGGGATTGTGGCAGCATTTGGAGATAAATCTGTGCTCCAGGCCTGATGGTGTCAGCCGTGGGGGTGGGGGCAGCAGCCGGGGGAGGGGAGACATCTCGGTGGCCTTGTCTGCCCGTCCCTGTGGCCGTTTTTTTTTTTTTTTTTCCCAGTTGCTTGTCTGTCTGGATGTGTCTCAGCCAGCTTGTCTGTCTGACCCTTTGCTGGCCTTCCTACCTGGCACTCTGTCCTTCCCTCTATACTTCCCCGGGCCTGCAGAAGTACCTTGGAAGATGCCACGCCTTGAGTTGCTGATGTTCTACCTGGAGAGACAGCGACACCCATGCTGGTGATCAGAGTGATGGGTGGGGAGAGCACCGTGGGGCCTCAGGGAGGAAGGGGCTATCTCTGCAGGAAGGTCAAGGAGGCCCCTGTGGGTGTTGGCCAGTAGTAGCCCCTCTTTCTCTCCTTTGCCTTTTTCAACATCTTTCCTCAGGGCTCCCCTATCTTGAAAACAAAACCCCAAACCCTCCCTAGGCTACCCACCCCATCTTCTTACCATCATAGTTTTCTTCACTTGTGCAGGTTTGGACCACTGCCCCCATTGCCTTCTTTGGTGCCCAGTAGATCCAGTTGCCCCTGGAGATGCTGTAATGGACACCTGTCCTTCCCACCTCTCAGTCCCCTGGGAACCCCTGGACTCCCTTTCCTTTGTGACCTCTTGAGCTTTCCATGGCACAGCAGAGCTCCCCCTGGACTGGGCTGCATTCCCTCTAAGTGAGTCTCCCTAACTCCCATGGGTCCCTCTTGCTCTGCTGGCTTCTTAACTGCAGCTGTCCCCTGGGGCCAGTTCTGCAGGGCTGCAGGGCTCTTATGGTTTGTGAAGAGGAATTTCAGGGCACTGACTAGGGCTTAGACTCTCATCCACCAAAGCCATCATCATCATCTTCTTTTTAAAGACATAATTCTCATACTGTAAAATTCACCTTTTAAAAGTAGGCATTCAATGGTTTTTAAAATTTATTATTTTTAATTAAAAATATTTTATTATTTATTTGGCTGCATCAGGTCTTCACTGTGGCATGTGGGAGTGTCAGTCATCCTTGAGGCATGCAGGATCTTGATTTAGTTTTGGCATGCACAATCTTTTAGTTGCAACATGTGCACTCTTAGTTGACTTGTGTTGGATCTAGTTCCCTTACCATAGATTGAACCCAGGCCCCCTGCATTGGGAGAGTGGAGTCTTAGCCTCTGGACCACCGGGGAAGTCCTATTGATTTTTAGTATATTTACAAGGCAAACAAAAGAGGCTTCCCCAATGGCTCAGCGAGTGAAGAATCTGCCTGCAATGCAGGAGACACAGGAGACACAGTTTTGATTCCTGGGTTGTGAAGATTCCCTGGAGGAGGAAATGGTAACACACTCCAGTATTCTTGCCTGGAGAATCCCATGGACAGAGGAGCCTGTTGGGCTAATGTCTATGGGGTCACAAAAAGTCAGACACGACTGAGCACACAGCACACAGAGACAGAATTTCTGGGGTTTGCAGTCTAAACCTATGTGTGAGTCCTTTTCCTGTAAATTTCTGAAGCTGGGTGAGCCAATTGCTTCTCTAATATCAAGATTTTTATCTACAAAATGGAAGTGATAATAGCACCTACCTCATTGGTTTTGTTGGAAAATTATTTGGGATAATGTATGTAGAGGGCTTAGCACAGATCCTGGCACACAGTCTATACCAGGGATAAAGACTTCATTTTTGGACCATTTCCCAGTCAACTGTGGATCCTATTCTGGGATAGTGCAGGGACAGGGAGCTTAAAGATGCACTTAGGGCAAAGGAATAGGGCTGCCTTTCCACTTCTCAACAGTCTATTCTATAAAATAATTTCTTTAGATCTAGAGCTTACCAGTGAATCAATAATTCTTATCCCCTGTAGTCTCAGTCTCCAGATAAATGTCCTCTTGCATCTCCTGGTTAGACTGTGAAAGGGGTGAGTGTGCTGTGTGGACAAGCCCCAGTCAGCACCTTGAACAGAGACTTGCTGCTGTCCGTGGTGCTGATAGCTTTCAGGCCTGCTGCTCACCTCAGAGATGTGGCTACTCAGGGACTAGAGGGAATGTCTGAAAGCTTTATGTGTGTGTGAATGCATGGGAGTATGTTTACATGTGTGTGCGTGTGTGTGTGTGTGCGCATGCGTGCACGCATGTGCAGAGTGGGAGGGACCTGGATCATAGCAATTGACTTCAATAAGGTCAAAGAATGTTCAAATTCCTTACAATTTTGCTCATTTTACATGCTAGCAAGGTAATGCACAAAGTCCTTCAGGTTATGCTTCAGCAGTACATGAGCTGAGAACTTTCAGATGTATAAGCTGGATTTAGAAAAGGCAGAGGAAGCAGAGATCAAATTGCCAACATCCATTGGATCACAGAAAAAAACAAGGGAATTCCAGAGAGACATCTACTTCTGCTTCACTGACTATGCTAAAGCCTTTGACTATGTGGATCACAACAAACTGGAAAATTCTTAAAGAGTTGGGAATACCAGATCACCTTACCTGTATCCTGAGAAACCTGTATGCAAGACAAAAAGCGACAGTGAGAACCAGACATGGAACAATGGGCTGATTCAAAATTGGGAAAGAGTATGTCAAGGTTGCATATTGTTACCTTGCTTATTTAACTTATATACAGAGTATATCATGTGAAATGTCAGGCTGGATGAATCACAAGCTGGAATCAAGATTGCCAGGAGAAATATCAACAACCTCAGATATGCAGATGATATCATTCTAATGGCAGAAAGTAAAGAGGAACTAAAGAGCCTCTTAAAGAAGGTGAAAGAGAAGAGTGAAAAAGCTGGCTTAAAACTCAACATTCAAAAAACTAAGATCATGGTATCCAGTCCCATCACTTCATGACAAATAGATGGGGAAAAAGAGGAAACAGTGACAAATTTCATTTTCTTGGACTCCCAAATCACTACAGATGGTGACTACAGCCATGAAATTAAAAGACACTTGCTCCTTGGAAAAAAAGCTATGACAAACCTGCACAGCATTTTAAAAAGCAGAGACATCACTTTGCTGACAAAGGTCTGTGTAGTCAAAGCTACAATTTTTCCAGTAGTCATGCACATATATGAGAGTTGGACCATAAAGAAGGCTGAGCACTGAAGAATTGATGTTTTCAAACTGTGGTGATGGAGAAGACTCTTGAGAGTCTCTTGGACAGCAAGGAGTTCAAATCAGTCAATCCTAAAGGAAATCAACCCTGAATATTCATGGAAGGACTGATGCTGAAGCTCCAATACTTTAGCCATCTGATGTGAAGAGCCGATTCTGGAAATGAATTTCAGCAAACTCTAGGGGATAGTGAAGGACAGGGAAGCCTGATGTGCTGCAGTCTATGGGGTCACAAAGAGTCAGACAGGACTGAGCAACTGAACAAGAATAAGGTGACTTAGGACTCTTCCCTCAATTCTGCAGGCACTGGAGATCCTAAGCCAGGGTGAATAAGAGGTTGGCTGGAGGAAGAGTAACATCTTAAGATGACTGCCCCAACCTTCTAGGAATTCCTCTCGATGCTAACAGAACCTGAGAAAAGCCCATTCCCACTCTTTTCAGTGGCTGGGACCATATAATGCCTTATTATAGCAGATTGTAGGGGGCACTGCTCTAGTCTTCCTCTAGTGTTAGTCGTTCAGTAGTGTCTGACTCTGTGCGACCTCAGGGACTATAGCCCACCAGTCTCCTCTATCCATGGAATTCTGCTGGCAAGAATACTGGAGTGGGTAGCCATTCCCTTCTCTAGGGGATCTTCTTGACCCAGGGATCAAACCCAGGTCTCCTGCATTGCAGGCTGATTCTTTACCATCTGAGCCACCAGGGACCAGTCTTCCTCTGAGTGGGGAACCAAATGAGAGATCGAGCCCCGTCAGCTCTTTGCAGTGTCCTCTAGGCCTTGTCTTGGAGCAAGTGAGGGTTGGCAGGGTGTGACATCAGGGCTTTCTTCACCTGCCTAGGAGATTTGTGATCTGTCTCCTGCCTCTGTGTCTAACTGCAGGGCTAAAGACTGTAGCTTCTCTTCCTTCCCCTTCTGGAGGAACTTGGTTTGTGGGCTGGGCCCCATGATTTAATTCAAGTCCCTGCTGATGTGGGAGCAGGCCCCCAGACTAGCCTGCCTTCCTGTGGCTAGGACCCCCTCACTGGGGGTTGCCAGCATTTCCCCAGGACCTGGGAATCAAGCTGGGTCACTCTGATCTGGTGTATGTCTGGGAGAGCACTCAATGCCCCAAACCAGGAACTCTGAGACCCTGCCTATCCCACCCCAGATCACTTTAGACATAGGCTGTAGTCACATTTGTTTCATTCTTAGCTATTCCTGTGCCCATCTGTCCCTGATCCTGCTGGGAGCGTCTTGATTGCTGGAAAGCTGAGGCTATGCAAAATAAACTCTTCTCTTTCCCCATCGCCATGGTTCTCTCATCCTCATCTCACATTGGGATGCTTGCCTTTGGGGATAGGGTTCATTTCCCCCACACTTCCTCTAATAGTTAAAAAACAATTTTTAGAAAACCCCAAAAAAGACTTCATGATCCATTAACAGGCTATAGGACAGACCCAATAGGATGCGTATGTTTGTTTTGGTGACTGCGAGAGATGTTTGGTATATGGTTATTTTTATGTATGCGAGATGTGATTCCATATGGGGCTAAATCTGTACATTCTTTCTCTGTGATTGTGTGTGTGCATGTGCACTTGTGCACGCATATTTGTGCAAGAGAAAGAGAGCTGTCTCCTTGGTTGAGACTAGATCATGTCAAGAAACAAGTCTCAGTCTCTTTCTCTCTTCCTCCTCTCTCTCTCTCTCTGCTTTGTGAATGCACATTTATGTGTATCATCCATTTTCCTAAAAGCTCGGAGTGCAATGTACTGGGTGTGGCTCTGTGTCCTCTCCCAACATAAGCTATGTCCATGTACACGGGCTGTGGCAAGTGTGTGTGCACGCATGGGTCGTGCCCATCCTTTAAGTTCCTGTCCCTCTGCCTCTCTGTCTCATGTAGCGAGCATACGCCAGTGTCTGTGGGGATGTGATCCTGACATTCTGCCAGGAACCAGTTCCCTTCACGGAACCAAGTTGCCGACTTTTCCCCCACATGGCAAAGTTGTTTCTTTGAAACGCTTCCAGCACCTGGCTTAATAGACCTTCCTGTGAGCATATTCCCAGTTCCGCACTGCTCCCCAGTGACTGGGGACCTTTTGTCAAGCACATATGAAATTAAGTGAAATAAAAATCATATTAAAAATTATTACCATCTAACAGCCATTAGTCTGCACACTGCTGTCAGCCTGTGATGGATTCCTCACTTACTTCAATGAATGTTCTAACAACAGTGATAAAATCACTCAGAAAAAATAGAATAAACTGTTAACCCTCTCCCCATCGACACTTGTTTTTCTTTGAGAAAAATACAATAAGAGATCCTGGTAGAAGAGATAGAGCCACTTGTGACTATTTTCTTAAAAAATATTTATTTATTTGGCTTCATTGAGTCTTTGTTGCGGCACGTGGAATCTGCCATTGTGGCCCATGGACTCTATTTGTAACGAGCAGGTTTAGTGCTCTCCCCACAGACTGTGGGATCTTAGTTCCCTGACCAGGGATCAAACCTGAATCCCCTGCATTGCAAGGCATATTCTTAACCGCTGGACCACCAGAGAAATCCCCATATGTGACTCTTCAGATAGAAAAGTGAGCTGGGTGTGGGACACTAGGCTTTGACCTCTTAATTTTGAGAGAGAATTTTGCTTTAGACTCTAGACGTCAGCCCTACTTTCTGAGCTCTGAGTTGAGATTTGGATTCTGGTTGAATTGTTCTGAGTCAGGTCAGGTGGGGCTTAGTTCTTGTACTTTAAACTTTAAAGTAGGTTAATTTATTTAGAAAGATTTATTATACATCTACATCTGATAGGAAGGCCCAGGTGGACCATTATATGTATCTGAGCTGAGGCAGTGACCGAGAGGATGGGGAGACCAGGCAAATTAGAAAGATGCCTTAAAGGTAGAAAAGACAGGGTTAGCTAGCAGGTTTTGTATGAAGTAGAGAGAGTGAGGTATCATGATGTTAATTGTGGAAGTGACTAGAAGTTGTTGTTGTTCAGTTGCTCAGCTGTGCCTGACTCTTTGCGACCCCATGGACTGCAGCAGGCCAGGCTTCCCTGTCCATCACCAACTCCCAGACCTTGCTCAAACTCATGTCCATTGAGTCAGTGATGCCATCCAACCATCTCATCCTTTATCATCCTCTTCTCCTCCTGCCTTCAATCTTTCTCAGCATCAGGGTCTTTTCCTATGAGTCAGTTCTTCGCATCAGGTGGCCAAAGTATTGGATCTTCAGCTTCAGCGTCAGTCCTTCCAATGAATATTCAGGACTGATTTGCCTTAGGATGGACTGGTTTGATCTCCTAGCTGTCCAAGAGACTCACAAGAGTCTTTTCCAACACCACAGTTCAAAAGCATCAATTCTTTGGCACTCAGCCTTCTTTATGGTCCAACTCTCACATCCATACATGACTACTGGAAAATCCATAGCTTTGACTATATCCACCTTTGTCAGCAAAGTGATGTTTCTGCTTTTTAATGCGCTGTCTAGTGGGGAACTAGAGGTTGGAGGACATGATTCACTGAAGTAGGGAAGACACAGTTCTTTAGTGGGAGAGAAGAGCTCCGTGATGAGTTCACTGAGTGTGGGGAGACTCTGGGTAACCAAAGTGGCTGCAGAGAAGCTTCTGGACTCCTGGATCTGTGGTCCCTGAGAGGGTTTGGGCTGGAGAGACAGATCCAGGCGTCCTTAGCCCTCAGGTCAGAGGAGAAGCCAGGGAGTGGATGAGACCATCCAGGGAGTGTGTGGAAAGAGGAGAGTCCCAAAGACAGTACCTTGAGGACAACCGGCCATCAAGAAGGTCCCAGCAGGAGACAGAGAAGGAGTGGCTGAGGAGGAGAGGAAGGTGTGATGTCAAAGAACTCAGGAAGGGAGAGGGTTTCCAAAAGAGGGAAGTGGTGGGTAAATTGAAATGATCCAGAAAACCAGTTAGGCGCTGATAAAGGTTGATGGCAACATGGAGGTACTGGGGACAATTCTAAGGGAGGAGGGAGAAGGAAGTGAGACGGAGAGGTAGGTACCCTCGCAGGCAGAGCCCTCTTCCTGCAGAGAAGATCCCTGAGGAAGCCATTCCCTCTGGCTCAGTTACCCGAACACAGAAGGGTGAGCCTGCAGACCTCCTAGAGCCTCCCCACCGTGATCAGAGGTGCAGGCTGGCTTTGTTCCAGTCCGCTGGGCCCTGCCTTTGCCTGTGGGAACACAGTGTGGAGCCTTCCTGGTGTCACTCAGTGACCCTCAGAGATGGAGGCATGTGAGGGAGGGGCTTCTACCTCAGTCCTTGGGACCCTAATGGGTTCACAGTTTCTGCTGGTTCCTCCAGGGGGCTCACGGCTCCTTGGGTGAAGGTAGGGGGCCTTGATGAAGGTGGCAGTGCCTGAGAGATGGTTCTGTGTGTAGGGAGGGTCTCTCTTCTGGTGGATGACCTGTCCCCGCCTCCCTCGTCCGTGAGGCTTGGCCCCTTCTCTGGGCTGAGAGATCTGAGTCCCTCCCTTTCCCCTGGAGCCTCCTTTGTGAGAGAGGCAGGCAGGGCACACCCGTTCACCGTGAACATGAGACACTCGGGGTGGTGGGAGGACAGGTGACCCAGTTGGGGTCACACCACCAGCCAGTGCAGGGCGGAGACCAGGGCTACTTGAAGAAGACAGAGGGTCTTCCCCAGCTAGGCTGGAAGTGGTGGGCTGCTGGAGGTCCATCTCCCTCCCTTCAAGAGGGGGATGCTCCCCACTCCATCTTGGGGAGAGCGTGGACCTACATTCGCTAGAAAAGTCAACCGGGGGGGATGGGTGATATGTCAGGGCCTTGCTTCTGCTGGAAACGTGACATGTAAACACGCACGTGTGGCCACACCGATGGGACTCAGATTCTTTCGTCCACTTTCCCCTTTTTGGTTTTCTAGGGCTGAGACGATGTCTCCCCTTTCGCACTCAAATACCCAACAAAGCCACTCTATTTGGCTTAAGCTCAAAGGGGATTTATTTCCAAGGACAGGAAACACAGCCTAGGAACAGGGTCAGAGAACCCTGGGGGGTCTCAGGCAGCCTCACCCTCCATCTCACTCTATGTCTGGAGCCAAATGGCCTCTTGGTTGAGCATCTCTGTGTGCATCTGTTTCATATTTTTGTCTGTATTTGGCTCTCCCTGCTTCTCTAAGCCTGTGGACAAATAGGGCTGCGTCCTGAACTCTGTGCTTTCATGTCACCTGGGTGAACCTTGTGTCCTGAGCACACATCCCACATTCCTGAGACTGAGAACCTGATTGGCCCAGGCTGGGTCAGGTGTTCATCTCTGGTCCAATCAGCTATGGCAGGAGTCACATGGTAATAGTAATACTATTGACAAGGAGGAGGATAATGATAATGATGATGAAGTAAGCACTATAATTATCAGCCTCACTTACAGGTGAGACATAGACAGTTGAAGAGGCACGCTCAAGGTCACATATCTAGTGTGTGGCTGAGTTGGACTTGGAACCTAGGAGTCTGATCCTAACATCTGTGAGCCTGGCTGCTGTACTATACTGTCTCTTGAACATGGTGGCCAGGCCTATCCCTAGAAGGGCAACTTTTATTTTTGTTTCTTTAAATATTTACTTATTTGGCCGAGCCTGGTCTTAGTGTGGCATGTGGGATATTTAGTTGCAGCATGTGAGATCTAGTTCCCTGACCAGAGATTGAACCTGGGACCCCCTGTCTTGGGAGTGTGGAATCTTAGCCACTGGACCGCCAGGGAAGTCCCTTGGAAGGGCAAGTTTTAGAATAAGAGGATTTGGGACAGACAATTCTAGAGTTGTCTGCTATACTCAAGTTCAAAGACAGCAAAGATCAAAGAGACTTGGGAGGGTGTCTGAAGCAGGATGTCCCCTGGTATTGGTTTGGATTACAGAAAATTGGGCAGGCTCCAGCCTGAGGCTCTGGAAAGAGACAAGCCTGGCAAACCGGGGGTGTCAGGCTTGGACCTGGAGGCTACAGGCAGAAACTCACAGGTACACCCTGGAGTGGAATAGGGCTTGAGATTCATGGAGCTTCCTTGACCTCCCAGCAGCACTCCAGGCTTGGAAGGCCCTGGGTCTGCCTCTCGGTCAGGCACTCACTGGCTTAGGCCTATGTGGGGTGGAGCCCCCAGGGCAGCTGACACCGCAGGCAGCTCCACCCCTGGTTCACCCCATGGTCTCCTGAACACAACCCCAAGGTTGACCCCTTGTTCCAACTTACTGACCTATCTCAGTCCACGCATGTGGATGCATGTCTTCTTTGGGTGTCCTTGGGGTGCCCTTCTCACCCCTGTGGAATCAGGACAACATGATGGGCTTGGAGTCAAAAAGACCTAGACTTGAATTCTGGTTCTATCATCACTAGCTGGGGGAACTTAAGCAATTTCTTCTGGGCCCTCTTTGCTCAGGTATGAAGTAGGAAGGACGAGACATATCCATGGGAAAAGAGACTCAGATAATGTACGTCAAGTGCCTGCCACAGAGTAAACACTCGATATATGTGTAGAGAAATCAACCCTGAATATTCATTGGAAGGACTGATGCTGAAGCTGAAGTTCCAATACTTTGGCCACCTGATGCAAACAGCCAGCTCATTGGAAAAGATCCTGATGCTGGGCAAGACTGAGGGCAGGAGGGAAAGGGGATGACAGAGGACGAGATGGTTGAATGGCATCATTGGCTCAATGGACATCACCAGTGAGTTTGAGCAAACACTGGGAGATAGTGAAGGACAGGGAAGCCTGGTGTGCTCCAGTCCATGGAGTTGCAAAGAATCAGACACGACTTAGCGACTGAACAACAACAACAAGGTTATTGGAGTCAATCCTTTTGTTCAGAGCTTCAGTTGTGCCCCTTTCATTCCCAGAAACACGCCTCTTGTCGACTTCTCTGCTCTATGCGGCTGGTAGATTGGCTCAAGTCTTTCATGAGATGCTGAGCAAAGAGGCTTTGTCGGGAAGAAGCTGGTGTCCCTTCTAGATGGCGTGGTCTCTGGAGAGACAGGCTCAAAGCACACTCTCCAGAGATTGTCACAGTCTTCAGACAAGCTGGCCCTAGCCCATTCCCAATGCACACTGAGGATGTGTCCTGAGCCGCCCTGCACCCAGACAGCCTCCAGACGGCTGCATTATCCTCCCATTTCAGACCCAGCAACACCCCACCATCCTCTGATGGGAGGGGCTTGCACACCTGGCTTTAGGCAAAGCACAGGGCCTTTCTCCACATTGGCTTTTGGCCCCTGAGCCCACAGTTTCCTGTTTTAGTTTTCTGGAGCTGCTGTATCGAGTACCACAAAGTTGGTGGCTTAAAATGACAAAGTTTATTCTCTCGATTCTGGAGGCTGAAAGTCTGAAATCAAGGGTGTCGGGAGGACCAGGCTTCCCCAAAGTCTCTCGAGAAGAATCTTTCCTGGCCTCTTCTTGCTCCTGGAGGTTATTGGCAATCCTTGACACCCTCTGGCTCACAGCTGCATCACTCCAGTCTCTGCCTCTGTCATCACATGGCATTTGTCTCTCCTCTTCTTATAAAGAAATTGAATTAAGCGTCCTCCCTAATCCAGTATGGCCCCATCTTAACTTGATTATATCCGCAAAGGTTTTAGTTTCATATAAGGTCATGTTCGCAAGTACCACTGATGTTAAGTGGTATTAACACTTCATCATATCGTTTTGAGGGACACGATTTGACCCATAGCACCTTCTAAGAGGGTCCCTGTGACCCTGATAGTGTTGTACTGAGGACAGGGTCTCTGGTCAGAGGGAGGCAAGACGAAGGGGTAACTTTGCACCCTGGGAAGCAGGAGTTGGGTTAGGAATGCAAGGGAGTGACCATTACCCCCCAAACCATTTCAGCTCTGGGGTCTGGAGCTCTGGAGTCTGGAGTCCCATTGCAGCAGAAATGATTAGAACTGTCAGCCTCAAGGCTAGAACAAAGCTGCCGCTTCCAGCTTAGAAAAGTCATTATTTATAAAATAAAAAGTTAAAAAAGAAAAAATAAAAAAAAAAAAGAAAAGTCATTATACAGAGGTGGTAACCTTACCTAAGACCTTGGCCTGAGTATTCCTGGTGGGGTTTCTTGGGATGACTTTGGAGTACAATAATGAGACTACTCCTAGGACTGAGGTCCCCTGGGAAGCTCCCCACTCATTTATTCATAAAGCATTCCAATACCAGGAATTGACTCAATCGCTTGCACGGGAGATATGTGTGTGTGTGCATCTAATGGAGTAAGACTCAATAGGGAGGCTGGGGTTTTGATTACTGTCTGAGGAGGGAGGGAACACTGAGTGGGGACTGGTGCTCATCCCTCAACCCTGTTCCCTTCCTTTCACATTGACAAATCTGGGGCTCTGTCTACTCAGGACCCAGAGCTCCTGGCTGCCCTGGAATCAGAGAGGCTGCCATGGCTGGCAGAAAACTGGAGGGTTGGGCAGGCTGAGGCAGAAGGGGACCCGGGATAACCAGGAGGCTGATTCATAGGGTAAGGGAGGGCTTCAAGATGCCCCTCCCAACAATACCTCCCGGGTAAAGCAGCTCAGATCCCTTGAGTCCACAGGTCCACTGCCCTGATCAGGGGCACAGAGTCTGCATGGGGCTGAATCTGTAAAATCCCCAAAGTTGAAAGGGTCAGCAAGAGCAGGGGTTACACAGTGGGCTTGAGAGATGGGGTGGGACTGTGACCCTCTTTGGGGAGCTGTGTTATCACTGGGTTCCACGTGACCTGGTTATCCTAACTCCATGAAGGGGCTGAGGACTTGGACCAGAGACTAGAATTGAGCTGGTGGGAAATCACAGAGCCTCCTGGGAGGGGAAGGGGAATTGGAGGGGCATGTGTGGGGCAAGGAGACTCAGTGGGGACTGAACCATCACTTAGGGCTGTGGGAGGCCCTGGATTCTGCAGGCTCAGAGGGCTTGGGGATTCCCACACACTGAGAGAACAACATGGCTCTGCACCACCCACCCTGGAAGCTGGGGGTCAGGAAGTTTCCCATTCTCCTTGACCATAAGCAGTGCGATGGAGTCAGGTTTGGATTGTGCCTGGGCTCTGCTGCTTAGACACTATGTGACCTGGGCACAGGCTTATTTAACTTATATGCAGAGTACATCATGAGAAATGCTGGGCTGGGTGAAGCATAAGCTGGAATCAAGATTGCTGGGAAAAATATCATTAACCTCTGATACGCAAATGACACCACCCTTATGGCAGAAAGCGAAGAAGAACTAAAGAGCCTCTTGATGAAAGTGAAAGAGGAGAGTGAAAAAGTTGGCTTAAAACTCAACATTCAGAAAACTGAGATCATAGCATCTGGTCCCATCACTTCATGGCAAATAGATGGGGAAACAGTGGAAACAATGACAGACTTTATATTTTTGGGCTCCAAAATCACTGCAGATGGTGACTGTAGCCATGAAATTAAAAGATGTTTACTCCTTGGAAGAAAAGTTATGGCCAATCTAGACAGCATATTAAAAAGCAGAGATATTACTTTGCCAACAAAGGTCCGTCAATCAAAGCTATGGTTTTTCCAGTAGTCATGTATGGATGTGAGAGTTGGACTATAAGGAAAGCTGAGCGCCAAAGAATTGATGCTTTTGAACTGTGGCGTTGGAGAAGACTCTTGAGAGCCCCTTGGACTGCAAGGAGATCCAACCAGTCTACTCTAAAGGAAATCAGTCCTGAATATTCATTGGAAGGACTGATGCTGAAGCTGAAGCTCCAATACTTTGGCCACCTGATGTGAAGAACTGACTCATTTGAAAAGACCCTGATGCTGGGAAAGATTGAAGGTGGGAGGAGAAGGGGATGACAGAGGGTGAGATGGTTGGATGGCATCACTGACTCAATGGACATGAGTTTGAGTAAACTCTGGGAGCTGGTGATAGACAGGGAGGCCTGGCGTGCTCCAGTCCATGGGGTCACAAAGAGTCGGACACAACTGAGCAACTAAACTGAACTGAACTGACCTGAGGCACGTTCTTCGCCCTCTCTGATGAGCTTAAGTGAAGTCGTTCAGTCGTGTCCGACTCTTTGCAACCCCATGGACTGTAGCCTACCAGGTTCCTCCACCCATGGGATTTTCCAGGCAAGAATACTGGAGTGGGTTGCCATTCCCTTCTCCAGGAGATCTTCCCAACACAGGGATTGAACCCAAGTCACCCGCATTGTAGGCAGACACTTTACTGACTGAGCTACCAGGGAAGCTCTGATGAGCTTCCTCCTCCATAAAATGGGAGAGTGCCATTTTGCCCCGAGGAGTTGTATCTAGAACAGAGCCTGCTGGTAAATGGTAGGTGAGTGTGTGTTGAGGGGTGTGTCTGAAGCACCAGAGCCTGTATCAGTGGCCTTGAGGGAAAGGAGGAGGTTGGTGTGAAGAGGTTGAGAGACAAGAATCTATCTGTCACCTCCCGACCCCAGGGACTCACATCTGAGCCATGGAGAGACAGTGTCCGGGCAGGAGATGAAGGACCATTTACACTGGGGATGTTGGTGACTCGAGCCATTGGCTAAGCTGCTGTGGGCTCAGAGAGGCACTCTCCCTCCCCAAATCTGCATGAATTCTGCATGGCATTTGCTCATTGAAAGCCTCTGGGGAAGCGGTGGGTTTGCAGCCTTGTTGACATCAGGGCAGCCCCTTGGCAGAGACACAAATTTGACCAGGGTAGAGCAGGAGAGTGCTGTGGGTGACCTCACACCTAAAGCCCCCACCCTGGGGGAACCCCAGAGCTGCCAGTGCGCTTATGCAGGGGTGGGAGGGGGTGTGCAGGGAAATGCAGGCAGATCTAAGGAGTCCCTGAGATGGTGCCCCCCTTGGCCTCTTCAGATTGAACTCAGGATAGCCAGCCACTCCAGGGTCCCGCAGAGTCAGTCTCAAGCCAGGCCTTGTTCTCATTGGCTCCAAGCCCAGGGGGTGGAACTTTGGAGAAGGGGTGACATCCTGTGGATGCCCAGGCCATGCTGAGTTCATAGATAACTTCATGACTTCCGGCACATCCAGGTACTCCCTGAAGGATTATTTTCTTAGTACATATCACAAGTTGACCTTTTTTCTTTACCTTTTTTCTTTCTTATCTTAAAATAATTTATTTTAAGAGAAAAATTCACCTCTCTGTGGGAGACACTCTGATCATAAAAGATTCCACGCCTGGCCCTGGACACTGACAAGCTGTGTGACGAGGGGTCAGTCCTAACCACTCTATGTCTCGGCTTTCTCATCTCTTTTTCAGGGCTGATAACCTTGGTGCCCGATAAGGTGTTCTGACGTTCGATGAGTTAAGATATGCAAAGCTCAGAACAATACCAGACCCACTGTAAGTGCTGTCTATGTCTAAGCTAGATTATTATCATTGCTGTTAAGTGGAGAGCCAGCATTACTTGCTATGAATGGAGGCAGCTGTAAAAATAAATATAATGAAAATGCAACGGAATTATTAAATTCCAGCCAGTTCCTGCAGTCAGCAGAGGGCTCGCAGCCTGGGCTCTGCAGTCTCTGTTTTTAAAAGGGTGATTTGTGGTGTTAGAGGGGCGGTCCACAAGCCAGCACCAGACTGACTTACAGTTAAAAGGGAAACCACTTCCCCACTAAAAATGCAGGGAGTTTTACTGCCTACCAGTGGCCCACGTGCCACCCTGGGAGGCTTCATGGTGGCAGTCAGGGCTGGGCAAGCAGGACAGACAGACACTCCAACCTGGGCTCAGCTCCAAGGTTTTGCTGTTTGCCAGCTGTGTGGCCTGGGAAGGTTTCTCCCCCTCCCTGAGCCTTAAGGTGCTTGCCTGAAAGGAAGACAAACCAATCCCCATCCTAGGTATGCTGGAGGAGACATGAGATGAAGAGCCGCAGGGCTTCCCATGGTCCTGGCCAAATTCCCAGGCTCTGTGTCACCCTCAGTGGGTCAGAGAGGACTCAGGACCACTTCCAGGTGGGAGACAAGCCAGGAGGGCAGCATTTAAGGGTGTCATTTGCAGACACCAGTGGGTCAGGTTTTATCTCCACAGACAGCTCTGGGTTCACCTACTATTCTGCTGTTTTCAAAGCCTGAGAAAGCTGGTGGAGGGAATCAGGATGCTGTGGTGGCCTCTGTGCTCCGCCGTCACTGAGGGGCCACGCGGGCACCCGTGGAGGTTGCCTAATGAGCATGGCTGAGGTGGCAGAGGTGGCCTGCGCACTGCCGCACTCACTGAGCAGAGCAGTGAGACGTGACCAGGAGGATCGCGGGGCCTGCCCAGGCTGCCCAGCGCGCTCTCCTTACCAATTTGCTGGTGACCCTGGGCCCGGCTCTTAACCCCAATGCCTCAGACTCTCTATCAGTAAGGTGAGGGGAGGCCCTGTCACCTTCAGACCTCAGGAGGCAGCTCAGGGCGCGAGGAGAGAAGCCGGGTTCATGGCTGGCTCTCCTGGGGTTTGCCGTGTGACCTTGGGCGAGTCTTTTGTCACTCTGGGTCCCAGTTTACACGTTGGTTTCCAGGGGTCTGTCTGGCTGATTCCCACAACCTCAGCCTTTGGGGGCCTGAGATTCTGTGGACCGCAGACAGAGAGCAGTGAGGTGGAGCAAAGCTGAGCAGAGGGGAATTCCTACCTGGAAGGTGCCTCTAAGCCACCTCCCTGCATGGTCTAGGGGGCCCTGAGCCGGGCAGAGAAGAGGAGACAAGTGTCCAGACGGCTGGATTTTGGTGTCGATCATGTCTGGTGTGAATCCTGGTGCCACATCAGGCCTTGTGTGGCCCTGGACATGTGTCTCCTTCATCCTGGGCTTCAGTCTTCTCATTGGTAGCATGAGGAGATGGTGGTATGTGTGGCCGTGACATCACAGCGGGCAGAGGGGAAGAGAAGAACTGGACAGAGAGTCTGGCTCCCAGAGGCTGAGGAAAGTGATGGATGATAATAATAATAGTATTGATTATGGTTGTGCTTTGCTGGTGGTCTTGTTGCTGTTGTGCAGATTCAGAACCAGGGGGGTGGTTGGATAACACAAAGGTGGGGAGGCTGGGCAGGCCGGGGCTCTGGGAGCAGAAGGGTTAAGTCTCCATGGAAACAGGCATGCATTATTTATGCAGCCTAATGAATAAAACATTTATGTGGTAGGCTAATAAATTCCCTTACACAAAGCAAAGTAAGCTATGATTTAAATATCGGCCTCTGCTGGCTGGCTGAGTTATGGAGCCTGCTCAGGGGGACCCTCTTGGTTTTACACCACCATCCACTGTAGGGAGGGGAGCAGGGGAGGAGGGCAGAGGGGGAGACCCTCCCTAGGAAGTGGCTTTCTGGGCCCTCAGACCCCTGGCCTGAACCCACTGCTGCCCCTTGCTGTGGTGCCCCAGAGAAATTTCCCCAGGGCCATGGAGGGCGGAATGGGTGACAGGTGGGGCTGGTCCTTGCCCTGGGACTCGATTTTGTGGGGAGAGGTGATCAGGGGTGGGGGCAGCTTGCTGGGGCATCCTGGGGGCAGTGGCTTTTCTGAGGTTTGAAGGGCTTGGAGATGTGGGTTGGGTGACAAGAGGGCACACATGGAGGCTTGGGCTCCTGCCTGGTCCTCCTGGGGATGGGGCCCGTCTGCCCAGCATGGGGGAGCTGGCACAGCTGGGAGGTTGAGGTGGGGGTTGCTGGGGGAACATGAACAGCATAGAGTGGGGCGGCAGGGATCAGTGGTAAAGCCCATGTCTGGGGAGCTGGAGCACCAGCCTGCCCCAATGCCCACCTCGGCCTCTGCTGTTGTTTCATCTCTCTGCGGCTTTATCTCACTGCTCATCTCCTCCTCATTCATTTGGCTGTTTCTGCCCATCTGTCTGCCTCTCTTTCTCTCACTGTCTCTCTTTCCCTTTTTCTTCCTCTGCATTTCTGTCTCTTTCTCTGACTCTCTATTTTTTTTTCCTATTTCTGTCTCTCTATGTCTCTTTTCTCTGTCTCTCTCTTTGTGTCTCTGTCTCTACCTTTGCCTCTGTATTTGTCTTGCTCAGGTTCTCTCTCCATCTCTGGCTCTTTACGTCTCTGTCTCTTTCTGGGAAAATCTCACATGGCGATGAGAGGGTCCCGTGTGCTTGGATCAGGATGTGAGAGGCCCCCACGTGGTTGTGAAGGAGGGGCCTCCCAGGCTCTAAGGGCTTGAGCATTTGCCTAAGGAACCCTGCCGAAGTGGGCTCGGGGTCCACCCACACACCAACACACTGGAGATTCCATTGGGCCCCCTTAGCCAGGAGGCCTTCTGAGTTCTGTCTTCAGGCCAGTAGAAGCCACCAAGTGGAGACCTCCGCTGGGGAGCCTGAGAAAGTGGTGCTGACACTTTGAACAAGCTCGTCGCATTGGATTAGGGCCTCCTGGCCACTCCCTGGGACACGGTCCTCGGTGGTGGTGCTGAAAGGTTGTTGCTAAACCACAAAAGACGCCGGGATTCTTGGCCTCCGGAGGAGAAGAATTCAATCCGGGGGCAGAGACAAGGCTTGATCGCTCAGAGCTTTTGTGTAATCAAGTTTTATTAAAGTATAAAAGATTATTAAAGAGATAGAGAAAGCTTCTGACATAGACATCAGAAGGGGGCAGAAAGAGTACCCCCCTGCTAACCTTTAGCTGGATGTTATATAGCTAGTAGCAGTCTGCTAATTAAAGAAAGGAAATGTCTCAAAACTCAGAGAATGGCACCAGGTGAGTCATCCCAGGCCATAAAATGATTGACATGAATCTTGAAGACAGGCAGATTTCCATACAAATATATAGTTTCATTAACACAGATTAGGAGAACGATGTATGAGTATAACACACTGGGTTTGTCAAGTCTGTTCTGAGCCTTTAGGTGGAACCGACTTGAAGAGTCTAGGGTAAATACATAGTACATTAACATAGCTTAAGTCAAACATTTCCATAAGAAAAATGCATTGGTTAGCTCAAGGTTTGAGAAAAGTTAAGTTCAGGTGGAACCAGGTGTCATTATGGCAACACAGAATTTTAAGAGAAACCTCTTTTTAAATTTATAGAGAAGGGAAAAAAATATAACACTAGTTGTTTCCTCCTGACACTTAAGAGAGAGAGAAAAAAATGTCTGACACTTGCAGCCCATTTCCTCTGTTTGGGGACCCCTGGTTTTCCTGCCTGTTACCCTCTCATTGCTGAGGTAACCATATGCTTGGGGTGGCCCTCTCTTCTCCAACCACTTCAGCCTCCTGCCACCCCCGGGGCAGGTCTCCAACCTCTCTGGGCTGCTTCCTAGGGCTCCTAGTACTCCAGCCGCAAGGCTATCAGGCCTCTTTCCCCCTGGTTGGGTCACCTGATGCTACATAACCAATGACCTCAAAACAGAGGGGTGTAAAATTGTAAAATAACCATTTTACAATGTTCATGGTTCTGCAGGTTGGGAGCTCAGGCAGACACCCATGGGTCAGGCAAGGCACGGAGGAAGTGACCCTCCTCTGGCCCCTGTGTCCGGGGCTGGAGATGCCAGAATGGTTCGGCTGGGACCGCACATCTGAGGCCTCACGTCATCTCTGCATGGTGTCTACAGGGGCTGAGAGGCCCAGGTGGTTGCCTTACTCACATGATGGGCACCTGAGCTGGGATGGCCGGACAGGGAGCTGGGCCAGCATGGCTGTCTGTTGCTCTTTGGGCTTTCTTAGAAGATGGCCATCTCGGGGTACATAGTTCACCTTCCCGCATGGTGCTGGCTTCCCAGAGTGAGCATTTCATTGGAACCTGCCTGTCCTCTGAAGTCTAGGCCTGGACCTGGCCGAGCATCACCTCTGCCAGTTTCTGCTGGTCGCAGTTGTCACAGATCAACCCAGGTTCAAGGTGGGGGTGGGGGTGTTGGGCGCTGGCTCTTGGTGGGAGAGTGGCATGCAGGTCTAGCCAGGGAAGGACTTGGTGACAGCATCTTGGAGACAAGGGACCACCCCACCCTCAAGTGTGGTGGAAGGGAAAGCCTGCTGTCTTCACCCCAGTCTAGGTCAGGGCATGAGCTTCCAGGCCACAGGCTTTAGGGTTCAAATCCAAGTCCTGACCCTCACTAGCCTCTTTGGGGGATTGCGAAGCAATAAGGCTGTGGCTTCCATTGATGGAGCACCCACCACATAGGAGGTGGCTTTCCATGCTCCCTGTCCCCACCAGAGACCCCAGGGCAGCACCTGCCCCCTCAGGGCTCTAGCAGTTGCCACATCAGAGGATGCCGTTCCTAGAGTGAGGACCTCGCGCCAGAGGTCGTGGGCAGAGGGGTAGCAGAGGTGACCTGCGGGGGATACCTCCCTTATTTAGAGGAAGCGAGAAGGTGGAAGCCTCAAGAGGACTGACTCGTGCACTTGTGGGACACCCTGGGGGTTGTGGGGCTCACTATTGAGACAGGCAAGCCTAGAGGTCAGGACCACGGATGTTGGAGCCAGGATGCCCAGTTCTGGCACCACCATTTCTTAGCTGTGTGGTCTTAGACAAATTATTTCTCAATTCTGCCCCTTGTTTCCTCTTCTGCAAAGTGGGGGTATTAAGAATACCTGCCTCATGGGGCTGCTTTGGAAATGAAATTAGTTGATATCTATAAAGTGCCCTTGAGTGGCTGCAGCAAGCAATGTACGTGTGTTCTATTATTCACTCTGGCTGGTGCTTGTTTGTGTGTGTGTGTGTGTGTGTGTGTGTGTGTGTGTGTGTGCTGGGTGGGGGGCGCCCTGCAATGGCAGATGAGTGCTTAGTGTCAGTCTAGCATTTATGTCGGCAGGGCCGCATTTGTCCTCATACTGGTGGCATCTGGGCTGTTTGGGACATCTCTTAACTCACCACTTCTGCCAGGAAGTTTCTTTTAGCCCCATTTTTGGTTGTTGTTTAGTTGCTAAGTTGTATCTGACTCTTTGGGACCCCCATAGACTGTAGCCTGCTAGGCTCCTCTGTCCATGGGATTTTCCAGGGAAGAAAACTGGAGTTGGGTTATCATTTCCTCCTCCAGGGGATCCTCCTGACCCAGGGAATGAACCTGCATCTCCTGCATTGGCAGGTGGATTCTTTACCACTGAGCCACCTGGGAAGCCCTATCCCCATTTTACATATGAGGAAAGTGAGGCTCTTGGAGCTGAAATGACTTGCTGAAGAGAACCTACATATATATCCAGTTGGTAGCATAATCACAGAAAGAGGAGCAATCTCAAGTGACTTTAAAATATGGGATTTTGGTTGTGTATTTTTTGTATTAAAGTTGATTTCAATAATCATATTGTTGGTAAAGTGTTAGTCCTGTCATTCTGAGGCCATTGTGTGTGTATAGTAAGATGAAGCAAGTGAAGAATTATGTTAGTGTCTTTGAGGACTAGAAATTTTTGCATGGGAGAAAGGAAAGCAGATGTAAGACATATGAAGTTAAAGACCTTGCAGTCCTGAATGAATTGGAAGTGATAAAAAAAATTCAGGATGCATTTTATCTAGAAATTAAAAACAAAAAACCATGTTGCCTTGCTTCCCTGGTAGCTCAGTGGTCAAGAATCCACCTGCCAATGCAGGAGACCCGATTTGATCCCTGATCTGGGAAGATCCCACATGCAGTGGAACAACCAAGCCCGTGTACCACAACTATTGAACTTGTGCTTGGAGCCCAGGAGCCTCAGCTACTGAACCTGTAATTTTTAGGTGTGATAATAGTATTTGGTCATTAAAAAGCTTTGTAGAAATACATCCGAAAGAACAAATGAGTTGATAGCTTGTCTGGTGTTTGATTCAAACTTAACTAGGAGTCAAGAGTGGGAATGATAATGAAATAAAACTGTCCATAAGTTGAGAATTGTTGCAGCTAGGGATGATTATGCTGTTTACTTTAGTGTAATTTTGTACAGTAACATTTGCTATGTTAAAAATGGAAAAGTGGATTTTTCTATAATGAACTTGAGTTAAAATTTGTTTTTTAAGGTTTTAAACTGAACAAATCAGTAATTCCTTGTTCTCTATCTCTCAACCTGGCAAACTGGATTCAGGATGCCTAGGCCACCCCAATCTGACTTCCAAATTTCTTGTGAAAAACCTTCATACATTTCCAAACATCTTCATTTATTATTTCCTTTACTGACTACCCACCCAGGTGGGCACCACCCTGCTGAGATACTTGCTAATAAATGTGCTAGACTTCCAAGAGTGAGGGGCTCCTGTGAAAATCAGTAAATTTATTGAGTAGTCACTCTATGCCAGGCACCTCGCTGAACACTGGCTATGCATTTTATCCTTACTACCATCTATCCTTAGTAAAAAGATTTATATTTATATCAACAGCCATTCTCATAACCAATAGACCATTCTGCCCCAGGCATGGAGCAGGGAGCTTGGATTTCCACTGATGTGTGTTGGGGAGACTTCTCAGCCTAAAAGGCAGTGGGTGTTGAGTGGTGAATGTGGTCAACCACGGGAGCCACAGGATCACTGCCCAGGCCCTGGGAGGTGGGGAAGTTAGGAGTCAGGAAATGCAGCTGGCCTGGAATCCAGACAGGGGCAACTGGTAAGAACCAGGAGTCTTCAGGGAGGTCTGTGGACCCAGAAACTCCATTGCCTGAAAGGCTATGGTTGCGAGAGGATGAATATGGTTATCAGGTGACTTCTAGTGCAGGAGCCAGGCTGCTCTGTAAAAGTAGCCAGGGGTGTGTATGCAGAGGAAGAGGAGAGAAGGCAGTCCTCCGTCAGATCCAGGACTCTGCCCAGTGGCTGGGAGCTACAGGTTTGGGCTAGGCTGAAGTCTCATCACCAACCTCCCAGGTCTTAAAGTTTAGGACATGATTTGGACACAGGCTGCTTCTAGTTTCAGATCTGCATCTCAGTTTCCTCTGTCCCAGCCTTATGACTCTAGACGTGAGCAATGCTGGGCTCAGAAGGCAAACATTTAGAGGGGTGGAATGAGTTTAAAGGAAATGATTATGTTTAACCACATCTTAAATGGAGGAAACAAAGAAATGGTTAAATACTAAGAATGTTTTGTCCTTAAGACCAAGGTACTTAACGGACATTCTAATAATTGTGTCCCGGGGTCCACCCCTCAGGCCAAGGGTCAGTTTCCAGGCACCCTCAACTTTCTTCTCATGGATCCCAACCCTTGCTTTGCTTTCTACTTTTAAACACACTCTATTCCCTCTGTCCCTTGAGTCTCTCTTCCGGAAATGAGTTATCTTACCTCCAGCTGTCCCTTTCTTGGCTGCTTCAAGAAACTTCCAAAAGAAACTTCTAGACTCTTTTTTAAAAAATTTTATTGACATATAGTTGATTTACAATGTTGTATTACTTTCTGCTGTAAAGCAAAGTGAATCAGTTATACATATACATATATCCACTCCTTTTTGATCCTTTTCCCAAATAAGTCATTACAGAATGTTGAGTAGAATTCCCTGTGCTATACAGTACTTCCTTATTAGTTATTTATTATATGTAGAAAGAGGCTTTTAAAAAATTTATTGATTTATTTTAATTGGAGGTTGATTACTTTACAATATTGTAGTGGTTTTTGCCATACATTGACATGAATCAGCCATGGGTATACATGTGTCCCCCATCCTGAACCCCCCTCCCACTTCCTTCCCCACCCCATCCCCCAGAGTCATCCCAGTGCACCGGCCCTGAGCACCCTGTCTCATGCATTGAACCTGGACTGGCGATGTGGTAATATACATGTTTCAATGCTATTCTGTCAAATCATCCCACCTTCGCCTTCTCCCACAGAGTCCAAAAGTCTGTTCTTTACATCTGTGGAGAGAGGCTGTTTTAATCCTAAAGGTTT
The DNA here is from genome assembly GCA_024291935.2 of Okapia johnstoni. Lineage (NCBI taxonomy): Eukaryota > Metazoa > Chordata > Mammalia > Artiodactyla > Giraffidae > Okapia > Okapia johnstoni. The sequence goes on along the minus strand of CM044306.1, from coordinate 44,815,704 downwards.
TATTGCTTATCTTTGTGGGGACCTTAAGTTTCCAGAATCCTCTAGAACCTTCCGTTTGTGGTTTCAGGGTCCTTTTCTGGGGCGATCCCCAGACTCCTGCTCACCTCTGGTACCCCCCAGTGGAGGAGTTTAGCAAACCACCCATCACCCATATCCCCACCCCAAACCTTTCTCAGTGTACTTAGGGCTCCTTTCCTCTACTTGGCATGTCAGTAAATTGTTCCACACAGAGCATGGTGCTCAGAGGGATAATAGGGGTGAGGCTGGGCCAACGTGCCCCAATTCCAGCTCCTGTGCCCACGGCCCAGAAACGTACCATGACTTTGTCTGCAAAGATGGCCATTGACAGTTCCTCCCATCTCTGCACGCATGTGCCTTCCTCCCATCAAGAGATGGACACTGTTTCTCCATCCCTTGAGCTGCCTGGCTTGAATAGACCAACAGACGAGGGCAGAAGGGGAGAGGCCTTGCCACATCCACGTGATCTCAGAGGAGAACCAGCTGCCGTGGAAGTAAGTGCAGGTCACCCTGCTGGGGGATGAGCCCCCGTGTGGAAAACTGAGACTGTGAGTAGAAAGGCCCAGCTGTCCCAGCCAGCACCCAGTCAGCGCCCAGACATGGGGGCCACCACCCCAGCCAAGACACCAGCTGTGTGAGGGAGGCCATCTCGGACCTTCCTGCCCTAGCCAGCACCATGTGGAGCAGAGAGGGGCTCTCCCTGCAGACCCCCTGCCTTAATTCCTCAGTTCAGTTCAGTTGCTCAGTCGTGTCCAATTCTTTGCAACCCCATGGACTGTAGCACGCCAGGCTTCCCTGTCCATCACCAACTCGTGGAGCTTACTCAAACTCATTTCCATCAAGTTGGTGATGCCATCCAACCATCTCATCCTCTGTCATCCCCTTCTCCTCCCGCCTTCAATCTTTCCCAGCATCAAGGTCTTTTCCAATGAGTCAGTTCTTTGCATCAGGTGGCCAAACTATTGGAGCTTCAGCTTCAGCATCAGTCCTTCCAATGAATTTTCAGGACTGATTTCCTTTAGGATGGACTGGTTGGATCTCCTTGCAGTCCAAGGGACTCTCAAGAGTCTTCTCCAACGCCACAGTTCAAAAGCATCAATTTTTCGGCACCCAGCTTTCTTTATAGTCCAACTCTCACATCCATACATGACTACTGAAAAAACATAGCTTTGACTAGACGGAACTTTGTGGCAAAGTAATGTCTCTGCTTTCTAATATACTGTGTAGGTTTGTCATAGCTTTCTTTGAAGGAGTAAGTATCTTTTAATTTCATGGCTGCAGTGATTTGGAGCCCAAAAGAATAAAGTCTCTCACTGTTTCCATTGTTTCCCAATCTATTTACCATAAAGTGATGGGACCGGATGCCATGATTGTAGTTTTCTGAATGTTGAGTTTTAAGCCAACTTTTTCACTCTCTTCTTTCAGTTTCATCAAGAGGCTCTTTAGTTCTTCTTCGCTTTCTGCCATAAGGGTGGTGTCATCTGCATATCTGAGATTATTGATATTTCTCCCGGCAATCTTGATTCCAGCTTGTGCTTCATCCAGCCTGGCATTTTGCATGATGTACTCTGCATAGAAGTTAAATAAGCAGGGTGACAAAATACAGCCTTTACATACTCCTTTCTCAATTTGGAACCAGTCTGTTGTTCCATGTCCATTTCTCACTGTTGCTTCTTGACCTGCATACAGCTTTCTCAGGAGGCAGGTAAGGTGGTCTGGTTTTCCCATCACTTGAAGAATTTTCCAGTTTTTTGTGATCCACACAGTCAAAAGCTTTGGTGTAGTCAATAAATCAGAAGCAGATGTTTTTCTGGAACTCTCTTGCTTTTTCAATGATCAAGTGGATGTTGGCTATTTGATTTCTGGTTCCTCTGCCTTTCCTAGGAGAAGGCAATGACACCCCACTCCAGTACTCTTGCCTGGAAAATTCCATGGATGGAGGAGCCTGGTGGGCTGCCGTCTATGGGGTCGCATAGAGTGAGACACAACTGAGGTGACTTAGCAGCAGCAGCAGCAGCTGCCTTTCCTAAATCCAGCTTGAACATCTGGAAGCTCATGGTTCACATACTATTGAAGCCTGGCTTGGAGAATTTTGAGCATTACTTTGCTAGCATGTGAGATAGTTTAATTCCTCACCCACCCAGAATCATGAGAAAAGAATTGGTGGTTGCTTTAAGCCACTAAGTTTTGGGGTGGTTTGGTATGTAGTGATAGGTGATCCAGATACATGTATTTTATTCTCTGTCTCCAGGCCTCTTGAGGTAAGTTAGGATGTCTTAAGCAGTTGAGATCAGAGGTCAGCTGGCCAGCACTTGGGGCCCTGAGGGAGGCAGATGACCATCAGGATTTCTGGAGGTGGTGTATCTAAGCAGAGCCTGGCCTTTGGTGACAGACAAACTCAACTTCCCAACTCTGCCACTTACCAGCTGTGTGACCTTGGGCCTCACTGCATTTCTTTCCTCATCTGAAAACAGGAATAATAATTGTCTGCAATTGAATTTGAGCAAACTCTGGGAGATGGTGAAAGACAGGAAAGCCTGGTGTGCTGCAGTTCACGGAGCCACAAAGAGCTGAACACGACTTAGCAACTGAGCAACAAATTATATACATCTCCTAGAGCTGCACTCTCCAATAGAACTTTCGGATAATGGTGGAAGTGTACAATTTTTGTGCTTTCAAATTCAATAGCCATTACCTACATGAGGCTATTGGACATTTGAAATGTGATGAGCCCAAATCAAGAGGTTCCGTAAGCATGAAATGCACAGATTTGTATGAACAAAGGATGTGAAATGGCCTCATCAATACTTTAAATATTAATTACACATTGAAACAGTATTTTGTATTATTTGGGCTAAAAAAACATTATTCAAATTAATTTCCCCTATTTTTACTTAAAAAATTATGTATGTGGTTCACATTATATTAGGTTAGCCAATATTGGGTTTTTGTTTGGGTTTTTCTGCATCATCTTATGGAAAAACCTGAATGAACTTTTTGCCCAGTCCAATATTTTTTGGGCTTCCCTGGTGGCTCAGTGGCAAATAATCTGCCTGCCATGCAGGAGATGCAGGTTCATTCCTGGGATCAGGAAGATCCTCTGCAGAAGGAAATGGGAACCCACTCCAGTATTCTTGCCTGGGAAATCCCATGGACAGAGGAGCCTGGCGGGCTACAGTCCATGGGGTTGCAAAGTCAGACATGACTTAGCAACTAAACAACAACACCAACAAATATTAGGCCGAGTTGATGTAGGGGCTTCAGAAAATGAAATGTGTATAAAGGGCTTAGTATAGCACCTGGCACGTGAAAAACCTTAAGTGAATGGTATCTATTATTTTTGTCCTGGAGGTCAGAGCGCAGATGCTGGCAGGCTGATGTCTGGGTTCCTACACATGGACCCCACTTTATAGGGCAGAAGAAAGGAACTCACTTTCAGTTAAGCAACTATGTGCTGGTGACTAGGAGGGGTTTTACTTGGGCCAGCCATTCATTTAATGACTTGTGGAGGAGATATTATTCTCCCCATTGGGCAGATGGGGAAACTGAGGCTTGGAAAGGTGATGTGACTTGCCCAGCTGGTTTTGTGACAGGGCAGGAGTTCTTGACTCTGGGGACTGGGGTTCTGCCACAGTATCTCTGTTTGCCCTGGAGGTGATGTGCAGGCCTGGTACACACCTCCTGTCTCCTCTTCCTCTTGTCCTCCCCAGACCCTGCCACCTGCTCCACCTCCTCTCTGAAGTCCAGGGCCCCCAGCCTGTCTCCTGCCTCCTTGCCTCCCTCCCTACCCAGACTTCCAAAGGAACTAATTTATTTCTCCGAGTATAAATGGACTCTTTCCCACAAAGACACCACATATGTCGTGTCATTCGTTATTTGTTAACTTCATCAAACAAAGTACAATTCTCTGGCACTAATGTCAATCTCCACAGCTCATTGGGTTTTTTAAAATAGTAGAAACACAGCCCTCATCTCCCAGCCACGACAAGGGAGGCAGCCTGCGCTCCAGCCAGTGAGAAGAACCCTTTACGTCTCACCCCAGAAAGAGCCATAAAACACGCTCAGCACCAGAGCACGCACCCATTTGACAAAGACAATTTGATTTGTCCGCGGCTTCTAAAATATTCATCCCACTTTGATGGACTATCGTTTTATAAATATAGATTATCATTAACCGACACCAGCGGTGCGCTGCTGGCCGACCCAGCACCACGCCACTGGTTCAGGATGAAGACGTCCAATAAAAAAAATCATTATCTCTGTCTGCAAACTCTGATCTGTATCGTTTGCCTCATTTGCAGTGCAAGGGTCAGTAACTCACGCTAACTGCCTCTGTTTGTGCATTTCACGGCCTGGCCACCCCTGCTGGGGAGATTGGCAGGATGCTTCTCAAGTTCGGACCTGGGGAAGGAAATGAAGTGATTGGGGGAAGGAGAGAAAAGATCCCATCGAGAAGGCTGTGTTTCTGGAGAGATGGTGAAGTGGAGTGGGCACCTGTTATGAAGTTTTGGAGCATGTCAGACCCAGCTCCACTACTTACTGGCTATGAGACCTTGAGAGAGTGAGTTAAACTCTCTGGGTCTCAGTTTTCTCATAGGTAAAATGGGAACCACAGTCATATCTCTCTATGAGACACTTCAGCACACAGTCAGCGTCAGCGATGATGACGATGTTGGTGGTTCTTTTTGACAGCCTTGAGCCCTTAAGCAAATTGCTTGACTCTCCTGATCCCTAGGTTCCCCACCTATAGAACAGTCTCAATAATCCTTACATCCAATGGTTCTGAAGATCCAATGAACTGACACAGCCAAAGAGCTCAGTGCATTAGATGTGCACCCTAAGCACCCATAAGGGCCATTTTGTTTAAGCTCAGTGGAAGCCGGGCAGAGAGAACAGTGAAGGAATCATCCCAGAGAGTCACTTCTTTAGCATCCTTGTTCCATGAGGACTCAGGATGCATAGCAGGTGAGCCCAGAGCAAAAGGTGGCTCAAGGTATCAGGCTGAGATGCCTTCAGATCTGTTCTACAAGGATCTCTTTTCTGATCCCCTCCTCCTGAGATTCTGGGTCTTGTGGGACCTGAAAAAGAGAGGGGTGGGGTGGGGTAGCTGAGTTCACTAGACGTATTCCTTGGTGCTATGTTGCCAGACAATGAAATTTAAGGTGGAATTAAAGATTTGCCTGGTCTTGGAAACAAAGCCTCATCTGCAGCGTTTCCTCTTACATTTAGGCTTTTGAAAGAAATATACAACTAGGTATGGGGGGAGAAAAGCAATTGCAGAGAAATCTCCAATAGAATGTAGCCTGAGGGAGAAGAGAAATAGCTTGGGAAGTGTGGAGTTGAGATCAGAGAGCAAACCTCTCTTCATCCTGAGCAGGAGTGGGATGAGAAAAGGTGAAATAAACTCTCAGATTTAAGCTCTAACCAGGAATAGATGAGACGGATGGTCTGGAACATTCCAAGCAGTCCCAGTGTTGAATTCCTTGCTGATCTGAGGCAGGCAGGCAAGCTGTGTGTTGAGGCTGCCGCCGGTGGGAAGACAGCCTGGGGCACTCAGCCCCAAAGTTTATTTAAGTGAAAAAAACCCACCCGGAGACAAGAAGAAGTGTTACACCACTGTCAAGTTGTAGACGTCGCCATCAAGCAAAAAAAATTACATCCCGTCCTGACGAGCGACTAATCAAGGCATGGCAAACGGTCCTGCAATAAATTACTCCGGCACGAAATAAACCACACAAACAGACCGATGATAATAAATGTAAATTATTTCTCTGAAGAAATTTTCTTGGTATATGAGTAATACGAACCATCAGGAAGGCGTCTTCCTTAACATTAATTACAGAAAATGACAAGTGAGCTGATGACTGGGAAGGCTCATTATCTGAGAACATATTCACAACTTTGCAATTTGCGCGAGATGTACTCTGGCTAAATTAATCTCCCTTCTTTGCATGAGCCTCTTCTAATTTTCATGTTATTAACAGGTTTGCAGTATCAGTCAGTGCTTGTCACTCTAATCAGGTTTCAGCATGTTCGCAAAAGCGAAGCGTCATTTATAAGGATAAGCCCTCATAATGGTGCTTGCTTTCATGTGGAGAATTCTACAAGGCTGCTTTTAATAAGGTACTTTAATCATCTCCTTTGCTCAACTTTTGGCCCCACTGTTCCTTTATGAAGAGTCATTAAAAGACTTTGAAGTTCATCAAGGAGGAAAAATTCATGACATTGTTCTGGGTAGGTTGGGGATGGTTCTGCAAGGAAGCCTGGAAGGAGTCGAGGTGAGAGGGTTCTCTTGGCCCAAAGCCTGGTTATGGTGACTAGGGGCAACGTGGGCCCATTGTCTACACCATTCCTTTCAACCCCCTGCAGGATTACTGCTGAACCAAGACTCCTCTGATCAAGTTCACAGGGCAAATTTCAGGATAGATGGCGAGAGAGGCTCAAGGTCTAGAGAAAGGGCCAGACAGGTCAGCACATTGGACAGCTCCCAGCACTTGACCATCCCTAAGGAAAGATGGGAGGGTTCTGAGGGTTTTAGATCAATTTTGATGGTCTACTTTGCTTTGGAAATTACTGACTCTTGGGGGCCAGATTGACTTCTCTGAATCTAGTCATTCTCACTTTTTCATGGGTTTTTAGTTCAGAGGAGACCCTAAGTTTTCTATTCTACCTGGAGTATCCATAGGATACTTTGAAACTTAGTGGGCTGATAGACGAGATTAATTGGTGAGTGAGAGAGTGAGTGTGTGTGTGTGTGTGTGTGTGTGTGTGTGTGTGTGTGTGTGTGTGTGTGTGTGTGTGTACAATCCCTCTTTTTGCTGCATGGCTCAGAGGGGCAAGACAGGGCTAATCCTGGAGTCAAGGCTCAGTTATACCTCTTGTCTCTGTTAAATTTCTCCAGCGGTCCATGAAAATGTCCTTACATGGTTCCATCACCAAAGATGCATGACTATTAGTTTGCCTCCAGTGATCCTTGGTGGCCCCTGACAAGCCTTTTGAGCTCTCTCTTGTCACAGAGAATCCTTCTTGCTGAGGCAGCTCATCTCATAGTGGACAGAGTACTAGACTGAGAGGCTAAGTCCTAGTCCTACCTTAGCTACTTTTCCATTCTGTGACCTTGAACAAGTCATGCTTTTCTGGCACCATCCACATAACTTTTACAGGTATCTTCCAGCTTAGGCCTTTGAGATGGTATTTATTTTCCATCTTCTGGGGAATGGTAGAGATGGTGCCCTGTGTCTTGAGGTGGCAACCTGATCAGAGCTCACAAAAGAATAGTCTTCCTGTTCCCTGAAGCATATTTCTCTCCCTGTAGGTGTGGGATGTTCATGGGGGTGGCAGCAATATGATGTCCTGGGTTCCATGCTGGCAGGGGTAATGTTAGCAGAATCTTTTGCTCTGATAACAGTGATCACTGTTCTAGGAGACCTGCTCTCTGAGGCACAAGAATGAGCCATACTGATGCTACTTGGGCTCACCCTCTGGCCATAGTTGACCAGACCACAGCTCAGCAGGTCAGAGTCTTCCCATTTGTGACTCTGGAATCAGACTAAGAGAAGGTCTGATAGTGTTGGAGGATTACTGGATCTACAGTGTGGATGCTCAGGAAGAGTGGGGCAGTTATCTTCTCCCATATGACCTAGAGAAGGAGCAAGACTGCTGGGCAGATCAGGAGAATGAAGAAGCAGAGACAGGAGGCAGAGAAAGCCCAGCTCCCAGTTCCAGATCCTCTTGGAAACCTTTGGTCCTATGAAATACCCTATTCTTAAACTATATCTCTTTTTCCTACTTAAGTTCACATTTATGTTTCTGTTACTTTCAACCAAAAAGACCCAACAAGTACAGCTTCCTTGAATGTGGGAGTCACTTGCCTGAACAAGACCTCATAGCCAGCACCAAGCAGGGTGGAGCTGTTGACCTGGCCAGGGAGGACTGACAGCTGCCCAGGCCCTTGGTACAGAACAGAGGACAAAAAACTTGCTGGGTCTGAGAGGTGGAATGCTCAGTGTGTAGGGGCTTGTATTGGAGGATATGGTATGCAGCAGATGGAGACGGCCCTAGGGGACAGGCAGCAAGAGGAAGGAACTTCAGCAGTGGCTGAGTTTGGTTTAGGACCAGAAAGCTAATCTTTAGAAACTTGTATTTTTTTTTCAGGCTCTTTGCCATCTGTATTTATTTTTTAGTCATTATGCCTCCAACTCTCTTTAGAGGTGCCTGGCTCAGCTCTGCTCTGGGGGACTAGAGGGAAGGGTGGGATCTCACAAGACCAGAGCATTAGAGGAAGGACAACCCCAGTGATGGTGGTAATGGACTTAGCAGAGGACCCTGAGAACAGAGCTGGGGCCTTTGGTTCGGCACCCATCCCAGCCAAGTGAGTCCCATTGGTTCATCTCTATCTATGCCTGGGAGGGTTCTGTGCTTTAATGAATCTCTCTCTCCCAACTCAACCAACAGACTCAAAGCTTTTAGGGTTCATTCAAATAAGCAGAAGGATGGGGTGTCTGAGTTCAACTTAGTAATAATGGGTCACCTCTAAGTTGACTGCATATACTATACTGTGTACAGTAAAAGGAATCCATTTGTACTGTCTTCAGAGGTGGCAGTGACGCCTTCAGAGTGGGTGACCATTGTGGAGCGAGGAAACTTGGGAGCAGAGCCCAAGCCTGTTCTGCAGCTAGGACCCCCTCGATGGAGCTGGGGCTGTGTGGGATTGAGGACAGAGAGGGCAGCAGGCTGAGGTGAGGCATTGCTCCTCTTTAATCCACACTGCAGAGCTGATTAGGACTCATAGAGGCCCTGAGGGCCAAAAAGTGTGGAGGGAGGGGGCATACAAGATTCAAAATAAAAACAATACTAAACTGTAAGACTAGTGTAACAAGTCCAGCCAAGCTCTGATTTTTCCCATGATGCTTTATTTATTTTCTTTTATTAAAAATTCTTTTATTTTCCTCCCTCTTATTGTAAAGTATTGCTCCTTTGGTGGACCACTAAGCTTGAACTTACCAAGCCCATGAGGTGACCCAGTGCTTCTCACCCACCCAGAGGCCTCTCAGGAGCGTGGAGTCCCCTGTGGGTCTGGGAGTGTCCCAGGAGTGTGTTACTCATGTGTGTGTCTGTGTCCACATGGGCTCATAGACACATGTATCTGTGTGTGCAGGAAACCAGGTGTGATGGCCAGAGCCTGGGGAGGCACCATGGGCTCTCCCTAAGGTGGAACTCTGTCTGTCTCTGCAGATGCTAGGAGAGAGGGCTTGCAGGGCGGGGACTGGAGCACAGTTGGGCAGCCAAGACAGATGCTCAGCAACATGAGTGCTTAGTCACTCCGTCGTGTCCAACTCTTTGCGACCCCATGGACTGTAGCCCGCCAGGCTCCTCTGTCCATGGGATCTCCCAGGCAAGAATACTGGAGTGGGTTGCCATTTCTTTCTCCAGACTCAGCAACGTGGTCTGACCCAACAGACAAGCAAGCAGAAGCCATGGGGGCCAGGCTTTCTCTCAACCCCCTTATGGGGACTCCTGAACTATTAGGCCAGGGTTCAGAGGGGCAGGTCCTCTCAAAGGACTTGGTTGACCTGACTGGGAGGGGCCTGGAAAGATAACAGGGATGACTTTCCAGTCTCCCCAACCCCCAGGACCCTTTGTTCACCTCTCCGGCCCCTGATCAGCAGGTCACATGTGGGAAAGAGAGGTGAAAACTGTAGTCCTAGGGGCTCTGAAACCAAGTGATAGAAAGCAACCACCAGGCCAGACTGGGCAGCACTGACCCCTGCAGAGTGGTCCTCTGTAGGGGAGAGGTTCTTCTAATAATGTTGCAAACACCCAGACCACGTGTAAGGCCTCAGGAAGCACCATCCCAGAGCTCAATCACATGGGACCACAGCATCTTACAGACCTCAGCATCATCTGGTTCACCCCCACTGTCCAAATGGGGCCACTGAGGCCTGGCAGGGGCAGTGACTTGCCCTGGGCTGGGCACTGAGTTGGAGACATTCTCGTCTGGACTTCTGGTCTCCCTGTCCTGTGGGCTTCTCCCTCCTCTGGCCTTATTTTCCAGTGGCGCAGGTGCTTTCCTTTCAAGGCTATACTTCTCCGAAGTTTGAACATAGTTGGGTGTCACTTGGAAGCAGATGTGGGGATCAAGTGGGACATGGTACCCAGCCTCCAAGACGGCCCCCAGGAACCTCTGTCTCCTGGTGTTCACTCTGCTGGGCAGTGCTCGCCCACACGGTACCAGTCTGTGTGGCCAGTAGATTATGGTGGAAATGATGGTTTGCCACGTCCAAGAGTAAGTTGTGAAAGACTGTGGCTTCCCTCTTGGTTGCTCTCTTTCTCTCGTCCCTTACTGTAGGAGAAGCCAGCTGCCATGTCACAAGGACATTTAGGCAGCCTGCAAAGTGGCCCATGGGAAAGGAACTGAGGCAAACGCGGGAGCCTCCCTCTCTGTCCGTTGACCGCAGCCCCAGCCGGCAGTCTGATGCTCAGCCTCAATCACCCAGCTGAGCCATGCCCGGATATCCTCAGAAACTGAGCCATAAGAAATGTTTATTGTTTTGTCACTACATTTTAGAGTCTCTTGTTACACAGCGGTAGATAACTAAAGTAATGCTTTGTTGTTAGCAAAGCGGGGCTGGAAAGTTCGATCAGTCTCAGACTCCCCAGATTTGGGGGAAGGAAGGCAAAATTCGAAATGATTTGGAATGCCACAGATTGAAGGACAGGTTTGCCCCATTCTGGTCAAGAGGATTTGTGGGGCCAGACTGTGAGTCTTGTCCTAGGGTGGATCATAGGACACACAGATATGACAAGTTCTTACCATCTGTTGGCAAAGTGACAGGAAATAAATGCGTTGTATCAGCATGGAGAAGTCGTCCCTCTGGGTGGTCAGGGAAGGACACTGGTGGCTGTCCAGTGTCCTCCATCCATTGCATGTCCATCACCTCATTTACTCTCTCCCAGTGCTAGAGGGTGACCATTACCATCCTCACTATTTAGTTGGAGCCCAAGGCTCAGGAGTTTGAATTCTATTCTATAGACATGAGGGCCCCTGAAAGGGTATTGAGCTGGGTTTTGGAAAGATGACTCCTACCATCCAGGTAAAGGATGGGCCAGAGGGAAATGGCAGGAGGTGGGGACTCTTTCCACCTAGGAGAATAGCCCTGAGCCTCGAACTTAGGCAGGGCCGTGGAGATAGCGAGGGGTGAAGCCAGGAAGGCAACAGGGCTGAAGCGGCCCTGGGTGCTGGGGGAGGGGTGGCTCACAGTTCCCTGATGTGGGGATAGGGGACACAGTAGTGGTGTTTTTCACTTAAGCTGGGATTCCCCCCAAAGATGTTCTGTTGAGACTGAATTTTAGGTGCCTATGGGATGTCCAGGTGATATGGTATTTATTGACCCAGATGGAGTTCAGAGGAAAAAATCTGGATTAGGTCCTCAGCTTGTGAATGCTAAAAAAAAAAGAGAGAGAGAGAGAGAGAGAGAGAGGTCATGGGAGTGGTTACAATTGCCCAGAATGTATGTGATGTCAGGAGAGAAGTGAGCCAGGCCCAGAAGAACTCTTACATTAAAGAGATGGGCAGAAATGGAGACTGAGAACCATTGGCCAGGGGCTGACAGGGGAAGGAGTTACTTGTGGTACCCTGGAGGCCAGGCTTGGAGGGAGCTTCAGGATGGACCAGAAGGTGGCACTGCCAGATGCTGGGGAGAAATCCAAGGGTGAAGGGATGAAGCCCTCTTCGATGGGCATGCCCAGCAGGCCAGTTCAGCAACAGCCCCAGGCCCATGGGTTACCTCCGAAACCTATTAGAGGACAGCAGGTCAGCTCCTCTGGGGGACAAGACACTGTCCACACATCTCACTTGGAGCTGGGAGGAAGTTACAGACAAGGTCCTAACAACCAGAGCTGGGTAACAGTGGAATGGGCTATCTGTTGAGTAATGAGTGTCCTGTTGCTTGGGGCATGAAAGAAGAAGTTGCATGGCTAAACCTCAGAATCCAGGCGGCGAACTGGATTAGACATCCATCAGTGTTCCTTCTGGCTCTGAGCTGTAGAGCAGGATAGGAATGAGGCCAAAGCCAGCAAACAGACCTTGGCTACTGAGCCCACATTGGGTCCCAGACAGGACTTCAGCAGGGAAGGAGCAGGGTCATGCACACCTTGGGGAGGCATAAGGCGCTTCACACACTCTCCCCTATTCCCTTGCCCCTTCCTTCCATGTTCAGTGGAATCTCAGTCCCCAGCACATACCATGGGAAACCTTGGAAAAAGGACAAGTAGATCAGAACTCTGGCTAATTCTTGTTCATGTCTGAGCATGGTGATCCAGACCGTGCCTGGGCACAGGAGGGCCTGGCTGCCTGGTGAGGCAGGGAAGTGTATATGTGCTCGATGGGTAGGGGTCTTCTAGGGGCTCCACCTAGCTGCCTCCCTCAGACCGCTTCTACCCCCGTGATGGGAAGAAGCACCACCGTTCCTAGTATCCTGGTGTGCTTGCAGTGGTGGGGGCCCCTCTGCCCAAGACCCAAAGCCTCCCTCTCCCCTCAGGGGCCATCGCAGGCTTCCTGAAGGGTGAGGAGCCCCTCTCCTGTAGGGCGGGGCGGGGCACCCTGTCACAGGAGGCCTGCCAGCCACGTTCCCCTTCTTCCCCGGTGAAGTTCGCCTGCAAAAATAATGTCAGTGCGCTTTTCAGGGCTGACAGAAATCCCACCGATAATTGGGAAGAACGGAAAATGCAAACGTTAAAATCTGCCATGTCATGGGTTCACTTTTCTGATTGCCTGATAAACGTACCGTCCACCGACAGATGCTGTATTATTAACGCTTGATTAAAAATCACTTCAGGTTTGAACCAGCCCGTCGAGAAGGGAGCGTCTTGACAAGACTTGTGGTTTGTGATTGACAATTAGTAATATTCGGTGTGTCACAACATAGATAGTGTGACTTATTGGTGTCGGTGTAACGCAACACATTTCATCTGAGCCTCTCAGATTGGTACATAGGAATAAGAAAGAAAGGATGGAGTCCCATTCAGCCGACTTTGATTACCAACAAAAGGGAGATTGTACATACCTGTTTCGGCATGCCCTACCTGGATATCCATCAATCAACCAGACGGCTGAGACCCCCTCTTCTCTTTGGGAAGGAGACCCTCAACAGAGTTGGATCTCATTATGCAACCCTCCACTTCTCTATCAGCAGCCAAATCCTTTCTGTCTGGAAATATGAAAGCTTTTTGCTCTGACGCTGCCTCCGCACCGTCAAATTACCAGCCTGCTCCTCTTAAAACAAAGGGCTTCTCATTTTTTAAAAAGAAAACGATCATAACTTGATTGACATGCTACATCCTTTTCCTTCAGCTATTTTTCTAACTTGGTGTCAGTGGGAGTTGGATTCAGGGGCCAATTTTTTTTTTTTTTGTCTCAGTTCTAATTCAATCCCTTTTAAGTGCTTTTAAGAACAGTGCAATTCAAGGTCTTTCCTTTTTTGGGGTCTGACCTGGATATCGTTTTTAGTTTCCGTCTCTGCTAAGATTATCCAGGCAGAGAATGGTTGTTTGCATTAGTGAAAGGTGATGAATATAATGTGATTAATCTCTGCAAACTTTAAGAAGTGGCCTCAAAAGTGATTTAAATGCCTTGCAGAACTGTATTCCTTGTAATAGAGAAGTGAACCTTAGTGCAGGGATCATGTTAACTCACCACCCTGCATGAACTGGCTTCTCAGAACTTACCACCATCTAAAAATCTCTCTTCCTTCTTTCATTCATTCACCTATCTTTCTACTGTCTGCTCCCACCCTGTCTCCCAGAACCCCTCAAGAACCCACGAGAATGGAGACCGTGTCTCGTTGGTTCACTGCTGTATCCCCAGTGCTAGAACTTTCTGGCATGCGGGAAGCTCTTAAACATTTGTGGGATGAATGAATGAATGCATTAATAACGGGGTCATGGGCAGTCTGGAGGTCAGAACCTAGGCGTGGCTTCCATATGAGGAATATTCTCTTGGGGAGGCAAGTAGTCAGCTCTTGGAGGTGCAAAGGGGCTCACATTTCTGTCCTCACCCAGACCCGAGGGCTAGGCTTTTCCAGCTCTTGTTTCCCATCCACCCCCTCCCCCAGGGAAGGTCTCCAGGGATTAGACTTTCTGATGGCAAGAGATGTAGCTTCTATACAGGGATGAAGACCAGTGAATGAGGTCAGGAACTGCTGGGAGGGACAAAACAAAGATGTCATGACTGGCTGGCAGGGTGGTCGTTGCTCTGTACCCACAGGACACCCCTGGCCAATCCAGCCTTGGCTTGGTCCAGGATGAACCTGTTTATCTGTTCAGTTACTCACTCATTCAGCCCATCAGTGAATGTTTCCTTATTTAAGGCAATGGCACCCCACTCCAGTACTCTTGCCTGGAAAATCCCATGGACAGAGGAGCCTGGTAGGCTGTAGTCCATGGGGTCGCGACAAGTTGGACAGGACTGAGTGACTTCACTTTCTCTTTTCACTGTCATGCATTGGAGAAGGAAATGGCAACCCACTCCAGTGTTCTTGCCTGGAGAATCCCAGGGATGGCAGAGCCTTGTTGGCTGCCGTCTATGGGGTCGCACAGAGTCGGACACGACTGAAGCGACTTAGCAGCAGCAGCAACAGCTGTGTGAAGCCGCACGGAGCTAGGAGCTGGTTTCCCCTGTTCTCTCCTGGTACCTCTGCCCTCAGGCCTAGACATAGCCTTACCTTTGCCGGCTGGACACGTGGGGCTGCTCTTGGGCCCGCTTTCAGGGCCTCGTTGCCGGCTCCATCCACTGTCCATCTCCGAAGTCAAGACATCCCAACTGAGGTCTCAGATCCACCCCAGCCAGCGTTGACTCACTCTGGATACCCCATTCCCCAAAGAGGAATCAGATCAGGGCATCTCCTGGAGCTGATAAGGAAAAGGGTTAACAATCCTGGGTTAGGATTATACAGGAATCTGTGTCCCCAGTGCTTGGGCACCTCCTGGGGTACGGGGGCCATGCCAGAGCTGTATCGTGTCCTCAGCCCCCAGAGCAAGACTAAACAGGGGAAGCACGTGGGCTGGGCAGTGGCTCCAGCAAATGCCAAGGTTAAATTGAAGCTTTGTCATTCACTAGTTGGGTGCCCTTGGACAAGGGACTAACCTCTTCAAGCTTCCGTTTTCTCATCTGCGAAATGCAGAGAATGATGGAAGCCACTGCAGAGGTGCTAAGGCAGGGGTTCTTAACCCTTTATACACCATGGACCCCTTCAGCAGTCTGGGGAAGGCTGTGGGTCCCTTCCCAGGATAAGTGTTTCTAAATGCATAAAATCATGCATATGGGATTACCAAAGAAACTGATTTCTTAAAATACAATGATTAAATATAAAAACTTGTGATATATCAATACACATGCTTCTTTATGAACACATTAAACAGCAGGGTCTGGTGGCAGTTCTAATCACTGTCCTGATTTCAAGGTGGTGATAAATGTAAAGGATATTCTGAGAAATTGGCAGCAACTGTGATGTGATATGAAAACATCTGTGATTTCCACTGGTGACAGAGTCATCGGTATTGGTAACATGACATTCTTAATGGAAGGAAAGGCTAGATTTCGGCTACAGGCGAGTCAATCCAGGTTTAGGAGCGCTGTTTTGAAGGAAACAGCAGGAATGGCAACCACAGAGGCAGCAACAAGGATGGAATTGAGGAGGTGCCAAGGGTGGAGGACTGTGGGCCTGGGATGGGCCTGACGTGCAGTTGTGGAGGGCCCAGGCCCTGGGTTCTCAGTGTGAGTCCCGCATTTGATTGTAGCACAGATTTCTTGCAAAAGGCAGTGTTTGCACATAACAGTTTCACCTCAATTTAACACTGCGGTACAGGAAGTTCCCTACATATGAACCTTCAAGTTGTGAACTTTCCAAGATGGGAATGTGCATGCCAGCCCCCGTGTGCCAGATGTTGTACTGTACTACTGTACTTTTCAAGGTACTGTACTGTCAGATTAAAAATGTTTATTTTTTGTGCTTATTTTCTTATGTATGTATTGTGTGGAAACTATTATAAGCCTATTACATTACAGTCCTATAAAGCTGATTGTGTTAGTTGGGTATCTAGGCTGACTTTGTTGGACCTACAAACAAACTGGGTTTAGGAACGTGCTCTTGGAATGGAACCTGTTTGTACTTAGGGGACTTACGGCACAGTGGTTGACCCAGCTCGGATGTACCAGGGCCCCCTGTGCACCGTGGTCTGCACTTTCATTCTGTCTCAGTTAATACAATGGCCCCACAAGGTCACCATCTTTCAGATGAGGAGACAGGGCCTCACCTGCCCAAGGTCACACAGCGGGGGCTGGGGGAGTATGGAGGTTGATAGCAAACCCAGGTAGGGCTAATTCCGAAGGCCAGTTTTAGTTTTAGTTCTTTGGCAGACTTTAAAGGGCGTCTCACTATTTAATATTTTTTAAAAAATCATTTATGAAGTGGAATTCCCGTGCTTTGATTTACTAGTGGTTTTGCCTCCTGGATGAGTGACCTATTCAAATTCTTGGCCTTGATGCATGTCCTTCAGGAAATCTATTAGGATTTGATGTCTTTCTTACAGTTTGTGATGACTCTTTAGCGCATAAAGATATACTTCCTGAACAGTGACTATGATTTTGGCATCTTCTTTGGGAAATTCCTCTCCCTTTGCCAAACATAGAAAAATGCTTCAGTGATGATGGCTGAATCATTTATTTCTTTTGTACTAACATCTATTACTATTAGGATTCATTACAAAATAAACCAATGTCCACATCATTAGATGGCAAAGGAGAGCTTCTTGAGATAGACATCCTCAAACCTGGCTGAGCACTAGACCCAGTAAAGGACTCACAGACCCAGACAGGCTCTGGGTTGCCTGACTCCTCCATGTGCTGCAGAATGGGATGGGCCTGACATGCAATTGTGGGGGGCCCAGGCCCTGAGTTCTCAGTGTGAGTCCCACATCTGGTTGTAGCACAGATTTCTTGCAAAATTTCTGGGCCTCTGCATTCTACAAAGCCCCTTTTCTCACACTGAAGACATGCCAGTTTGTGGAGCAGCTTGGGGGGACCACTGGTTCATAACACCATTTCTCTGAATGATAAAGGAAGTAAGAAGTACAGAAATAAATATTCAAAAACAATAAGACTTCTGAGTTAGCTTTCAAGTTTCATAAGCTGACTCTGCCATTTATAAGTTGAGTGTCCTTGGACAAATAACTTATCTCCCTGAGCTTCAGTTTTCTCATCTGTTAAATGAATACCAAAGTTTCAAACTCATAGATAAATGAGATCATGTATTGTTGTTTAGTCACTCAGTCATGTCCAACTCTTTGCAACCCCATGGACTGCAGCATACCAGGCCTCCCTGTCCATCACCTGCTCCTGGAGCTTGCTCAAACTCATGTTCACTGAGTGATGCCACCCAACCATTTCATCCTCTATTGCCCCCTTCTCTTCCTGCCCTCAATCTTTCCCAGCATCAGGGTCTTTTCAAATGAGTCAGCTCTTTGCATCAGGTGGCCAAAGTATTGAAGCTTCAGGTTCAGCATCAGTCCTTCCAATGAATATTCAGGGTTTATATCCTTTAGGATTGACTGGTTGGATCTCCTTGCTGTCCAAGGGACTCTCAAGAGTCTTCAGCACCACAATTTGAAAGGATCAATTCTTTGGTGCTCAGCCTTTTTTATGGTCCAACTCTCATATCCATCTGGGACTACTGGAAAACCATAGCTTTGACTACACAGACCTTTATCGGCAAAGTGATATCTCTGCTTTTTAATACATTGTCTAGGTTTGTCATAACCTTTCTTCCAAGGAGCAAGCATCTTTTAATTTCATGGCTGTAGTCACCATCTGCAGTGATTTTGGAGCCCAAGAAAATAAAGTCTGTCACTTTTCCCACTTTTTCCCCATCTATTTGCTATAAAGTGATGAGACCAGATGCCACGATCTTAGTTTTTTGAATGTTGAGTTTTAAGCCAGATTTTTCACTCACCTGATCATGTACATAATATACTAAACAGTGTCTGTCCCATGGTGAGAGACAAGTAAATGTTAACTGCTACTGTTGCCACAATGACTACTACCAAAATTGCCCTATAATATGATAAATATTCAGGTAGAACATTTGCTCAAAAGACCCTGGGACTTGAGTAGCTGTAATGACCACATTCTTTTATGAGGAAAGTTGCCATGTGGTCATCAAACTTTTTTAACACAAGGGACTTGGGCCTGATTCTGGAGCAGGTGGGACTAGGTTGAAGGGAGCTGGTTGGGCTCCTAGATTCACACTGCAATGCCCAGGGTGACCTGGTAAACTCTGAAGGATCCAGGTTGGCAAGGCATTAATTCTCTGGGGCCTGTCTGGTGGGTAAGTATATGGGGGTACTGCACAGGGAAGCAACAAGATGGAGTAGAAGGAACAAAAGTTTGAATCCCAGATCTGCCACCTGACAGCTGTGTGATCTCAGAAAGCCCTTTAACCTCTCTGGTTAATCTTATATACCTTTCAGGAATTTAAAAAAAGATGTTATGTAAGTCTTGTCCAAGGGCCTAGACTCATCCTAATACTTGGTAGCTATGGCTTTGATTAATAGGATGGCTGCACTCTGGGTCCATGGGGAGTCCATTAGAGTTTAGAGGAGACCCCTAGGAGAGCTGGGGCAGAGCACCTCTAGATGGGGGAGAAGGATGAATGTCAGGGACTTTAGCAAGAGCTTGGGGTTCAGGGCCGGTTCTAGTCTCAGCTGGGGTGAGACTGTGGCTCAGTGGGCAGGTGGTGACTGGCTCCCCCAGGCCCATAAGATGTCAGGCTTGTGTCCCATCCAATGCCAACCATAACAAATAATATTCACTGTCAATGTGATTTGGGACCAGAAATCCAAAGGAAGCAACTCAAATGTATACAAACAAATAACCATTTAGTAAAGTGGCCAGAGACTATACCTATTTACCCCAGTCAATGCTCTCCTGTGTTCCAGCCACAGTCCGCCAGCAACTGTAATGAAAGAAAGAGATGCCATTCCCAGAAGCAATGGAAAAATACTTAGGAATAAACTTAATGAGAAATGCGTGTGACCTATATAAAGACAACTACAAAATTTTATTGGTGAAATAAAAGAAGACCAGAATAAATGGAGACTCATACTATGTTTCTGCATGGGAAGACCGAATATTGTAAAAATGTCAAACCACCTCCATGTTAATTTGCAGATTTAATGCAATACCAAACAATCCTGTGAAAGGAACTTGATGAAATGATTCTAAAATTCATCTGGAAAAAGCATTGGTCAGAATATCAAAGAATATTCTGAAAAAGGAGAACATTGATGTAGAGCCTTACTGAATGTTAAAACATATAAAGCAGCAATAATTAGCACAGTGAGAATATTGCTGGAAAAAAACAGATTTAAATGGATTAGAAGAGAATGTCTGGAAGTAGATGAGATCACATGTAAAAATTAAACATGATAAAGAAATCACTCCAAAACAATGAGTAGATGATGAATTATTTAGTAAATGCTGCTGAAAAAACTGATTAGCAACTTGAAAAAATAATCTGTAATTTAGATACACCTTAGATACAACTCTCTCTGCATAAAAGATAAAATTCAGGAAAAAAATTGAATATTGAAAAAGCTAGAAGAGGATGGATCTGAGTATTTATTAGATCTTGGGAATACGAATTTTAAAGAGACAACAAAATAAATTATATAAAATATAAAGTATATATATACAATAAAACTTGTATACAGATATGATGACTAAGTAAAATATTTGCATAGGAGCAAGAACCATTAGGGTAATAATATGTTCAGGGAGATGTTTTTCCTTTTGTTTTAATAATATTTTTTAGCAAAAATCAAGAGTAAAATGTCCATAAATTATACTTACATAACTAAATATTATAAAATCTTAAATATGTATGAACACACAATCCCTTTATCTACTATTGCTATTCTGATTTTAATATAAAGAGTTGGAAAGCCATTTAAGACAATGTATTCTCCTAGGCATGATCTCTTTTGAGGAGCTGCTGATAAATGTTCTCACTAATTCTTTAAATTCTAGTTCCCGCTTTATTTCCTCCAGCTGGAGTCAAGGGCTTTGTCAACTCAGCCTAAATTTAAAAAGTTTTATTTTTATTGAGGTAAAACTTCTAGAAAAATGCTTAGTCTTAAGTGTAGAATCAATAGTCACCACCCATAAAGATGCAGAACATCTCCAGCACCCAGAAGTTTCCCTCTGGTTATTACCCCACCTTTCCTGGTTTCAACACAAACTAGGTTCATCTTGCCTGTTCTTGAACTTTACATAAATGGAATCACACATGCTACACTCTTTTTTGTCTTTCTTCTATGGCATCACATTGTCTGTGAGCTTGATCCCTATGGCAGTGTGTACTGGTAGTTCATTTTTCATGGCTGTGTACTATTCCATTGTGTGTGTGCTGATACCATATTTTTGTCCATGCTACTGGTCCAACGGGCTTCCCAGGTGGTTCAGTGGTAAAGAGGCTGCCTGCAGTGCAGGAGACGAGGGTTCGATCCCTGGGTTGGGAGTATCCCCTGGAGAAGGAAATGGGAACCCACTCTAGTATTCTTGCCTGGAGAATCCCATGGACAGCCGAGCCTGGTGGGCTACAGTCCATGGGGTCATAAAACAGTTGGACAGGACTTAACAACTAAAAAACAACTGGTACAAAGGTGTGGGGTAATGGAGAGAGGCTTGTATCACTAACTTGGACACCCCCCACCCCACCCCCTGCAAAACCACAGTGCTTTCCACTGCCCCCCTGACAAAGGAAGGAGAGAGGGCCCATCAGTAGGAGAACTTGTGACTTCTCACCTATGCAGTTTGTGCTGGGAGAACCCTTGTCATGTGGCATTTAACCATCTTCAGCATCCAGGCTTTAATGGACATATGGCCTCCACCAGGCCAAAGCTCAGAACTCCAAAATGCCCCAGTTCTGACCCCCTTAGTCCTAGAGCCTGGTTTGGGGGAGGGCTGTAACTACTCCAGGGTCTGGGGGCATATTTGGCTAACAGATGAAGGAAGGGAAGCCACAGAGCAGGTGTGCCGCAAGGCAAAGCCCTCCCTCCCACCACCCCATCCCCCAAAGCTCCCTTACAGTGAAGGTAGAGGGAAGGGTGGCAGACAAGAACCTCCCCAGGTGGGAGCAAGGGCAGGAATAGTCAGATGTAGGCTTCAGAAGGACTGTTCTAATTAGTGAACAGTGGATTGGAATGCGGGGAGACCATTTACTAATCTGTAAAATGGGGTAATAATGCCGACCTCACGGAGGTGGAGCCAAGCGCTTTGTTCCTGTTCAGATGGTGGGTTTCCTGATGGAAGGGTGGGAAGTAGCGGGGAGGCGGGGCCCGCATGTCCCTGGCCTAGCTCGGCTGTTGGCACCCGACACGTGCTCTTGATGAAATGAGCGACTAGTGGTTATTTCCAGCTCAGTCTTTTCAGTGGATCGGCAAGGCCAGGTAAATTACACAAGGCATAATAATACCTCCCCCATGGCATTGTTGAGACAGACCAGCTCCTAAAGTAAATATCCTCGAGTAAATCCTCAATAAACAGTAGCCGCTGTGGTTTGGGATGATGAAAAGGCTGTGAAGGAGATTCAGGGGTGAAGGTGAGGCCGTGAACCCCCTTTCCAGGCACCAAGCACCCCATATTCCATCCCCTGGCAAGACTGTAGGCCCCGCCCCCACACACCCTGACTCCTCCTCTCTCGGTCCCCACCCTGCTCTGTGCTCCCTCCCTCTCTAGATCCTGCTTGAGGAATCACGGTTGCCAGGATCCTGCTGCTTCCGTACTTGGCTGCTGACCAGTTCTCCACTCTACAGCCAGAGGCGCTTTGACAGAGCCCCATCACTCTTCTTTCAGGGCTGTCTGATGGCTCCCTACGGAGGTTAGAATAACCCCCCATGACTCCTTCACTCCTGCGCCATGGGATACCTCCTCCTTGTCAATATCACCTCTTACCTGGCTCCCAGCCAGTCTGCTCCATGCATCTTGGTTCCCCTAGACCAGGTCCCTTCCTGTCTGAGGGCCTTTGCACTTTCTGTTCAGGCTCCTGGCAAGTTCTGTCCCCCATATCTTTACATAGCTGGCTTAGCTCTTTCAGCTAAAATGGCTTTTTTCCCCCCAAACAAAGACCTACCCTGAGCAAGCAATCTAAAGTAATGACTCCTTATTGCTTCCTTGGATTCATTTCTTGTAGCACTTAACATCCTCTGAAAAAAAATTGTTTTAGTTCATTTACTTATTTTCTTGCTTACTGGGTGTTGAAATCCAGTGCAAGCTCCATGAGCAAAGGATCTTATCTCCCCAGCAACAAAATAATGTCCAGTTCAGTTCAGTTCAGTTCAGTTGCTCAGTCATGTCCCACTCTTTGCTGCTGCTGCTGCTGCTAAGTCGCTTCAGTCGTGTCCAACTCTTTGCAACCCCATGAATCGCAGCACGCCAGGCCTCCCTGTCCATCATCAACTCCTGGAGTCTACCCAAACCCATGTCCATCGAGTCGGTGATGCCATCCAACCATCTCATCCTCTGTCGTCCCCTTCTCTTCCTGCCCCCAGTCCTTTCCAGCATTAGGGTCTTTTCCAATGAGTCAAATCTTCGCATGAGGTGGCCAAAGTATTGGAGTTTCAGCTTCAACATCAGTCCTTCCAATGAACACCCAGGACTGATCTCCTTTAGGATGGACTGGTTGGATCTCCTTGCAGTCCAAGGGACTCTCAAGAGTCTTCTCCAACACCACAGTTAGCAAATATTTAAAATATAAAATATGATGAATGAATGAGTGAACAGTAATGGACAGAATGGTGGTGGGGGCAAGGGCACCTGGGAGACATAGTGAAGGTAAGGATGATGGTGAGGACGTGGGGTGTACTTATGATGTTCCTAGTCACCAGATGTCCTTGTCTGTGGCTAGCTGGTGCCCTTTGCATCTCAAGGGTGGTACATTCTGAGAAGAGATTTGGGGCTCACTGTTCTCAGGACTATCTCTGAACATCCCCTAGTCTACAGAACACCCTAGAGCCCCAGCCACGAAGCCCATCCAGACTTCCTCTTTGTTTAATATTGAGCTTAAAGTTTACATACCCTGTTTAAACAATTTAGTACCTTTGCATTGATTCTACTCCTCACCGAAAATAAAAATATTTTGGTACTGCAAATATTTGACACCACTTGGCATTTTTCGGTGCATTAATTAGCAATTTGCTGGATAAATATTGCTGTGTAAATCAACAGTCACTTCCCGATAATTAAAAGCCAAGTCAGATGTTATTGGAAAACCCACCAGTGTGTGCTGCAGCTCTGAGAAATGTTGCCCCTTGCAGCTGTGGCTGGAGCAGAGTAGCCCAAAGAGGGTGTGGGTGATTCTGGGCTGAAAAGTGAAAGTGAAAGTTGCTCAGTCGTGTCCAATTCTTTGCAACCCCATGGACTGTATGGTCCATGGAATTCTCCAGGCCAGAATACTGGAGTGGGTAGCCTTTCCCTTCTCCAGGGGATCTTCCCAACTCAGGGATTGAACCCAGGTGTCCTGCATTGCAGGCAGATTCTTTGGCCACCCGTGAATTCCAGATTTGGTTTCAGGGAGAGAAGAGGAGGAGCTAGAGGTTCTGGCAGTGTCTACAGAGCTGGGATAGTATACTGAGTCTCTCAGTGCCCCAAAGATGGTTGAGAGGCAAATTTGAGAAACAGATTTTGGGTAAAGTTTTGTGATTATAATGAGTCAGTCTAGAGGAGTGATTACATGCATGAACTTGGGAATCCAACAGATGTAGGGGAGAGCCCCAGATCAGCCACCTGCTGGCTGTGTGACCCCAGATGAGGCACATCTCCTCCCTGGGTCTCAGGTCTATCATCTGTCAAATGGGTATAATAAAAGTCCTATTTCATAGGACTGAGAACAAGTGGATGGAATGCGTGTACACTCAACAGCTCCTGGCGGTTGACTGTCATTGGTTGTTTTCCCTCTGGGTAGCTTGATCTGAGTCTAGTCTCTCTATGCCCCTGTACCTCTTACCTTGATGCTTTTTCCCAGTGCTGCCTACCCAAAGAAGGTAGTGGGTAATTCTTTGCCCATCACTTCTTTGCCCTGCCTCTCTCCAAAATGTCTTCTTGGTTGTGAAGCAAAATTCTAATGACCAACTGGAAATCCTCCCTAGTCCCTGGCTTGGCTAGAATGGAAGGAAGGAAGGCAGGGATGGCCCAGCTGGTGGGGTGCCATAGGGCCAGGGCTACAAGGAAAAGGGTTCTCTACCCTTAGCTGTGTGGTCTCAAACCTGAGGAGCCCATTGCATCCACAGGGTGGATGGGAAGCTAAGTCCTGTGGGTTAGGAAGATTGTAAGGAACGTGGACAACTGGATGGTGAACAAGACAGCAAACTGAGACTTTTGTTTGGCTGCTTCCTCCCCTTCTCCCATTCCTTCTGAAATGACTATAGAGTAATATTTATATAGGGATATAAAAATAGGGGAACACAGAGCACAGGTCCCCCCAGGCACACAAAGGAGAGTGAGGCTGATGGGTTAGAAACTGGCATTATTTTTCCCAACACTAGATAAATCTGCCTGGGGAAAGGGCTGGTCATTTGTGGGATGCATGGTGCAAGGAGGAGGCGCCCTCTCAGGAGTTATTAGTGTTTCCAGTGATGGTGAGTCTGTGCTGTGCTCTGTTAAGTCACTTCCATCGTGTCTGACTCTGTGCGATCTCAAGGACTGTAGCCCACCAGGCTCCTCTGTCCATGGGATTCTCCAGGGGATCTTCCTGACCCAGGGATGGAAACTTCATCTCTTACATCTCCTGCATTGAAAGGCAGGGTCTTTACCACTAGCGCTGCCTGGGAAACCCCTGATGGTGCACCTACTCTGTGCTAGATCCTGGGACAAGAGAGTCCCACACACAGTGAGCCCTCATCACAGCACGAGGATGAGTTGCCATCATTGACCTCATTTTGTCCAAGAAGGAACTGAGGCCCAGAGAGTCTGTCCTTTGTCCGTAGTAACTCAGCTAATGAGCCGCTGAACTGGGACTTGAAGCCACACCCTTCCAACCAACCCCTGAGCCCATATAGTCTTAACTACCAGACTAGGTGGCCACCCTGTGTGTAAGGGATCCCCATCAGAATCCCATAACCCACCTAAGCACAGGGAGGTAGAGTGTGAGGATGTGGTGGGCTGGGGATGGTAGGTGAGAGCAGTTTTTGTGAGTGCCTCGGGCAGCGAACTGAGGGGCCAGCTCATAGCTTTCCTTGGAGGTGGGCTCTGAAGACTGGTTTGTGAGCACAGCTGGGTCCTGGTGTGACTGGCCATGCCAGGTGGAGACAGAGGACGCCCCACCAAGTTGGAGGTGCATCCCTAGCTTCAGAAAGGAGGCTCAATGGCAGAGCACAGATGTTTCCCTGATGTGCGTGCTTTAGTATCTTACCTGTCTTACTCCCCTCATACAACGAAATCCAGACGTAGCAAACTAAACCCTCAGCAAATCCAAACATGTCCTCATCCAGATCTGAAAGATTAGAATCCTCTCAAGCCCCAGGGATGGAGAAATGCTCACTGCGAGGATGAGTGACCAGAGGGAGACCGTGGGCTGTGTGAAAAGACAGTCATTCATAAGGAAGGAACCCACGCAGATGTGTCCCTCTGAGATAAACCTCCTGCCAGCATCAGCAGAAGTTTTTAGAAAATCCCCAATTTGTGTGCCCAACAAGATTCAAAGGGACATCGCATATCTGAAAAAAGTATCCTCTGAGACTAGAAAAGATTGTTTTCAGCTAAAAAGTGCAACTGCTGCATTTATAAAGGCAATGAAGGCGGGAAACAGCTGGTTGAATACTGCAGAAAAACACAGGCCATGGTTTAAAAGATGAGTCTCAAAAATGAAAAAAACTTTCCATAATTCCAAATAAACGAAGTAAAGGAATGGGCATGATTAGTGAAAAGACATCTTGCATAAAGACCCTACAGATACAATAAAATGAGCAATAATCAAAGGAATAATTAAACAAAGCTTCTCTTTGAACACTTAGTAAAGCTAATGAAAAGAGACCTATAGCCAGGTGAGATAATTGACTTTCAAGGATTAAAGGGGAAACTCCTATCAATATACAGGCAGGAGGAAAAAATAATACCAACTGTGTTAGTTGTAGAAGAGATTTGATAATGTGTACGGAGTGCCAAAATAATAATGGCTAGAACAGTATGAAATATTTTTCTTTCATGTAATAGTACGAAAGTATGTAACCTTTTGCTCACAACAGGTTAGCATGGGGACTGTGCTCTGTGTGGTTTCCCACTGCTCTGAAGTAGAAGAGTGTAGACTTCTGTTTTGTTGCCCTGCTATTCCCAGGGTGCTAACTTCATCTGCAGGGATCCTTTTTCCAAGCAGCATGATCAAGTAATAATAAAATCAGGGCATACTCCTCAACCTCCTTTCAAAATCTCCAGCTAGAGAGTCTGTACGTGATACTATTCCCATCCTATTGGCCAGAACTTAGTCACATGATGACTTTTAACTGCAAGAGTGGCTGGGAAATGTAGTTTTTATTCTGAGAAGCCATGTGCCTGGCTAAACATTAGGGTTTTATTATTACCAAAGAGATGAAAATGGTTATTGGAGAACTCTTACCCCAACACACTAAAATTGGAAATTAAAGATAAAACGAGAAAAAAAATGCCAAACTCAATGACTGTTTACCACCTAGAAATTTTTTAAACTCCCTATTAATTAGCACGTGGGCCAAAGAGGAAATATAAGCAGAATCTGTAGAAAACCTAGAAAATAAAGAAATTAACTACATGTCAGAATCTGTGGGAAATAGTTACAGTAATACTCAGAGGAAGAGCCTTCAGTATTGATATCAATAAACAAGAAAGATGAAAACGAGAAAATTAAACATCTAATCTAAGAAGTTAGGAAAAGAGCAAGGAGCCAAACCATAGGAAAGCAGGAGTAAGAAACTCATGTCAATAAAAGGAGAACTTGTGAGTTAATAAGCAGAAAAATAGAATTCATTTTATGAGGAAACTAATAAAATAAACTGCAAGCTAACCTAATTAAGATAAAGGGGAAGAAAGCATAAACACACAAAAGAAGAAATGATGAAGGAAAAATAGCCACAGAAAGAAAGGAAAGAATCATGAAACAGCTTTATTCAACTTTATATAAATATGTTTAAAAACCTGGAAGAATTTGGTAATTTTTTCCAAAATGCAAATAACCAAACTCAATTCAAGAAGAGATAGAAAAGCTCAACATTTTCATATAGAAATTGTTTTATATAAAAAGTAGATAAAGAGTTATCTCCCTAAAATATACCAGGCCCAGATGGTCTTTCAGGGAAATTCTTTTAAACCTCTAATGAGCAGAAAATACAATATTATTTAGACTGTTGTAGACTTTTTAAAAGAGGACTTTTTCTAATTATTTTAATAAAGCAAGGGGAACATTAACACCCAAATGTAAGAAAGATTTCACACGAAAAAGAGAACCATAATCACTTTAGGAAAACAATGCAAAAAATTCTAAATAAACCTTAAGTAAACCAAATCCAACAGTATATTACATAATGACCAAATGCAGTTTATTTTATGAATCTACAAACTGTTCAATATTAGGAAATAAATGAATGAAATTTATCGTAGTAATAGATCTCAGACCCAGGATCTCCCTCAGTCGGTCTATCCCATCAGGAAGCTTCGATAAGCCTCTTATCATTCTCCATCAGAGGGCAGACAGACTGAAAACCACAATCACAGAAAACTAACCAATCTAATCACAGGGACAACAGCCTTGTCTAACTCAATGAAACTATGAGCCGTGCTGTGTAGGGCCACCCAAGATGGACGGGTCATGGTGGAGAGTTCTGACAAAATGTGGTTCACTGGAGAAGGGAATGGCAAACCACTTCAGTATTCCTGCCTTGAGAACCCCATGAACAGTATAAAAAGGCAAAAAGCTGGGACACAGAAAGATGAACTCCCCAGGTCGGTAGGTGCCCAATGTGCTGCTGGAGATCAGTGGAGAAATAACTCCAGAAAGAATGAAGAGACGAAGCCAAAGCAAAAACAACACCCAGTTGTGGATGGGACTGGTGATGGTAGCAAGATCTGATGCTGTAAAGAGCAATATTGCATAGGAACATGGAATGTTAGGTCCATCAGTTTCAGTTCAGTCACTCAGTCTTGTCCGACTCTTTGCGACCCCACGAACTGCAGCACACCAGGACTCCCTGTCCATCATCAACTCCCGGATTTTACCCAAACTAATGTCCATTGAGTCAGTGATGCCATCCAACCATCTCATCCTCTGTAGTCCCCTTCTTCTCCTGCCCTCAATCTTTCCCAGCATCAGGGTCTTTTCAAATGAGTCAGCTCTTCGAATCAGGTGGCCAAAGTAGTCCTTCCAATGAACACCCAGGACTGATCTCCTTTAGAATGGACTGGTTGGATCTCCTTGCAGTCAAAGGGACTCTCAAGAGTCTTCTCCAACACCACAGTTCAAAAGCATCAATTCTTCAGTGCTAAGCTTTCTTTATAGTCCAAATCTCACATCCATACATGACCACTGGAAAAACCATAGCCTTGACTAGACAGCCCTTTGTTGGCAAAGTAATGTCTCTGCTTTTTAATATGCTGTCTAGGTTGGTCATAACTTTTCTTCCAAGGAGTAAGCATCTTTTAGTTTCATGGCCACAGTCACCATCTGCAGTGATTTGGGAGCCCAGAAAAATAAAGTCAGCCACTGTTTCCACTGTTTCCCCATCTATTTGCCATGAAGTGATGGGACCAGATGCCATGATCTTAGTTTTCTGAACGTTGAGCTTTAAGCCAACTTTTTCACTCTCCTCTTTCACTTTCATCAAGAGGCTCTTTAGTTCTTCACTTCCTGCCATAAGGGTGGTGTCATCTGCATATCTGAGGTTATTGATATTTCTCCCGGCAATCTTGACTCCAGCTTGTGCTTCATCCAGCCCAGCGTTTCTCATGATGTACCCTGCATGTAAGTTAAACAAGCAGGGTAATAATAGACAGCCTTGATGTACTCTTTTTCCTATTTGGAACCAGTCTGTTGTTCCACGTCCAGTTCTAACTGTTGCTTCCTGACCTGCATACACGTTTCTCAAGAGGCAGGTCAGGTGGTCTGGTCTTCCCATCTCTTTCATAATTTTCCACAGTTTATTGTGATCCACACAGTCAAAAGTTTTGGCATAGTCAATAAAGCAGAAGTAGATGGACTGGAATGGGTGAATTTAACTCAGATGACCATTACATCTACTACTGTGGGCAAGAATCCCTTGGAAGAAATGGAGTAGCCATCATAGTCAACAAAAGAGTCCGAAATGCAGTACTTGGATGCAGTCTCAAAAACGACAGAATGATCTCTGTTCGTTTCCAAGGCAAACCATTCAATATCACGGTAATCCAAGTCTATGCCCCGACCAGTAACGCTGAAGAAGCTGAAGTTGAATGATTCTATGAAGACCTACAAGACCTTCTAGAATTAACACCCAAAAAAGATGTCCTTTTCATTATAGGGGACTGGAATGCAAAAGTAGGAAGTCAAGAAACACCTGGAGTAACAGGCAAATGTGGCCTTGGCGTACAGAGTGAAGCAGGGCAAAGGCTAATAGAGTTTTACCAAGAAAACACACTGGTTATGGCAAACACCCTCTTCCAACAATACAAGAGAAGACTCTACACATGGACATCACCAGATGGCCAACACCGAAATTAATCACTAGAGAAATGCAAATCAAACCACAGTGAGGGTCTTCCTTGGTGGTCTGGTGGTTAAGAATCCTCCTTGCAATGCAGGGGACACGGGTTTGTTTCCAGCTGGGAAAACTAAGATCCCACATGCCCCAGGGCAACTAGGCCCACAGGCCTCAACTAGACAGAAGCTGTAGAGCTACAACAAAGACCTGATGAAGCCAAATCAATCAATAAATATTAAAAAACAAAAACAACAAAAGCAAGTCATGATGAGACCACTTCACACCCATTAAGAAGGCTGCCTATCAAAACACACACACATTTAAAAAAAAAAAAAAGCCCAGAAAGTAATAATCACTGGCAAGGATGTGATAAAATTGGAACCCTTATGCCCCACTGGTAGGAATGTAAAAGAATGCAGCCATTATGGAAAGCACTGTGGCAGTTTATCAAAAAATTAAAAACAGAATTACCATATGATTCTGCAATCCCACTTCTGGGTATAGATCCAAAAGAATTGAAAAGAGAATACTGAAGAGATATTTGCGCCCATGTTTATAGCAGCATTGTTCACAATAGTCAAGAGTTGGAAGCTATCCAAGTATCCATTGAGAGAAGAATGATAAACAAAATGTGGCAAATACATAGAGTGGAATACTATTCAGTCTTAAAAAAGAGGGGAACCCTGACACATGCCGCAACAAGGATGAACCTTGAGTACATTATGCTAAATAAGCCGGTCACAAAAAGACAATATTGTATGATTCCATTTATGTAATGTACCTAGGGTACTCAAATTCATGGAGACAGAAAGTAGAATGGTAGTTGCCAGGGCCTAGGGGAAAAGGGTAGATGAGGAGTTGTTTAATGGATAGAGTGTTTCAATTTTGCAGGATGAAAAAATTCTGAAGATCTGTTGCACCATAATGTGAAAACACTCAACATATTGAACTGTACATTTGAGAAGGGTTAAGGTGGGTTTTTAAATCATGTTTTTACTATATTTTTTTTACCATGATAAAAAAATTGAATTATTAAAAATCTTGATGTTTTATTTCTATGTTCCAGAGGATGGATTTCTTTTTCCAAGTCCACTCTTCCCCTCTCCCTGGCCACCTGCTGTGAGAGCTCCTCTGCTTACCTCTTTGGTTTTCAGTTCCCACTTTATTTCTTGCTAGTGGAAAAGTCCTCTGCATTTCTGTACGCTCAAGTATTTGTTACACTGTATTGATCTAGGTATTTATGGCAGGAAGATTTGGGAGATATTTGGTGCACAGTATTTCCAGAACCAAAGGCCCCTCCAGCTCATTTACAAAGCTAAATAAACCCGACAAAAATAGCACAAAGAAGAAGGCTGCAGGCTAATCTCATTTACAAATATAGATGCAAGCATCTTAAATAAAATATTAGCAAATTGAATCTAGCAATATATAAAATGAATATTCCACAATGACCAGGTAAGGTATATTATTGGAAAGTAAGGACAGTTCTATTTTAGAAACTCTATTAATATAATTCATCATATTAATAGGCCAAAAGGGAAAAACCAAGGATGATAAAAAGGCATTTGATAATATTCAGCATCCATTTCATAAAAAAACATCTCTTGGCAAAATAAAAATAGAATTCATCTTTAAAATGGTAAGACAGGCTTACAGAAACCTCCCATCCTTCAAAGGGAAGGCAGAACAGCCTAGGGACCTCCTGAAGTCCGAGAAGGTAACTTCCAATCACCTGTCTCCTCTGCCCTCAAGTTGAGAGAGAATCTCCATGTCCCCACTTCCCTGACTGAGTTGAGAGAAAGCATTCCACTCATCCTGAGAAGCCCTAGATATTTTGGTTTCCAGGCACACACTTAGGACCCAGATAAACTAGAATGGCTGTGTCACATTGCACAAGCTGCTGCCAGTAGCTGAGCTTCTCCAAGCCTCAATTTTCTCATCTGTAAAATGGGATTAAGATTCTCTGTGCCATGGGAAAACAATGAAAGCTCAAATAATATTTCTCTTTTTAAATAGAAATATAGGTGATTTTCAATGTTGTATTAGTTTCTGGTATACAGCAAAGTGATTCAATTTTATATATGTATATATTATATATATATATATATAGCTTTTCAGATTCTTTTCCATTACAGGTTATTACATGATACTGGAGATAGTTTCCTGTGCTATACAATAGGACCTTGTTACTTCTCTATTTTATATAAAGTAGTTTGCATCTGCTAATCCCAAACTCCTAAATTATTCCTGCACCCCTTTCCCCTTTGGTAACCATAAGTTTGTTATGTCTGTGAGTCTATTTCTGTTTTGTAAATAAGTTCATAACTTTTTAAGATTCCACATATAAGTGATGTCGTATGATATTTATCTCTCTGTGTCTGATTTTCACTTAATATGGCAATCTCTAGGCCCACCCATATTGCTGCAAATAGCATTATTTCAATCTTTTTAATGGGTAGGTAGTATTCCAGTGTGTGTGTGTGTGTCTGTCTGTCTGTCTCTCTGTCTGTCTGTCTATCTGTCTGTGTCTGTGTGTGTATGAGTGACACATCTTCTTTATCCATTCATCTGTGGATGGACACTTAGGTTGCTCCCATATCTTGACTATGGTAGGTAGTGCTGCAGTGAACACTAGGGTGCATTCATCTCAAAGAGTATTTCTTACCTGGCACTTCCTTCTTTCCTAGCTCTCTCTCTTTGTTCTTTCTCCTCATCTTCCCATCCCAGAATCTCCTCTCCTTTTTCATTTCTCCATTCTCCCACATCTGCTCTGCTTAGTCTCCTTATCCCAACTAAGCCCTCTAGTTAGAGGAATTTGGGGAGACCCCAGAGTGAGCACTCAAGGACAGGAAGGTAGCTGCCTTGGTCCTGATGTAGTGCTGCCTTGGGGGACTCCCCCAGGTTGGTGAGTCCTGGAGCTCTCTAGGCAGTGAGGTCCATCTGGGTAGCTGGCCTAACAAGGGGTGAGCAGACAACAGCTTGGAGAAGAAAACTCTGTTCCTCTGGGAAGTCGGAGGAACTGACTAATTCCTGCTAATTCCTTTTTCCTTTTGGATTCCTCCCTGGGGACAGAGTCTGGAGTCACTGCCCCTTAGCCGTTCTGAGGAGGACTAAAGCCAGACCTCGGTCTCCAGGCCTCCACCCTCAGGTCTCTGCCGCTGCTCCCTGCTTCTCTTCCACTGGGCCCCTAAGCTCCATCATTCTTTTCCTCACCTCCCCACCTTCACCCTCTGCCCATGTGCCCATCAGAGTCAGCATTTAGGCCTTTGACCTGCTAGAATATCACAATTGTCCCCTGTATTAGTCAGTGTATTAACCACGCCTGTTGTTCTCTGTATCCTGATGCTCTGACATCCTGGAGCCTTGCCCATGCTGGAGGGACTGCCCCTCCCAGCCTTAGCTAACTCTTGGAGGTAGTCCCTGAGTTGCCAGGGAGCATGGCTTTCAAATGCAAACCAACCAATCCAAGACCCACACCTCCAGCCTTTTCCTTTATAGAGCTTCAACATCCTGGGCCCCCATTCCCTGCCCTAATCACCCCAGTGCAGGTACCAGGCTAGTGACAACCCCTCAGACTCAGAGCCTGCTGGAATTATTCAAACCAGCCAATCCTAAACCTGCTACCTGCTTACCTTGCCTCACATGTCCTTCTCATGGAAGCCGCAATAAAATCTAGGGCCCACATTTCTACTCATTCCTTCTGCCTCCTAACCCACACTGTGTGACCCCTTAGGTGTGACTCACCTCCTCTTTGTTGTGGTTCAGTCGCTCAGTTTTGTCCGACTCTTTTTGACCCCGTGGACTGTAGGATGCCAGGCTTCCCTGTCCTCTACTATCTCTCAGAGTTTGCTCAAACTCATGTCCATTGAGTCAGTGATGCCATCCAGCCATCTCATCCTCTGTCGCCACCTTCTCCTCCTGCCCTCTATCTTTCCAGCATCAGGGTCTTTTCCAATGAGTCAGCTCTTCACATCAGGTGGCCAAAGTATTGGAGCTTCAGCTTCAGCATCAGTCCTTCTAATGAATATTCAGGGTTGATTTCCTTTAGGATTGACTGGGTGGATCTCCTTGCTGTCCAAGGGACCCTCAGGAGTCTTCTCAAACACCACAATTTGAAAGCATCAGTTCTTTGGGGCTCAGGCTTCTTTACAGTCCAACTCTCACATCCATACGTGACTACTGGAAAAACCATGTGAAAGTTGTTCAGTCATGTCTGATTGTTTGCAACCCCATGGACCGTAGCCTGCCAAACTCCTCTGTCTATGGGATTTCCGAGGCAAAAATACTGGAGTGTGTAGCCATTTCCTTCTCCACCAGGGAATCTTTCCAACCCAGGGATCAAACGTGGGTTTCCAGCATTGGAGGCAGACTCTTTACCATCTGAGCCACCAGGAACTTCACTTTGACCCTATAGACCTTTGCTGGCAAAGTGATGTCTCTGCTTTTTAATATGCTGTCTAAGTTTGTCATACTTTTTGTTCCAAGGAGCAAGTGTCTTTTAATTTCATGGTTGCTGTCACCATCCATAGTGATTTTGGTGCTCAAGAAAATAGTCTGTCACTGTTTCCATTTTTTCCCCATCTATTTGTCTTGAAGTGATGGCACCGGATGCCATGATCTTAGTTTTTTGAATGCTGTGTTTTTAGCCAGCTTTTCACTCTCCTCTTTCCCTTCATCAAGAGGCTCTTTAGTTTTTCTTCGCTTTCTGCCATAAGGGCAGTGTTATCTGCATATCTGAGGTTATTGATATTTCTCCCAGTAATCTTGATTCCAGCTTGAGCTTTATCCAGCCCAACATTTTGCATGATGTACTCTGCATAGAGATTAAATAAGCAGCCTTGATGTACAAGGCTTAAATATACAGCCTTGATGTACTCCTTTCCAATCTGGACTGGTTCATTTGCTGGATCATCGAAAAAACATGAAAGTTCCAGAAAAATGTCTATTTCTGCTTCACTGACTATGCCAAAGCCTTTGACTGTGTGGATCACAACAAACTCTGGAAAATTCTGAAAGAGATGGGAATACCAGTCCACCTCTTGAGAAACCTGTATGCAGGTCAGGAAGCAACAGTTAGAACTGGACATGGAACAACAGACTGGTTCCAAACAGGAAAAGGAGTACGTCAAGGCTGTATATTGTCACCCTGCTTATTTAACTTATATGTAGAGGACACCATGAGAAGTGCTGGGCTGGAAGAAGCACAAGCTGAAATCAAGATTGCCAGGAGAAATATCAATAACCTCAGATATGCAGATGACATCACCCTTATGGCAGAAAGTGAACTAAAGAGCCTCTTGATGAAAGTGAAAGAGGACAGTGAAAAAGTTGGCTTAAAGCTCAGCACTCAAAAAACTAAGATCATGGCATCTGGTCCCATCACTTCATGGCAAATAGATGGGGAAACCATGGAAACAGTGGCTGACTTTATTTTCTTGGGCTCCCAGATCACTGCAGATGGTGATTGCAGCCATGAACTTAAAAGACGTTCACTCCTTGGAAGGCAAGTTATGACCAACCTAGACAGCATATTAAAAAGCAAGACATTACTTTGCCAACAAAGGTCCGTCTAGTCAAGGCTATGGTTTTTCCAGTGGTCATGTATGGATGTGAGAGTTGGACTATAAAGAAAGCTGAGCACTGAAGAATTTATGCTTTTGAACTGTGGTGTTGGAGAAGACTCTTGAGAGTCCCTTGGACTGCAAGGAGATCCAACCTGTCCATCCTAAAAGAGATCAGTCCTGGGTGTTCATTGGAAGGACTGATGTTGAAGTTGAAACTCCAATCCTTTGGCCACCTGATGCAAAGAGCTGACTCATTTGAAAAGACCCTGATGCTGGGAAAGATTGAGGGCAGGAGAAGAAGGGGACTACAGAGGATGAGATGGTTGGATGGCATCACTGACTCAATGGACATGAGTTTGGTTAAACTCCGGGAGATGATGATGGACAGGGAGGCCTGGTGTGCTGCAGTCCATGGGGTTGCAAAGAGTTGGACACAACTGAGCGACTGAACTGAACTGATTGTTACATGTCCAGTTCTAACTGTTGCTTCTTGACCTGCATTCAGTTCTCAGGAGGCAGATAATGTTGTCTGGTATTCCCATCTCTCTAAGAATTTTCCACAGTTTATTGTGATCCACCCAGACCTGTGAATATAACAAACAGTCTTCTTGTGTGTGTGCACTCAGTCGGGGCCAACCCTTTGCAACCCTCATGGACTGTAGCCTGACAGGCTCCTCTGTCCATGGGATTTTCCAGGCAAGAATACTGGAGTGGGTTGCCATGCCCTTCTCCAGGGGATCTTCCTGACCCAGGGATCAAAGCCGGGTCTCCCACATTGCAGGCAGATTCTTTACCGCCTGAGCCACCAGGAAAGCCCTTAGAAGTCTTCCTAGGGCAATCATCTCCTGGTCGCTGGCCTCACCTTCCCCAGTAAAAGTAAAACCTACATTTAAAAAGTGTAAGGGTAGACTTGGTTATGCCAAGGTAACAAGTAGACCTCCCAGTTTCAGTGGCTTAACCCAGGAAGTTCATTTTTGGTCTAGGTGACTCCCCAGGGCAGTGTCGTCTGTGGGGTGGCTCGTGATCCAGGCTGCCCGAGGTCCCACCTTCCGGTAGCTGCTCATCTGCAGTCACCGTGGAGGGCAGGAAAGTGCTGGAAGGTGTAAAACCTGCACTTAAAGACTTCTTCCCTGGGACTCCCCTGGTAATCCAGTCGCCAAGGATCTGGTCTCCCAGCTCAGGGGGTCCAGGTTTGATCCCTGGTCAAGGAACTAGATCCCGCATGCTGCAGCTAAAGATCTCGGATACTGCAAAGAAGATTGAGGATCCCATTCGCCATAACTATGACCTAACACAGCTAAACAAATATTTTTAAAAATTGTTTTAAAAATTAAAAAAAGCTTCAGCTGAGAAATAACACACACCCGTTGTGTTCACAGCATAAGCACAGAACAAGTGATGTCATAGGCCAGCTGACTGCAGGGGGCAGAGAGGTGGAATCCTCCAGGGTGGGCAGAAGGCGAAAATAGATGAGTGCATGCTAGAAGTCTCTGCCACACTCTCTCTTCTGTGTCACCCCATCAGGAAGGGGAGCTCACCCCTGGTGTGGGATGTTTCCCTCTCACATGTATGTGCACTCAGTTGTGTCTGACTCTTTTTGACCCCCTAGACTGTAGCTCCTCTGTCCATTGAATTTTCCAGGCAAGATTACTGGAGCAGGTGCTATTTCCTACTCCAGGGAATCTTCCGGACCCAGGGATCAAACCCGTGTCTCCTGCATTGGCAGGTGGATTCTTTACCCCAAAACTGTCCTGGTTGGGATAAGTCATATCATTTGCTGAGATAGCATTTGGTGGGACTGGCTGGGGCAGGAAATTGGACTTTGTTGCAGGAAACCCTTATTTTATCATCTCCCCCAGACAAAGTAGGCCAGTTTGAGTTTGCCATCATCTAGAACTTAAAAAAATTAAAAATTTAAAAAGGAGGGTGAGGAAGAGAGAGAGAGACAAACAACTCCAATCCCAACTGGGCAGAGACACAAATAGCGACTTTTAATTATATAATCTGCTTTTGATGAATTTATTTCTGACAGTTTTATAGGTTGACGAGAGAGTGCATTTTAGATGCAAAAAAACCCATTATTCATTCTGGGCTCTTTGAGCATAAAAATTGTCAAATGATTTTAATACAGTTTTAAGTTTTATGTTTATTGTCAAGGGAAAAAAAAAGTCCACAGCAATTACCGAGTCACATGCCCCTTAAATCTTTATGTTTCTGACAGCAAGAACAATAAAATATGTTTTTGCCCAAACCTTTTACCGCTCAGATTGACATGGCTTCAGCGACAGCTGCTTTTCTTCCATCTGAGAAAGCTAACTTAGAACCGCTTCCTCGGTGGGGAGTAGGGAGGGGGCGTCTCAGCCGCTCTGCAGAACAGCTGTTCCTTTGCAGAAAGGTGCAGACCCCAAGATCTGGGTCAGAAATGAAAATGGAGTGAAGTGTGATCTAGCAGATCTGAAATTTTATACTGGCTGCATGGCACCCTATTGATTTGCACACCTTGTCTGGTGGTAAACACATTCAGCAGTAGTGTGAATGCCTTGGGTAGGTGGGTGAGGCCCTGGTACGCCTACCACATCTGCCAACCTAAACCCGCTGAGGAAGCCTGCCATTCAAGTCACTGGAGCCAATCAGGTACTGCATTGAAAGGACCACCCACCAAGCCAGATGTACCAGTGTGGCAATCCCTTCCTTCTGAGCCCCCAGTAGACGTGTGCTGCCTCTCTGCTTTGTGCCCCATGCCAACCTGGTTGCAAGGTTCAGCTCCTCCATGAGTCCCCAGATAAAAGCACTAGCCAAGTATAAACACTATTATTATTCTGGGGAGATGGAATTATTTCCATTAATGGCGTAGACAAACCATCAAGTTGTGCTTTGGATGGTGGCTTAGGCCCTGAAGGTCGTGGAAGTGTTGGTCAAGGACTGCCCATCCCATCACGCTGGTGTGATGTGGGGTGAGGGGCATTAGCCAAAGGATGCTGTGGTCAGGGCTTAGCCTAAGGCAGGTCAGCAGGGCCCAGTTTCTTTGGAGGTCTGTTTAAGTCTTCAGGGCTGAAGGCTATGGCTGACCTGAGATCCAGCTCTCAAGACTGGCCTAAATCCAAGCTTCACAGGCTTTTAGGCTGGATGGAGTAGAGTATGGAGCAGGTCCAGGGCAGCATTTTGGGGGAACTAAAAGGGGCAAGCCTATGGAATGGGAGCAGTGTCCAGGAGGAGTGAAGTATGGAGGCTGCAGGGAGACCCCCAGCCATCCAGAGTCCTCCCTGGGGGTCTGAGGAGGAACCTCCTATAGAATCACATCTAGGCAGGGCTGGGAAAGCTGTGACCCCCACAGTGAGCAGGAGCAAAACATCTCAGGGCCTTTATATGTGCCATTTTC
Organism: Okapia johnstoni; assembly: GCA_024291935.2. Taxonomy (NCBI): domain Eukaryota; kingdom Metazoa; phylum Chordata; class Mammalia; order Artiodactyla; family Giraffidae; genus Okapia; species Okapia johnstoni. Next base: position 44,776,995 of record CM044306.1, on the reverse strand, counting down.
TCTGCCTAGATAACTCTCAAGCAACTCATTCAACTAACTCCTACTCATCCTTCAGAACTCAGTGTAAAAGTCACTTCTCCAGGGAAGCCCTCCTGGATTCCTCAGTCTTTCTCAGGCTCCAGTGTCACAAGCTGCCATGGCCCCTTGTGCTTCTCATGTGCATGTGTGTTCAGTCACTTCAGTCATGTTTCTTTGTGACCCTATGGGCTCTAGTCTGGCAGGCTCCTCTGTCCATGGGATTCTCCAGGCAAGAATATTGGAGTGGGTTGCTATGCCCACCTCCAGGGTGTCTTCCTGACTCAGGAACTGAACCCACATCTCCTGCATCTCCTGTTCTGCAAGTGGATTCTTTACTGCTGAACCACTGGGGAAGCCCCCTCTGCTGCTTGGTGGCACTTGTAATTTTAGTGAGAATGATCCATGTCGTTGCTGTGACTTGATGCTTCCCTTGCCCTCTGGGTTCTAAACTCTACAGGGGCAAGGTCATGGTCTGTTTCATTCATTGCTCGATCCAAAATACTGTACAGTATCCAGCATGATACTCATGGATGGATGGACAGGCTTCATTGCTTGAGGTACTTCAACATATGCCATTTCCCTTTCCTCTTGCGTCCCCAGTTTTCTTCACAAGCAGACATGGCCAGATGACTGAGTCTGGACAATAGAGTGTGGCTGGAAGCGAGGTAGGTACCCCTGCAAGTGAGGCTCTTCAGGGGCTTATCTCTACCGGCTTCTATGTTCCTCTTCCATCTGCTGCCAGGTGTAGAGGATCCCACAGAGAACTCTGAGGCCCTTAGGGACAGCAGAGCTGTGGATGCAAAGGTTCCTGGTTCACTGAATGACCATTATGTGGACAGCATGTAGCCCTCCCCATGCCAGTGGTCTTGCTCACTTTATCCTGGGAAACATGCTTCTATTGTGTGAAGCTGCTGATATGCGGGAGCTTATTTGTTACAGCAGTGAGCTGTAACTTACCCTAACTGATACATCCCCTGTGATGGAGGCCCCAGAGGAATCAGGTTGGATCCCATCTCTGCTTTAAGCGTCTCTGTCTGGTTGCCACCCTCCATTAGAATGGGCCAGAGGAGTGTCCAGGGGGAAGAGGGAGGAATTCATTTTCAAGCACTTGTTCCCCAGACCCACCCTCTCTTGGGAAGGTATGAGCGGCTCAAGGACCCAGAGGTTCTGGAGCAAGCAGTGGCCATGCAGGAGAGACAGTGGATGGGAGCTGGGACTCTGAAAATAGCTGTGTGTGTCTGTGACCTTGGATGATCACTGTCATTTCTGATAATAAAGCCTGCATCCTGGAGGTATGTGTCACTAAAAGAGCTCAGATGTGAAGTACTTAGTGGAGCGCTCTGCACCCAGTAAACACTCCATAAAAGGGAGTTATCATAATAATTATTATTTTCCTCAGGTCTCTGTTGAAGGAAGCCCTGAATTGAAAGCCTTTTGTCTCGTTCCATTTCCAAGCCAGACGGCCCCATTTTTCTCCCAGTTTCTGCAGTTCTTGAGTGCCCCGGTGCCTATTACACAAACCCCAATGCATCTTTGAAGTTAGCAGCTAATTATGTTCCAGGAAGTTATAGATCTGGAGTTTTCCATGTGCCAGAGGCAATTGCCTGCTCCGGCTCTCATTTCTCGGTGCAGCCTTCCAAGGCCTGATTGAGGTGGTAATTGGGAGCCCCCTCCCTCGGCCCCAGGGGCCTTCTGGGGCCATCTCCTCGGCCCTAGGAGTCAGGCTACCCCTTCCCTCTCCCACCTCCCAAGCTTTGCCTGCTCTGGGCCTCCCTCTTCAGCTGCTGACAGGCTGGAGGGTGGAGTGGGAGGTAGGCGGACGATCTGCGAAGCCCTGGTGCCAGGGAAGCCGTGAGAACCTCCTCTCTCCTGGGAAGGCACCTTTGGTTCTGTGTGATTATGAGTAATAGCAGTTTCTGCTGCTGAATGACTGAGAGACTTGTGTCTATTTGAAAGATAAGTGCTTGCCCTCTCTCCACCTCACTGCCTGCCCAACTGCCTCTCTACCCCTGACCTCATCTCCACCTCTCTGCTGCAGCCAGCTGAGCACCCCTGCCAGGGCTCAGCCCCTCCTACCAAGGTGCCCCTGGAGGGAGAACCAATTTCTCCCTCCTGGGCTGGATCCCCAGCACTGGGGCTGCAACTAGGGTGAGGCTAGTGAGGTGACAAAGCAAAATTTAAGGAGGCACTCACTCTTTGGTGCTGATCATGCACGTGCATGCCCCTGAGAATGGGTGCCTCCTTAACTTAGCTGCCTCACTCTCTTCAACCTGGTCAGGGACTAGAGCCTCCTCCCCACTTCTTTGGAAGACAAACTCCTGGACACAGCCCAGCAAAAACTTCCAGCTCCTTTCCCTGCCAACTTCAGCTGAGCTGCGGGCTGTGTGGGAACAGGAACCAAGGCTGTTGCCCTCCCATCCTCTCACCATCCTTAGCTCCTGGCCTGGCTCACAGCAGGTCTCAATAAACACTGGTGAATAAAAGGAATGAAGCGCTCCTGATGCCGAGATGAAATTTAGCGAGAGATGATGTCAGGAAGGCACTGAGCTGGCCTCTCAGTGTGCAGTAGGTGCTCTGTAAACTCGAGGGGAGCACAAGGGCGAATCTGTGATCTGGTTCTGAAGATCTGGGTGTTTAAGTGGAAGTCAGACTAAGTATGTGCCTAAAGTGTGACCCGCCCTGAGAAGGGCACTCCCTAGTACTCTGCTGTATTAACACCCCATTTAATCTCATTTAATTAATTAGCAGTTGTTTCTGCACTATGACTATCCCATGCTTGTTTTGACCTTGAATTTTGTTTGGCTCTGAGTGATTTTTGAGACACCCCCCCCCCCACAAACTTGTGTAACATTGTGCCAGACACAGTACAGAGCATCTCTGCACAACCTCGGATGTCAGGTTATATTAATAGATGTATAGAGTCTAGAGTAAAGGAGGCTGATCATTTCTGCACTAATGGAAATTTACCCAGAGTGTTCCCCCAGAGTGTTTCCTGCTCAGGGAGTCCCACTTTAAGAAATATACTGATAATTCTGAGTGGGCTCAGAACCAACCAGGTGCAAAGGGACACCATGTAATGTGGAGAACAGATGAAGGCTGTAAGCACACATTGTCCACAGATGGAAAGGGTCACTGCCTTTCACTGTATGATCTAACTTCTTTCTTGAGGGATTAAACTCCATGGTGGGTAGCTTCCCAGTTTCTGACTGGCCCAGGCAGGGACTTACCAGCAAGAGCCATCCAGCCGTGGAGTGGGCTGCCTGGCAGGTACTGAGCTCCCTTCACCAGAGGTGAGCAGATCAAAATGAGGAAGAAAAAACTGTACGGAAGAAATAAGCTTCTAAACTCTCAGATGTGAGCCTGGGAGCCTCTCTGAACTACAGCCACTTCAGTCATCTATCCATCATCCATCCATCCATCCATCTATCCATCCATCCCATAAATAGTTATTGAGTCCCAGCCACGTGCAAGATAGCATGTCAAGTGCTGCAGGAACAATGGTGAGAAATACAGCCATGGTCCCTGCCCTTGTCAAGTGTACATTCAAAAGGAGGAAAAGTTAAAAAAAGGAAAGGGAGGAAAAGTAAAAGCTGATGAGCCTTCGACGGGAGAAAAACCAACTCCTAGAAGGATTTGCTTTCTTTTTTTCAATTTATTTTTTAATTGGAAGAAAATTGCTTTACAATGTTTTGTTGGTTTTCTGCTGTACAACAATGCGGATCAGCCATAATTATGCATATATAACTTCCCTCTTGAGCCTTCCTCCCCTCCCCCTGTTCCACCCCTCTAGGTCATCGCAGAGTGCCAGGCTGGGCTCCCTTGTGTTATATAGCAGCTTCTCACCAGCTATCTGTTTTACACATGGCAGTGTATATGTGTCGATACTACTTTCTCTGTCCGTCCCACTCTTTCCTTCCCCTACTATGTTCACAAGTCCGTTCTCTATATCTGCGTCCCCATAGGAGGATTTTAAATCTGGGCCACTTTGTGGCCTGGGGCTTAGCTCATCAGCTCAGTGATCTGCTAGTCCCCTGCAGGACAGTCAGTTCACTGGTAAAGACATGGACAGGAGAGACTGCAACCTGTCCCTGTTCCTTGATTGCCCTGTGGACGTGCTGAGGCCCTCTGGGAAGACTAGCATCTTCCATGGCACTTGGCACAGGGGAGGAACTCATAAAAAGTTAGGTGGCGAAAGAGGTGGAAGGATGGATATTAGGATGGATGGATGGACTGACAGGTGAACTAGGGCAGAGTGCTGTGGCCTGTCATGACCGCAGTGGATGGCAGAGCCCACCTTCTCCCTGGCCAGGCGTCAGGCACCTCCAAGGTGCTCTGCAGTCTGCTGGTCCAGGGCCTTGGCGGCCTGAGCTCAGGACAGTATTCACAGTACAGCCAGCTGCCCCACTGAGCGGAATCCCCCAACTCCTCCTAATGCTGTCCGCTCGCCCCTTTCTAATGGGAGGATCAATCTCTTCGCTGGGAGGAGGAGTTGGAATCAATAGAGGAGTTGATTAGTTCTGCTTTCTCTCTGCCATCCATTAGAAGAAGATGGTGTTGCAGAAAGGGCACAGGCCTGGGGTTGCGCAGGCTGAGTGAATCCTGCCTCATCCGTGATGCGCTCGGAGCAAATCTCATCCCCTGCCCGGGGCCTCAGTTTTTTTCACCTAGAAAATGGGAGCAATACTACTGCCTCATGGTTTTGCTGTAAGAGTTGGTGGGGATTGGAAGAGCCAGGAAGGTGGGTGCAGCAAAGGCAAGGTCGTTTGCGGGGAGGCCTGTCAGTTTTGGCAATGTCTGTTTCTCCATCTGCTGGGAAGGCAGCGAAAGGAACCATGACATCCTGCCCCAAGCTGGTGTCCGTGTAACCAGAGAGGGTCAAGCTCAGTGTTCCAAAACTCGGCTTCAGAGCCTCTGTGAACCTGCCTGGCAGGAACAGGTGACTCTAACTGGTGTATGTGCCAGGGAGACCCTCCACCACCCAGATGTAGCCAGGGACACAGGCCCCACATGTATCCCTGGACACTTGAATCTAAGGACAGCCTGGAGCCCTAGGACACAAACTTAGGTGGGGTAACCCCAGGCTCAGTGGCCACATTTTCAACCTCTTGAGAATTTTAGGATGCAATTTTCTTATTTATTTTAAAGCAAATTTACTACCTTTTTTTTTTTTTTTTTTGGTTATTGGGCTTGATAAATACCCACCTCCAAGAAAAGAAGAAAGTAAACATTTTCCTTAATCCCATCACCTAGAGGTAACTTCCCTTAACATACATCTCTTTTTCCTTTTTTTTTCCCTACTAATAACAATAAACATAGCCACTCTCTTTTCTTTCTTGTCAGATGATTACACCTGCCTTGTCATCCATGAAGCAGGAACTCTGTTGTTAATATAAAGCAAAGGGTCAGAGAGATGAGGTACCCTGCCAAGGTCACTCCACTTGAGTGGCGTTTATCCATTCAACAAATACTGGAGTGATAGGCAAGATGAACAGAAATCTCGGCCTTTGGGGAGTTCACATTCAGGTGGACAGACGCCTCCCAACCCTGTCAGACGCAGACCCAGTGCTCTCTGCTATGCACTATACATCTCCGGGAGATTCGCGTGCAACTTTTTAAGTGTGTGCATGCAGTGAGGCTTGGATGTGTTGTCCAATAGACGCCCTCCTATGGGCCTGCTCAGCTGTCTAATATTCTCAAATAAGGAGGTTGCTTTTAAGGTCATGGACTATGTGTGTGCATGCTCAGTCTCTCGGTCGTGTCTGACTCTTTGGGGCCCCTTGGACTGTAGCCCACCAGGCTCTTCTGCCTGTGGGATTTCCCGGGCAAGAATGCTGGAACGAGCTGCCGTTTCCTACTCCAGGCACTCTACTTCGACCCAGGGATCAAACTCATGTCTCTAACATCTCCTGCATTGGCAGGTGGATTCTTTACCACTAGCACCAGCTGGCAAGCCCCAAGGGTCATGGAACAGCATCAGACAAATGGGGCTAGGGTCTTCCTGGCGAATGGAAGCACGGGGGTTGTCTTGGGGCCCCAGTGAGCTGTGGTTGCCCTGTGAAGAGGCCCTCTGATGTTGGTCAGAGCCCTAGGACTTCAGGACCAGCTCGTTCTTTCAGGTGAATGCCCAGGCAGGGTCTCCACTCTCCTCACATCCCTGTGAGCCCTTCTGCCAAATAAGAAAAGAGACTCAGAGAGATTCTGTCACTTGCTCAAGGTCACACAGCAGTGGAGGCAAGATTCTCCACTGGCAGCTCAGGTGGGGGCTTTCGATGACCCTCAGCTGTAGATGATCCTTAACCTGGGTCTGTCAGGAGGTGAGGGGGCCATGGCCGGCACAGTGCTCTAAGTAGGGGGTGGTTGGCAGATAGTGGTGATGGGGGTGGTTCTGGGGCCTCATTGCCCCAATGTGCTAATGGAGGATAGGTTCGTAGCCACCATGAAAATCAAAGAAAGCTTTCTACTTCCTCCTGTATGCCCCTGGGCTGGGTCTGGGGAGTCTTTGGCGTGGTCCTCACCTGCCAGCAGCTGTAGACACACACACACACACACACACACACTCCTTTCTCTACAGTGAGCGGCCATTGCTCACACTTGGCTTCTATTGGTCCATCTCTCTTCTCTCTGGGTCTTTGGGTCTAATCTTGCCTCATCTTTTATTTCTCTTTATTTCTGGTTCTCCTTCCCTTTCACCCCATTGTGTCTCTTTCTTCCTCTCTGTGTGTCTGTCTTCTTACATTTTCCCTTTCTTTGCTCTGCATCTCTTTCTTCCATCTTCCCCTCCCACCTCGGTCCAAGGTTTCTCCTCCTTGACCGGTCCTGCCCACCTTGGTCTCCTGGGCTTAGAGGCACGTGGCTGGGCCGGTGGGGGCCAGGCTGTGTGTGTGTGTGTGGGGGGGGGTGCCCCCTCACCCCACCCACCCCTCCCGGAACTCAGAAGGGTGGTTCTCTCCTCTCTGGCTGGCGTGGGTGCCAGTGATTTCATCTGCCTTTAGATATGAAGCTCAAATTGCACATCAAAAAGGATAATGCATCTTTAAGCTGTTACAACGACTTCTCAATTTTTCATTTCCTGTCAGGGTGGGAGCTGCAGGAGGCAGGGGCAGCCGCGGAGCCTGTCTCCTGCCAGCCAAGTGTCTGCCTGGATTTGAGCAGTAGGAAACCCAGGGGTGATAAATCGCTATTTCTAAGTAAATTTCATGCATTTGCCCTTTGGTTAAAGTCTCCCCTCTCAGCACTTTCCCTGTGCACACAGCCCGACTAATAACGCGCCGAGCAAGCACTCTCCCCTGTGACAACTGATTGCACTTTGAAGTAATAATGGCTGATTTAATAATTGGTATAATTTTTCACTAGTACCTGAATGTCATCGACGCACAAAATAAGCTACCTGGACCCATGGTGCAGCACTTTCCCTTCTTGGGGAAATCAATAATGCATTAAACCCCCAACCCAGGACCCCGAGAGGCCAGGCCTGGGTGGAAGCTGTTATGGGGGGGTTCAGTCACCCCATGGTGCCTTGAGAGCAGGAAGGCTGGACCGAGACCTTAGGATGGGCTGGGTCCCTCAGCATAACCAGGCAGGAGGAGCAGTGACAGAGAGCCACTAGCCCCCCAGACCCAGCCCACCCTCTGGTTTCTACCTGCAAAGGCCCAAGCCCGTTGGGGCCCAAGCCCTTCCCCCACCAGGCACACAAGAGACGTGTACATGTGTCAGTCTGTGTGCACATGTGGGGGTTGAGTTCAACTTCATTGTGATGTACCGACCCCGTATGAACCAGGACCTGTGCTGGGGACAGAGTGGTGAGCAAGACCCTTGTCCCCAGGGAGTTTTCAGTCTCTTAAAGGGGGATGTGAGCGTGGGTGCAGGCAGACACATCTGGGTGATGAGCGCTGTGTGTATATGTGTATAAATGTGTGTGTTGGTCTAGATCTGCGTGTCTGGGTGATGTGTGAGTGTGTCTGTATTATGATTAGGGTGTGGGTACCCCCCTCACCTGCCTCGCCTAGCTTTGAGGGTATGTTCCATTCCAGACCTAAGGGCGCGGCAGGTTCTCCAAAATGAGTGGGGCCAGCGTGTCCCCCTTGCTGCCCAGACCTCCCTCCCCAGGGTCCTAGCTGCCTGCCCTTCCTCACTGTTCCCTGAGCTCCGCCTTTTGCACCCCTCTGCCCCGTCCCTGCCCAGGCCACGAGGCTGGACAGAGTATTCCCCCTGGCAAAGGGCACGGACTCCACAGTCCCACGGATCCCATCCTTGGAAGACTCACTCATCTCTGAGCTCATTTTTCCATCTGGAAAGAGAGCACAAGAATCCCCAACCCACAGGTTGTATGAGGATGTAGCAGGTTTATAAAGGCAGCGTCTTTGGTCCAGGACTCCATCAACATCAGCTCTTAAAGCTCCGTCCTGGTCCCAGCCAACTCTCAGGAGACCCTTGAGGATATAGAATGGGTTTTATTCAAGCCTGGAGGTCCAGGGACTAGGACAGGCTGGGACACATAGTCAGTATACAGAAAATATCTCCTAATAGATGCGTGGCTTGGTACGAGTACACAGACAAAGGCTTTCTTCACACCTACCTTTCAGGTTATGGGGCCGAAGTTGTCTCCCACTCAGAATATAGTTTGCTAGTATTTTTTAGGGACTATGGGGCCAAATGGATGGGAGGGCCCTAGTCTTGGCCGGATCTGGGGCCCAGTCAGGCCTGGACAACCTTCCACCCCTAGCGCTCTCCCCTCCCACCCGCGGTTGTCTGGCTATGAACCGGGAAATCGATTTCAACTTCATCTCATCTCAAGATCAAACATCTTAAGTGATATTATTCACATTCTTCCATTGTTTCTAACTCATTTCCTATTTTCCAGTTGAAAAACCCTGCCAGAAGCATTCTGTGGCAGAGATTAAAACAATTTCGGAAGCAGGCACCCAATTCTTCTCTTTGGATGGTAAGCAAATTGGATGTCTGTGAGAAGCAGGCAAATTTTATTATGAACACATAGTTTGCTACTTAACTATCCTTAAGACCTGGGGTGCTTCTAATTCTCAGCAGGAGGGCTCCAGAGGGGGCAAGATGAAGGGTGGGGAGGGCGTGGGGGTGGAACAGACCCCCAGCTGGGCTCCCAGCCTTTTCTTGCACAGTGGGAAGCAGTCAGAGCATCATGCACTGCCTGGGTCAATGAAGTCCCCAGTCTCCTGGAATAAAGGGAGGGAATTGCATGCATCCGCTATGTCCTAGGCGCCAGGCCAGGCAATTCCAGTGCATGACTTCTCTGAATTGTCACTAAATTCTTGGGGGAGGAGGAATTTGCTTTGACCATTTAAAAAAATAATTTATTTATGGTTGTGCTGTGTCTTCACTGTTGCACGGGCTTTTCTCTAATTGTGGCAAGTGGGGGCTACTCTCTAGTTGCATTGCTTGAGCTTCTCATTGCAGTGGCCTCTCTTGTTGCAAAGTCAGGCTCTGGAGTGCACAGGCTTCAGGAGTTGCAGTTCCTGAACTCGAGCACAGGCTCAGTAGTTGTGGTGCATGGGTTTAATTGCTCCATGACATGTGGGATCTTCCCCAACCAGGGATCTAACCCGTGTCTCCTACATTGACAGATGGATTCTTTACCACTGAGCCACCAGGGAAGCCCCTGCTTTGACCATTTTGGGGGTGAGGAAATGGAGAGTCAGAGAAGGAAAGGAACTTGCTCAAGATCACCCAGCAAATGGGGGTGAGTCAGAATTTGAGTGGAACCCACATTCTTAATTGCTATTGCAGTGGATTGGTGGCAAAAATGGCTGAAGTTCTTCACGCCCACCCTTGTGTCCCAGAGTGGAGGGTCCAGTCCCCACCTGAGTCTGGGCTAGCTTTGTGACTTGTGCACTGGAATGTGATGGAAGAGATCCCATGCTAGTTCCAAGCTCAGGCCTCAAAGAGTCTGTGCACACTTCTGTACTACCCGCTCCCCCATTTAACTGAAATGCTCATCCCAATTTAATTGATAGCCCTGTGAGTCACAAATGTCCTCCTGTAGGGTTATGGCCTGGGGTTTTGGAACCCCTTGGGCAACAGAGGACTCTTGGAAGGCAGGGGTACTGTTCCCCTGTCCCTCCCAGGTTCCTTTGCTCCAGGGATCCTTTATCCAGAGGACATTTGTCTGGGCATCACTTTTGGCGACCGTCATCAACATGGCCCCATCCGGCTAATGAGCAGCCTGATCTGGGCATGGTCTGAGGAGACAGGGTCTCTGCCCTCCAGGGCCCAAAGCCTGGAGGGGAGACCTGGAGGAAGCACTGGGTCCCCTCCCAAACCTGGCAGCTGCTGGAGGTGGGCTGACTTCATCTCCACGTGAGGCTCTTCCCAGGCGGTTCCCTTAGCAACAGCGCTTGCTTTGACAGCCGCCGTCACAGACAGTCTGCTTTCCAGGAGGCTTCCTTCCCCAGCCCCATCCACGCTTCAAGTGGAGATCTTTTCAGGGGTCTGAAGCCAAGCCATGTAGCAGTCTCTTCCTGACCCTTGGGAAGTTGGGCTGCCCCTAGCTTTCTCGGACTGTTCACAAACGTCCTGCTGGTTGGTCCTCCCATTCCTTCAGCTTCCTCCTGCTGCAGATCTTAATTAATTTAATCTTGCTTTTCTCTTCCCCCCACCCCAACCCTGCTGTGCCTCCTCCTTGCTTTTCTCTACCTCCTGACTCCTCTCTTCCCTCCAACACACCTGCGTTCCACCTGCCTTTCACCCTCACATTAGCAGTTAAAGCGTCTGCACTGACATTTAATGTTCTTAATATAGGCCTGGGTGACAGAGGAAAGGGGGCACAGAATTCCCACACTGCTGGGGAGGGAGCGCTTTACCCCTATCCGTGAATACAGGGTCCCTCTCTTCCCCAGTCATTGGGGAGGGGGCGATTTTCATCGGATCCACAAATCTGCACACACTTGCTGGCTTCTCTCTCTGTCTCTTATCACCCCTTTTCTCTAGGCTTCTCCAGGCAACTAATAATGACGCGAAGAACCTGCTGCTGTGTACTGAGCTCTTTCAGCTTGTCAGATACCGTGCAGGGAGCCTCTGTCCCCATGATGTCATTGAGTCCTAATAATAAGCTATAAGGTACTCATATTTGTATACCCATTTCACAGGTTAAAAAGTGGAGCTTCCCAGAGGTTAGCTAGCATACTCAAGGACATCGGTTAATAATTAGGGATGTCAATTACAACAGAATATGAAATCCTTTTTGTGTCTGAGCTCTAAACCCAGTGGAAATGCTGGGAATCCCCACCCCTTGACAGGACCCTTATCAGAGCTTGTGCAGGAGGGAGTCTGAGCACAGGGGCTGCCCTCAGGAAGCTGGTCTCAGGGTATGAGCACAGGCCCGGGGTTTTGCTGCTACTGCGTGGTTTTTGCTGATGGTCCCTGCAGCCACCAGCACCCACCCTGCACCTTCTCCACCATGTCGCCCCTCTCTCAGCTGCTATCACTGATGTGGAGGGAAGAGAATTCTCCCATCGGGACCCTAAAATGTGGCCACGTGCACCAATGAAATGGGGTCAGCTCCTGGGTGATGACTCAGAGAATAATTGAGCGTCATCCTTGGTTCACTCCCCAGAGAGCCTCTTTCCACCAATCTGCAGCCTTAGGGTGGAGGCCAGGCAGCATTGTGTGGGTGCCGAGGGGTCCTCCTCTCGTTCCAGAACCATTACTTCATTGCTTTAAACTCTGGCTGACTGTTCCAGTGACTGTGTCCCCATTGTTATCATAATGATTACTTCCCAGAGGCCCACCGGGTGCCATTGTCAAATATCTGGCCTGGGCTTGGGGAAACATGGGAGCCCAGAGCATAGAGGTGGAGGTTGACATTGAGGAAGATGGAGTATAGGTCAATGGGGAAGGGAGAGCAGGCAGGATCCTGAGGGCCGTCCAGAGAGCGCTGGAGGAGGAAGCAGTGAAGGAGCCCAGGAGTGTGAGAAGCAGGAAGAAATCCAGGAGGGTGGAGTCACCACCTTCAGAGGGAGAGCATGTCATGAGTGGAGTCAAAAGCTGCTACAGTGTCAGGAAGATAAGGGCAAAGCGGCGTCTATTGGATTTAGCAACATCATTGTGGCATCATTGGTGCTGCTGATGGGAACTGATTCTGTAAAGAGGCAGGAGAAGAAGCCAGTGGTCTAGAAATCTGTGGAATAAAAGAGAGAGCAGAACACACAGTTCTTTGGGGAATATTGTCCGTGAAGTACAGGAGAGAGATACAAAGGGTCTGCTTGTTTGTTAGGATCTGGGAGATTTGAGCATGTTTAGTGATGATGAAAAAGCTCTCATAAAGGGGGAAGGAATAGGGTCATCAGTGGGCTGGAATCAGTGGTGGAAGCAGCCAAGGGCAAGGGCACTGGGACTGGCAAGGGAGCAATTTCTGTAGAAGGGAGCCCCAGGCCCTTCCGTCATCCAGGAGGGAGGGAGTCAATGATGGATGCTGATGGAGACAAGCGAGTAGGTTCAATGAGAAAAAGTTGCGACAATACCAGGTAAGTGCAGGGGAGGGCAATAAGGTGAGTGGTTCAAAGAGACTGGAGAAAGTTGGCAAGAGTGGAGACTAGGAGAGAGTGTTGGTCAGGAAATTGGGGAGAATTGATGTTCATGGGACTTCTCTGGTGGTCCAGTGGTTAAAACTCCACACTCTCGGATGCAGGCGGCCCAGGTTCAATCCCTGGTCAGGGAAGTAAGATCCTTCATGCCACAACTAAGACCTAGTACAGTCAAATAAATAAATATTTAAAAAAGAATTGATGTGCAACCATCTGGAATTGGATGACATCAAGAGAGGTGTGCATCTCTTCCCCACAGGTCCAGTGACATCATGTTGGTAGCTTGAGATTGGCCATGGTGGGAATATTTACACCATAGAAATTGGCAAATGGTATACATCAGAGTTATTTTCCCTGGACAACTGGTTGTTAAATGTTTACTAGCACACCTTGGAAATCTTAGCACTAAGCAATACAACAGAAAAATAAAAGAAAAATAAACGATGATAAAGCTACAAGAAAGAGAAATTATTTTTTACGTTTTATATGCTTATTTATCTAGGAAATCTGAAATATCAACCAAAAACTATTATGATTAATCAGAGAATCCAGTAAATGCTGACTGAAAAGAAATATTCAAGAAATCAATACCTTTCCTATGTACCAGCATTAATCATTGAGAATATATGATGGAAAAAAGATGACATTCATAATGGCAACAAAAATAAAAATACTTAGCAACAAACTTAGCATAAATGTGTGAGACTAAACTTAACATAAAAATAAGAATTGACTGTATAGAAACGCCTGCTGTGTTCATGGGAAAGAAGATTAAAAATGGTCAATTCCATTAAGATTAATCTATACATTTAATTCAGTGCCAATTAAACGCCAAATGTAGTTTCTTACTTGCCAGCATCAGTTCACTGGGAGTTATAAATAGTCAAGAACATCTAAGAGCAACTTAATAAATAAAATTGATCGAGGTGGGAACCACTTACAAGGTCAGAAATTAAAATGCAAGGCTATGGTTTTTCCAGTGGTCATGTATGGATGTGAGAGTTGGACTATAAAGAAAGCTGAGTGCCGAAGAATTGATGTTTTTGAACTGTGGTGTTGGAGAAGACTCTTGAGAGTCCCTTGGACTGCAAGGAGATCCAACCAGTCCATCCTAAAGGAGATCAGTCCTGAGTGTTCATTGGAAGGACTGATGTTGAAGCTGAAACTCCAATACTTTGGCCACCTCATGCGGAGGGTTGACTCATTGGAAAAGACCCTGATGCTGGGAAAGATTGAGGGCAGGAGAAGAAGGGGACGACAGAGGATGAGATGGCTGGATGGCATCATTGACTTGATGGACATGAGTTTGGGTGGACTCCGGGAGTTGGTGATGGACAGGGAGGCCTGGCGTGCTGTGGTTCATGGGGTCGCAAAGAGTCAGACACAACTGAGCGACTGAACTGACTGACTGATGGGAGGGTGATGTTGCCCACTGCTTCCACAGTGGCCCACTATTGTTTCTAAAACAGCACACGGTCCACAGAACAACCCAATACATATTTGTTGACTAAGTGAGTGAAAGAATGAATACATGAATGGGAACGCATTATAAAGGTATAACCATTCACAATAGTGTGAATTAGCACAATTAAACAAATGAGACAACATAAGGAAAGAACTCAAGTATATATGACTATTTATTATACAGTAAAGATGGCATTTTGAATTAGAAGGAAAAGCCATGAATTGTTTTAAAGTGGTGCTGAGATAATCGGTTACCTATTTGAAAAAATATACTCAGACAATTGGGCGTATATTAATAACAGGATCAGTTAAGCAGATCATGTTGTATCAGTATGATGGAATGCTGTGGACACATAAAGCGATGTAACGGATGCTGCCTGTTGGCATGGGTCACTGATTGTGAAGCGCAAAAGGAAACAGGACGAAATAACAATGTGGTTAGAAGGACAAGTGAGGAAGACAGTTGACCTTTCTGTTCCCGGTTCAGCTCTAAGACTTCAGCTGTGTGACCTTAAGCTGCATGTCATTTGTTCCTCAGTTTCCTCTTTGATGTTGCTGTTCTGTCGCTCAGTCGTGTCCGACTCTTTGTGACCCCATGGACTGCAGCATGCCAGGCTTCCCCGTCCTTCACCATTTCCCACCTACCCTCATCTGTTATTGAGAAAGACAGATACAGTATGAGAAAATGCACTTCAAGAGCATTGTGCCTGGCGCATAGTAGGTGCTCCATATTTATTTATTTAGATTTATTTTTGGCTGCCCTGGGTCTTTGTTGCTGCATGTAGGCTTTCTCTAGTTGCAATGAGCAGAGGCTACTCTCTAGTTCCCGTATGCGGGCTTCGCATTGTGGTGGCTTCTCTCGTTGTGAGCATGGGTTCTGGGGCCCGCAGGCTCAGTGGTCATGATGCTCGGTTACCCCACAGCACGTAGAATCTTCCCAGACCAGAGATGGAACCCATGTCCTTGAATTGGCAGGTGGATTCTCAACCGGAGACATCCAGTAGATGCTCATAAATGTTCGCTGTTATCATAGCTTTTACTGAGCATCTCCAGGGAGCCCTGGAGGTACAGTGATGTGTGGGGTGCAGTTTTTGCCTTGGAGATATCCACGGGCTGGGAAGGAATGAGGGAGAAGAGGATGCTGGCTATGAGCAGATGATGTCTGCTTAGGGGGATAGGTTCTGTAACAGGGGAAGTACATGGTGTTCTGGGGACAGAGGAGGCACTGGGCCAGCCAGCAGGTAAGAGCTGTCTCATCACCACGCTCCAAGTTCTGAAGGCCCATCAAGTATTAGCCAGAGAACAAGGGAGGGAAGAGAGTTCTAGGCCAAGGGCACAGCGTGGACCAGTGGCAAGTGGACTGGCTGTGCAGGAGTGGAGACGGTGTTCAGGTAGAGATAGGAGGTGAGGATGGAGAGAAAGGGGAGAGGGATGGTGCCAAGTTGAGACATTTGAGATCCATTAGCGTTGCAAGCAGTTGGCCACGGGGTCAGATGGGCAGTTTACAGTTACCAGCCTGGCTACTGTGTAGAGAACGGATTGAATGGAAGAAGCTCGGGTCAGGGAGACAGCCAGGGGGCTGGAGTAGCCACCCAGGCAAATGAAAGAAGTGGCAACAGCAGGGTAGTGACAAAGAGGTAGATAAACCACCTGATGTCAGCATTAAGGAACTAGCTTCAAAGATCCAGGAACAGAGGGGATATCACAGAAGAGGGGCGGAAAGAGCCCAGGACCCCATACAGGATTCAGCCTTGTGCCCTCAGGCGGGTGGTTATGCTTACTCACTGACATGAAGGACAGAGGGGCAAGGGCTTAGGTGAAGAGGAACACATAGGTCTGGGACAGTTGGTAAGATGCACAGTTGACCTCCACATGGAGATGCCCGGAAGAAGATGGACAGTGGCTCTGAGTCACCATGAAGCCATCCTTGCTGGAGAGGCACACCTAGGACCCCAGCCTCCATGTGGGGACTGACTGACCAGAGAGAATGTGAGAGAAGAGGGACCAGGAGGAATTCTTGGAGCATGGGTGTGGTGTGGAAGCCAGAAAAGGACACATAGGAACGATGGGATGGGCAAAATAGTATTATAGCAAGAGAACCAGGAGTACTCCATGCCATGGCCAAATGTAGGAGAGTCAGGAAGGCATGGAGCTGGGAGCAAAGTCAAACACAGAAGGTCGTGAAGATGAACAGAAGGGCTTGGCAAGAGAATGTCAGTGGAGAGTTAATATGAGGGCTTTCAAGGGAGCTGGGAAGCAGGGGTGGAGGAGGGAGAGGAGCCAGTTCACAGAGGCCCCAGGGGCCTCCACTCGTGTTTCTAGTAAATGTTTTATTTTAGATTCACAGGAAAATTGAGAGAGTCCCGAGTTCCTGTATACCCCATACTCAGTTTTTCCCATCCTTGGCATCCTGGGTTAATATGGTACATTTGTCACAATTAACGAACCACTGCTGCTGCTGCTAAGTCACTTCAGTCGTGTCTGACTCTGTGCAACCCCATAGATGGCAGCCCACCAGGCTCCCCCATCCCTGGGATTCTCCAGGCAAGAACACTGGAGTGGGTTGCCATTTCCTTCTCCAGTGCATGAAAGTGAAAAGTGAAAGTGAAGTTGCTCAGTCGTGTCCGACTCTTAGCGACTCCATGGACCACTATTGATCCATAATTATTAAATAAGTGCCTACTTTATTTAGACTTCCTTGGTTTGTACACATGTCCTTTTCCTGCTCCAAGATCCCATCCAGGATCCCATTTAGTTATCATGTCTCTTTAGGCTTGTCTTGGTTTTGGCGGTTTCTCAGATTTTCCTTGGTCTTGATGACCTTGACAGTTTGGAGGAGCACTGCTCATTCGTGTAGAATGTCCCTCTATTGGGATTTGCCAGCTGTTATCCTCATGGTTAGACTGGGGTTATGGCTTTTGGGGAGAAAGAGCACAGAGATCAAGTGCCATTTTTGCATTACATTCTATCGGGGTACATATTGTCAACCTGCTGATGCTGACCTTGGTCACTTGGCTAGGGGGTGACTGTCAGGTTTCTCCACTGCAGTTACCCTTCTTCATTCTTTCTACACTGTCCTCTTGGGAAGGAGTCACTCTGCACAGCCCACATCTAAGGAGGGGGAGTTTTGCTCCACTTCCTCAAGGGCAGGTCATCTATTTGGAAATTAGATGGAATTATGTATCCAAAATAATCATCCAAAAATTATTTGGAATTCTTCTCTACAGGAAATTTGTCTCTTCTCCCTCATTTATTTATTAATTCAATCATTTATTTATATCCGAATGGACTCATGGATATTTACTGTACACTTTGGGTTACAATCCAGCACTACTTTGTTTTGTTGCTCAGATTCTTCCAGCTTTGGCTCTTGGGAACTCTCTTTCAGGTAGTCCAGGAGTCAATTTTGGATCGGCTTTTGTGAAACTGGGCTTCCCCGGTGGCTCATTCAGTAAAGAGTCTGCCTCTGCTGCAGGAGACCTGGATTTGCTCCCTGAGTTGGGAAAATCCCCTGGAGAAGGGAATGGCAATCCACTCCAGTGTTCTTGCCTGGAGAATTCTGTGGACAGAGGAGCCTGGTGGGCTACAGTCCATAGGGTTGCAGAGAGTCAGACACAACTGAGAGACTAACACAACACATACAGCTTTTGTGAAACTAGACCATCGGTAAATGCTCTATCCATTCTCTTGGTTTGGGGGTCTTGCTGGGAGAGAATAGGGCAGGATTCTCTGGCTTCTGGGTAAGGACCACTGAGTGCTAGAAGGAGGCGGCTTGGCTGTGGAGCGGCAGAAGTCAGGATGGCAGTGCTGGTTGCCTGGGCTGTGTTTGAAGGCAGAGAGTGCCTTGCTTGAAAGATGTGAACGTGACCCTGCACACATATCAGTGGATCTCACAGACAGGTTTCTCAAGTCTGAGAACCAGCAAGCTTGATGGGAAGTGGGGCCTGGGGGTGCCCAGCGCTCTGCAGGCTGCACCTGGAGCAGCATAGTTATGCCTTAACCGGGGGCACATGGCCCCCAACCTCGGCCTTGGCTGGCATGACTGACCCCTCAGGGTAGGGGCTTCAAGGGCTGTGTCTGGAAGAGACCAGCAAAGACAAGGACATCAAGGAGAGGGAACGGGAAGGGCCTTCCTGCAGAGGCAATGTTCCAGGTGAGAGCTCAGTCATGGGAAGGAGGCGGGCTTGCCAGGGCAGGGAGGGGCCAGGTGTGCCAGGTGTATAACAGCCTCCCTGTGCCTTCAAGTCTCTTCCCTGCGCTGCTGCCTCTTTTGTCTACCTAAGTGTTATCACCGCAGGGCTTCCCTGATGGCTCAGACAGTAAGGAATCTCTCTGCAATGCAGGAGACTTGGGCTCGATCCCTGGGTCGGGAAGATCCCCTGGAGAAGGAAATGGCTACTCACTCCAGTATTCTTGGCTGGAGAATTCCATGAACAGAGCTACAGTTCATGGGATTGCAAAGAGTTGGACATGACTGAGTAACTATCACTTTCAAGTGTTATCGCGGCAAATGTAATAAACTCCCTGTGTGTTCCAGGCTCACACTTCCTTCTCAGAACCACGTGCCTAAAGTGAGTCCTTAATGGGGCTAATGAGGGGCCCGTTTGTTTTGAGCCGGGAGGTGTGCGGAGCCACCTCGAGCAGGGGCACAGGCAGCTGATGAAGGGCGGGGCCCAGCCAGCCCAGTGTTAACTAGGTGAGCACAGGGGCAAGGCTGCTGCCCTCCACCAAGGGGTGGAGAAGCCCTCATCTCACTGTTCTGCAGCCAGAATGGGGCAAAGGGGCAGCTTCTGCAGGGCCTCCTGGCTTTTGTGTTGCCCTCAGGCCCTGCCAGCCTCCGTGGGGACTTGCAGGGGAGAGCCCTGGGCTGAGGCCAAGAGATCTGACCCCTGAGTAATAACCTCCTGTCAAACACTCCCATCAGCACGTGGTTAGTGGATCAACCAGCCTCGGCTCTGTGCTTGACCAGGCAGGGAGCAGTGAGGAGAGTCAGGAGCCTGGGTCTGTCCCACTTGGCCTCTTGTGCACCTAGGGACTCTGGGCAAACCAGGTACCCAGCTTGAGCTTCACCTTTCTTAGCTGTAAAATGGCCATCATAATGCCTCCCCAAATGGCTTTTGAGAGATTAAATAAGATGATGCGGGAAAGGCCCTTAATGTGGATCTGGGCACTGAGTAAATACTCAAAAATCGGTGACTGTGGTGTTCCGATTGTGTCAGCCCTTGACCTCCCACCCCAGCAGCCCAGCTGGCCCAGCCCCGCTCAGGTTAACTCACTGGCTTAGTCTGTTCTGGCTGCTGTAAAGAGCACCATAGCCTGGGTGGCTGGTAAACAGCAGAAACTTACTGCTCACAACTCTAGAGGCTGAAAGTCCAATATCAAAGTGCCAGCATGGTCATTGGGCTCTGGTGAAGACCCTCTTCTGGGTTATAGACTGCAAACTTCTCCATGTATTCTCACATAGTGGAAGATGCCAGGGAGCTTTCTTGTGTGGATTTTCAGTTCAGTTTAGTTGCTCAGTCATGTCTGACTCTTTGTGACCCCATGGACTGCAGCACGCTGGGCCTCCCTGTCCATCACCTACTCCCGGAGTTTACTCAAACTCATGTCCATGGAGTTGGTGATGCCATTCAACCATCTCATCTTCTGTCATCCCCTTCTCCTCCCGCCTTCAATCTTTCCCAGCATCAGGGTCTTTTCAAATGAGTCAGTTCTTCGCATCAGGTGGCCAAAATATGAAAAGTGCTGCTTTTATAAGGGCACTAATCCCATTTACGAGGGCTCCGCCTCTATGCCCTAGTCACCTCCCAAAAGCCCCACCTCCTAATGGCATCACTCTGGGGGCTGGGTTTCAACATATGAATTTTGGAGGGACACAGACATTCAGAACATAGCACCCAGCTAGCCCAGCCATAGCACTGCCCTGATCCTCCCCCACCCCTAACCAGGCTAGGGGAATGATGATCACCCTTCATGCTCCCAGTGCTTCTGGTGGGGGACACTCACCTGCACGTTCCCAGCAGAGTCTCAGCCTCCTCAGCCCCTCTAGGCTCCATACCCATGAGATGCCCTCTGCTTCAGTTTCCCTGCTCAGCACTCTTGTTCCCTCTGAACAGAGAGGTGAGATCTCAGAGACTACAGCATGGGATTCTAAAATGGAAGATTTGAGGAATTCAGGAGTGTGTGTGTGCCCACACACACATGCTCAGTCACTTAGTCATGTCTGACTCTTTGAAACCCCATGGATTGTAGCCCTCCAGGCTCCTATGTTCATGGAATTTTCCAGCAAGAATACTGGAGTAGGTTGCCACTTCCTCCTCCAGGGCATCTTCCCAACCCAGGGATCGAACCCACATCTCCTGCATTGGCAGATGGATTCTTTAACCACTAGGCCACCTGGGAAGCCCTTGGAAGTCTAGCTAAATGTAATCCTGACTATAAAGCTGTAGTAATTCTCAAAGCTGCACAGTCATTTATGGAAGCGTCAGTACATTGTATAGAGGGCTCTTGAACTATACCACCTGAGCTCAAGTGCTGGTCTCACCATTTACAAGCTCTGTGACCTTGGGCAAGTTGTTAATTTCTCTGCGTCCAAGTTTCTTCCTCATAAAATGGGGATGTTGATAATAGTAGTTCCTTTCTCATAAGGTTTTTTGACGGTGATTAAATGAACTGGTGCTTAGAAAATGCTTAGAATAGTGCTGGGCATGTCTAAGTGCTGCATAAGAATTATGTAACTGTCATGATGACTACACTTATGCGTTGAGCCCTTAACCACATGCTGGGCCCCAGGCCTACACTGCACCTGTTGTATCTCACTGAAGCCTCGCACAAACTTGGGGATGTCTGTGCTAAACTGTACCTATTTCACAGAGTAGTAACCAGGCCCAGGATTGCCCGCCTCCTCCCACCTCTCTCACCCCTTTCTCTCTTCTCCATTTCATTCTGACTTCTTTCTTCCCAGATACACAGAGCCCCTTATTTCTCCCAGGCCCCAGGCTCCTTCTGATGGTCATTTTATTTATGGTGTCCGGTCTCATATCTAGGTTTTTAATCCATTTTGAGTTTATTTTTGTGTATGGTGCTAAAGAATGTTCTAATTTCATTTCTTACACATAGCTGTCCAGTTTTCCCAGCGCTATTTATTGAAAAAACTGTCTTCCATTATGTAGTCTTGCCTCCTCTGTCATAGTTTAATTGCCTGTAGCTTTGTGGGTTTATTTTTGGGCTTTCTATCCTGTTCTATTGATCTATATTTTTATTTTTGTGTCAGTACCATATTGTTTTGATGACTATAGCTTTCTAGTATAGTCTGAAGTCAGGGAGCCTGATTCCTCCAGCTCCATTTTTATTTCTCAAGATCAGAGTTTTGATTTTCAAATCCCCGGTGATTAATGATGTTGAATATCTTTTCCTGGACTTATTGTGCATTTATTTATCTTTTTTGGAGAAATGTTAATTCAAGTCCTTTGCTTATTTCTAAGTTGGATTGTTTACCTTTTTGTTGTTGGGTTATGAGAAT
Source organism: Okapia johnstoni (assembly GCA_024291935.2). NCBI lineage: Eukaryota > Metazoa > Chordata > Mammalia > Artiodactyla > Giraffidae > Okapia > Okapia johnstoni. The sequence goes on along the minus strand of CM044306.1, from coordinate 44,755,437 downwards.
TCTTTATGTATTCTGGATACTAAACCTCTCTCAGATACATGATTTGTGAATATTTTCTCCCATTCTGTGGGTTTTCTTTTCATTTTCTTTTTTTTTTTTTTTTTTGAGAATTTTAAAAATTTTAATACAGTTCAAAGCAGTGTACGTGGTTCATTTCAGCTCCTTCATGGCCAAACCTGGGGGCAGGGACTGCTTCAGCTTCTCTGACTTCTCTTTGTCTGTAATAACCAAGGTGTAAAGGTATCTGCTGCATCAAACTTTGAACTTCACATTATCCTTATTTTTCTTGATCTTGACGGACTTGGCGTCCTTGTGCAGGGCGGTGAGCAGGAAGTCCTTGATTTCCTCAATTTTGCGAGGCATAGCGACGAGGCACGGGGAGCGCAGCTGGGACGTCAAGGGGCGAGAAGGGAAGAGAGTGGAAAAGCTTCTTTTCACTTTCTTGATAGTATCCTTTGAGACATAAAAGATTTTAATATTGGTGAGGTCCAAGTTATCTACTTTTTTCTTTTGTTGGTGCTTTTGTGCCATATTTAAGAAGCCATTGCCTAATCCATGCAGTCTTGAAGATTTACATCTGTATTTTCTTCTAAGAGTTTTCTCATTTTCGCTTTTACGTTTAGATATTTAACATATTTTGAGTTAATTTTCATATACAGGCATACCTCAGAGATACTGAAGATCATAACAATAACACAGATATTACAATAAAGCAAATCATATGAGTTTTTGGTTTCCCAGTGCATATAAAAGTTATGCTTACACTATAATATAATCTATTAAGTGTGTTAATAGCATTATATCTAAAAAAACAACATACATACCATAACTTGAAATACTTTACTGCTAAAAAAATATTAACCATCATCTGAGCCTTCAGTGAATCATAATCTTTTTGCAATAGTAGCATCAATGATCACTGATCATTGATCACCATAACATACAGTTTGAACAAAATTGACACAGTATTCCTGGATACTCCCAGGAAGGCAGAATCAAGGACACTCTTTGCTTCTCCCCTTGGAATTTTGAGGTTCTTAAACCATGTCTCATGATGGATTGAGGGAGTACAAGTGGCAGATGAAGCCAAGAGGGCCTGAGGGGAGGCTTGTCCTGGGAACAGGGTCAGGGAGTGTGTCCGATAATCTAGACTCAGCCGTAGGACTGGGCAGTGAGAGGAAAGAGGGGATTGGGGCAGGGGTCTTTGCTGGCAGCATCTTCTGACACAACCACCTCCTGCTATTTGACATAGAGAAAGAATGAATGGGCCTGGGGCCCCAGCCACATCACATTGCAGTTCTGCAGTGATGGCTGAAGAGTGACTCCTTGTGAGGCATCACGAACATCCGCAGTGACCAGGGCAGTATATCCCAGGGGAGGTGGAGAGTAACCAGGGTTGACTCTGGCTTTGGGGACCAGGGGACATACCGGTTGTGGGACTAGGTGGGTGGTGATTTGGAGATTCATGTAGAAACAGGACCCCTTGGGGACCTGGCAGCTGAGCTTAGAGTTATCATTCATGAGATGACAGGGAAACTTGACTTTGTTTCATGGCCTCAGGCTGGTGAGTGTTGAGAACATTTGGATTCCATTTAGAAAAAGAATAAGTGGGAGAGAGGAGAGGAGAGATCAAAAAGACCGGGTGAGAGGGTGAGGCCTAGGAGGAGACTTGGGGGAAGGATAGGGATGGACAAAGAGAAGAGGGAAGAGAGAAAGGGAGGGAAAAACAGTTAGCAATGGATCCAAGTTGGAAGTGAAAGGCATCTGGCAACCTCGCATTGCCTATGAAATGATATTAACATTTTATTATTGTAAGGTGAGCTTTTTAAAACGGAATTTTAAATGTTACCCTGCTGTTCGGGAACACAAAAACCTTTAATTTTATGCAAATGAACAGCGAGGAGCTGAGTGCTTAATGTAAACGAACACTTTCTTTGTAGGAGAGGTTGGAAGAGAGAAAAAAAAAAATTCCCCAGGATTCTTTAATTGCTGTCTGAAATTATGTAAATCCCGGCACCAGCCAGAACACAATTACCCCGCGGCCCTCCCTGCCAGCACCGCTAATGTCTAACAAAATATCGGTGGGTGACATTTAGACGAGGTAATGCAAATGAGAATTAATTTTTTTCCAAGACAAAGGGCAGCTGAAAGATCACCTCATTCATATACAGGAGCGGGGAATGCTCCCGAATGCTGGGGGGTGGGGTGGGCCGGACAGGGAGCCCTGGGAAGGGGGGGTCTCCCCTACTTGGGCCCATGTCCCTGGATTTTTGGCCTCTGGGAGCCTTAGATCACCAGCTCTCTGGCTGTAGTTCCCAAGTAGTTCTTCAGGAGAACCGGGTTAACAAATGTAAATCACAATAAAAGAAAAACACTCCTGTACAAGGAGGTGATGCATCTCAGCTAGAAGATGCTTTCACAAACTTGCTCTTGATCCACGCTCCGGACAGCCCTGCAGGGGATAACATGAATCTCTCATGCCAAGTGGAAAATTGAGGCTCAGAGAAGTCTCACCTGGCCAAAGGCACATAGCTGTATGACGGCAAGAACGATAAGGAAGGGAGGATGCTCTTGGCATTTATTCTTCTCTCTCTTGTTTTCCTTTTTTCCCTCCTTCTTTCCTTCCTTCCTCTCTCTTTCTTCCTCTCTCCCTCCGCCCCTCCCTCTCTCCTTTCCTTCCTTCCTGATTTTTACCTTTAAGACATTTTTCATTAAAAAAAATGTTTCAATAAAAGAGGACTTGCAGAGGGGAAGGGATAGTTAGGGACTTTGAGAAGGTCATGTACACACTGCCTTATTCAAAATGGATAGCCAACAAGGACCTATTATATAGCACATGGAATTCTGCTCAGTGTTATGTATCAGCCTGAATGGTAGGGGGATTTAGGGGAGAATGGATACATGTATATGTATGGCTGAGTCGCTTTACTGTTAACCTGAAACTATCCCCCCAACATTGTTAATTGACTATACCCCAATATAAAATAAGAAGTTTAAAGTTCAGGGAAAAAAAGAGGGCTTGCAGTGAGAAAAACAGGGTTCCTGTTTAACACGCCCTCCACTCACCTTCCCTGGTGGTAAAGAATTGTAGGCGGTAAAGAATCCGCCTACACTATGGGAGACCTGGGTTTGATCCCTGGGTTGGGAAGATCCCCTGGAGGAGGGCATGGCAACCCACGCCAGTATTCTTGTCTGGAGAATTCCATGGACAGAGGAACCTGGCAGGCTACAGTCCATGGGGTCGCACAGAGTCAAACACAACTGAGCAACCTAGCACAGCACTCACCTCGAGTTCTCATTTCTCCTTGAAGTAACCTTCATACACATAACCTAGCCTGGTCAGCTCCTGCTCACCCTTAAGTTTCAGCATAAATGTCATTTTCTTCAGGAAGCCTTCCTTAACCTGCTTGACCCCAGCATCTGGGACTTTGCCAAGCACTTACCAAAAATTGCAATAATGCAGTCAAGTCCTCTTTTCCTTTTGAGATCATAAATTCCACAAGGGCAGGGGCTGTGGTGGTTGTCATTACAGCCCCAGTGTCCCGAATATTGCCTGGCGCTGCCGTTGCTCAGTAAATGTGTAATGAATTCATGAATAAATTAATGATCTAAAAGAAGATTGTGTACTGGTCAAAGTTAGCATGATGGTTTACGCATATAAAACTGTAAAGCAAGATTAAATTATACACTCTTAACAATTACTCCTGGAATTCTAGAAATGCATTTAGCAGTTGAAAGTGTAAGAGGAAATGTTCTGGAGAGAAGAGGTCAGAAATTGTGTAGGTGAAGAGAACGGTCTCCTATTAGTCTGAATGCCAATGCAATTCACATCTTAAGTTCCATCAGCTGTTGTGACTTAGTTGAATCAACCCCTGATTGTGAGTCTTTAGTGCCAGTTTTTAATCCTGAGACAATCCCTCTAGTTACTGTGAAAGACTCTTTGAGCTTAAGCCAAACCTAGAGGCAGGCCAATCTACTGTTAAAAGCAAAACAAAAAAACAGGCAAATCTACTGTTAAAAACAAAACAAAACAAAAAAGCCTCTCTTTTTTACTCTCTACCTTAAAACCTGTCATCTGTATCTGTAGCTTTTAAAGGATGATTTGAGATTTAGTCTGTTTTTCTGCTTTAAAAATAACCTAAAATCTACATAGATCAACAACCATGGGAGAAACAGAAAATTTTCTAACTTCCTACTTCAAAAAGCTTGAGGTCCAGACAACTTCAAAGGTGAGTTCGTTCAAACCTGCTAAGACCAAATAATATCGATGCTATTAATATTGCTTGGGATATTAATTTCGTTTGGGAAAGTATTGTGCCCATCTATTTTTTTAGAAGTATTTCTCTCATCTTCCCTCCCAGTTTGGAGTGGTAGTGTGACTTCACTGGTCAAAGCACTGTAAGTGGAAGTACTTTGGAGGACAGAAGAAAGGACTTCCCGGTGCTCCAGTGGCTTAGACTCCACACTCCCAGCGTAGGGGGGGCTGGGTTCTCTCCCTGGTCAGGGATCTAGATTCTGGTGTGCCACAACTAAGACCCAATGCAGCCACACAAATAAATATTTTTAAAAAGCTATATAAGGAGATGGTAAAGAGAGAGCTATATAAGGAGATGGTAAAGACTGGAGAGAGAGGTAATATCTGAAGAAATATCAAATATAAGCATTTTAAAGCAAAGTAAAAAACCCCGAGACTTTATATGAACAGCCTCTCACTAAAGGACTTCTAAAAACTATACTCCAAAAAGAAGAAATGTGACTGTAAGAGGAAGGTTTGAGATGTATACATGAGGAATTATGAGCAAAAGAAATGGTGAACATATGGGTATATCTAAGTAAACATTTATTACATAATAAAAAGAATAATATCAAATGTGGGAGCAGCATGTGGCCCCAATTTGACCTTAAAGGAGACCTGTGAAATGTAGAGGTGTCCATGACATTGAGACATATTATTGCCACCACTATGGACATTCTATTGGTATTTAGTCTAAGGTAAATATCAGTATAGTATAAGAGTGGTTTTGTTTTGTTCTTTTTTTAAAATGAAGACACAATAGACAATTTTCAATCCCTGGGTTGGGAAGATCCTCTGGAGAAGGAAATGGCAACCCACCCCAGTATTCGTGCCTGAAAAATTTCATGGGCAGAGGAGCCTGGTGGACTAAGGTCCGTAGTGTTGCAAAGAGTTGGACGTGACTACGCCACATTCCTAATCTCATTAGTCAAATCATTGTTCTTTCTGTCCCTCCATCTCACAATCATTTGATGGCTTCTGTGGTGGACATTGGTGCTTTACCTACAAGACAACATTTCTTTCTTTTCTTTTTTTTCACATTTTATTGAAGTTAGCTAATTTACAATGTTGTGTTAATTTCTGCTGCACAACAAAGTGATTCAGTTATACATATACATACATTCTTTTTCATATTCTTTTCCATTATGCTTTATCACAGGATATTGAATACAGTTCCCTGTGCCATACAGAAGGACCTTGTTGTTTATCCATCCTATACATACTAGTTTGCATCTGCTAACCACAAACTCCCAATCCTTCCCTCTCCCGTCCCCTCCCCCATCCCCTCCCCCTCAGCAACCACAAATCTGTTCTCTATACCTGTGAGTCTGTTTCTGTTTCATAGGTAAATTCATTTGTGCTGTATTTTAGATTCCACATGTAAGTGATAGCATACGATATTTGCCTTTCTCTTTCTGGCTTTGCTTAGTATGATAAACTCTAGTTTCCATCCACGTTGCTGCAAATGGCATTATTTCATTTTTTTTTGTAATGGCTGAGCAATATTCCATTGATGTTCCATTCATCTGTTGATCTATTCATCTGTTGAGGGACATTTAGGTTGTTTCCATGTCTTGCCTATTGTAAATAGACACACAACATCTATCAACAGGATATTAATTTTGTTTGGGAAAGTGTTGTGCCCATCTATTTTTTTAGAAGTATTTCTCTCAGCTTCCCTCACAGTTTGGAGTGGTTGTGTGACTTCAATGATCAAAGCACTGTAAGTGGAAGTCTGCTGGAAACTTCTAGGGGGAATTCTGCTTCTCAGTATAGATACTATATAGGTATTGTTCCTTCTTTTTTCTTTCCTTCTCTTCTTTACCCCTTCCCTTCCTCTTTTCTTGTCTTCCTTCTTATTAGGTCTGTAATGTGGATGGGATGTCTCAAGGTGGAGCTGCCATTTTTGCAACCTCAGGTTGCAAGATCACACCAGGCAGGGCAGAGGAAGAAGGAAGAAGCTCTACTCCTGATGCAGCTGCATCATTCTTGACCTGTCCACCCCTGGCGAGCTTGTTTCATAAGACGAACAATGCCCTCAGGCAGTGATTATACACAAAGTGTCAGGTTTCTCTTATATGCAACCAAATGCAACTTGTATGTTAATGGGACTTACATGTTAATTCAATATCTCATATGTAAATTCTTATATTTAAAATCTGTTTCTAAGCTGTTTATCATATTTAGTTGAGATGTCTTCCAAGTACAGTAACAATTTACCCTTTTAAAGTTTTTGTACTGCTGTGCAATGAGCTTTGTTATTGGCTGGGGCTAGTGCCCCTTGGGCTCCAAAATCACTGAGGACAGTGACTGCAGCCATGAAATTAAAAGACACTTTCTCCTTGGAAGAAAAGCTATGACAAACCCAGACAGCATATTAAAAAGCAAAAACACCATTTTGTAAACAAAGGTCCACGTAGTCAAAGCTACAGTTTTCCAGTAGTCATGTATGGATGTGAAAGTTGGGTCATAAAGAGAGCTGAGTGCTGAAAAATAGATGCTTTCGAATTGTGGTCCTGGAGCAGACTCTTGAGAGTCCCTTGGACTGCAAAGAGATCAAACTAGTCAATTCTAAAGGACATCAACCCTGAATATTCATTGGAAGGACTGATGCTGAAGCTAAAGCTGCAATACTTGGGCCATATGATGTGAAGAGCCTACTCATTGGAAAAGACCTGATGCTGGGAAAGATTGAAGACAAAAGGAGAAGGGGACAGCTGAGGATGAGACGGTTAGATAGTACCACCAGCTCAATTGACATGAATTACAGTGAACTACAGGAATTTCCTGGTGGCTCAGAAGGTAAAGAGTCTGCCTATGATGCGGGAGAACCAGGTTCGATCCCTGGGTTGGGAAGATCCCCTGGCAAAGGAAATGGCAACCTACTCCAGTATTCTTGATTGGAAAGTCCCATGGAGCCAGACAGGCTACAGTCCATGGGGTCACAAAGCGTCTGACATGACTTAGTGACTGACCAACAAGTGCCCCCTCATCACCTCATTTTTTCAAAACATCCTATCCTCAAAATTTTATTCTTCCCAATGAACTCTAGAATTACTTCTCAAGTTGGTCGAATGCATTTCATCTTTTGAATGGAACTGTATTAAACCTATATAGTAATCTGGGAAGAATTCATATCTCTATAACACTTCATCTTTCCATTCTTGGGTGGTATACCTTTCTGTTTTTCCAGGGCTCTATATCTGTGAATAAAGGTTTGTAGCATTCTTCACATATAATTTCTGCACATTTCTCTTTATAGTTACTGCTAAATATTTTATGCTTTTATTGCTATTATAAATAGAATCTATTTTCTATTATATCTTATAACTGGTTATTGCTAGCATATGGAAAAAAATTGATTTTTAGATATTTATCTTGTATTTGACTGCTCATTCATCCTAAGAGTTTTTCTATTGATACTTTTATGTTTTCTATGTGTATAATTGTATCATCTGTAAATAATGATTTTCTAGGTATATAACTGTATCATTTGTAAATAATGATGATCTCATCTTCTCATTTCTAATAGTTAGACCTCATCTCTGTTTACAAATTTTACTGCATGGAGCAGAAAAATATTGAATAAAAATGGAAGGAGTCATGCTTACTTTGCTCTTAATTTCACAGGATCACTGTTGTGTCCCCATAAATACAATTCTATTGTTTTAAGATACATATCTTTATGTTAATAAATATTCTCCTATTCCTGGATTTTAAAGAGTTTATATGAATTAGTAGGGAATGTCAAATTTTATTCTTTTCTGCATTGATTGAGGTTATCTCTCTTTTAAATTGCTTCTTGTGATAGAGTGCATTATGTTGTGGGGTTCCTTACATATAAGTAATATTTGAAATTCTGGGATAAATCAGACTTGGTTGTGAAAGATGATTTTAGGAATGTCACATGCTGGTTTTAATTTACTAATTTTAAAGGATTTTTCACATATAACTTTGTAATTAGATTCATCTTCAGTGCTGGCTTCAGGTTTCATTAGCTCTATATAATGAAATCAGTTCAGTTCAGTTCAGTCACTCAGTTGTGTCCGACTCTTTGCAACCCCATGAATCGCAGCACGCCAGGCCTCCCTGTCCATCTCTAACTCCCTGAGTCCACCCAAACCCATGTCCATCGAGTCGGTGATGCCATCCAGCCATCTCATCCTCTGTCGTCCCCTTCTTCTCCTGCCCTCAATCTTTCCCAGCATCAGGGTTTTTTCCAATGAGTCAGCTCTTCACATGAGGTGGCCAAAGTATTGTAGTTTCAGCTTCAACATCAGTCCTTCCAATGAACACTCAGGACTGATCTCCTTTAGGATGAACTGGCTGGATCTCCTTGCAGTCCAAGGGACTGTCAAAAGTCTTCTCCAACACCACAGTTCAAAAGCGTCAATTCTTCAGTGCTCAGCTTTCTTTATAGTCCAACTCTCACATCCATACATGATCACTGGAAAAACCATAGCCTTGACTAGCCAGATCTTTGTTGGCAAAGTAATGTCTCTGCTTTTTAATATGCTGTCTAGGTTGATCATAACTTTCTTTCCAAGGAGTAAACATCTTTTAATTTCATGGGTGCAGTCACCATCTGCAGTAATTTTGGAGCCCAGAAAAATAAAGTCAGCCACTGTTTCCACTGTTTCCCCATCTATCTGCCATGAAGTGATGGGACCAGATGCCATGATCTTAGTTTTCTGAACGTTGAGCTTTAAGCCAACTTTTTCACTCTCCACTTTCACTTTCATCAAGAAGAGGCTTTTAAGTTCTTCTTCACTTTCTGCCATTAGGGTGGTGTCATCTGCATATCTGAGGTTATTGATATTTCTCCCGGCAATCTTGATTCCAGCTTGTGCTTCCTCCAGCCCAGCGTTTCTCATGATGTACTCTGCATATAAGTTAAATAAGCAGGGTGACAATATACAGCCTTGATGTACTCCTTTTCCTATTTGGAACCAGTCTGTTGTTCCATGTCCAGTTCTAACTGTTGCTTCCTGACCTGCATACAGGTTTCTCAAGAGGCAGGTCAGGTGGTCTTCCCATCTCTTTCAGAATTTTCCACAGTTTATTGTGATCCACACAGTCAAGGGCTTTGTCATAGTCAATGAAGCAGAAATAGATGTTTTTCTGGAACTCTCTTGCTTTTTTGATGATCCAGCAGATGTTGGCAATTTGACCTCTGGTTCCTCTGCCTTTTCTAAAACCAGCTTGAACATCTGGAAGTTCATGGTTCACGTATTGCTGAAGCCTGGCTTGGAGAATTTTAAGCATTACTTTACCAGTGTGTGAGATGAGTGCAATTGTGTGGTAGTTTGAGCATTCTTTGGCATTGCCTCTCTTTGGGGTTGGAATGAAAACTGGCCTTTTCCAGTCCTGTGGCCACTGCTGAGTTTTCCAAATTTGCTGGCATATTGACTGCAGCACTTTCACAGCATCATCGTTTAAGATTTGAAATAGCTCAAGTGGAACTCCATCACCTCCACTAGCTTTGTTTGTAGTGATGCTTTCTAAGGCCCACTTGACTTCACATTCCAGGATGTCTGGCTCTAGGTGAGTGATCACACCATTGTGGTTGTCTGGGTCATGAAGAACTTTTTTGTACAATTCTTCTGTGTATTCTTGCCACCTCTTCTTAATATCTTCTGCTTCTGTTAGGTCCCTACCATTTCTGTCTTTTATTGAGCCCGTCTTTGCATGAAGTGTTCCCTTGGTATCTCTAATTTTCTTGAAAAGATCACTAGTCTCTCCCATTCTATTGTTTTCCTCTATTTCTTTGCATTGATCCCTGAGGAAGGCTTTCTTATCTCTCCTTGCTATTCTTTGAAACTCTGCTTTCAAATGGGCATATCTTTCCTTTTCTCTTTTGCTTTTCACTTCTCTTCTTTTCACAGCTATTTGTAAGGCCTCCTCAGACAGCCATTTTGCTTCTTTGCATTTCTTTTTCTTGGGAATGGTCTTGATCCCTGTCTCCTGTACAATGTCACAAACCTCCATCCATAGTTCATCAGGTATTCTGTCTATCAGATCTAGTCCTTTAAATCTATTTCTCACTTCTACTGTATAGTCATAAGGGATTTGATTTAGGTCATACCTGAATGGTATGAGGTTTTCTCCTCTTTCTTCAATTTCAATCTGAATTTGGCAATAAGCAGTTCACGATCTGAGCCACAGTCAGCTCCCGGTCTTGTTTTTGCGGACTGTATAGAGCTTCTCCATCTTTGGCTGCAAAGAATATAATCAATCTGATTTCGGTGTTGACCATCTGGTGATGTCCATGTGTAGAGTCTTCTCTTGTGTTGTTGGAAGAGAGTGTTTGCTATGACCAGTGCGTTCTCTTGGCAAAACTGTATTAGCCTTTGCCCTGCTTCATTCTGTACTCCAAGGCCAAATTTGCCTGTTATTCCAGGTGTTTCTTGACTTCCTACTTTTGCATTCCAGTCCCCTATAATGAAAAGGACATCTTTTTTGGGTGAAATAGGTAAGGTAAATTGAATTAGATTGAATTATGGACTCCAGTCTTTACTCCTCTGTGGGACAGTTAGACATGTCCTCATAGTAGACAGAATGTGTCTTGCCCTTGGCATTGGGTTCAGCCATAGGACTTGCTTTGGCCAGTGGAATGTGAGGGGATGTTTAAGAGCAGAAGTCTGAAATGTGCTATGCAGCGTGCCTGCCTTCACATGATTCTGACATCACCATGAGAAAACAAGATGAGAAATGCACAGAACTCACCTGGACTCTTGCTGCAGCTGGGTCCCAAGTTCAGCCAAGTCTAGATGAGATCACCTGATGCCCAGATGATCTACAGACACGTAAGAAAGAATGGAAGATTGTTGTTTTAAAGCATGTAGTTTGGGGGTGGTTTGTTACACACGATTATTCTGACAATAGCTGACTGATGTACTACTTTTCACCTTTTCTGGCCGATATTGTTTTCCTTCTCACTTAAGAACTTCTTGTAACATTTCTTTTAAGGTGGGTCACTGGCAACAAACTCAATTTTTGGATATCTGTGAAGTATTTCTCCTTCACTTAAACAAAAATTTATTGACATCTAGTTGCTGTACAATATTATATAAGTTACAAGTGTACAGTACAGTGATTCACAATGTTTAAAGGCTATAGTGTATTTATAGTTATTATAAAATATTGGCTATATTTCCCATGTTATACAGTATATCCTTGTAGCTTACCTTGTACCCAATAGTTTGTACCTCTTACTCTCCTAGCCCTATGTTGCCGTTCCCCCTTCCCCTCACCCCACTGGTAGCCACTAGTTTATTCTCCATATCTATGAGTCCACAAATCAAAACCACAGTGAGATATCACCTCACACCTGTCAGAATGGTTATCATCAGAAAGACCACAAGTAACAAATGTTGGCAAGGATGCGGAGAAAAGGGAACCCTCCCCCCAAACACTGTTGGTGGGAATGTACCTCGGCACCACCACTGCAGGAAACAGTGCAGTGGCTTCTCAGAAACTAAAAACAGAACTACCATGTGACCCAACAATTCCACTCCTGGGCCATATATATTAAAAAAACAAGAAAACACTGTTTCTCCTTCATTTTTAAAGGATACTTTCAAAGGGCATGTAATTCTATGTTGATGATTTTTTATCTTAACCCTTTAAGTGTTTCACAGCTTTCTCTTCTTACTGGCGCGGTTTCTGAAGGAGAAATTGGATGTAATTCTTATTTCTGTTCCTCTGTTAGTAAGGCAGTTTTCCCCCCTCTGGCTTCTCTCAGGATTTCTTTTTATCTTTGATTCTCTGTAGTTTGTAAGGAATATGCCTGTGTAGAGTCTTTGGGGAACACTTGGTGTTCTCTGAGCTGCCTGGGTCTGTGGTTTGGTGCCTGACACTAATTCAGGGAAAGCCTCAGTCATTATTGTTTCAAGTATTTCCTTTGGTCCTTTCTCTCTGTCTCCTTCAAGTATTTCCATTGTGTATGCTGTACCTCTTGCAGCCTTCCCACATTCCTTGGATGTTTTCTTCTCTCTTTTCAGTCTTTGTTCCTTTTCCTATTCAGTTTTAGAGGTTTCTATTTATAGATCCTCACCGGCAAAGGTTCTTTGCTCAGCTGAGTCCACTCTACTTATAGGCCCATCAAAGGTCCTCTCTATTTCTGTTACAATGCTTTGGATCTCTAGACTTCCTTTTCAGTTCTTTGTTAGAATTTTCATCTCTTTGCTTACCTTGACCATCTGTTATTGAATGCTGTTGATTTTTATCTATTAGACCCCTTAGCATATTAATTATAGTTGCTTTAAATTATTGGTCTGATCACCTCAATCTTCTTGCCATGTTTGGTTCTGACTCTCTCTCTGTCTCTTCAAATTGTGTTTTTGGGCTTTTAGTATGCCTAATGATTTTTTTTTTCCCTTGTGAGTCAAACATGATATACTGGGTAAAAGAAACTGCTGTAAATAGGCTTTCAGTGATGTGACGGTGAGGAGTGGGGGGAGGGGATGTGTTATTTAATCCTATGATCAGTCTCAGTCTTTTTCTGAGACTGTGCTTCTGGATTGTGAACTTCATGTGTGTTTCTCAATTTTTTTCTCCTGCTCACGTGAGACAGGTTGACTACAGTGGGCTGGAACTGGGTATTTCCCTTCCGCCAGGTCAATTAGGCTCTGGTTAACTAGCTTCTCCTAAGGGAGGACACATCTCGTTCAGATCAGAGAACTCTGGTTTGTTCCACAATCTCTCCCTTTCTCTTTCCCCTGCCAGAAACACCAGGGGATTTGCCTCTGGGGTTGACTGTGAGAACCTGGTCGACCTCATGGAGTCTACAAAACTGTGGGGGTCCTCCATGGAGTTTTTTTTTTTTTTTTTAATTAATTTACTTTTTATTGAAGGATAATTGCTTTACAGAATTTTGCTGTTTTCTGTCAAACCTCAACATGGATCAGCCATAGGTATACATATATCCCCTCCCATCTCCCTCCCCATCCCACCCCTCTAGGTTGATACAGAGCCCCTGTTTGAGTTTCCTGAGCCATACAGCAAATTCCTGTTGGCTATCTATTTTACATATGGTAATGGAAGTTTCCATGTTACTCTTTCCATACATCTCACCCTCTCCTCCCCTCTCCCCATGTCCATAAGTCTATTCTCTATGTCTGTTTCTCCATTGTTGCCCTGTAAATAAATTCTTCAGTACCATTTTTCTAGATGATGTATATATGTGTTAGAATATGGTATTTATCTTTCTCTTTCTGACTCACTTCACTCCGTATAATAGGTTCTAGGTTCATCCACCTCATTAGAACTGACTCAAATGCATTCCTTTTTATGGCTGAGTAGTATTCCATTGTGTATACCACAACTTCTTTATCCATTCACCTGTCAATGGACATCTAGGTTGCTTCCATGTTCTAGTCTCTCAGACTTGTTCACACGGAGCCTCCAGCAATTCGTTAATTACAGTCCAGGATTTCCTTCTTGGCACTGGTTCCTGCTGTGGCCTCCACACCTAGATCTCTGCTCTGGTAAGCTATGACCCCCGACATCCACCCCTCTCTCTATCTTAGGGGCAGTGTTTTCCCCTGTATTCTCACCCCTCTTACGGATTAAAGAAAAGTCGTTGAATTTTCAGTGTGTTCAGCTCTTTTGCTTGTTGTTAGGACATAGTGTCAACTGGTCACGGGGCAAGAACAGAAAACCTGGATGATTAATCAAGTAAAATCCAGAAATTTATCCTGTAAGAAATGAGAATTTAAGATGATGAAGGCAGCGTTTCTTATCAAAGGGGGAAAATGAGTATTGAATAAATGGCATTGAGACAACTGGGCAAAGATTTGGAAAAAAGTAGCTTGGGTTTGTATCTTATTCCTTATATCAAAATTAATTCCATGGGCATCCCTGGTGATTCAGATGGTAAATAATCTGCCTGCAATGCAGGAGATGTGGGTTCAATCCCTGGGTTGAGGAAGGTGCCCTGGAGAAGGGCATGGCTATTCACTGCAGTATTCTTGCCTAGAAAATTCCATGGATAGAGAAGCCTGGCTGGCTATGGTCCATGGGGTCGCAAAGAGTCGGACACGACTGAGTGACTTACACACACACAAACACACAGCTTGGATTCGTACCTTATTCTTTATATCAAAATAAGTTCTATACATCTCATATGTTTAAATACAAAAAGTTGACAAACATAAAAGTCATTTAAAAAAGATTCAAAAAGAATAGTCTTGAGAGAGCTTTCTAAACAAGACACAGAACCTAGGAACTACACAATTATAGTATTAGATTAAAATAAAAAAAAAAATTTTAATGTGCAAGAAAAATAGTGTGAGAAGACAGCACACTAGAAGTATGTGTAACATATTGATCAATAGATGACTGCATTTTAATATAAAGAATGCTGCTGCTGCTGCTGCTGCTAAGTCGCGTCGGTCGTGTCCGACTCTGTGCGACCCCATAGGCGGCAGCCCACCAGGCTCCCCCATCCCTGGGATTCTCCAGGCAAGAACACTGGAGTGGGTTGCCATTTCCTTCTCCAGTGCATGAAAGGGAAAAGTGAAAGTGAAGTCGCTCAGTCGTGTCCGACTCTTAGCGACCCCATGGACTGTAGCCCACCAGGCTCCTCTGTCCATGGGATTCTCCAGGCAGGAGTACTAGAGTGGGGTGCCATTGCCTTCTCCAATGCCTACAAGTAAATTTTTTAAAATGCAACAACTCATTAGAAGAGATAAGGACAGAAGGCTTTAAGAGGCAGTTTTCTAAAAAGGCAAATTCAAATGGCTCTTAAGTAATAAGAAGACACTCAATCCTATTCATAATAACAGAAATGGAATCTATAGCAAAATACCCTTTTAATCTATCAAATTGTCAGACATCATAATCTTGATAACACACAATCTTGACACAGGTGTGAGAAAACATGTAAATGCATAAAATATCTATGGGATGTAATTTGGCAAAATGTTTCAAAGTTAGAAATGTACACACCTGCTCAAATCATACATTTTCAGGGAAATACAGATTTAAAAACAACAGTGAAATACACCTATTACACCTATTAGATACACCACTATATACCTATTAGGATGGCCTCAGCTTCTCCTGTATTCTATTGGCCAAAGCGAGTTGGGGCAAAACAATCTGGGTCATCGACAACACCAAATACTGACGGTGATGTGGAACAACAGAAACTCTCATTCATTGCTGGTAGGAGTACCAAATGGCACAGCCACTTTGGAAGACAGTTTGGTGGTTTCTTACAAAACTAAACGTACTCTTACCATACAGTCCAGCAATTATACTCCTCAGTATCTCCTCAGAGGAGCTGAAACTTTATGTTCACACAAAAACCTGTACCTGAATCTTTACAGCAGCTTTAATCATAATTGCCAAAACATGGAAGCAACTAAGATGTCCTTCAGTAGGTGAATGGATAAATGAACAGTGTGACATCCAGACACTTGAGTATTATTCAGTGATAAAAAGAAATGAGATCACAAGCCATGGAAAGACTTGAAGGAACATTAAATGCATATGACTAAGTGAAAGAGGCCAATCTAAAAAGTCATATCGTGTATGATTCCAACTGTTTGATATGTGGAAAAGGCATTAATACCAAGCTGTATGAGCTTTTCGTATATTTTGGAAATTAATTCCTTGTCAATTGCATCATTTGCAAGTGTTTCTCCCATTCTGTAGTCTGTCTTTTTGTTTATGATTTCTTTTGCTGTGCAAAAGCCTTTCAGGCTCTGGCCTGCCTGCTCCCTGATTCCTGGCACTTGAGACAGGCCTGGGGTCAGGTGCACAACGCAGAGTCTTGGGTCAGGCAGGGCAGTGGCTGTGTACCCCCTACCCTCAGCTGACAGCACCAGGCTACATTCGGAAGGTGGCTTGGCATGGGTCTCTTGCCCACTCTTGCTCCAAATACCGAGTGAATCTGGCATAGAAGTTGCGATTCCTTGGAAAGTTGTACAAGTGCTGTAGTTTGGGGTTTCAGAACAGAGATACTGACCTCCCTGTCTTAGCTGGGCCTAGCACGGGACCTTGACATGTGTTTACCAATCTCCTGCCCCTACCGCATGGTCCATGTGGCAGCTGGGAGTCCACTGAGGGGGAGAAGTGATGGGGAATGGCTAAGGGGATGGGGCTGGAAGGGAGAGGGGGCTGGACTATGGGAGCTTCTAATACAGTGACCTGGCCAAATGTTGGGGACCTGGTCAGTCTCTGTTGTAATGGCACCTGGTGGGTCAAGCCCTCAGGCCAAAGCGAGGTCTGAAAAATCTGGAAGTTTTGAGGATGAAGTTTAGTGAGATTGCAAAAAATGCATCCAATTTTATCCACTCCTTGCTGTATCCATGCCTCCATGCCCTTTGACACAACTCCTTCCCTCAGGAGGTGGCCCTTATTTGCCTGCTCATTGAATCCAGGCGGGCCTGCAACTCGCTTTGGCCAATAGAATCCAGAAGAAGCTGTGCCGTGCCAGCGCCAAGCCTGGGCCTCAAGAGGCTTTGCCCTCTCCTGCTTTGGCCACGAGGGAAGCCTGGGCTGGCCTTCTGGGTGCACCATCGCCACTGACAGCGGCTGCACCAGATGTGTCCGAGGCCATCCCTAGGCTAGTTGGTGCCCCCGCCAACCTTCGTCCACACTTCTGACTGGAGATGCAGGAGAGAAACCAGCCTGAATCAGCCAAGCCCGGCCCTCCTGAAGATGAGTGTGCCCTGGTCAATGGTGGTTACTTTGAGTCACTAAGATTTGGGGTGATTTGTCACATAGCATAGCTAACTGATACAAAGAAGTGCCAAGGGGTGCCTCGGGCTGCCTCCCCTGTGTATCACTAAGGGCTGGCTCACATCTGATGCCAGGAAGAGGCTTGGGGACAGGAAGGTGGGAGTGATCCACAGGTCAGAGCTGCTGGCTCCCTGCTGGCCCTGGGGCTGGCACGCAGAAGGCTTCCTCATCAGAGAGGGCCCTCAGAGTTGGGCCCAGATGACTAGGAGAGTCAGAGGGAGCTGTGAGGGGCTGGCTCAGGTCCAGGGTGAAGCCTAGGTTAGAGAACCCAGGAACAAGGCCACTTTTGTCTCTGTTGACAAGGAGGAAAGATGGGAGCCAAGGACGTTTCCTTCTAGAGAAAGAGATGAGGAATGTGAATAGAGCAGAAAGTTTGGTAGGAATTGGGGTGGGAAGCTGGGAAAGAGAACCTTAGGAATAGACACTGTCTGTTGGAGGGTGAGGGTCTGCTCCTTTCCTGCCCTCCCTGGGGGCTCAGAGAAGAGCAGGACCCTGAGACGGCAACCTTCTTCCAGGTCTGGGGTCCTGAGTGTTGTTGGGTGAGCTGGGGTGGACTTGCCCAGAAGATGGCTTGGCTTAAACTGGGTCAATGATTTTCAAACTTGCGTGGGCCCCAGAATCACCCTCAGTGTTCTGATGCAGGAGGTTTGGGGAGGGATACGAGGATCTACATTTCTAACAAGTTCCCAGATGATGCTGATGCTGAGCTGGCATCGTCCTTCAATCGAGGACTCAAATGTAGGGATTTGCCACCACAGACCCCAAAGCTCTATTTTGATCCATTGTTTATGTCCATGTGACCCTGGGCAAGTCACATAACATCTCTGAGCCTTGACTGCTCATCAATAGTTCAGTTCAGTTCAGTTAAGTCGCTCAGTCATGTCCGACTCTCTGCGACCCCATGAATCACAGCATGCCAGGCCTCCCTGTCCATCACCAACTCCCGGAGTCTACCCAAACCCATGACCATCGAGTCGGTGATGCCATCCAACCATCTCATCCTCTGTCGTCCCCTTCTCCTGCCCCCAATCCTTCCCAGCATTAGGGTCTTTTCCAATGAGTCAACCCTTCGCATGAGGTGGCCAAAGTATTGGAGTTTCAGCTTCAACATCAGTCCTTCCAATGAACACCCAGGACTGATCTCCTTTAGGATGGACTGGTTGGATCTTCTTGCAGTCCAAAGGACTCTCAAGAGTCTTCTCCAACACCACAGTTCAAAAGCATCAATTCTTCGGCGCTCAGCTTTCTTCACAGTCCAAATCTCACATCCATACATGACCACTGGAAAAACCATAGCCTTGACTAGACAGACCATTGTTGGCAAAGTAATGTCTCCGCTTTTAAAATGCTGTCTAGGTTGGTCATAACCTTCCTTCTAAGGAGTAAGCGTCTTTTAATTTCATGGCTGCAATCACCATCAGCAGTGATTTTGGAGCCCAAAAAAATAAAGTCTGACACTGTTTCCACTGTTTCCCCATCTATTTCCCATGAAGTGATGGGACCAGATGTCATGATCTTAGTTTTCTGAACATTGAGCTTTAAGCCAACTTTTTCACTCTCCTCTTTCACTTTTATCAAGAGGCTCTTTAGTTCTTCTTCACTTTCTGCCATAAGGGTGGTGTCATCTGCATATCTGAGGTTATTGACATTTCTCCCGGCAATCTTGATTCCAGCTTGTGTTTCTTCCAGCCCAGCATTTCTCATGGTGTACTCTGCATATAAGTTAAATAAGCAGGAAGACAATATACAGCCTTGATGGACTCCTTTTCCTATTTGGAACCAGTCTGTTGTTCCATGTCCAGTTCTAACTGTTGCTTCCTGACCTGCATACAGGTTTCTCAAGAGACAGATCAGATGGTCTGATATTCCCATCTCTTTCAGAATTTTCCACAGTTTATTGTGATCCACATTGTCAAAGGCTTTGGCATAGTCAATAAAGCAGAAATAGATGTTTTTCTGGAACTCTCTTGCATTTTCGATGATCCAGTGGATGTTGGCAATTTGATCTCTGGTTCCTCTGCCTTTTCTAAAGCCAGCTTGAACATCTAGAAGTTCACGGTTCACGTATTACTGAAGCCTGGCTTGGAGAATTTTGAGCATTACTTTACTAGCGTGTGAGATGAGTGCAATTGTGCAGTAGTTTGAGCATTCTTTGGCATTGCCATTCTTTGGGATTGGGATGAAAACTGACCTTTTCCAGTCCTGTGGCCACTGCTGAGTTTTCCAGACTTGCTGGCGTATTGAGTGCAGCACTTTCACAGTGTCATCTTTTAAGGTTTGAAATAGCTCAACTGGAATTCCATCACCTCTACTAACTTTGTTCATATCATGAACTCCTTAATGCCAAATTCAGACTTAAATTGAAGAAAGTAGGGAAAACCATTAGACCATTCAGGTATGACCTAAATCAAATCCCTTATGATTATATAGTGGAAGTGACAAATATATTTAAGGGAATAGATCTGATAGACAGAGTGCCTGATGAACTATGGACAGAGGTTCGTGACATTGTACAGGAGACAGGGATGAAGACCATCCCCATGGAAAAGAAACACAAAAAAGCAGAATGGCTGTCTGAGGAGGGCCCTACAAATAGCTGGGAAAAGAAGAGAAGCAAAGGAGAAAAGGAAAGATATTCCCATCTGAATGCAGAGTTCCAAAGAATAGCAAAGAGAGATAAGAAAGCCTTCCTCAGCAATCAATGCAAAGAAATAGAGGAAAACAACAGAATGGGAAAGACTAGAGATCTCTTAAAGAAAATTAGAGATACCAAGGGAACACTTATGCAAAGATGGGCTCGATAAAGGACAGAAATGGTATGGGCCTAACAGAAGCAGAAGATATTAAGAAGAGGTGGCAAGAATACACAGAAGAACTGTACAAAAAAGATCTTCACGACCCAGATAATCACAATGGTTGATCACTCAACTAGAACCAGACATCCTGGAATGTGAAGTCAAGTGGGCCTTAGAAAGCATCACTATGAACAAAGCTAGTGGAGGTGATGGAATTCCAGTTGAGCTCATCAATAAATGGGAATAATTATCATCTTCCTTTCAAAGCTTACTCTGGGAATGATGGGAAAGGATGCATTTAATGTGCATGGTATTGGAGGAGCCCTCCAAAATTTATGAGTGATCATTGTCAGTCTTCAGGGAGTTTGGCATCCATAGGAAAGGTTTCAATCTGGACTTGACTGACCTTGGGGGATGACAGAAGGGGAGATATTGGTCTGGCCTGGGGTGGGAGGTGGAGATGGAGTGAGTCAGTGGATTGGTGGCTGTGTCTTAAATTTCATCTTTCATCCCCAGCTCCCTGCAGTCAGGGGTAGGGGTCTAGAAGCCTGATCTTCCCAGTTTCCAACAACAGAGTTAGATGCAAACCAGACACACAGATCCCCAGAGAACGGCAGCCGCTCCCATGACTGGAGCCCTGCAGACTTGGGTTCTAGTTCCAAGCCCCATTCACTCTTTGGGCATGTTTGGAAACCCTTCTGGGCCTCCCCTGTTACCTGTAACAGCGAGACCCACAGCAGTTCTGTTGGCAAGCAGCTGTGGGTTCCCAAGGTTGTGCTTCCGAATGCACAGGGCATGGCCAGCGAGGGGCTCAGGAGAAGTCGTGTCTGGGACCGAGTGGTGCTGTCAAAATCTGCCCAATGAATAAAGGGGGACCTAGTCCTTTTTTAAAAAAAAAATTTCTTTCTGCCTGTGCTGGCTGGGTCTTCGTTGCTGCGTGCAGGCTTTCTCTAGTTTCTCTAGGCGAGTAGGGGCTACTCTTCATTGCGATGCTCAAGCTTCTCATTGTGGTTGCTTCACTTGTTGCAGAGCACAGGCTCTAGGTGCATGGGTTTCAGTAGTTGCAGGACCTGGGCTCAGTCGTTGCAGCTTGTGCGCTCCAGACCGCGGGCTTGGTAGTTATGGCATAGAGGCTTAGTTACTCTGTGGCATGTGGGATCTAGTTCGCAGAACAGGGCTCAAACCAGTGTCCCCTGCACTGCACCGCCAGGGAGGTCTGAGCCAAGTTCTTATCCCCTTGGCTTCTTTCTCGATTTTCATGCCACCCTGACCCCACACAGGGACAGGGCCAGACTGAGTAGGACTGCTGGGGCTCCCAGCTCCTCAGGTTCCTTTAGCACTCCTAGTGCACTGGCCCTCAGAGCATCTACTCTCGGCAGCAGCCCCCACCTGGCTCTATGCCTAGAGGACAGAGCGCCTTAACCAGTGACTGAGGATGCTGGGGCTTGGGGTGAGTGCTCTGGTGGCCTTGCTCTGATCAGCACACCAGGTGTGACCTGTCTGACCCCAGAGCTTCTTTGCTGGGTGGAACTAAGGTTACTGTGATGGTTAATTTTGTTTTTAAACTTATCTGAACCTGGGAGTGCCAGGATCTGCAGTCAAACATTTTTCTGGGTGTGTCTGTGAGAGCACTGTGGATGAGATTAGCATTCGAATCAGTAGTCTGAATAAAGCAGATTGCCCTCCCTAGTATGACTAAGTGGGTGAGCCTCGTCTCACCAGTTGAAGGCCTGGCTAGAAAAAAGAGTAAGGCCAACTGTACTGCAAGTAGGAAGGAGACTTGCTTGCTTGGTTGCTGAGCTGGGTCATCAATTTTCCTTGCTTTCAGTCTCAGACTGAAACATCGGCCCTTCAGCCTACTGGCTTCTGACTGGAATGACATTGTGGTCTCTTCTGGCTTTCCAGCTTGTTGACTACGAGTCTTGGGACTTGTCAGCCTCCATAATCCTAGAGCCAGTTCCTTAGAATCAACCACTGTTTGTTCTGTTTGAGCCGTGCCAGCAGTTGCCCTTGGGGGACCTTGCTCCCTATCATAGCTGGCTTGGTTCCCTCCTTCCTGCCTGGCTGTGTCCTGCCCCCCGTTTTCCCTCCTAATGCAGCTCTTTCATGGGAACCCAATATCCTCTTCTTACCATCTCATTTCCCCCTTCACACACTACCTGCTACTCTTCTCTCAGACTCTGACGAGCTGCCTCTTGGTCCCTCAAGCCCTCCTACCCCATCATTGCTGTCACACTCATGCCTCCCCTCAGGCCAGAGCTGACTTGGTCCCAAGCTGGGGGCAAGGACAGGCTGCTGAGAGAGCCCTGCCCCAAACTCCAGCCTGGCCTGTGGGCAGGAAGCAGGCCACTTCCCTTTCCCAGACCTACTGGCCAAGTGGCCAAATACTTGGAAAGGGACTCACCCCAACATCTGCGCCAGCTAAGAGCTGCTAGTCCCACTGAGTGTGTGTGTGTGTGTGTGTGTGTGTGTGTATGTGTGTTGAGAGGCAGCTGTCACCCCCTCACCTCCAGCCCTATCCTCCTCCACTCCCTCGAGCCAGCTGGTGAGTTCTGGATTCTACCGGAGCCCACTGCTCGTTGCCCTCATTAATATTTATGACAAGGAGAGGAAGTTGCATAAATCTTCCCTGATACTTAATTAAACCAAACTTCTTTTGATTTCCCCTCTTTCTGCCTCACTGAGTGTGGCCAGCATGCCTATTAGATGTTCTTCCTCCCCAAGTGGCCCAGAGTGGGCAGAGTCCCTGAGGACTCTGCACACCCTGGTTCCTCTATTGGCCAGGAGCTGGGGGAAGCCAGGGGGCTCCTACGTGCCCTCAGAAGACTGTGTGTGGGACTTTTGGCAGAGAGGCTTCTTGCAGATCAGGGGAGTAGCACCCCTCAACACACGCCCTTCCAGACAAGGAAGCTGGAGGTATAGCTGGGGAGTGGCTGCCACCCCCGCCTCCCTACCACAGCTCAGACAGGGAAAATGGAGTTAGTCCCAAAGGCTGTGAGTAGCTGAGTCCCATGCAGAAGCTGACTTGTCTGTTGTCCCCTCACACCCTCCCCACTCACCCACTGGTACCCCAGGTCAGGGGCCCCGGAGTGCACCTGGTTGGGGCTTAGTGTCCCCCTGCGCTCCAGGAGCTGGTTAGCACCCAGCTGACATATCTTTGATATGGAATCATATACAGGAAGCAGCTTGACCCCTGAAGGCCCCTCTTAGCGTGGGATTGACACCAAGCATTGACTTTGCTTCAGGCTTATCCACAAATCTCAGCCAATTTTATTAAAGAGCTGCGTGTGGTGTGGAACATGCCAGGGAGACAACTTTATTTATAGATCTTGATCGGCAGAGAGGAGCCCACGCTGGATTCCGTTGGCGCCCTGGCCTCAGGTGGGAGGGGTGATTGGCAGGTGCGGGTCCTCACCATCCCCCCCCACCAGCTGCATGAAGAGACACAAACACACGTGCAGATAGACACATGGGCATTAACCCAGGACATATGCATATACATGCACATAAGCAAATGTGCATGCATACACACACACACACACAGATACACACCAGTCTTACATTGCATTGGACTAAACTGTGTCCCCCACTCAAATTCATGTGTTAAAATCTTAACCCCCAACGTAGCTCTTTTTGGACATAGGACTTCTAGGGAGAAAATTAAGGTTAAATGAAGTCATAAAGATGGAGCCCTAATCTAATAGGACTGGCGCCCTTATAAGAAATTAAAGAGATATCTGCCTTTCTCTGTGTGTGTGTGTCTCTGCATGTGCAGAGGAAAGGTCACGTGAGGACACAGTGAGAGGGTGGCCATCTACAAGCCAGGAAGAGAGTTCTCATGAAGAAACCAAATTGGCTAGCACCTTGATCATGGACTTCTAGCCCCCAGAATTGTGAGAAAATAAATGTCTGCTGTTTAATCCATTCAGCCCATGGAATTTTGTTATGCAGCCCCAGCAGATGCAGCCACACATGGACACACTCGTGCACAGAAACACAGACACGTGCAGACATCACTGCAGACACGCACCCCCCACCGTGCACCCATTCACACAAACAACTGAGATGCAGGCACACAGCGACATACTGACCTTGTTAGACCCGAGCAGCATCACCCTGCATTCACTCCTAGCCATAAGGAGATGCTCAGTGACAGGCTGGTGACTGAGCAAAGGAAGGAAGGCAAGCGGATGTAGACATGAGTGTGCCCTATGGGAACATAAACCTGTAGATGTGCATATGAGGATTTTCATACCCTGCAGTCCCACAGACAGTGCATATAGAGTTCTAGAATCAATAATAATAATAAATAATGCCTCTAAGGCCAGCTCACCCCAACTAGATGCAGCTGACATTTATTGAGTTTATTATGAGCCAGGCACTCTGCCAGACATCCCCCCCACATCGTCCCATTTTTGCCTTCACAACTCTGAAAAGCACAGACACTCCACAGAGGGAACCGAGAGACCTCAGGGACCTGGCTGAGCCCAAGCCCCACCTTTAGCCACTGGCTGGGCCACTGCGTGGGGTGTTCACCGTGATGCCAGCATGTGCCAAGCATCTGAAAACCCAGGCAGGCGTTCCTCTCCCAACCTGCAGTCTTGTTGACACAGACCCTACAGAAGCAGTACTCTAGACCTGGCTGCCTCAGCCAGGAAGGGAAAGGCAGAGAGACCACCATCAGCCATGCTGCCATCAAGCCCACCAATGGGAGAGAGGTCTTCAGGTCACCTCATCACTTTTAGGCTGTTGTTTGGCCATTAATGTGGACTTCATTCAGATGAGCGGGTGAGCTGTCTGGGGGCTCGTGACACAGGGTTTCTCCCTGGCTGCGGCAAAGTCAGACTGAAGAAGGTTCAGGTCCAGAAACTTCCCTCTGTGGAGACAAAGGGTCCCAAAGGGCCACGTGTATCGCTGCCAAGTGCGCATGGTCAAGTAGATGGACTTGTGTTGAGTCTAGGCGTGAGGCTCAGTGACCACTCAGAGCTTCTGACTCCGAGGAGTTCTGGGTAACAGAAGGATGTCACAGGTCTGACAGCTGTCTGCTCACACAGTGCAACCCCTGAGGGGGGCTGTGCAGGACCACAGGTCAAGAAGGGAGGGAAGACACTGGCTGTGGGGGACCAGGACTGGGAAAAGTGACCTCTGTGCCCCAAGGTGTGGGCTCGGGAGCCTCTGCCTCCTCATTTTAATCCAGAGGTGGCAGGAAGGGCAGAGAGCCTGGAATCCACCAAATCAGGACTCCTGACCTTGCATGAAAGAGCAGTGTTGGACCTGGGTAGGAAATTGAGGCAGGCAACTAGCAGTTGGGACAGGACATCCAGGAAGGGCTCCAGGCTGCAGCACGCATGCAAGGAGCAGGACTGACCCAGGGCAGGACTTCTTCTCCCTGCTGATGAGGTGACTGGCCTGGGCAAGGCTGCTGGGGAGCATAAGGGAAGGGCTGAAGGCAGGCACAGGTGATAGGGGTCATTCTACCTCCACCCTGGTGGCAGCAGGGCCACCAGCAAAGATGGAGTTACCAGTGCAGCTAAGAGGGAGTGATTAAGAGAGTGGGAACAGGGAACTCAGAGTGCTTAATAGGTCTGGGGTTGTATTCTGGGGGATGATATGTTTGGGAATGAGATCAAGTCCATGATTACACAGCATTTAAATGTACAAAATGTCACTGAATTGTATACTTAAGTGAAAGCTGCTCAGTTGTGTCTGACTCTTTGCGACCCCATGGACTTAGTCCATGGAATTCTCCAGGCCAGAATACTGGAGTGGTTAGCTTTTCTCTAGGGGATCTTCCCACCCAAGGGATCGAACCCAGGTCTCCCACATTGCAGGTGGATTCTTTACCAGCTGAGCTGCAAGGGAAGCCCAAGAATACTGGAGTGGGTAGCCTTTCCCTTCTCCAGCGGATCTTCCTGACCCAGGAATCAAAGTGGGGTCTCTTGCATCGCAGGCAGATTCTTTACCAACTGAGCTATGAGGGAAGTGGTTGGTTTTATATTATGTGGATTTCACTTATATTTGAAGAGAGGGAGAGAGAAACAGAGAAGCATGGGCATATAGTTTTATGTACCTGCCCTTGAATTCCAGGTCTGTCACTCACTAGCTGGGTGACCTTGGAAACATTTTTATGACTTCTCTGAGTTTCACTGGTCCTGTCTGTAAAATGAGATAATAGTAGTACTTACCTAACATATTGTTCTGGATAAAATGATGAAATGGATTTAAGAGTACCTAAAACATAATAGAAACTCTTTGTTGTTGCTGTTTAGTCATGCCTGACTCTTTTGCAACCCCATGGACTGTAGCCCACCAGGCTCCTCTGTCCATGGGATTTCCCAGGCAAGAATACAGGAGTGCATTGCCATTTCCTTCTCCAGGGCATCTTCCCCACCTAGGGATCAAACCCACATCTCCTGCATAAGCAGGTAGATTCTTCACCAATGAACCACCAGGAAGCCCAATAGTAACTCTGCTAGTTTGTAAACTAAGCCAAAGGATGTCCTAGATATGCGTTAGAGTCACCTACCATCCCAAATCTGACACAGGACAGAAGGACAGTGCTTTGACCAGGACTCCTGTTTAAAAAAATCTGCCAGCCCATGGATACGATTTTCAGTAGCCAACACAAGGAATCCTGCCCTTCCCCCTGTATCATTCTCTCATCTCCAAAATTAAGACCCCCCTGAAGTACATTTCCCAACAGTGAAGTGCTGCTGGGTGCCATCACTGTGGGGTTGAAAGGCTCTGGAGGAAACTAACCAGAAAGACCAGAGAGAGAAGAGAGGTGCATTCTTGGGATTGTAGCTGTTCACTAATTATTTCCTGCAAGGAAAGAACTACAGAGGGTTCAGAGTACCCAGAAATACATAGCACTCCTAATGACCTGGCAGGTCCACCATGAGAGTCCTTCTCAAGTAACGACACCCACATAAATAATGAAATTAAGAAAGAAACCCATCAGAATGATACCTGGGGCCATTCACAAGCACCGGCCTTCCTGTGTGAGATATGCAAGGAAGCAGGGAGGTGCCTCCAGCTTGTTCACTGTAAAGTCAAGAGTCAAGATGAATAACCAGGGAACGTGTGGGCTGCTTTGGGTTATAAAAAGACTGCACTGTGAAACGTGGAGTCGGTATGGAAAGCACACATTTTTAGAGAAATCTTGCCACATGAAGCAAAAGTAAATTTTTGAAAGTATTTATTTGCTTTGCTCTCTCAAGAAAAAAGGTGAGGAAAAACATGAGCATTATAAAAACAGAAGATGATAAGACCAAGGATGGAGTTACAAAGGAATCTAGCGATGAGGTGAGCAGAAATAATGGTAGAATAGCATCAGATCTAGAAACACTGTAAAAGGAAATAAAAATAAAATCACAGTTAAAATTAACATTAGAAACAGTGATTTTAAAAAAAATCAACACTGAAGAAAATGGAATCTATGTTTTAGAGGAAAATTTGAGAAGCTTTTCTGCAAACCAGGGAAAGGAAAACAGTTTTTAAAAAATGATTGACAGAAGTGACAGAGAAGAGAGACAAAATTAATTGGTAATCTATAATTACCTAATAGGTATTGCTGAATTAACTGGTATTCTTGAATGGGCAGGGGGAAAATGGACCAGAAGTAACATGAAAGATATAATGGAAGAAAAATTTTCAAAAATGAAAAAATTAGTAAACTCAAAGGTTAAAATGTACGAATTACTTTTTAGAGATAATGCCCACAGACATGGTTCATGTTTTTTGCTATAGGAATAAAACCCCATAGGGATATAGGCAGATGAAAGTTATCTCTGGGGAACCAAAATTAGACTTGCCCAGACTGATCCAATATGCTAAAGATAGCACAACGAAACAGAGCCTATAGAATTATGAAGAAAACATTTTGTGGCATAAGATTTTACACCTGTATTTTCCGGCATGAAAGCAGCCGATGTGCTTTCACAAATAGGAATAGATTTGGCAGGTCTATATCCTTAGGCTCATCCTGAAAAAATAAGAAAATTTCCAGCTCAATTCTTTCTAACCTTTTCCATCTGATGGCACAAAAATACAGTGACAATATTTGTACCATGTACTGGTTTAAGGAAGTTTGTACTCACTGGGATCTATAGAAATGAGACTTGGGGTTGGGGAAGGTCTTTCTGGATGTGAGAGGAGAACAGATGGGGGAACAAGACTGGAAGCGCAGAGCAGTTAGGCAGACTTCTCAGTAAGACTGGTGAGCAGATGCGAGGTGGAAGGGAAGCCAGGAATGTGCTGTCCTGGAGCCAAGTGAAGAACATGCCTGCAAAGGGACGAGCAGTTGTGCTGAATGCTGCTGAGAGGCCAGGGCAGGTAAGGACCAAGAGCTGACTCCCAGAATTAGAAGCATGGAGACCACTGGTGGCTTGGATGTGAGTGGTTTCCAAGAAGTGGTGGGTTTAGGAGAGATAGAGGGGTGAAGTGGAGAACATGGATATAAATAACACTTCTGAGCATTTTGCTACAAAAGGGAGTTGAGAAATAGGGCAATAGTTGGAGGGGGAGGTAGAATTAATCATTGTTTTCTGTAAGATGGAAGAAGTGTCAGCATGTTCATGGAATGATGAGAATGATCAGCTGGGAGGGAAATTTGGTGATATAGGAGAGAGGGGGGCAGAATTACTGAGCAGTTCCCTATATATTTATTTATTCATTTATTTATTTGACTACCCCAGGTCTTAATTGCATCACGCAGGATCTGTGTTGTTTCATGTAGGAGCTTTCATTGCAACCTGCAGACTCTGGTTGTGGTGTTTGGACTCAGTGCTGGGCCGTGCAGGCTTAGTTGTTCTGCAGCATGTGGAATCTTAGTTCCCCAATCAGGGACTGAACATGTGCCCCCTGCATTGCAAGGCAGATTTTTTTTTTAACGTATTTATTATTTTTGCCTGCTCTGGGTCTTCTTTGCTACATGTCGGTTTTCTCTAGTTGCAGCAAGCAGAGGCTACTCTCTAGTTGCTGTGTGTGGGCTTCTCATTACTGTGGCTTCTCTTGTTGCAGAACATGGGCTTTAGGGTGCATGGACTTCAGTAGTTGTGGCCCATGGGCTCAGTAGTTGTGTCATACAATTTAGTTGCCCTGCAGCATGTGGATTCTTCCCAGACCAGGGATGGAACCTGGGTCACCTGCATTGGCAGGTGGATTCTTAATCACTGGCCCACCTGGGCAATTCACTTGAGTAGCAAAAAGGGTAGAATCTAACGCTTCAGTGGAAGCTTGGAGAGTTGATTTAGAGTGATGGCAAGGAAGCCAGAGGGTTCCTTTCTTCCTATAAGTCTTGATTCACATATAACCTTCTCAGGGAGGCCTCTCTAAAACTGCACCCCCTCCTCATGTCATATTCTCTATTGGTTACTCTCTCTCATTTTCCTCCTGAGCTCTTATCACTGTCTAATATGCCCTGTGTTTTGGCTGATTCATAATCTCTCTCCCCACCTAGAATGCAGGCTCCATGAAAGCAGAAATCTAGCATAGCGGATGCCCAATATTTGTTGAATGAGTGTCTGGACAAACCCTCCTGCTTCAGCCCCACACCTCAGCCCCATCTTCCTTGAAGGCTGATGCCCTCAGTCCCTGCATTTTCTGGGGGTGCTGTGCTGTGCTTTGGGGAGCTCTTTGTTGGCATCCTCTCTGTCAACTCATGATATTCGTCTTTTCCAGCATTTCTAACTCCTCATCCTCTTCCATTTCCAAACATTGTACTTACATCTCTCATCTTCTCTTACACTTCCTTGTCCTCATGGTTTATGTCACTTTCATTCCTTTTATTTTGGTGGGGTTTCAGGAAGAAGTAGAAATAAAAACATTTTTTTCAGCCTATCACATTTAGCCACAAGTCCCAACATAATATTTTGGGAACAACTCTTTACCCTTGATTGTATAGGGTGTTTGTCCATTTGTGTGTGTTATTGTAACTGACTGTATGGAATTTTTCTATATAGACAGATGATAACTTATTACACTAATCCCCAACACTGGACTATTAAAGTTGTTTCTAATTTTTTGTTACGATAAAACACTATAATTTACGTTGTTGTTATCTTCTCCTGTGTGATTACTTAAATTCTAAAAGGTAGATTTTCAGAGAAAAAGAGGCACATGTGTTTTTAAGCATATTGCTAAGTTATCCTTCCAATTTACACCCCTCCCAGTGACAATGGTTTGGGAGAGCCTGTCTCTACACGCAAACACCAGCAGTGGGTATTATTGTTTTAAATCTTTAACATGTGATCGGTTATCTCACTGTTATTGTCATTTGTATCTGCCTTAATTACTAGTGAGGTTGAGCATCTTTTCATATTTATTAGCCTTTTATATTTCATTTGTTCATGACATGTTGCAAAAGATAAAAGCAGGTTACAAAACATGTATAATCTTGAGTTTGTAAAAAAAAAAAACTTATCTATTCATAGAAAAATAAGACTGGGAAAAGATATGACAAATACAGGGTGTGCTGATGTCTGGGCAGTACATAGAGTGAGTCTTTCAAACTTTTGTTATTTTCCAAATTTTATACAATGAACATGTATTATTTGTGTTAAAAATGCATTTTTTTAAAAAAGTAACAATAATAATATTAAAATAGCCCAAAGTTTTCAGAATATAGTTGGGTACCCACAGCAGCCCACACGTTCATTAAAAACAAAACAAAACACACTCCGAAACCAAAGCCCAAGGACATCAAAGATTGGCTTCCTTAAGTGCAGAAAACCCATATGTGATATATTCTGCCTCCAGAAAGGGCAAAGGTGGGCTCGGGGGTGGGGCAGCCAGCTCAGGATGTGGCCGGTGGGTACCAGGCGCTCACAGGCATCAGTGGGTAATTACATCTCCTTTTAACACATGCAAATTGTATCAGTATTATTTATATATTCAAAGCCACGGATGAATAATATATGCATTTATGCAGAGGTAATTGCCTTAGCCAGGTTCTTCCTGGGATTTTTATTGTCTCCCCAGATACTGAATATTCAGCTCCCCTCTCCTACCGTGGAGCTAGGGGTGCAGAGATAATGTCCACGGAAGGGGAGGAGGCCCCGAATTGGTAGGTGTGAGCAGTGGGGGCTGGGGGCCAGGGCGCTGGACTTCCACCTCTAGCTGATTCCTCCGTGGCACATCTGGGGACAGGGACCCCAGGGCTCAGGTTCAAGGCTTGGCTCTAAATCCCTGAACATGCCCAAGGCTGACGCTTGACTTCTTTCTTAGGCACAAACTGTCAGTCCTGCATGCGTCTGAGTTAAACCTGGACATTTAGTCTCAGCCCTGTAGCACATGAAAGGCCTCCACCTCCTTTGTCCCTCTGGCTGCCTCATTTCTGAACCTCTAACCTTGACCCGCACCTTTTTTCAACTTACTCAAGCCAGACTCCAGGTCTTGGCTGTGACTGAGGTGGGCTTTTGGTCTCTGCTAGGGCATCCTAGGTGAATACCGCCACCCACCTCATCTTGTCCAGCCTTTTCTCTTTGGTGCAGTGTCCCCCCGCCGACACACACGCGCACACATACATACACACACACACACACCTCTGAGGGAGCAAGGAGGCATCTTTCTAGCTGTCTTCATGCAAAAGTGGAAATCACAGTCAGATGGTAGTGGGGAAAGGACACAGCGGGGTGCCAGGATCCACACCTGAGTGAGCAGACCCCATTGAGGGGGGCATCACCCTTTGGCACCTTGTCTATACATCTCCTGCCTGAAAAGGTGCCCCTTTGTGAGAATGAACTCAGGGCCAGCACCTGCGCCCCCTGCTGTGCTCACCTGACGTGCCCCGACCAGAAGGTGAGCCCACAAGGGTATATGCTAGGTAGACTATTTTAAGAAAACTGACAGAGAAAGGAAATTGAGAGCTTTGATGGAAAGAGAAATACGCTCAAGGGAAACATTTTTTAAGACAGTACAGACTGGAGCATAACGTTCACTGCTGGGACATGCCAGTGAGCAGAGAGGATGGATGGAGACACCGGAAAGGGAAGGGTGTTTGCGGGGTGAGGCCTCTGGGAAGGGGAGATGGAAGGGGTCCGGGTCACATGTAGGGGCACCACCCTGGCAGGAGGGATACAGGGAAGTAGGAGCAGGTAAGGCCAAGAGATTGTGTGTGTTCGGTAGATGGAAGCTGGTGGGCTCTGATCCAAGGCTCTGTTTTTTTCCATCAGCTGTGAGACAGGATGGATTCCTGGAATGAGTGGAGGGGTGAGGCAGGAGGAGGCTTGAGGACAGAGTGAAAAATCGGAATAAGTGCCAAGGGAGTGGGAGAGGAGACAAACCTTATCCCTTAGACTCTCTCTTACCAGGCTTTTACTCTGTCTGTCAAGGTAACCTGGGACCTCCGTGTTGCCCTGTCCAAGGCCAGTGCTCCATCCACTCAGATGCTCTTGCCAACATGTGTCTTCACTCGACTCCCAATATGCTCTTGGTT
Source organism: Okapia johnstoni (assembly GCA_024291935.2). Taxonomy (NCBI): domain Eukaryota; kingdom Metazoa; phylum Chordata; class Mammalia; order Artiodactyla; family Giraffidae; genus Okapia; species Okapia johnstoni. Next base: position 44,723,162 of record CM044306.1, on the reverse strand, counting down.
CTTTTCCTCTCTGGCCACTTTTCCTAGGTCTCTTTTACTAATTCCTCCTCTTTTCATCCTAAAAGAAGATGAAACCCTGCATGGTCTGGGTTCAGGACTCAGATACCTTCTCCAGGGACACTTACTCTTCAAGTGGCCTTCTGGTCTTACAGCTTTGAATCCCATCATATGGGTGATGCCCAGAATGCAATCCAACCCTGACTTCTCCCTGTACTTGGGGCTTGTGGATCTGTCTGTCTGCTCCACACTGTTGCGTATCAGACAGACTCAACCACCTCCCTGAACTTGACCTGACTTGACCTCCCTGAACCCACTCCTCACATCTCCCAGTGTGATCCATGGCAACTTCATTGTACCACCTGCCCAGGCGGAAACCCTTGGAGTCATTCTCAATGTCTCCCTTTCTCTCTCCACACAGTGTAATCCACAAGGAAACCTGTTGGCAGTATTTTCAAATTATCCTGCACTGAACCACGTTTGACCACCTTCACTGCCTCTGCCCTGGGGTGAGTGCACAGCATTTCTACCTGGGTTATTGAAGTGGCCTCCTAACCTGGACTTCCCTGGTGGCTCAGATGGTAAAGCATCTGCCTACAATGCAGGAGACCCGGGTTCAATCCCTGGGTGGGGAAGATCTCCTGGAGAAAGAAATGGCAACCCACTCCAGTATTCTAGCCTGGAGAATCACATGGATGGAGGAGCCTGGTAGGCTACAGTCCATGGGGTTGCAAAGAGTCAGACACAACTGAGCGACTTGACTTCTTCACTTCAACCTGTCTCTATGCTTCCATCAGTCTCTAGACAGTTCACTCAGCAGCCAGAGGTGTCCTTTTCAAGCAAAGATCAGAAAATGTCACCTCTTGGCTCCCAGCCCTCCTCCCAGCGGTCCCCCCATCTCAGAGTCCAGCCCCAGCCTGGGAAGCCCTGCATGGTCTGCTCCCCACACCCTTCCCTGCCCCCGTGGGTAACATCACCGCCCTCACCCACCTCTCTCCCTGCTCGCTCTGCCCAGTCGCCCTGCCTGTCACTGCTCAGGGCTGGCCTCAGGCCCTGCTTCGGGTTGTGGGTGGCAGCTGTTGTTGTTCAATCATCTTAAAACTCATTTGAGGGGATGTGGAAACCCACCTGCCAACACCACATCAGGAGAGGCCTGGATACGGCCAACTGCACAGCCAGGTCATGCTCCCACCGGGCCAGCGTCTGCGCCATGATGCTCAGGCCGTGGGGGAGTAGAGCTGCCACTGGGGACAGTGCAGATGGCAAAGGGGTTGTCATTAGCCAGAGAGCAGCAGGGCTCAGGCCCTGGCATGGGGAAAATGATGGGGGAGGGGCTGCCTCACTGGAGTGGGTGTATTTTTATCATAAAAAACGGTCCGCATTCAAAACAGCAAAGGATAATGAACACTCTGTACTGATTACCCAGTTTCAGCAATTATCAACTCATGACCAGCTTTGTTTCATCTCTGTTACCATTTACTCCCCCTCAATTATTTTGAAGCCAATCCCAGACACAATAACATTTTAACTTTAAATATCTTGATGGCATATGGGGTTTCAATGTCATCCAGAGCTGCCTCCCATGGGCTAGGCAATGACTTATGTTTCCTCCCAGGACCAGAGTGGGCTCTAAGCTCTGGGTTCTCACCTCTCTGTCCAGGCTCCATGCTGGATTTGGGGTTCTGGTCCTTGGATGCCCTAGCCTTTACTCTCTGGGCTGGGCTTCCAGAAAAGGACAGTGTCTTACGTGGAATGCTGATCATTCAGGAAATGAGGGTGGCAAAGAGGGCAGCTGAGGGTGGCTGCTTGGGGACAAAGACTTTCAGAATGCCACACTTGGAGCTTGGGTCAAACTAGCTGGTTAGGGCACAGAAGCTAGGCATTGGGGGGCCAGATGGCCCTGAGACCTTTTCCAAAGTGACTTAGAGAAAAACTCAGATCCCCATCAAAATCCCAACAGGCTTTCTAGTAGAAACTGACAGATGGATTCTAAAATATTTATGGAAAAGAAAAGAACCTACAATAGTCAAAACAATCTTAAATTGATGAAAAGAAAAAATGTTGGAGGATTTATTCTACCTGATTTAAAAACTCACTATGAAGGTTTACTAATCAAGACACTGAGACCCAGCAAAGAATAAATTAAATGGATCAAAAGAACCAAATAGAGTCCAGAATCAGAGCCATACCTACAGAGTCAATTGAAAAAAAATTTCTTTTAAAACAAAAGCAGCAGCCAGGCTATTCAGTTTGAATAGAAAAAGTCTTTTCAACAAATCAGGGCTCAAGAAATCAAGTTATCAATAAAAAGAACCTCTTGATGAAATTAAAAGAGGAGAGTGAAAAAGCTGGCTTAAAACCCAACATGCAAAAGACTAAGATCATGGCATCCAGTCCCATCACTTCATGGCAGTAGATGGGGGAACAGTGGAGATAGTAACAGCCTTTATTTTCTTGGGCTCCAAAATCACTGCAGCCATGAAATTAAAAGACACTTGCTCCTTGGAAGAAAAGCTATGACCAACCTAGACACCATATTAGAAAGCAGAGACATTACTTTGCTGACAAAGGTTCAAAGTCAAAGCTATGGTTTTTCCCGTAGTCATGTATGGATGTGAGTGTTGGACCATAAAGAAAGCTGAATGCCAAATAATTGATGTGAAGAACTGACTCATTTGAAAAGACCCTGATGCTGGGAAAGGTTGAAGGCAGGAGGAGAAGGGGACGACACCCTGATAGTTCAGTTAGTAAAGGATCCGCCTGCAATGCAGGAAAACCCGGTTTGATTCGTGGGTTGGGAAGATCTGCTGGAGAAGGGATAGGCTATCCACTCCAGTATTCTTTGGTTTCCCTTGTGGCTCAGCTATACATCAACATGAATTAGCCATAGGTATATGTACTCCTATGTATGTATACATATGTATATGTATATATATATGTATACATATGTATATACATATATATGTATACATATGAAAAGCAAAGGAGAAAAGGAAAGATATTCCCATCTGAATGCAGAGTTCCAAAGAATAGCAAGGAGAGATAAGCAAGCCTTCCTCAGCCATCAGTGCAAAGAAATAGAGGAAAAAAACAGATTGGGAAAGACTAGAGATCTCTTCAAGAAAATTAGAGATACCAAAGGAACATTTCATGCAAAGATAGGCTCGATAAAGGACACAAATGGTATGGACCTAACAGAAGCAGAAGATATTAAGAAGAGGTGGCAAGAGTACACAGAAGAACAGTACAAAAAAGATCTTCACGACCCAGATAATCACGATGGTGTGATCACTCACCTAGAGCCAGACATCCTGGAATGTGAAGTCAAGTGGGCCTTAGAAAGCATCACTACAAACAAAGCTAGTGGAGGTGATGGAATTCCAGTTGAGCTATTTCAAATCCTCAAAGGTGATGCTGTGAAAGTGTGCACTCAATATGCCAGCAAACGTGGAAAACTCAGCAGTGGCCACAGGACTGGAAAAGGTCAGTTTTCATTCCAATCCCAAAGAAAGGCAATGCCAAAGAATGCTCAAACTACTGCACAATTGCGCTCATCTCACACGCTAGTAAAGTATTGCTTAAAATTCTCCAAGCCAGGCTTCAGCAATAGGTGAACCGTGAACTTCCAGATGTTCAAGCTGGTTTTAGAAAAGGCAGAGGAACCAGAGATCAAATTTCCAATATCCACTGGATCATCGATAAAAGCAAGAGAGTTCCAGAAAAACATCTATTTCTGCTTTATTGACTATGCCAAAGCCTTTGACTGTGTGGATCACAATAAACTGTGGAAAATTCTGAAAGAGATGGGAATACCAGACCATCTGACCTGTCTCTTGAGAAACCTGTATGCAGGTCAGGAAGCAACAGTTAGAACTGGACATGGAACAACAGACTGGTTCCAAACATGAAAAGGAGTACATCAGGGCTGTATATTGTCATCCTGCTTATTTAACTTATATGCAGAGTACCTCATGAGAAACACTGGGCTGGAAGAAACATAAGCTGGAATCAAGATTGCCGGGAGAAATATCAATAACCTCAGATATGCAGATGACACCACCCTTATGGCAGAAAGTGAAGAAGAACTAAAGAGTCTCTTGATGAAAGTGAAAGAGGAGAGTGAAAAAGTTGGCTTAAAGCTCAACATTCAGAAAACTAAGATCATGGCATCTGGTCCCATCACTTCATGGGAAATAGATGGGGAAACAGTGGAAACAGTGTCAGACTTTATTTTTTGGGGCTCCAAAATCACTGCTGATGGTGATTGCATCCATGAAATTAGAAGACGCTTACTCCTTGGAAGGAAGGTTATGGCCAACCTAGATAGCATATTGAAAAGCGGAGGCATTACTTTGCCAACAAAAGTCCGTCTAGTCAAGGCTATGGTTTTTCCAGAGGTCATGTATGGATGTGAGAGTTGGATAGTGAAGAAAGCTGAGCGCTGAAGAATTGATACTTTTGAACTGTGGTGTTGGAGAAGACTCTTGAGAGTCCCTTGGACTGCAAGGAGATCCAATCAATCCATCCTGAAGGAGATGAATCCTGGGTGTTCATTGGAAGGACTGATGTTGAAGCTGAAACTCCAATACTTTGGCCACCTCATGCGAAGGGTTGACTCATTGGAAAAGACCCTAATGCTGGGTAGGATTGGGGGCGGGAGGAGAAGGGGACGACAGAGGATGAGATGGTTGGATGGCATCACCAACTCGATGGACATGGGTTTGGGTAGACTCCGGGAGTTGGTGATGGACAGAGAGGCCTGGCGTGCTGCAATTCATGGGGTTGCAAAGAGTCGGACACAACTGAGCGACTGAACTGAACTGATACATACTCCCTGGTAGCTTAGCTTCTAAAGAATCTACCCACAATGCATGAGACCTGGGTTCAATCTCTGGGTTGGGAAGATCCCCTGGAAAAGGGAAAGGCTACCCACTCCATTATTCTGGCCTAGAGAATCCCATGGAGTGTATCGTCCAAGGGGTCGCAATGAGTGAGTTTCACACTACTGAGCGACTTTCACATTAAACAAATAGTGCTGAAATGACTGGACAAATGTATAGGAAAAAAAATCTCAATCCCTACCTCATACCACACATAAAGATTAATTCAAGATAGATCATAAAAGCTTACAACTATAAAGGAAATGGGCTTCCCTGGTAGCTCAGTGGTAAAGAATCTGCTTGCAGGAGATGCAGGTTTGATCCCTGGGTTGGGAAGATTCCCTGGAGGAAATGGTAGCCCACTCTATTTATCTTGCCTGGGAAATCCCATGGACAGAGGAGTCTGGCAGGCTACAGTACATGAGGCTGCAAAAGAGTTGGCCACAACTTAGTGACTAAACATCAACAGCAACAATAAGGAATATATAGGGGAAATACATTCACAACTTTAAGGTAGACAAAGATTTATCAAGAGGACACAAAAACAATGAACTAAAGAAAAAGTTGATAAACTGGGTATTATCAAAGTTAAAAACTTATCAAGAAATTTTGATGAGAAAATAAAAAGGCAAAGTGGATTGGGAGAAGATATTAGCAAAACATATGTCTAGCAGAGGACTTGTATTCCTAGTCCTACAAATCAATAGTAAAAAACAATCTTAATAAAATTGAGTAAAACATTTAAACATTTCACAAAAGAAAATATATAAGTGGCTAACAATCACATGAAAAGGTAATTAATAATAGCATTAGGCATAAAAAAAATACAAATTAAAATAACAAGGAAATGCTACTACATCCAACAGAGAGCTGGCAAAGATGTGGAGCAACCAGAAAACTCTAACCTTGTTGGAGGGAGTGTAAAATAGTATAGCCTTTTGGAAAACAGTTTGAAAGTTATTTAAAAACGTAAACATACTCTTATCATTCTACTTAGCAATTTCGCTCCTAAGTATTTAGTCAAGAGAAATGAAAATGTATTTCTGTGAAAATATTTGTATACAAATATTTAAAGAGGCTATTATTCATATAAGCCAAACACTGGAAACAAGTCCAATGATTGGCAGATGGATCCACAAACTAGGGTACCATCATACAGCAGAATATTATTGAGCAATAAAAATGCACAAATTACTGATATATTAATAAATCACTAGAGTACATACTACAGGATTTCACTGATACAATGTTCAAGAAGGAACAAAAGTAATCTTCTGCAAAAGAAATCAGAACAGTGGTTACCTTTGAAAGCAGAGGGAAAGAGCTGACTGCGAAGGAGCAAGAAAAAATTTTAATTTTACCCAGTAATGGAAGTGTTTTGTATCTTGATGCAAGTGGTGATTTTATGGATATATACATTTATCAGTATTCAAGGACTGTATGTAATCGCCATTTCCGCCAAAAGCTGGGAAACTTTCAGATCATTCACTCCCACCTCTAGATGTATAGGGATCCTAAGGCCCAGAGAAGGCAAAGGACCCACCTAGGGTCACACAGCAAGTTGGGGCTGGAGGAAGTGCTGGAATCCAGCGCCCTCTCAATCTGTCCAACTGCTCTACCCTCCCTGGCCCTGAGAAAGAGAAGAGGGCAGGAAGACAGAAGGGGTGGAGTAAAAGAGAACCGCCCCCCCCCCGCCCCATTCCATAATGGCTGTCCACAAGGCCGCGAAGAGGCCTCCGCACGCTGGACTTGGGCAGCTTGGGACCTTTCCCCTAGCATTAAAGGGAATCCAAGGTGACTGCAAAGTCCGGGAGGGGCCTAAGGGCGGCGGTCTCAGTCCTCCCCCTACCCAGCATGGGGCCTGAGCATGCGCCTGCGCAGTACAGGCGGGAGGGTGGGGACAGGTTGTGGAGGGTGGGTGGGCGGTGAGGCACCAGAAGGCGAGAAGGGAGCACGAGGAGTGGGGGGCACCTGGAGGAGGGGAAGCGGTGATGCAGAGAGGCGGCCGAGTTGGAGCCTCTGTGGGCCGCTTGCCCCTAAATCACGCGGCTGCATGAATAATAAATAAGACCGCTCGGATCCTTAATAGTAGTCGCATGTCTTATTAAACTAATATTTCACAAACTTTTATTCTCCCTGTGGTTGGAGGTCGGGAACAAAGAGTCCCCCCTCCCAGGCTTGTGGCAGAGACTGGGGGATCTGGGGGGTGGGGGTTGGACCCAACGGCAGGAGCCCAGCCCGCGCTCCCCAGAGGGCCCTGGAGGGGACCCATCCATTGCTTGTTCGTTCATTCTTTCAGCACACGTCCGAAGGGCTCCTCCGGAGATGGGCCCTGTGCACTGGGATACGTAGATCGGTGGGAACCTGTTCCTGCCCTGAGGGGCCCTCAGGCATGGGTATGGGACAGACAGACCCCTGAACAAACCGTTGTCCTTGGGAGCGACTGGTGCAGGAACAAAGTGATGCACAGAACTCCCAGTTGCTGGGAGGAGGGGAGGCCGGGAAGGCTTCGCAGAAGAGACCTTGCCTCTGAGTCCTCTGTCATCCCACACAATGAGCAACTCAAGCACTTCGGGTAAAAGGGACTGTTGGCACAGGGCACCCTGAGGTCAGCCAGACAAGAGGTAAACCCACCTCAGCCACCAGCCACGTGGCCTTAGGGCTGCCTCCTCGCTGTCCCTGGCCCAGGGGAGACAAGGGACAGGCAGGAGAGGTCTCTGTGCAGGAAACCGGCGGGGCTTGCGGGGTTGAGAGGATAGGGGGTGGGGAACCAAGAGGGTCACCCCTGAGCAGAAAGGGCAAGGAACCTGTGGACCTGAGACTCAGAGTAGGGGCCCACCTGTATCCATCCTCTTCTCTCAGCCAGGATCTACCCTCGAATCTTGGCTCCATCACCATCTGTGCAAGCAGAATCATTGACTGTGTGCTCACGGGTTCCAACAACTCTCCCTTACTTCCCCTTGTGACCAGCCCCCCTCCCCTCTCCCTCTGGGTTCCAGGGGATGGTCTCTGGGTGTTAGTCCAGGATGTCCCACCCCTGTTGCACCGCTGGCCACGGCTCTCCCTTCTCTGGACTGTGCCTCCCTTGGCTCCATTGCTGCATCCTCCTTGCCTCCCCACCTGGCGCCAGGCTGTGTTGAACACCCGGCTCTGGGCTGGGTGGAGTCGAGGAGCTCTGCCCTGAGGAGCTGCCAGTCTTCCTCATCCTGTAGGGGAGGCAGAGGGCGCTGGTCCTGCTGGCATCTCATTCCCTCTAGCAGCTCGAACCACTAACTCTAGCCTGCCAGATTTCTAGCCCAGACCACTCACCTGAGCATCAGATTCTGTCTCCAAGCGCCCCCTGGACATGACATCTCCCAGGCTCTTCGACTCCGCAGGGTCAGCACTGAATCTTCCCCCTGCCCTTTGGCCTTTACTCTCAACCGAACAGTTTTCTTCTGGCCGTCAGCATCACCCCTCCGCTGATGGGGTCAGACGGTGTGATTTCTCCCTCTCCCACCCCCCAGCCCCATCCACTCAACTGAAATTCAGCCAGTCCTGCGTCTCAGCTGGCTCTCCAATCTTTCCTCTCCTCTCCACCTGCTCCCGCTGCCCTGGCTCTGGCCTCTCCTTTCTGTCACTTGGCCTGTTTCCCCAGACCCTTCACAGGTCTTCCTGTGTCTCCTCTCCCCCTAGCCTCATTCATCTTACATCCACCGTGAGATTAATCTGCCAACCACTCAGCTGTAACCTCAGGCAGCTTCGTGGCTCTCCACTGCCCACAGAATGTCAGGCTTCGTAACCTGACATTCAGTGCCCTTCCCACCCAACAGCTGGTCTTGACGTGTTATTCTAAACGTAGTTTCTTCTGTGTGTACACACACACACACATACAAGCCTAGTTACCCATCTTCAGCTATGTCCTGTGAATATATATATATATATGTATATATTTTTTTTAAGACAGAAGATGGTAGAAGAAAAGTACAGACAAAGTATATCTCTTGGAATGGGCTGTTTAACCTTTTTGAGCTTCCTCATCTATAAAATGGGAAAACAGCAAAATTTTAAATAGCTTTTTAAATCATTCTTTAATTTTTATTTTATATTGGGGTATAGTTGATTCACAATGTCATGTTAGTTTCAGGTGTACAGGAAAGTGGTTCAGGTATATGTATATGTAAATCCATTCTTTTTCCCATATAGGTTATCACAGAATATTGAGTAGAGTTCCTTGGGCTATGCAGTAAGTCCTTATATGATTATCTGTTTTTATATGTAGTCCTGTGTATATGTTAATCCCAACCTCCTAATTTATTCCTCCCTGCCCACCTTTCTCCTTTGGTAACCAGAAATTTGTTTTCTAAGTCTGTGAGCCTGTTTCTGTTTGGTAAATAAGCTCATTTCATTAATAGTGGTTTTGTATAAGTTTCAACATCTCAGCTAAAATTCTAGAATGGAATAGAAAGGAAAGATCTGTGAGTACCTAAGAGGAGATGTGTAAACCCGGGAGGGTGGTGGGTTTGCTAGGAAAAGGCCACGTTGGATTGGCCCATATTCTTGTCTGTAGGTTAGCTGGTCCAGCTGGTTAGAGAAGGGAGGCTCTGAGAGAAGAGATCTAGTTGCCTAAAAGGTGGTTGAAAAGGTGGTTGATGAGGTCTCTTGGGACATACTTGTAGAAGAGATGAGGAAACACGAAAACACGAGATGGACAAGAACTGGGTGAATGACTACCAAGATGGCAGGCTGTGTCCACACAGGGGAACTCTTGGCGGCGTACTTCAGGGCTCAGTGCTGGTCAGTGGTGGTCTCAGTCCCTTGTCCATGAAGGTAGAGGTGGCTTTGCTCGAGGAAGAGAGCTATGCTGGCTCCGGAACCAGGGCAAAGCCAGTCAAGACGCATGTGCCAGGGCCCCTGAGACGGCTTGTTTGGAAATAACTTACAGGAGAGAGTGCCAACCTACCCAGTGTGCGTGGAACAGGGATGGTGGGGGAGGGGAGGGTGATAATAGCACAGTGATCACTAAAGGGGCTTCTCTCTGGTATTAAGCCTCTTCCAAGCAGGCTCTATTACGCTGGAAGAAAGTGGGGAGTCCAGCAGGTCAAAGGACCTAGCAAGGTCACCTGATCACAGGGCAGCAGGACCAGGACACCAAGGCGGGACACACTGCGTTAGAACCAGCTGCTCTAAGCTGCTGCTTGTCAAAGCAGCAGACTCGACAACCTGGAGCCTCAGGTTTTTCACGCTTTTTGCTACATGGGACAAATCATAGAGGAGGTGGAAGAGGAGAGGCAACCCCTGGTACCTCTCCAAGAAACCTCAGAGCAGGGTTTGAACACTGTGCACCAGGGTGGAGGGAATAGTTGAGACCTGTCTGCCCTGGCTCAGCCCCGGAGTGCCCAGGAGGGCAGCCAGAGCTGGAGGGGACTGGCTGGCAGGCCCAGGGGGAATATTTGGAGCAGCTGAGAGTGGGTGCCTCTGATGATCAGAAAGTGGGGTGTGGAGGAGTGCTGTGAAGAGCTCCTAGTTGCTGACTCAAACCTCTGGGGAGCTGATCTGAGGTGGGCAAGAGAGTGGGGGTGGTGGGGGGCAGCAGAAGAAGGCTGATTTTTGAAGTAGGACCTTCTCAGAGTCAGAGTTCCCCAAGGGTGGTAGTGAGTCCCCTATCCCTGTAGGTGGCCAAGTTAAACTGGGTTATAACACTGGGGGAGATATTCTAGAGGGCATCAGGTATTAGAGGATGCTCTAGGTCAGGGGTACCCAACCTCTGGGCTCTAAGGCCTGATGACCTGAGGTGGAGCTGGTGTAATAATAATAGAAATAAAGTGCACAGTAAATGTTATGTGCTTGAATCATCCCGAAACCATCTCTCCAATGCCAGTTGGTAGAAAAGCTGTCTTCCATGAAACGGGACCCTGGTGCTGAAAAGCTTGGGGACTGCTGCTCTAGGCCATCAAGGGTTCTTTCCACCTTGAAATTTGTGATGTTTTTGCATGAACTGTCACCTGGAATACCTTGTCTTCTAATTCTGCTTTGGTGCCCAAAGGAAACCCTGCTCGTTGCAGGGAGTCTAACCAAAGCTTCTGACCGAATCTCATTTTTCCCCCGATTCATTCATGGTAAACCCAACACCCCATAAAATGGAAGAGAATGAAATCATATGGAACTGTGTGAAACTGACAGGAGCCAGGACAACATGCTTTTGGAGCACCCATCAGGGCCAGCCACTGGCCCCCCAGGGCACAGGTGTTGACTGGTTTCATCTTTCCTCAGCCGCCATTGGCACGGGGATGTTGGCTCCACATTTCAGATGGTTGCACTGAGCACACTTGAGTGAACCGACCTGCCCTAACTGGGATTTGAACCCCAGCAGGCTGGCTCTGGAGTCCCTACTCTGAGTCACCCCTGGGGCTGCCAGGACGGTGCCGTGAGAACCCTGAGCAGAGCCAGCATATATCAGGCACTCGGTGCAATCAGCCTTTCATACCACGGTCTGTCTGTCTACCACTGTCCCCGTTCCTCCCCCTTGCTGTCTCCGCCCTGCCCAGCCCTGTTCTCTCCATTTCTCAGTCTCTTTGGCTTTGTCTGTCTTTTCTCCTCTCTCCCTGCCTGTCTCCATGTCCTCCCCTGCCTTGGCTCTTGGTCTGTGTCCCTGTCCTTGCCCGTCATTCTGTCCTTCTCTCGGTGAATCCTGGCCCCCTTCCTGCCAGCCCCTCCACACGGCCCCCTCGGCCTTGTGCTTCTCCTGTCTGCCTGGCGCCTCTCCCCACGTGTCCTTTGTCTTTATGGCCTGCCCGGTGTCTCTCTCCCTCTCTCCTTCCATTTATGAGCCTGTGTGTTAGTGGACAGGGCAGTGGGCTGGAGGCCACTCACTAGTGACCCATCTCTGCGATCACCTCATTATTTATCACCAGGGACGCCAGTGTTTCCATAAATTACCTCGACCCGGAGCCGCCTGCGCCGGAATCAATAGTCGCCTCTCGCCTAATACCCAATTATTAATAACCACGGGGGAAGGGTGGCCAGACGTGGCACCCTGGGCCCTTGCCTGACAGAAGGGAGGGAGTCCTGGGAGGGAGCTGGCATCCTCGCCTGGGCAGGGCAAGAGAGGGGGTCTGGCAAAGGAACTGGGATATCTACATTCCCTCCAGGACCAGAGAATCAGATGTAGTTCCTCCCTGAGGTCAGAGGGGAGAGGCAGCTCCCCGGCTCCAGGCGCCTCTAGTCTGAGGATGGAGACCCACTAAAGCTTGAAGTCTGTTCCTTTGGGACCCACCTGGGACCTAGAGATGAGGTGTAGCGTCCCAGGGAGGGGAGCTGTGGCAGGACCCCAGCCTGCCCAGCTGCAGGTGGATCGGGTTTGGTTGCATGGGGGTAATGGGGTGAGGCGGTGACCTGGGCCCTGCTGGTGCACCTGGAAGGCAGCAATGCTCACCGCTATACCAATGCATACACGCCTGGTGCACCTGGATGGATGTCTGAGTCTCCGGGAGCTGGTGTTTGGTGGAAGAGACACCAGAGAGAAAGCTGAAAGGGTGGGGTAGGGGGTGGGCAGGGTACTTCAAGGGGGTGCCCAACTGGTGGGGTCTGAGGAGTCAGAATCAGCAGCTGTCCATGCAGGTAACAGGGGGAGGGTCAGGGGCCAGAGGAGGGGGATCTCTGGGAAGCTCCTGACCTTGGTGTATCCTGGTACCTAGACATACACAGGTGTGCATGCATGCATGCCTCAACTATTTTCTCTCTGCATTGTGCCCAGAGGCCCAGGGAAACCCACACACATATTCACACACACCCCTCAGATCAATCAACGCCATTACAGAACAAAGACAGACACACTGAGAAGTATGTGGAGGCAGAAAATGACCACAGGCAGTCAGACACACACCCTGTTAGGCACAATAACACACACACACACAGGGACACCGGCACAGAGCTAGAGACACAAAGACACCCAATGAACATGGGTGCTGGCGGGCACACAGACACACCTACATACAGAAATACTAATACAGGTTTGTACCTAGGTACCCAGGTCCCCCAGACTTCCCCCCATACACACAGGCACTCACACATGTTGAGACAAACATACTTGCAGCCCATCTTGTGCAGCCCCTCTTTGGGCAATGCGACCTCTAAGGGCATCTTGCAGGAGCCAGGCTGAGGCTCCTGCAGCATTGGAGCCCAGTTGGTGCCAACACTGCCACCATGTGGCTACAGGGGCACAGTGCACAGGCCACAAGGCTGGAATGCTGGCCAGTGGGGATGAAACTGGGGAGCTCTAATGTCTCGCCCCCAAACCTGGGTATCTTTGTCTAGATGAGCTTGACTGCCATTCTGGCCACTTCCCAGTGAGACCAGACACGGTCCTGGAGAACTGGGGTCAGATTGGGTGGCAGCTGGAGCCAGCTACTATGAGCTAGTGCTGTCTACCCAGTAGGGCCTGGGCTGCCTCCCTTGGCCTGTGTTTCTGTGACATGTTACCAGTGCCAAGTGGCGGGCAGGCAGCCCCCATGTTAGTGTAGGCTGGGTACCAAGTTACTTAAACTCTGCAGAGAGACCACACTCAATCCCAACCTGCAACTTCATTATTCACTCATTTATCAAAATGTCTTGAGATTATTCTGTGTCCAAGAATGGTGCTGGGATGATACAGTGGTGAGCCCTGTATTAGTGGTGAGCATTTCCTAGGTGATAGGGAGCTTGACACTGGAGGGACCACACAATAAATGTTTATCAGTTTGAATAGGAAATTGCCATAGTATAAGTCCAAAGTGGACAACTATGGGCAATTTCCTATGATCCACCCTAACAATGATAAGTATATGTGTTACAAAGTAGGATAGATGAGGACTGTTACAAAAGTCTTCCTTGAGAAGATGAATCTGAGCTGAACTTGGAAGGATGAGTAGATATCAAGCAGCTAAAGACAGTGGAAGAGCTGTGCAAAGGACCCGAGGCAGGAGGGAGTTTGTATTTTGTGAAAACCAAGCACTTAGAGCCAAGAACTAAGAGGTAAGGGGTGTGAGTGAAGCTTGAGGGGTCTAGAGAACCAGACTTTTCATGCAGGACCCCATGTTGCCATGGTTAGGACTTTGGACTTTTTCCCAGGGCCCTGGAGAGACACTCCCCGAAAAAGTTCATAAGCAGAAGAATGTAACAATTAGCTCATTGTAGAAGGATTGGGTGGGATCTTGGTCCAGTCATTCTCCAAATCCAAGCTTTGTCCTCTGGAAAGTGGGGCTGTAATTTCTATTTTGCAAAAAGGATGCAATAAGAAAATGTATATAAAGCACGTAAGTGCTTGGCACATAATGACTAGTCAGCAAATAGCAGCCGTGAGTGCTTATCTTCTTAGAAATTCAAAGGACCCCCATCCCCACCTCCATAGCAGTTTCGCATGGTCTATGCCTTTTGGGGCCAAGTTCACTGATGGATCCCAGAGCCCGCTGAGGCGTAGTTGTTCTCACTCTGGTTCTCGGAGGCCCTGGAGCTCTTAGGCATCCTCCTCCCTACCCCACCTTAAGCTCTAGATCTTCCCAGGGGAGGACTCCCTTGGGAGAGCAGTGGCCGGGAGGGGCCGTGCCCAGGTTCTCCATCCTCCGAGACACTGTGCAGAGTCAGGGCAGAGACCCAGCCACACAGGGCTGCCAAGAAGGTAACATTATCTCCCCTGTACAGATCGGGACACCGAGGCTCCAGGAGATGAAGTCACACACTTAGTAGCCGTGCTGGGATTTGAAACCCCCAAAATTATGCTCTTTATTTTTTTAAATCTCAAGTGTAGCAAGTTCAGTTAATCACATATCGGTTCCAGTCAAGGTATTCATGTGAGGTCTGTCTCCTACCTGACTTGTTATTACTAGGAAACTGATATATGTTGACTGTTCCTAGGTCCCCCTTGTGGCAGAACCCTGTGCTGGGGGACCCACAGGTGGTTCAGGGACAGTCCCTGTCCTTGGGGAGCGCATGGCTGGTGGCAGCGAAGTCTCGGGCAAAGAGCTTCAACTCTCCTGCCCAGAAGTGCTGATTGGAAGAATTTATCTTAGAGGAAAATAAGGACAAGGATCTATAAATGTGTTTGTATCAGAATGATAATAAAAATTCATGCCCTTCAGTGAGGAATGAATGTATTATCATACAGAAATTTAATGGAATACTATGCAGCTGTTTAAACTGATGACGTTGGTATCATTTTATTGATGAGGAAAGATGGCTCAAGCTTTATTGTTCAGATTTTTAAAAAGTAGACCATAAAACAGTACTCATAGATTTCCATTTTTCAAAAAACAGATATATGTTTATATAATATTTTCTTGAATCTAAGATGTACATATTTTTCGCACTTCAACAGTATGAAATCGGTGTGTGATAACAATGACCATAAATGTTTAATGCAGTAATTCTGTTTTCCCTTAAAGGTATGCAATTAAATCAGTGATACAACCTATGGTATTTTCCTAGAAGCAAGAAAAATACGCACATGAAACATATTCACACACACGTATATATACACATATGAAAATTTCAGAAAGATATAAATGAGACTACTAAGTCATTAACTCTAGGTGATTTTCACTTTCTTTTTAAACCTTTCTGTACTGTCTGAATTTTACAAACTGAGCACAACTTATTTTTATAATCGGGGGAAAAAAACACTATTTCTGTATTAGGAAACAGAACAGAGGCACAGTTCAAAAAAGACAAAGCTTCTCAGACACAGCAGACCGAGATAATCGGTAGGAAGAGCCCCCAGGGTGAGCTGCAGGAACTTAAAGGAGAAAGAGGGGAAGGCAGAGAAGCTCTGGCAGCGGTCGTAAGGAGCTGAGCCTCCTGAGACAGGAAGGATTGGGGTAGACGGACCACAGGTTTGGGTGCAGCAGGCCAATGAGGAGACTGCCTAAGAGGAGGCCTGGAGCTCCTGGGGCTGGAGGAAGGGAGTGTGTGTTACTTGAGGCCACAGAGATGACGGTAGTGGTGGTAGGGGTCATAGCTGGAATAATAACACAGCTATGATTTATTGAGGGCTTCTTCTGTATGAGGTTCTAAGTATTTCATGTGTATTGACTTACAGGCCAAATTGTTAAAATGAGGCCAAATTGTTAAATTAGGGTGGGCCCTAATCTAGTATGACTGGTATCCTTAGAAGAAGAGATTAGGGCACAGATGCGCAGAGGAAGACCACCATCTCCAAGCCAAGGAGAGAGGTCTTAGAAGGAACCAACCCTACTGACACCTTGATCTCAGATTTCCAGCCTCCGGAACTGGGGGGGCAGAATCAATTTCTCTTAAGTCACCCAGTCCATGGCGTTTTATTCTGGCAGCCCTAGCCAACCAATACATTCATCTACCCCACCACAACCCTACAGGGGTAGGTGTTTCCCATTATCTTTTGCTGTGTAACAAGCCGCCCTAAAACTTAATGGCTTAGAAGAACAATGATCATTTATTTTGCTCTAGGACTTGGCAGGGTCAGCCCATCTCAGCTCCAAAAGGTATCAGCCGGGGCAGATGGCTTAAAGGATGGCTGGCCAGTTAGCACTGTCAACCAGAACACCTGCAGCGACCTCTCCAGGTGGCCACCTGGCTTCCTCACACCGTGGCAGCCAGATTCCAAGAGTGAGCATCCCAAGAGAATGAGACAGAAGGACCTGGTGTTTTTATGATCTAGTCCTGGGAGTCATGTAAGATCACTTTTATCATATCTGTCAAGGTAGTCATAAAAGTTTACCCAAGTTCAAGGAGAGAGAACACCATCCCAACTAGTCCCTGAAAAGAGCCAATAGTTCTCATAAAAAGAGCTCGTTGGATAGAATATGTGTTGTGGCTGATATCAGGAAAATGCAGCCTACTCCCTTGTAGCTCAACTGGTAAAGAATCCGCCTGCAATGTGGGAGACCTGGGTTCAATCCCTGGGTTGGGAAGATCTCCTGGATAAGGAAACAGCTACCCACTCCAGTATTCTAGCCTAGAGAATTCCATGGAGCCCATGGGGTCACAAAGAGTCGGACACGACTGAGCGACTTTCATTGCATAGTGGGTACTATTATTGTTCCCATTTTACAACTGTGGAAACAAAAGTAGAAAAAGAATTTAAGTGACAGGCTGAGATCAAGCTTGTGAATGGTGACATTGGGTAGGTTTGTGCTGGATCATGAAAAGCTTTGAATGCCAAGTTTAAGGTTTAGGTTTGAAGTAGGTGGGCAATGGGAAGCCACTGAGGGTTTTGAAGCAGAGGGGGTGACATCATTAGATCTGTGTTTAAGGAGAATCCTCCTGGCTGCAGAATAGAAAGAGGAAGGGTCAGGAGGAGAGTTTGAAGGCTGTGAGGAGGTGGGGGCCACAGTCCTGCTGAGCAAGGATGCAGCCCAACCCAGGGTAGCACTTAGGGGATGGAGGGAAGGGCCTGGCCACTGCTCTGCTGCCCGAGGGCCTCTGAGTGGCGAACAGTGCCCATCCCACCCTTCCATGGACCAGGTGATCTCTTGGTTTTTCTAAGATCCACTGACTCACAAGATACCTTGCAGGTGGCTCTGCCAGCCTCTCCAGAGAGGCTGGGGCCCTGCCATACCCCTCTCACTAGCTGTCTCCACATGCTGATTGATTACTGTCCCTGTGTATGTGTGCTAAGTCACTTCAGTTGTGTCCAACTCTTCACAACCCTATGGACTGTACCCTGCCAGGCTCCTCTGCCCATAGGATTCTCCAGGCAAGAATATTGGAGTGAGTTGCCATTTCCTTCTCCAGAAGATCTTCCCAACCCAGGGAAGGGATCTGCATCTCTTATGTCTCTTGCATTGGCAGGTGTGTTCTTTTTTCTTTTTTATTAGTTTATTTTCTATTTTTTAACTTTAAATATTGTATTTGTTTTGCCATACATTGACATGAATCCACCATGGGTATACATGTTTTCCCTTTCCAGAACCCCCCTCCCACCTCCCTCCCCATCCCATCCCTCCGGGTCATCCTGGTGCACCAGCCCCGAGCACCCTGTATCATGCATCGAACCTGGACTGGCGATTCGTTTCACATATGATAATTTACATGCTTCAATGGCATTCTCCCATATCATCTCGCCCTCGCCCTCTCCCACAGAGTCCATAATACTGTTCTATATATATCTGTGTCTCTTTTGCTGTCTCACATACAGGGTTATCTTTACCGATTTACTAAATTCCATATATATGTGTTAGTATACTGTATTGGCGTTTTTCTTTCTGGCTTACTTCACTCTGTATAATAGGCTCCAGTTTCATCCACCTCATTAGAACTGATTTGAATGTATTCTTTTTAATGGCTGAGTAATATTCCATTGTGTATATGTACCACACCTTCCTTATCCATTCGTCTGCTGATGGGCATCTAGGCTGCTTCCATGTCCTGGCTATTATAAACAGTGCTGTGATGAATATTGGGGTACACGTGTCTCTTTCAATTCTGGTTTCCTCAGTGTGTGTGCCCAGCAGTGGGATTGCTGGGTCATATGGCAGTTCTATTTCCAGTTTTTTGAGGAATCTCCACACTGTTCTCCATAGTGGCTGTACTAGTTTGCATTCCCACCAACAGTGTAAGAGGGTTCCCTTTTCCGCACACCCTTTCCAGCATTTATTGCTTGTAGACTTTTGGATAGCAGCCATTCTGACAGGCGTGAAATGGTACCTCATTGTGGTTTTGATTTGCATTTCTCTGATAATGAGTGATGTTGAGCATCTTTTCATGTGTTTGTTAGCCATCTGTATGTCTTCTATGGAGAATGTCTGTTTAGTTCTTTGGCCCACTTTTTGATTGGGTCATTTATTTTTCTGGAATTCAGCTGCAGGAGTTGCTTGTACATTTTTGAGATTAATTCTTTGTCTGTTGCTTTGTTTACTATTATTTTCTCCTATTCTGAAGGCTGTCTTTTCACCTTGCTTATAGTTTCCTTTGTTGTGCAAAAGCTTTTAATTTTAATTAGGTCCCATTTGTTTGGAGAAGGCAATGGCACTCCACTCCAGTACTCTTGCCTGGAAAATCCCATGGACGGAGGAGCCTGGTAGGCTGCAGTCCATGGGGTCGCTAAGAGTCGGACACGACTGAGCGACTTCACTTTCGCTTTTCCCTTTCATGCACTGGAGAAGGAAATGGCAACCCACTCCAGTATTCTTGCCTGGAGAATCCTAGGGACGGCAGAGCCTAGTGGGCTGTATTTGTTTATTTTTGCTTTTATTTCCAATATTCTGGGAGGTGGGTCATAGAGGATCGTGCTGTGGTTTATGTCGGAGAGTGTTTTGCCTGTGTTTTCCTCTTGGAGTTTTATAGTTTCTGGTCTTACGTTTAGATGGCAGGCGTGTTCTTTACCATTAGCGCCTGTCTGGGAAGCCCTTAGTGTTGCTTAATGAACAAATGAATGAATGAATGAATAGGAGACAAGCCATAAAGAAAATCCCTGTAACCTGAGTTTTAAAAAAGGAAGAGGGGGTATACCCTAAATATAAAACTTCACACAGAATCACAGATTTGGGTTTCTAATCAGAAACCCTGGCAGGAATTGAGGAGCCAGGAGGAGTTTGAGAGGCCTCCAGAAGTGAGTGGAATCAGTTTAGTTCAGTTCAGTCGCTCAGTCGTGTCCAACTCTTTGCAACCCCATGGATTGCAGCACGCCAGGCCTCCCTGTCCATCATTACCCACTCCCAGAGTTTACTCAAACTCAAGTCCATTGAGTCAGTGATGCCATCCATCCATCTCATCCTCTGTCGTCCCCTTCTCCTCCTGCCTTCAATCTTTCCCAGCATCAGGGTCTTTTCAAATGAGTCAGTTCTTTGCATCAGGTGGCCAACGTATTGGAGTTTCAGCTTCAGCATCAGTCCTTCCAATGAATATTCATGACTGATTTCCTTTAGGATTGACTGGTTGGATCTCCTTGCTGTCCAAGGGATTCTCAAGTCTTCTCCAACAAACACCACAGCTCAAAAGCATCAATTCTTCGGCACTCAGCTTTGTTTATGGTCCAACTCTCACATCCATACATGACTACTGGAAAAACCATAGCCTTGACTAGATGGACTTTTGTTGGCAAAGTAATGTCTCTGCTTTTTAATATGCTGTCTAGGTTGGTCGTAACTTTTCTTTCAAGGTGCAAACGTCTTTTAATTTCATGGCTGCAGTCATCATCTGCGGGGTGGAATAGGAATCACAAAAATCCCAGCTGGGACTGAATTCTTATTTGATACAGTGAAGTGAAGTCGCTCGGTTGTGTCCAACTCTTTGTGACCCCATAGACTGTAGCCCGTTTGGAGACCCCTGGCCTTCCTGCCTGTTACCCTCTCACTACCATGCTCGTCCATCCATGGGATTTTCCAGGCCAGAGTACTGGAGTGGGTTGCCATTTCCTTCTCCAGAGGATCTTCCCGAGCCAGGGGTCAAACCTGGGTCTCCCACATTGCAGGCAGACGCTTTGCCATCTGAGCCACCAGGGAAGTAGGTGTCAATAATTGCGGCTTCTCCATCAATGAACCAATCAGCTGGTCTGCAAGGGATGCGGCAAAAACAGGAGCTTCGAAGTTCGAATCCCTCCCTGCTCCACGACCGACTCCAGCCAGATCTAGGGAAACTTGTTTCCATCCACAGACTCAGTTTTCTCAGTTGCAGAGTGGGAATGAGAGCAGCGCCTCTTGATCAGTTTTGCTTCACCAACTCAGCTGTGAGCAAAGCACCAGCAGAGGGTCCAGCTGGAACTGCTCGGGAAGTGAATACCCATCACCTGGTGACTTCTGACCTGGGAGCTGCACCTGCAGAGTGACATGTGTCTGGAGTGAGTGTCTGCTCACACTTCCCTCCTGCCACCCAACTCCTAAGGGCAGGGCCTGTGTCCTAGGGCTCAGCCAGAGCTGGGCAGGAGGAGGGCTGGGGAGAGGCCCGGGGAGTTAGCTGCTACGAGCTGTCAAGATTCCTTACTGGACTTTTCCACAAAAGGAAGGCAGGTTATGCATGGGCAGAAAGGCAGCTCTGTCTTATGCAGACCCTTCTGGATGGCAGTCAGGATGCCCGGGGGGCCACAGAGACCATGTGGGAGAGCCATCTGGACCCATGGGATTCGGGTCAGGGGTGAATTAGGGACTTCCAGCGGCCAGCAACCAGAGAAAGGGGGCAGGGAGGGCATATCTGAGTTGGCAGAAAGCCTGCGATGTGCCAGGAGCCACCACACAGCCTCCTTCCAAGGAGGCTGCCATTTCAGTGTCTCTATTTTACAGACGGGCAAACGGAGACCCAAATACAATGCACCTAGTCCATGCCTTGAACCTAGGCCTGTATGATTCCCAAACTGTGCTCTTTATCCTACATGCCCTGCCTCTGGAGAGACATGGAGGAGGAGGCATCGACAAGTCGGACCCCAGCAGGGGCATCTTGGGGTCAGAGGAAGGCAGGGTGCCCTCTCCTAGGTCCCTGTGCCCAGGCACTTCTGCTTGGGCTCCTCCTAAGCTGGTTTCTGTAAGTTTCCCCTGAACCTCCAAGGAGTATTCCTTTTGGAGTCACGGCTCCAGCCAGCCTAGACTGAGGGGTGGGGGGGTGGGGGAAGCAAAGCGAAAGTAGATTGTCTTCTGTGTGCTCAAGACTGGGACAGCTGAGTGTCACTGGTCCAGCCAGCTGTGGCCGTGGGAAGCAGGAACCCCGGAGGATGGGGCCAATGGAGAGACCCCGGCAGAGCAAACACAAGTGAGGAAGGACCGTGGGACAGGCT
Source organism: Okapia johnstoni (assembly GCA_024291935.2). Taxonomy (NCBI): domain Eukaryota; kingdom Metazoa; phylum Chordata; class Mammalia; order Artiodactyla; family Giraffidae; genus Okapia; species Okapia johnstoni. The sequence continues at coordinate 44,701,592 of CM044306.1, read as the reverse complement.
GGCGGCTCCTGGATACCCCACCTTCTCCCCAACATCAGATTTACCTTTGGATTCCAGGGCCCCCACCTGGAGGCCCAGCACTGCCTGCAATGATCTAGTGTTCCCAGGGCTTGGCGTTTCAAGCTGAAGGCATCCCCATCTTCGGATACTTGTGAACTTCCCCCACCTGGTATCCCTGCTGGTCACCCCATGCCCCCTCAGCTGTCTTGATCAGGGCAGGAAGCTCATCTGGTGCCAGGAGCGGGCACGAGAATTTGCCCATGCTGCCTTAAGGCCATCAGCAGCCCCACAGGGCCCCAGTCTTGCCCAAACTCTCTCCAGCTGGCTCAGCTCAAGGCCAAGCTCTTACAGCCCTTTGGACACTGGTTTAAACAGCTCCCAGTGCAGCCAGCTGGCCTATGGCCAGTCCAGGTCCTGAAATATGCCTCCTTACTCCCCCAGCCCACCGTGTCCAAACACCCTGTGCCTCTCCTGCTCCCAAAGCCAGCCCCCCCCCATTTCTGTTGGATTTGACATTCGCCCTGTGGCCCAGACTCCCCAGACCCCCCCGGCAGCTCTGCCTGGGGACCCTGCCCGGGTTCCAGCTGGCTGGCGAGCCCAGCCAAGCATCACGGCTCCCGCGACATCCCTGAGTGACAGGAAACAACTCGCTCCTTCCAAGAGGCGAAGCTCTGACAAACACTCACTAGGAAATAATAAAGTGGCAAAATAATTCTGCATCGGACACACTTACCAGAGCAGAAAGCGTCTGTGGAGGAGACAACATCTTGTACCATCTATCTTCCTTAAATCCCCACGCTGTGACAAAGTGGAGGGCAAAATCATGATGAATGATCGGACACATTTAGCCAGTACCTGTGCTCTGTAACGAGTGCGCCCGGGAAAGGGGCCCTAATGAAGATCGGTGCCCCCGCCCCAAACCAGGCCTCGTCAGAAACAAGTCTTTATTATGAAATTGGCGCCTGGTTTTCATACCAGAAAGGATGGAGGCGCGAGGTGTGACATGAATTAACGCTGGTACCTGCAGGGTCAGCCTAGCCCTTGCTGGCGGTACAGAGACAAACGGGTTCGGCTCCCACCACCACCCTGCGTCTGGTTGACAAGGCGCCAGTCGCCTTCCGATTGTGCGGGAACATGCCTGGGTTTTGTTCCTACCCGGCCCGCCATCATTTATTCTGCTGCCTCATTTGAATATGATGAATACTGTAGTCCTTTATTTGTTCACAACAACCAAATAATTGTAGATCCATGGGCTTCGGGGCAATTAATCACATTTTTCCCTCCACCAATCCACTATAAACATGACATTGAACAATAAAGTACATTAACCTCTGCTTTGCACAAAACTTTGCTTATTTAAACACCGCAAGGTTATTTGTTTTCCTTCTTGCCAGGCCCCTGCCACCAGGGAAGGGTGGTGAGGAGAGAGGGCCCACGCCATACCAGCCAAGCCATTCCGGCCCATCCTGGCCCCCAGCTCAGCCAGGAATGAGGCAGGGAGCAGATAGGTATGGCTGCAGGTGATGGAGTGAGCATCTCTGGGACAGAGTTTATGGCTGTGAGCTTGTGTGTACGTGCATTGGTGTGCCAGGTATGACTATGGGTGAATGTGTGTGAATGTGTCTGCATTCCATGTGTATTTGTATACATGTATGTGTTTATCTAAGTCTTCTCTCAGAATAGAGCTTCTGAGGACAAGGCCTGTGTGTGTGTGTTCATGTGTAGATGTGTATTGTCTGTGTATATATATATGCATATATGTGTGTGCTCAGTTGCTCAGTCGAGTCTGACTCTTTGCTACCCATGGACTGTATGTAGCCCACCAGGCTCCTCTGTCCATGGGATTCTCCAGGCAAGAATACTGGAGTGGGTTGCCATTTCCCCCTCCAGGGGATCTTCCTGACCCAGGGATGGAACCCTCGTCTCTTGCGTCTCCTGCATTGGCAAGCACATTCTTCACCACTGCACCATCTAGGAAGACACGGATGTGTGTGTGCAGATGTGTGGCCTTTTAAAAAATGGTTGCACATTATTTCACATTTCTCCCATCGAGAGAGGGGATCTGTGTTCTCCCCCCATGAATCTGGGTGGACTTATGAGTGCTTTGACTAAATAGGAGGACAGAAGTGATGCTTTGTGATTTCCAAGGCGAGGTCATAAAAGGTCACACCGTGTTCACCTTGAACACTCACTCTTGGAGTCCTGAGCTGTCATTTAAGAACCCCAACTACTCCCAGGCCATCATGCTAGAGAGGCCACAGGGACAGGCTGTGAGACCTCAGAGAGAGAGAGAGAGATGCCCGATGAGCACTCAGCCGTTCAGGTGTCAGAGATGTGAGCGAAGATGCTTCTGGCCGTGGGATTCTTCCCAGCTAAGGCCCTGGTCATAGTGGAGCAGAAACAAGCTGTCCCTTGAGAGCCTACCAGAATGGTTATTGCTTCATGCCACCAAGTTCAGGGTAGTCTTGCTGTGCAACCATAGATAACCAGAATAGTATGTATGTGTCACACGCACATATGTACTGAATGTGAACATATGTCCCAGTGTGTCTCAGAATAGACGGCCCTAGGGCAGAGCCTGAAAGTCTAAGCATGTGTGTAGGCGGTGTGTTCATGTGGGCATGTGTATAGGTGCAAATGCCATATATGAGCGTGTAGGTGAGTGAGGTGAGTGTGTATAAGTAAGTCTGTATGAATGTCTGCTTGTATATTTGGATGTACTGTGGACTCAAATGGGTCTGGCATTTTTGTTAATCTATGGATAAACATTTTTGTCCTTAAGAGCCTGAGTGGGTATCTACCTGTAGATGCACATTGTTGGAGGGGCATCGCTGGAGAAGCCAGCCCCCCTGCCAAAGGGCTTGTCATGGGTGGGTGGGATGGAGGTGGGTTTCACAGGCAGGGATGTGCTCAAGAAGCTCATGGAAGCAAGACCCCAGGGCAGGGAGAACCCGTTCATGCAGTACCTCAAGGAGAAGGAGATGCCGAAAGTGGTGGGCCTCCCAGGGATGTGAGCTGAGCATCAACTGTACCAGGTGGTGCCCATGTGTCAAAACAGGGGATTGGTCGATTGATTGGGATGAGATGAAATATGAGATTGCCTTCAAAAATGGCATCTTCAAGAAAATTCTCCCCCAATAACAATAAATGTAAAAGGCAGTTCTTCATAAAGGAAAGAGAAGCCATCAGATGCATAGCCGCTCTGCTCAGTCACCCAATATCTTGGTTACAGGATCTGTACTCTCTTCTTTCCCACCAAGAGAGGAGCTACCCCTTCTCTTTGAGGCAGCCTTTTTCCCCCTCAGAAGAATCTCATTCCACCTGTCAGTCACTGTGGTCCTGATTGCAGCTGTCATGTCAAGGGTGGTATTGCTGGAGCAGATTATTAAAGCCTCAGGTTCGTGGTGTGTGGCCATTGATTTCGTGAACTTCTTTTCTACTCCAAACCAAAAAGAGGATCTGAAACAGAACAGCCAACATAGTTATTTATGGTTTTGCCCCAGGATAATATTAAGTCTCCCATCCTCTGTCATCGAATAGTCCAAGGAGTTCCAGCCCTCTGGATTGCACAAAACATCACATTGATCTGTTACATCAATGACATCATGCTGATACAGACAAGCAGAAAGTGGCTGGCTCACTGGAGGTTTTGGGAGGATGCATGCATGCCATAGGGTGTGCATGTATTTATAATTTATGTAAGTGGTATCATATCATATTACTGTTCTGTTATTTTTCCAATTGGCACTGTTTTTTAGGATCCATCTGTGTTGTTATCTGTACATTTGCTCCTTTGCTTCTTAATTATAGTGAGGGCCAACCTAGACCGCTATTCTTTCCCTCCAAAAACCTGCAGCAAACATCCTTGTAGATTTCCCATTGTGCACATGTGTTAGAATTTCTTTGTGTGTGTGGCTTAATTTGCATAAGTAGTTTGGGATCTCTCTCCAGAAAGGCTTTACCAATTTACACTCCCATCGGCCGTGTGTGAGGGATCCTATCTTCCTCCTTTCTGCCATTAATTGGTATTACTCAGCTTTGTAGCTTTTGCCAGTCTAAAGGTGTAAAGTGCTATCTTGTTTTAATTTGCATTTCTTTGACTACTAATGAGTTTGAGCATCACTTCATGTGCTTATTAGCTTTTGGGGTTTCCTTTTCTGTAAATTGCCTGTCATATCATTTGCCCATTCTTCTATTGGAGTTGATGTCCTCTTGTTGCTTTACAGAGTTCCTTGTAGATTCTAGATGTTAATCCCTTGTCAGTTTCAGACTCTGAAAAAAATCTCAGTCCTATTGTCTGACTCTTAATTGGTCCACGTTATTTTTTTTATTGAACGCAACCTCTTAATTTTGACATAATCAAATTTAGCAAATTTGTGCAGTATATGGTTTGCACTTTTAAAATTTTGTAAAATGAGCTTCCTTGCCTTTTCATAGGCCCAAAGGCATCCTTCCACTTTTGTTTCTATTAACCCTATGATTTTTAACTTTCACACTGAGATCTTTGGTTCACCTAGAGGCTGCTTAGCATGTGAGGCTCAACAGGGACCTAGTTATGATTTTCTTAATAGATTGAGCTGGTTTTCACTACTCTGTGTGCAAAACAGTCCATCCTTTTCCCATTGGTGTGCAGTGTCACCTCTTTTGGCCCTGTTAAGTTCCTATATACACAGAGGTGAGTCTTTGAGGTGATTTGAGCTGGTTTTCACTACTCTGTGTGCAAAACAGTCCATCCTTTTCCCATTGGTGTGCAGTGTCACCTCTTTTGGCCCTGTTAAGTTCCTATATACACAGAGGTGAGTCTTTGAGGTCTCCATTTATTTCTGTTGATTTATTTATCTATTCTTGTGCCAACACTACAGGTTTTTTTTTTTTTTTAACTACAATGACTTTATAATAGATCTTATTCCCTGGGGCCTCAGATGGTGAAGAATCTGCCTGCACTGCAGGAGACCCAGGTTTCATCCCTGGGTCAGGAAGACCCCTGTAGAAGGGAATACCCACTTTAGTCTTCTTGCCTGGAGAATTCCATGGACAGAGGAGCCTGGTGGGCTACAGTCCATGGGGTTACAAAGAGTCGAACATGACTGAATGACTAACACTTTCACTTTACTATTTGGTAGGAAGGTGTACCCCCTAATTCTTCCCCCTGCCTTTTTTTAAGTTGACTTAGTTCTTCATGTACCTTCTGTTACTGCATGTAATTTTTGGAGTAGATTTACCAAGTTTTTAAAGCAAATATACACACATATACACACATACATATATTAACATATACATGGGGCTTCCCAGATGGTGCTAGTAGTAAAGAATCCACCTGCCAATGCAGGAGACGTGGGTTTGCTCCCTGGGTCAGGAAGATCCCCTGAAGCAGGAGGTGGCAACCCACTTCAGTATTTTTGCCTGGAAAATTCCATGGACAGAGGAGCCTTGTGGGTTACTGTCCATGCAGCTGCAAAGAGTCAGACATGGCTGATCACATATATATATATATGTAACTGTAATTATGATCGGGATTGTGGTGAATTTATGAATTAATCTGGGGAAAGCTGACTGGATTGTAATGTTGAGTCATCCTATCCAGGTGGTCAATTATTCAAGTTTTAAAGTTCAAGTCACAGAGTTCTTATAGGTTCTTAGATTAATTCTCAGATACTAAATAATTTTTGTTGCAACTGTGATGTATTTTATTTTTAATTACATCTACTTACATTTATGATTTCATTACATATTACATTTATTATGTTTTTTGGTTTTTCATTTTTTATATTACTTTTACTAGTCGGCAATTGCTCATATGGAAAATTCTGGGGTTTTTATTTTGGCTAGGTAAATCTTGGGTCTGAGTAATCTTAACTGAGCTTTCATATTAATTCTAATAACTGGTCTGTTAATGATTGGTACCTTAGATGGGTAATCATATCTATCAATAATGACAGTCTTATGGTTTCCCTTTCAAACCTCACAATCTTACTACCTTATAGTATTATTTAGAATTCCTATTATGAATACCGTGTCAAATGATCTCAGTTATTAGGGACATCCTAATAACTAGTACGTAAAGATGTATACTATATTATGTATATTACTTGTTTGGGGATGTATAAACTTTATCAAATTAAGTAGATTTTTTTCTGCTCTCAGTTAAAAAAAAAATTATCTATTTTTTTGCTGCTGGGTCTTGATTGATATGTACAGGCTTTCTCTAGTTGTGGTGAGCAGAGACTACTCTCTAGTTGTGGTGATTGGGCTTCTCATTGTGGTGGCTTCTCTTGTGAAGCGCATATTCTGGGGCAAGAAGTCTTAGTTGCCCCAAGGCATGCGGAATCTTCCCGGACCAGGGATTGAACCCATGTCCTCTGCTTTGTTAGACACATTCTTTACTGGACTACCAGGGAAGTCTTCTACTACAAGTTTTATAGGAGTTGTTTTTCGAATCATAAAAGATCAAATGCCTTAAGTAAGTTATCAAATACCTTTTCTGTATTATTGTATTATTTGAGATTATCATATATTGTTTTTCTCCCTCTATTAATGTTGAATTAAATGGTAACTTTTTCTGACACTGAATTATCCTTGTATTCCTTCAGTATGATTATTACTTTTAATACATTGCTGGATTCAGCTAGCAAGTAATTTGTTTTGGACTTTTGATCTGCTTATAAGTGAAATAGGCCTGTGATTTTTCTTTTTGCTTTGTTCCTATCTTTTTTGGGAGTAGCATTATATTACCCAAAAAAAATCAGCTTGGCCAAGTTCTCTATTTTTCTGTCTTCTGGAGCAACTTGAATAAAATAGAAGATAGTTTCTTAGAGGTTTAAGAAAATTCTTATGTGCGTGCATTTAAAATCATCTGGACCTAAGTTTTTTGCTGGGTGGAAGAGTAGAAAGAGAAGATATCTGACTACCCGTTCAATTTGCTTAATGTTTATTTGTTCAAGCTTAATATATCTCTTTAAGTTTGCTTCCTTTTGCACAAATTTTGGCTTTTTATGTTTTCCTATAGCTAAGTAGTTTTCCTATATACCTAAGTATTTGTTAGCATCTAGCTCTTCATAATACTCTTTTATTATTACTAACTTCTCTCTATTTTAATTATTTTTTTCTAGAACATTTTGGTTTTGTTAGTCCTCTTTATTTTTTCTTAACTATTTCATTGATTAGTATCTCTACTGTTTTTTCCTTTTTTGATTTGTGCTGGTTTGCTCTTATTCATTTTCTTATTTCTTGATAATTAAATATATTTATTTGCTGTCATAAATTTCCCACTATCTATTGTACTTTGCTGTGTCCATGGTTTTGACAAGCCCTGCTTCCATTATCATTTACTTCTGAGCACATCTTCAATCCTTTTAGGACTGTGTTATAGCGGGTCAAGTTCAGTGGCCCTGGAGCCTGTCTACCTGGGTTTGAATCCCTCCTGCACTTCACTGGCTGTTTGACCTTGAGAAAATCACTTAACCTCTCAGTGCCTCACTTTTTAAAAAATTAATAAATTAATTAATTTTTGGTTGCTCTGGATCTTTGTTGCTGTGCACAGGCTCTCTGTAGTTGCGGCGAGTGGGGGGCTACTCTTTGGTGCAGTGGGCAGGCTTCTCACTGAGGTGGCTTCTCTGTTTTACTGAAGAGGCTCTAGGTGCATGGGCTTCAGTACTTGTGGTTCCCAGGCTTTAGAGCTCAGGCTCAGTAATCGGGGTGCATGGGCTTAGTTGCTCCACCACATGTGGAATCTTCCCAGACCAGGGATCAAACCTGTGTCCCCCGCATTGGCAGATGGGTTCTTATCCACTATACCACCAGGGAAGCCCCATGCTTCACTTTTTTCATTTCTATAATGGTAATGTTTACATGAGTACTAACTCATGTAAAGGCCACCATAGAACATGCCTGCATATAGCAAGTGGACATTTTAGCCTTCCTTTAATTGTTCCAGTGAGATAGTAATCCTAGACAGAGGACACTTTCCTAATTCCTCTGAGAAAGACAGAAGAGAGAAACTGTGGACCTGGAGGTGTCCAGGAGATGTTGATCTTCCAGAGGCGCAGTCCTTATGGCTGTCGCATTCTCCCCCAAAGCCTTTTTTGTTGGGTGTATGCAGGAAGGCAGGCTTCCCTGGTGGCTCAGTGGTAAAGAATCCACCTGCCAATGAGGGAAATGCAGGTTTGATCCATGGATCGTGAGGTCCCCTGGAGAAGCAAATGGAAACCCACTCCAGTATACTTGCCTGGGAAATCTCATGGACAGAGGAGCCTGGCAGGCTACAGTCCATGAGGTTGCAAAAATGTTGGATACAACTTAGTGACTAAACAACAAGCAGGAAGAAGACAGGTTGCTCCCAGGGTGTAAGATTGCAAAGTAGATGAAATGGAACAACAAATGAACAGGAATGTCAAGGATACGGACAAGAAAAGGTTCAAGAGGTGATTCATGAAAGATTCAGTTCAGTAGCTCAGTCGTGTCCAACTCTTTGCGACCCCAAGAACTGCAGCACACCAGGCCTCCCTGTCTATCACCAACTCCCGGAGTTTACCCAAACTCATGTCCATTGAGTCGGTGATGCCATCTAACCATCTCATCCTCTGTCATCCCCTTCTCCTCCTGCCTTCAATCTTTCCTAACATCAGGGTCTTTTCAAATGAGTCAGCTCTTCGCATCACGTGGCCAAAATATTGGAGTTTCAGCTTCAACATCAGTCCTTCCAATGAACACCCAGGACTGATTTCCTTTAAGATGGACTGGTTGGATCTCCTTGCAGTCCAAGGGACTCTCAAGAGTCTTCTCCAACACCACAGTTCAAAAGCATCAGTTCTTCGGCGCTCAGCTTTCTTTATAGTCCAACTCTCACATCCATACATGACTACTGGAAAAACCATAGCCTTGACTAGATGGAACTTTGTTGACGAAGTCATGAAAGATAGAGCAAACTAAATGTGGGGCTTGAGGGAGAAGAGACAAGAATGACCCCAGATTTCAACAGCTTAGCAGACAGGAGTGCTGACCCCTGAGAAGGGAGACTAGGAGGAGTGCAGAACTGGGGTTTTGTTTGGGACATGTGATGCTCGGGATTGGGTTGGCCAGGGCCTGGGGTATGGGTGTGGAGCAGGAGAGAAAGAGATGAGAGAGGAGAAAAGTGGGAAGGCCGACGTAACCCGTCTTATTATGAATATTACCATAAGTGCCAAGAGAGTGATGGGAAGGGGAAGGGGTGGTGTTAAGAAGGAGGTGGGCATGGTTAATTCTGTGTTTTAGGAATACATTGACTCCAATATTGAGACCAATGGGGTGGTATGTCCACTGGATGGAACCTAATAAATAAATAAAATTCATTTGTTGGCCAAAGGAAACCATTCAAGGACTTAAAAAAGTAGCTTGGACTTTTGACTTGAATACCTAAAAGATTTTTACTTTAAGGAACAACAGTATCACTAAACTAAGTGTTGGTATCGACCATTCTAGATTAATTCTCTTAGGACCAAGTATGCCCTTTCAATATTTAGATTCAATCTTTTATATTTTGGAAATATTTTAATTCAGTTTTAAATACTTGTTCTGCTTCTGTTTTACTTTTAGGGCCTTCAGTTATGCATTTGTTGGATCTCATTTGCCTTTTGCATTTGTCACTTTCTCTCAAATCCTTTTTATCTCTTTTATTTCTGTTTTATTTTCTTCACTTCTATTTTGTATCCTTTACTACCCTTGTGTTCCTTCTAATTTAACTTCATCTGATTTCCTCCCCCCCCCCTTTATTTTCTGATTTTCTCAGATCGTTTAAAACCCTCCTGCTGTCCAGCCATCTCATTTCTGAGTGCTTCTGTTTCTCATATGTGCTGTTCTCTTAAAGATTCTCACGTTTTCTTCATTGCTTTCAACTCATTTAGCTTAGTGTCCACATATGTTCTCTTTGTCTGCCAGACCAGTAGTCAGTTTATTTCCATTTCTATTTTTTCCCTTGCAAAAATCTTTCTGTAGAGTAGTATTTTTCTTCTGTTTCTTAAATTTAAAAGGTGGGTTTTTTCCTAGGTTTTTAATAGAAGGTTGCTATGGAAGTGGTAGAAATGGGCCAGGTGGCTTTCTCTACATTTTTTGTTGTTACTGGTAAAAACTCAAATGGTAGTCTCTCTGTGTAATTTTTTTTTTTATTCTCAGAAGTAAAATGAAGTGAAAGTTGCTCAGTCGTGTCCGACTCTTTGCAACCCCATGGACTATACAGTCCATGGAATTCTCCAAGCCAGAATACTGGAGTGGGTAGCCTTTCCCTTCTCCAGGGTATTGTCCCAACCCTGGTCTCCTGCATTGCAGGTGGATTCTTTACCAGCTGAGCCACCAGGGAAGCCCAAGAATACTGCAGTGGGTAGCCTCTCCCTTTTCCAGCAAATCTGCCCGATCCAGGAACCGAACCAGAGTCTCCTGCACTGCAGGCGGATTCTTTACCAACTAAGCTATCAGGTAAGCCCTTGATTCTCAGAAGTTAGCCTGAATTTTTTCCTGGGTTTCTTATTGTCCTATGGGCCTTGTTCTCTAATCTTTAGGCTCTCACTGTCAAATGTGGTAACCACTCTTGAAATGAGTCTAAGTCCAATTTAAGATGTAAAATACAGCTTAGTATGAAAAAAAGAATAATTATGAAAAAAACAAAATAACACATTAATAATTTTCGGATTGATTACATCTTAAAACAATATTTTGAGAAAATTGGATTAAATAAAATACATGATTAAAATTCATTTCATTTACTTTTGAATATGGCTACTAGAATATATAGGCTTCCCTGGTGGCTCAGTTGGTAAAGAATCTGCCTACAATGCAGGAGACACAGGTTCAATCTCTGGTTTGGGACGATTCCCTGGAGAAGGAAATGGCAACCTACTCCAGTATTCTTGCCTGGGAAATCACATGGACAGAGGAGACTGGTAGGCTGCAGTCCATGGGGTCACCAGAGTCGGACACAACTTAGCGACTACACCACCACCCCTAGAGTATATAAAATCACAAAAGTGGCTTGCGTTGGTGGCTCATGTCATATTCCTATTAGACAGTACTGCTTTAGACTTCACATTTTGCTGTTGCAATACCGCAGAATTTCCTTCATCCCAACTACTTCCTTCCTATTACTTGAACATTTGCTCTTACTTCCTTTCACTGTTCTTTCCTTGTTCAATTCATTTTTGGTTTCTAGCAATTTTCTTTCAGGCTTTAACACCTGAGAATGTGTCTTTTCTGGATATTTACTAAATCCTTGAGCACTTAGACCCATCACAGAATTCACCTTTCTGTATCACCTTTTCTGTCCTCACCTATAGCTTGCGTTTTGGGAGGACACATCCCAGTTTATTCAGTGACTCTCAGATCGCCTTGCTCAGAGGATGGCATATTCATCCACTCAGGATGGAGTAGTCTCCTTTGGGGTATGCAAATATTTTAGAGATCTTTGGGGTTCTGTGCCATCCGTGGTCCACTTTTAGTCCCTGGTGCTCCTGATCCCCAGCTCTCATGTACTGCCTATTACTCTCAGTGGTTGGGCCGCATCTGCTCGTACACTGGAGTTCATGGAGAATCTTTAGCACTTAGCTTGTTCACCTCTCCTTCTCTCCCTCCCTCCCATCCTTCCTTCCTTTGTGCCATGCTGTGTGGCATACAGGATCTTAGTTCCCTAACCGGGGATCAAACCTGTGCCTCTTGCATTGGGAGCATGAAATCTTAACCTCTAGGCTTCCAGGGAAGTCCCTATCACCTAGCTTTATTGAAGAGATTGAGTACAGATTTTTTTCCCTTTTGCTGCTGTGTTGATTTTCAGGGAACGTTTTAGGGATAATTGAAAAACTACACTGATGCCACAGTCTCAGGATGACTAGACTTCTCTCACTTTTTTATATATAATTATTTAATCTATCTGGGATTAATTTTGATGAACAGTGTGAATTGGGGAATCTAACTTTATTTTTTCCTTTTTAAAAAGAGCAATTCCTCTTTTTTGTATTATAAAAGTTATATGTATATATTGAAGAAAACATATGGTATGGAAGAGCAAAAGACAAAAAAAATGAATTATAATCCTTCCACCCAGAGAGAACCATTTTAACATTTTGATCTACAGGCTTCCAGGCATTTTTAAGTTGGCTGACCTTGAGCAAATTACTTAACATCTTTGAGATTCAGTACCATAATCTATGAAACTGGGGAAATAACATATTTCACTGAAACTAGTATGCCATCAATTGTAAGAATTACCTTTTTTGCCGCTAAGAAAGAAAGAAAAAAAAACTCTGCCAATTAAACTATGACACACAAGCAATTAATTTTAGGTATGTTGATATATAAAAATTTAATCTTAGAATCACTTGAAAATGGTAATAATGACCTTACAGGACTGTTATAGAGACAAGATGATATAATGTGTATAAAGCATGATAAATGGTAACTACTATCATTCCATTATATTAATATACTGAAAGTTTATTTATCTAGCTTCCTATTGTTGAACTTCTATGTTGTATCTATTATAAACATTAGTGATTCATTAATAGATAAGTGCAAATGATGATAAAATATTAAATCTTAACGCTAGCCAAGAAATTCAAATCAAAACAACAATACTACTTAGCACTTTTCAAATTAATAGGATTTTTTCACACTAAAGAAAAATTAGGAGAACTTCAATATCTGACAATACAATGTAACTAAATACATTGTGATTCAGTGGTATTCTTAACCATAAAATAAAGGTGATTTACAAAGGTGAGCAATTAATAATGTCAAATGCTACAATTCATAATGAAAGCACAATTATGTATATCTGTGTGCTTATACATAATTGTTCAACAGGAGATAGAAGAAGAGACAAAGACCGACAAATTAGTAGCCAGAGGCTTTAATTCACCTCTCTAAGTTCATGACATTTACATTAAAGAGTAATAATATAAAACACCTAGAAACATAATTAATGAGGTAGGTCTAAAATATAATCACACCGACTTATCCTTAAAAACAGTGATTGCACATTCCTTTCAAGTGGTCCTATTAGTTTACAAAATTGACAATGTATTAATTCAAAAAGAAAACAAAGGTAGGAATGGTGAGACAACATTCTCTGATCACAATGCAACATAACCAAAAATTAATAAGATGCAAAAAATATTTTTCTGCCTATAAAATTTAGAATTTTCAAACAAGTCTTGAGTCAAGAAGAAATCAAATTCCAAATTTCAAGGTGTTTAGAAAATGTGTATGTGCCCAGTCATGCCCTACCCTCTGCAACTCCATGGACTGCAGCCTGCCAGGCTCGCTCCTTTGTCCATGGAATTTTCCAGGCAAGAATACTGGAGGGGTTGCATTTCCTACTCCAAGGAATCTTCCCAACTCAGGGATTGGAACGGTGTCTCTTGTGTCTCCTGCATTGGCAGGTGAATTCTTTACCACTGTACCACCTGGGAAGCCCATGTAGAAAATAGTGACAGTGAAAATCCTAAATGTCAGTCCTATAAGATAGAGATAGGACTGTGATAAAAACAAAGGAAAATTCATGGTCTAAAAAAATCAGAAGGAAGGAATCTTAAAGAGAAGAAAAAAAAAAACCAGTGAATTAGAAAAGAAAAAATTTAACACTGCTAAATCCAGGTGCTAGTTCTTTAGGGCAAAAACAAGAACATATCAATGGTTTGGCAACATAATAAAAAATGACAAAGTAAAAATGTACAAAATACATTTTTGTATTTGCCAAGTGGAAAATAAGTACAAATAAATAATTATAAGCATTGTAAGCACTCAATATGCCAGCAAATTTGGAAAACTCAGCAGTGGCCACAGGACTGGAAAAGGTCAGTTTTCATTCCGATCCCAAAGAAAGGCAATGCCAAAGAATGTTCAAAATACCGCACAAGTGCACTCATCTCACACGCTAGCAAAGTAATGCTCAAAATTCTCAAAGTCGGCTTCAACAATACGTGAACGGTGAACTTCCAGATGTTCAAGCTGGATTTAGAAAAGGCAGAGGAACCAGAGATCAAATTGCCAACATCCACCAGATCATCAAGAAAGCAAGTGAGTTCCAGAAAAACATCTATTTCTGCTTTATTGGCTATGCCAGAGCCTTTGACTGTGTGGATCACAATAAACTGTGGAAAATTCTGAAAGAGATGGAAATACCAGACCACCTGTCCTGCCTCTTGAGAAATCTGTACGCAGGTCAGGAAGCAACAGTTAGAACTGAATATGGAACAACAGACTGGTTCCAAATAGGAAAAGGAGTACATTAAGGCTGTATATTGTCACCCTGCTTATTTAACTTATATGCAGAGTACATCATGAGAAATTCTGGGCTGGATGAATCGCAAGCTGGAATCAAGATTGCCAGGAGAAATATCAATAACCTCAGATATGCAGATGACACCACCCTTATGGCAGAAAGTGAAGAAGAACTAAAGAGCCTCTTGATGAAAGTGAAAGAGAGAGTGAAAAAGTTGGCTTAAAGCTCAACATTCAGAAAACTAAGATCATAGCATCTGGTCCCATCACATCATGGCAAATAGATGGGGAAACAGTGGAAACAGTGTCAGACTTTATATTTTTGGGCTCCAAAGTCACTGCAGATGGTGATTGCAGCCATGAAATTAAAAGACGCTTACTCCTTGAAAGGAAAGTTATGACCAACCTAGATAGCATATTAAAAAGCAGAGACATTACTTTGCCAACAAAGGTCTGTCTAGTCAAGCCTGTGGTTTTTCCAGTTGTCATGTATGGATTGAACTATAAAGAAATCTGAGCATCGAAGAATTGATGCTTTTGAACTGTGGTGTTGGAGAAGACTTTTGAGAGTCCCTTGGACTGCAAGGAGATCCAACCAGTCCATCCTAAAGGAGATCAGTCCTGAGTGTTCATTGGAAGGACTGATGTTGAAGCTGAAGCTTCAATACTTTGGCCACCTGATGCAAGAACTGACTCATTTGAAAAGACCCTGATGCTGGGAAAGATTGAGGGCAGGAGGAGAAGGGGATGACAGAGGATGAGATGGCTGGATGGCATCACCAACTCAATGGACATGAGTTTGGGTAAACTCTGGAAGTTGGTGATGGACAGAGAGGCCTGGTGTGCTGCAGTCCATGGGGTCGCAAAGAGTCGGACACAATTGAGTGACTGAACTGAAGAGACACTTTGCTCTACTTTGTGCAGAAGCATTTGACAACTAGAAGAAATTGATACTTCTATTAGGAAAAAATAATTTGTCAAAATTGACCCCAGAAGAGAAAGAAATAATAAACAAATTGCCATAGAGGAAAGAGAAAATGGTGTTAAGTATTTACTCACTCTTTTGAAAAATAACTCATCCCGAACAGTTTTACAGGGGAATTTTACCAGTGTTTTAAGGGACAGATAATTCTAATGATACTTAAACTGTTCCACTGCCTAAAGGAAAAAAAATTTTAATGTTCAAATTGATTTTGTGAAGCAGAGATACACAAATGTACGTACTCATCGCATCTACATACGTCTCTGAATATTGATATAAAGGTCCAAATTAAAATTGTAGCAAACAAAATACAACAGTGCTTCAAAACAAAACTAATATACTATAACCATATGTTTACTATACTAATATATGAATGATTCAATATTGTAAAATCTAATAGAATTACTTAAAATTTATTCAAATCAATATTTAAAAATTATTACCTAATATGTAATAAAGCACATATAGTAGCATGTTAATGGAGGAATGTGGGTGGTAGATATATGCTTGTTCACAATGTAAGATTCTTTCATCTTTGGTATTTTTTTGAAAAATTTCATAATAAAATGGGAAAATATCTATTAATATAATTCATCATATTAATAGGTCTAAGGATAAAAATCATAAGACCATCTCCATGAACATTGAAAGGCATTTGACAAAATTCAATATCTGTTCTTAATTTTTAGAACATTTAATGAAATAGGAAGAGATAATTATTTCTTTAACACATCAAGTAGACTCATTTCACCTCATAAGCCAGCATTATACTTAGTGGGAAAAAACACTAACAGCATTCCCATTAAAGTCAGGATAAAACAAAAGTGTTCAATATCATATTGGATTATTATTACTTAGCATTGTTCTGTAAGAAGTAATCAATGTAATTAAGGAAAGACATTAGAGGTATGAAAATAAGAAAGTGGGACATTATCTTTATTTGCAGATGATATGATAAGATTATATGATTGTATAGCTGTAAAACCCAAGAGACTAAACTGAAAAACTATTATAAAAATGACATAGTTCAATAATGTAGTTGCGTACAAAATTAAGAGTCACGAATGTGTGTGTGTATACATTCTTGGTGCTTAAAATAGTATTTTATCATAATGAGAAATATGTCATATTTATATAAATAAAACTTTGAAATACTGAAGATCACAAATGATGACTTTAAAAATGGAAAAGTTTTTGAACAAAACACTCAAAACATAGGTGTCAGTCTTTCAAAATTAATTTACAATATGATGAGATCCCAACAGTATTATTTAATGAAACCAACTGATTTTAAAGTTCGGATAAAAAGAAACCAAAATAGGAAACCAATTTTTAACTGTCAAGAAATTAGAAGAAAAGAGGGCACCAGATAATAAAATATTTGACCTACATTAAGTACAGCAATGCAGTGACGGTACTTGCATGTATAAACGGACCAGTGGTACAGACTAAAAGTTCAGAATTAGACCCAGAGATGCACAGTGGTTTAGTATACAACACAGGCGGCATTCCAGTCAGTATGAAAAAGACCTTTCAGTAATCAGCCCTGAGGTAACTGTATAGTCATCTGGGAAAAAAAAGTCAGATCCCTAGTTTGTACTTTACACCAAATAAATTTCAGGTGAGTTAGAGATTTAAACTTGGAAATTGAAACTGTAAGTTGCAAAAGAATGTTTTTTATAATCTTGGAATAGCAAAGGCCTTAGTGAGTATGACAAAAACCCAGAAACCATACGATTGATAAATTCAACTATCTTTTAAAAAATCCGTAAGGCAAAAAACCACCAGAAGCCAAATCCGAAGAAGCTGCAGACTGAGGGGAATTATATGCAACTCGTATCACAAAGAGCTAGGTTCTGTAACAAACAAAACAATTATAAAAAATGGAAAAAATAAGAACAACAATCACAGAGGGGAAAATGTGCAAAGCCTCGGAAGTACACATTCTCAGTGGGTGTTAACAGGCCTTCAGGGGCCAAAAATGGATTCTTGGCAGGTAAAATATCTTAGATATTACAATGGTTTGTGACCCTCCAAAGCTCACCTCTAAGGAATAAACCTTATTCCTTAAGACAGCTTTTAAATTAACTAATACAATTAATTAAATTTTTCTCCGTATGGAGTTGATAATGAAAAATTGTTAAGAAATATGAATTTAAGCAAATAGTTGACAGAAAGGAAATATAGATGGTTGTTGTGTTTTCAGTCTCTTGTTCGTGTCTGACCCTTTGCAACTTCATGGACTATAGTCCACCAGGCTCCTCTGTCCATGAGATCTCCCAGGCAAGAATATTGGAGTGGGTTGCCATTTTCTTCTCCAGGGGATCCTCTTGACACAGGGATCGAACCTGTGTCTCCTGAGTCTCCTGCACTGGCAGGCAGCTTCTTTACCTCTGAACCACCTGGGAAAAATACTCTCACACAAAAACTTTATGTAAGTGTTTGAAGCAGCATTATTCATCATGGCCAAATGGTTGAAACAGCCTCAATGTCCATCAATAGATGAATAAATAAAGAAAATATGATATATTCATGCAGCGAAATATTAGACATGCAAAAGGAAGTGCTTGATACATGCTACAGCACAGATGAACCTTGACAACATCATGTTAAGGCAAAGAAGTTGGGAAAGAAACTGGTCACAACAGACCATATATTATATGATTTTATTTATATGAACTGTCCGACTCTGAGACCCCATGCACTGTAGCCCACCAGGCTCTTCTGTTCATGGGATTTCCCAATTAAGAATACTACTTCCTCCTCCAGGGGTCTTCCCCACCCATAACAAATACCATTTTATCACCATCAGAGTTTTGGAGTCCCATCTATCTTTTTTAACTCCTTCCCCCAAGGACATCATTTTCCTTAATAATGGCATCATTCCCATATGTTTACAACACAAGTATATATCTACAGGTAACACACACAATTCTTTGGGATATTTTAAGTTTACATGAATAATAGCATATTGTCCATATCTTCTTTTTAAATTCTTTTTTAGATTTTACATTTAGGTCTATGATTTGTTGCGCATTAATCTTGTATACGGTGCAAGGTGTCATCAGTTGTTTGTGTTTTGCACAAAGGTATTCATGGTTTCTAGTACCATCTGTTACTCTGCACTGTACTGTGAGAGATCTTAGTTCTCTGACCAGGGATCAAGCCTAGCCCTCTGTGTTGGAAGGCAAAGTCTTAACCACTGGACCTCTGGGGAAGTCCCTGTCCATGTCTTTTTAAGCCTTTTTCTGAGATTTACTCGTGTTGATGTACGTAAGTTTCGTTTATTCCTTTTACCTGCTCTGCTGCTAGTATTTCATTGTATGAATAGTCTTCCATTTCCCTTCTAAGGGACAGTTGTTTCCATTTTTAAACTAAGACATATAGTGCATGATAAACATTCTTATCCACGTGTTCTTAGTACGCAGGAGAACATTTGTCTTGGGTAGCTACATGAAAATGAAATTGCTGAGTTGCAAGGCAACTTTAACTCGACTAGGTCCAGCATTATCAAGCTTACAGGCCCGCCAGCAATAAGAGTGCTTATTTCCTTACATCCTCTCTATCACCTGGTGTCATATGATTTTTGAGTTTTGTTGCATGATGGCTGTGAGATGTGTCTCACTGTTGCTTCAGTTGCATTTTCCTGGTTACCTGTGAGGTTGCAGAGCTTTTTACATACTTATTTACTTTTGCGTTTCCTCTTGGAATTGCCTGTTCCTAGCCTTTGTCCGTTTCCCCATTTTCCCCTCACTGATTTGTAAAGTTTCGTTATATATTTATGGACACTAATATTTTGTTGCAGGTATTTCTCTCAGACTGTGGTTTGTCTTTCACTTTGTTTGTGATATCTTTTATGGTATACAAATATTTTTTGTATATACTAAAATGCATCCATGTTTGCCATTATGGTTCAGGGTTTTTTCTGTCTTATTTAGGAAATTCTTCCCACTACAGTGTCATAAACAAATGTTCCTATATTTATTTCTTAAAGTTTCAAGATTTTGCAACTTATTATTAGTCTTTAATCCACCAAGAATTAATTTTTTATATGATGTGAGGAAGGGATCTAATTTTATAATTTCCTCATAGGGTTAACAAATCATTCCAGTGTTGCTCTTCATTTTCATTTTAGAAAATTGCAAATACAAAAAATAATACAGAGAAAAAGATAGTAAACTTCGTGTCCTCATCAGTTAGCTTCAACAGTGATCTAATCATGGCCAATCCTATTTCATCCATACCTTCAATCATTCTCTCTTCTAAATTATTTTGAAGCCAGACATCACGTAATTTCATCTCTAAATATTTAAGCATGAATCTTTAAAGGATCACTTTTTAACCCCAATAACATTGCATCTAAAAAGACCCCAATAATTCTTCAACATCAATAAGCAAATTTCTACATGTTCTATCAGTTTTCTTTTTGCAATTGATTTGAGTCAGGATCCAAATAAAGTCCATATATTAAAGTTGGTTAAATGTTTCCTTACTCTCTTTTATTATATAAGTATCTCCCTCCTCCTTTCCCCCCCTCGATATTTGTTTATTAAAGAAACTAGACTTGTTCTGTACAGATTTCCACGTTCTGGGTTTCTCTCATCGCACCTTTGTGGTGTCATTTAGTGTCTTCCTCTGTCGCTGTGTTTCCTGTAAACAGTGACTCTAGAGTCGTGACCAGATTCAGGTTTGACATTTGGCAAGACTACATCACATAGGAGTTTTGTACTTTCATGAGCAGGTACGTCAAGTCTAACTTCACATTTGCGGGGGGAAATGTTAACAACCACTGATGTGCCTAGATCCGTTATTTCATTAGGGTTTGAAAAATGGCAATATTTTGGTTTCATCACTTCTTTACCATTTATTATAGCATCGTTTATGAAATAGTCCTTCCTTTGGCCAATCATTTGTACCAGTTCCTTATATATGTGGGTCAGTTTCTATGTTCTTTTGACCTGTTTGTCTGTCATGACACTAATGCCATGTGATTTAAATTACTCCAGCTTCTTGCCTGGAGAATCCCAGAGACAGGAGCCCGGTGGGCTGCCGTCTATGGGGTCACACAGAGTCGGACATGACTGACATGACTTAGCAGCAGCAGCAGCAGCAGCAGCTTCATCGTAAGTCTTCATATCTGGGAAGAGAATACATCACTGAATACATCAGCTTACACAAACACAACAAGAAAATAAGAGCTATTCTTGGCTCTTTATGATTCCACATATATTTTGGAACCAGCTTATCAAGTTTCATGAGAAACTCTCTTGTTTTGAATGGCACTGCATCAAATCTATATACAAAGTTAGGGAGAATTTCTATCTTTATGTAACTGAGTTTTCACATCTACTAATATGACTTACCTATCCATTTACATTGGCCTTTTATGTACTTCAATGAAGTTTTATAATTTTCTCTTTAAAGGTCTTGTACATCTTATAGATTTTGTTATTGTGAATGATATCTTTAAAAACTTACTTTTTCTGGCTTTTTGCTGCTGGTGTGTGGGATTGCAATTAGTTTCTGTGCACGGAATTTGTATTTATCGGCTTGCATTTTTATCAAGCTCCGTTATTCTGATAGCCTGTTGGTAGATTTTCTTGGAATTTTTTCAAATGTAGGCAATGATCTATTTAATCTGAGAATAATGACTTTTCTGTCATTTTCCATCCATATGTCTTTTTTCTCTTATTTTAAAATAATTATTATTTTCATCATGTTATAAATTTAAAAACATTTTTTTAAGATTTTTAAAAATATTTGTTTATTTTGGCTGTGCTGGGTCCTCATTGCTACATGGACTTTTCTCTAGTTTCGGCAAGTGGGGGCTTCTCTCTAGTTGTGGTGGGTGGGCTTCTTATTGCAGTGGCTTATGAGCACGTGGGCTCAGAAGTTGTGGCTCCCGGCTCTAGAGCACAGGCTCGATAGTTGTGGCACACAGCCGTAGTTGCCTAGTGGCATGTGGGATCTTCCCGGACCAGTGATCAAACCTGTGTCTCCGGCATTAGCAGCTGGATTCTTTGCCGCTGAGCCAGCAGGGAAGCCCTTTTTTCTTTTATTAGTTGTATTTGTCTAGTATAATATTGGATATAAGTGTTACCACTTTCTTTATGGGGGAGCTTTATTTTTGTCCAACTTTATTGAGCTATATTAATAATTGACATGTAACACAGTGTAAGTTTAAGGCATTCCATGTGATGACTTGAAGCATGCATAATATTGCAAAATCGTTATCACCGTAAGGTTAGTTAACACATCCTCACCTCGTATAATCACCAGTTTGGGTTTTTGTGTGTGTGTGTGTGTGGTAGTGGTGACAAAGCATAGATCTAAAAGATCTATTCTCTTAGCAGTTTTCAAATATATGATAGAGCATTGTTAACTGAAGTCACTGTGTTGTATGTCTGATCCCCAGATCTTATTCATCTCATAGTGAAAGTTTGTGCCCTTTGACCAGTGAGCACCCCTCATGAGACAATGTGAGCGAGCTTTCTCTAGTTGCTGTGATCAGGGGCTCCTCTTCATTGCAGGGCACCAGCTTCTCACTGCAGCAGCTTCTCTTGCTGTGCAGCACAGATTCTAGGTGCTCGGGCTTCAGCAGTGGTGGTGTGCAGACTCAGTAGTTGTGGCTTACAGGCTTAGTTGCTTCTCGGTACTTGGGATCTTCTCTGGCCAGGAATTGAACCTGTGTCCCCTGCAATGGCAGGCGACTCTTAACCACTGGACCACCAGAGAAGTCCCCCTTTTCCTTCTTAATATTGTTTATTGGTGCTTTCTCTGTTTTTTCTTGATAAATAATGCTTGAAATTTTGTATATTTTATTAAATTTTGTATACTTTATTAAATTTTGTAAAGAACCAATTTAGGGTCTTTTTGATTTCGTTATCAGAGTATATCATCTGCATGATATTAGAGTTTCTAAGACTAATCTGATCTAGTATTTGGCTATTTTTATCACTGTTCCACATACTGTGCTGTGCTAGGTTGCTTCAGTTGTGTCCAGCTCTTTGTGATCCTATGGACTGTAGCCCGCCAGACTCCCTTGTCCGCGGGATTCTCCAGACAAGAATACTGGAGTGGGACAAGAATACTGTGTCATCCTCCAGGGGATCTTCCTGACCCAGGGATCAAACCCACATCTCTTATGTCTCTTGCATTGGTGTATATGCTTTGAAAATTGGCTATTCTCTAAAGTTGAGTGCGGGGTTCTAAACAGCTTTATAAGTTCAAGCTTGTTAAATGTGTTGTTCAAATCTTATTTATTACTAATTTTACTTTTCACGTGCTTGACATATAAATAAGAGAAAGTACATTAAAATCTCCCTGTTTGATTGTGGATGTGGCTACAATTTCAGTAGTGTGTTGCTTTATATATTTTTAGGTTGTTATAGATGCATGTTGGTTTAGGATTCTTGCATTTTAACTGTTTCTTATTATGCAACACTGCTCTTTATCTCTATTAGTGCTTTTGCCTCAAAATCTATTTCTCCAGATTTTAATATAGCTGTGTGCATGTGCGTGCTCAATATGTCGGATCCTTTGCAACCCAGTGGACTATAGCCCACCAGACTCGTCTGTCCATGGAACATTCCAGGCAAGAATACTGGAGGGGGTGGGTTTCCTCCTTCAGGGGATCTTCCCAATCCAGGGATCAAATCTGCATCTCCTGCATTGGCAGGTGGATTCTTTACCACTGTGCCATCTGGGCAGCCCTAATACAGCTACACCAGCTTTTAAATTGGCTTTCCCTGTGCCTCAGTGGTAAAGAATCTGCCAGCAATGCAGGAAATGTAGGAGACTCGGGTTTGATTGCTGGGTTGGAAAGATCCCTTGGAGGAGGAAATGGCATCCTGCTCCAATATTCTTGCCTGGGAGATCTCATGAACAGCAGCCTAGCAGGCTGCAGTCTGTGGGATCCCTAAGAGTCAGACATGACTGAGCATGTATGCAGCTTTTAAATTATTTTCAATTAAATTTCTCTGACATAACTTTTTCTGTTTTTTTATTGTAACCTTCTGAGATGCAGTCTTTTACTATATATAGCTGTCTGCTCTCCCCACCTCCCATCCTTCCCCAATCTAAGTATCTTTGTGTTTTAACTGGCAGGGTTAGTCCGTTTATATTTATTTTGAATACTAATATATATATTTCTACCATTTTATTTTGGGCTTTCTGTTTGCCATGCTTTTTCTTTATTTCCCCCCCCCCTTTTCTGCCTCCTATATGATTGGTGAGGTTTCTTTATTTCCTCCCGTCCTTTTTTGTCCTCAGTGCTTTGGAACACTATTTCTCTGCTTTCAGAAGGTATGCTCAAGTTTTTATGGTGCATGCTTGAACAACCAAAGTCTGAAGTTAGTGAATACCTCTGTCTATGTTGTTGTTGCTCAGCCGCTAAGTCATGTCTGATTCTTTGCAACCCCATGGACTGCAGCACGCCTGACTTCCCTGTCCCTCACCATCTCCTGGAGTTTTCCCAAGTTCATGTCCAATCAGTGATGCCATCCAACCATTTCATCCTCTGTCACCCTCTTCTCCTTCTGTCTTCAATCTTTCCCAGCATCAGGGTTTTTTTCCAATGAGTCAGGTGTTTGCATCAGATGGCCTAAGTATTGCAGCTTCAGTTTCAGCATCAGTCTTTCCAAAGGGTAGATTTCCTTTAAGATTGATTGGTTTGATCTCCTTGCTTTCCAAGGGATTCTCAAGAGTCTTCACCAGCACCACAGTTTGAAAACATCAATTCTTCGGCACTCTGCCTCCTATATTGTCCAGCTCTCACATCCATACATGACTACTGGAAAGAACATAGCTTTGACTATATGAACCTTTGTCAGCAAAGTGATGTCTTTGCTATTTAACACACTGTCTAGATTTGTCATAGCATTCCTGCCAAGAAGCAGTCATCTTCTAATTTCATGGCTACAGTCACCATCCACAGTGATTTTAGAGCCCAAGAAGAGGAAATCTGTCACTGCTCTCACCTTTTCCCCTTCTATTTGCCATGAGGTGATGGGGCCAGATGCTGTGATCTTAGTTTTTTCAATATTGAGCTTTAAGCTGGCTTTTTCACTCTCCTCCTTCACCCTCATCAAGAGGCTCTTTATTTCCTCTTTGCTTTCTGTCATTATGGTGGTATCATCCACATATCTGAGGTTGCTGATATTTCCCCTGGCAAACTTGATTCCAACTTGTAACTCATTTAGCCCAGCATTTCTCATGATGTGCTCTGCATATAAGTTAAATAAACAGGGTGACAATAAACAGCTTTGTCATACTCCTATCTCAATCTTGAATCAGTCAGTTGTTCCATACAGGATTCTAACTGTTGTTTCTTGACCCACAGGCAGGTTTCTCAGGAGACAGGTAAAATGGTCTGGTATTCCCATCTCTTTAAGAATCTTCCACAGGTTGTACAATCCACATAGTCAAAGGCTTTAGCGTAGTCAATGAAACAGAGATAGATGTTTTTCTGGAATTCCCTTGCTTTCTTTATGATCCAACGAACATTGGCAATTTGATCTCTGGTTCCTCTGCCTTTTCTAAACCCCGCTTGAACATCTGGAAGTTCTCAGTTCATGTAATGCTGAAGCCTCGCTGAAGGGGCTTGCGTAACTCAATGAAGCCATGAGCCATGCCATTCTGGGCCACCCAAGATGGGTCATAGTGGAGAGTTCTGACAGAATGTGATCCACTGGAAGAGGGAATGTCAAGCCTCTCCAGTATACTAGCCATGAGAACCCCATGAACCCTTGTCTATACCCTTTCTCAAACTGTTCAGAGGTCTGATAACCACTCACTCCTTCCTACATTGTCCATGTTTTTCTTATCTAGAGATTTAATTTCAGATTGTTTTTTTTTTCATTTTAGGTGAAAGCTAAAGCAGATTTATTCAGTAATCTAAAGTAGCTTATATAATGCAACCAATTAATTTTATTGAAGTATAGTTGATTAATTCCACATTGTTTTAAATCTTCTCCAAATTAAAATTCTCTAGCATCTAGTGTCCTCACTCAGGGCTACTGAACTTCAGTTTGTACAGACCTGGCTTTTGGAAATCTATTTCTTACAACTTGACATTCATTTATGTGTATTTGTGTGTATGGGGAGTGATTGACTAGGTCTCTATTTTGAAACATTATAGAATATTTTATATAAGGTTTCTAGAAAGATTCTAGGTAATAGCAGAAAGGGATACCACATCATCTCAGTTTGCCATACTGAATGGCACATCGAATTTTTTTGGCATTTATATATGACAACTTTGAGAAAATACAGTTTGTCTGTGGATTTTTTTTAACACACAGTGTATCATATTGGATATGTGATACTGCATCTTTCTTCTTCTGTGAATTATAAGTATCTTTTCCATCAATTGCTATACATCAAACTGATTCTTTTTTAACTATTGTGGTGTATTGCATAGTATAGACTTAATATAGTTTATTTAGCTACATTGTGTTTGATGGACCTTAGATTATTTCCAGGTTTTGCTTTTATAGGGGAAACTGGAAAGTCGACATGCATGCCCCCTTGGAGTACGTGCCAGTGTTTCTCCAGGGTAGAAGCAAAGGTGTGGAATTATCATGTTATAGGATACATTTTTTTATTATGGTCCCACCCAAATGCCCTTCAAAGTGGGAATGACATTTTATATACATTTTCAAATATACATTTTCTACTCCTCTCATAACATATGAATGTATTATCCTTGTCCTGCCAATACTTGTGATATTCTAACTTGAAAAAATTTGCTAAACTAATAAGTAAAAAATAGTATCTTTTTATTTTACTTTGCAGTTAGTCCCCTGATGACAAGTGAAGTGACAGATCTTTTTAAATATGATTACTGACTGTTTGTATTTCCTTTTCTGTGAATTGCCTGTTCATATACTTTGTCCAGTTTCTAATAGATTGTTCAGTTTTTTTCTTATTGACTTGTAAGAACTCTTTATTTATTCTTGGCCCTAATTCTTTGTCTCTTAAAGAGGTTGTCAATATTTTTAACACATTTGTCACTGTTCAGAAATTTTGTGGTGTCATCTGTCACACAGAACTATGGCTTATAATGTAGTCAATGTATTAAACTTTGCGTTTATGGTCTTGTGCTTTATTTAAGAAGCAGCACATACCCCAAGTTGTTAACACATTCTCCTGTATTTTTTCTGACACAGTTGTTTTGTGTTTATCTCTTAGAACTTTAATCCATTGGAACATTTTCCTTGTGAATAGTGTAACACTGTGTGAAAGTCGCTCAGTCATGTCCTACTCTTTGCTACCCCATGGACTGTACAGTCCATGGAATTCTCCAGGCCAGAATGACTGGAGTGGGTAGCCTTTCCCTTCTCCAGGGGATCTTCCCAATCCAGGGGTTGAAGCCAGGTCTCCCGCACTGCAGGCGGATTCTTTACCAGGTGAGCCACAAGGGAAGCCCTTGTGTAAGGTAAGGATCTAATTTTATTTTTTCAAAATGGGAGGCTATTTTCCCAATATCATTTATCGAATAGCATATAGTTTCCTTATGCATTTAATATTGCATCTTATTAGATTAATAAGCCAATGGACACACTATACCTGAATTTTCTGCTCAGTTCTATTATCTGTCTATTTGTCTTTTCCTACTCCAATGTCATGACATTTTAATTTCTATAATCTTACAAAGTCACGAATCTTGTAGAACATTATGTTTAATACTTATCTGGTCAATTCATATACATCTGCTCTTCCATATTAATTTTAGAATCAGCTTATACAATTCTGTGAAAATTGCATTGAGTTGCAATTGATATTACATTAACTTCTTTTTTAAAATTTTATTGGAGTATAGTTTATTTACAATGTTGTGTGAGTTTCAGATATATAGCAAAGTGATTGTTATACATATAGTCATTCATTTTCAGATTCTTTTCTCCTATAGGTTATCATAGAATATTGGGTAGAGTTCCCTATGCTATACAGTAGGTCTTTGCTGGTTATCTATCTTATATACAGTAGTGTGTGTATGTTAATCCCAAGCTCCTGATTTGTCCCTCCCCTCTTTGTTGTTTCCCCGTTGGTAACCATCAGTTTGTTTTCTATATGTGCAAGTCTATTTCTGTTTGGTAAATAAGTTAATTTGTTTCACTTTTTAAAAGCAAATTCCAGATATGAGTGATACCATATGTGGTATCATATGACATTTGTATCGTATGACACCATATGACATTTGTCTTTCTCTGCCTGATGTACTTCACTTAGTATGATAATCTCCGGGTTCATCTATGTTGCTGCAAATGGCATAGTTTCATTCATCTTTATGGCTGAGTAATATTCCATTGTATATATGTACTACATTTTCTTTATCCAGTCTTCTGGATGGACTCTTTGGTTACCTCCATGTTTTGGCTCTTATAGTGATGCAATGAAATTGGGGTGTGTGGGTATGTTAGAAATATGGTTTCCTCTGGATATATGCCTAGGAGTGGGATTGCTGGATCATATGGTGGCTCTATTTTTAGTTTTGCTTTCTTTTTACTTTCAACATGTACACTTTATTATATGACAAATATATCTCAATAAAAGATGTTTAGAAATTTTAATACAAAGAATTGCATACATAATGTAAAGGTGTAGATTATTTTGAAGTCTGAATGTATTTTTAAAATTAATTTATTTATTTTAATTGGAGCCTAATTACTTTACAATATTGTGTTGGTTTTTGCCATACATTGACATGAATCAGCCATGGGTATACATGTGTCCCCCATCTCGAACCCCCGTCCCACCTCCCGTTCCTTCCCTTTGGGTTGTTCCAGTACACTTGCTTTGAGTGCCTTGTTTCATGCATCAAATTTGGACTGATCATCTATTTCACACATGATAATATACATGTTTTGATGCTATTCTCTCAAATCATCCCATCCTCACCTTCTCCTTCAGAGACCAAAAGTCTGTTCTTTATTTCTGTTGTCTCACATATAGGCTCATCATTACCATCTTTCTAAATTCCATATATATGCATTAATATACTGTTCAGTTCAGTTGCTTGGTCATGTCCAACTCTTTGTGACCCCATGGAATGCAGCACACCAGGCTTCCCTGTCCATCACCAATCCCGGAATTTACTCAAACTCATGTCCATTGAGTTGGTGATGCCATCCAACCATCTCATCCTCTGTCATCCCCTTCTCCTCCCACCTTCAATCTTTCCCAGCATCAGGGTCTTTTCAAATGAGTCAGTTCTTTGCATCAGGCGGCCAAAGTATTGGAGTTTCAGCTTCAGCATCAGTCCTTCCAATGAATATTCACGACTGATTTCCTTTAGGATGGACTGGTTGGAACTCCTTGCAGTCCAAGGGATTCTCAAGAGTCTTCTCCAACACCACAGTTCAAAAGCATCAATTCTTCAGTGCTCAGCTTTCTTAATAGTCCAACTCTCACATCCATACTTGACCACTGGAAAAACCATAGCTTTGACTAGATGGACCTTTGTTGGCAAAGTAAACTTTGCTTTTTAAAATGCTGTCTAAGTTGGTCGTAACTTTTCTTCCAAGGTGCAAGAAGCATCTTTTAATTTCATGGCTGCAGTCACCATCTGCAGTGATTTTGGAGCCCCCCAAAATAAAGTCTGACACTGTTTCCACTGTTCGCCCATCTATTTGCCATGAAGTGATGGGGCCAGATGCCATGATCTTAGTTTTCTGAATGTTGAGTTTTAAGCCAACTTTTTCACTCTCCTCTTTCACTTTCATTAAGAATCTCTTCAGTTCCTCTTCGCTTTCTGCCATAAGGGTGGTGTCATCTGCATATCTGAGGTTATTGCTATTTCTCCCAGTAATATTGGTGTTTTTCTTTCTGACTTTTCACTCTTTATGATAGGCTCCAGTTTCATCCACCTTATTAGAACTGATTCAAATGTGTTCTTTTTAATAGATGAGTAATGTGTTTATGTACCACAACTTTCTTATCCATTTGTCTGCCGATGGATATCTAGGTTGTTTCCATGTCCTAGCTATTGTAAACAGTGCTATGCTTTAGTTTTTAAAGGAGTGTCCATATATTCTCCATAGTGGGTTACCAGTTTACACTCCCTTGAAGAGTACAGGAGGGTTCCCTTGTCTCTACACCCTTTCCAGCATTTATTGTTTGTAAGCTTTTTGGTGATGACCAATCTGACTGAAACGAGGTGATTCCTCACTGTATCACCTCAGAAAAATGATTCATTTTTAAAATACACTAAGTGAAATGTGTTAAAATTATTCTATGTATATAGATTACATGTTTTTAATGTATCTAGTAAATTACCCTATTAATGAAATTATTCATATCTTCCATATTTTTACTTCTTTTTGCCTAATTTATTTGACAATGACAAAGTGATGCAATAATATTAAGGTATCCTATTAAGACTGTAATTTTTCCAAATTTATCTTGGTATTTCTAATTGCTTTTGCCTTGTATATTGCTGTTTTTAAAATACCATTTATTAGATTTTTTAATAAAGAGAATGTTAAAGAATATCCCATAATCTCACCATCAACATAATACTTAACAACTCCCCAAACACACTAAAACATACACATAGCCACATGGTGAAGAAATTCAAATTGTGCAGAAAGTCAGAAAACAAAAAGTCAAATTTCCTGCTTCACTCTCGCTCCTCCCAGAGGTAACCAGTGCTAACAGTCTGGCAAATTTTTTGCTGAGATCACCTTCTTTCCTTCCAGCCTTATCCCACAGATCCTTTTGTTTCTGAATTCCCAGTTATAAACTGAACATGGGCCCTCTGTGGTGGTTCAGCCTCTGCTGGTGTCTTGGAACACCAGATCTCTTGTTGCCAATGCCTTTTGCTGTGAAGCTGCTTAGGCCTAAGAGAGCTGCCTTCTAGAGCAGTGCTTCTTAGATATTTATGTGCACACAGATCTCTAGAGACACTGATAAAACAAAGTTCTGATTCAGTGGGTCTAGAGGAAGACCTGAGACTCTGCATTTGTAACAGGCTCCTGGGTAGCACACAGACTGTTGGTTCATGGGCCACACTTTGAGTAGCAAGACCCTGTCTTTAAACTTGGCTGCACTTGGGAATCCCCTGTGAAGTTTTATAAAATGTGGATGCTGGGGTACCAGTCCCAGAAATCCTGATTTAATTGGTTGGGTTGTGGCCTATACACAGGGCAGTTTGAAAGCTCTCCAGGTAATCCCAACACTCAGAGAATTGTGAGAACCACACTTCTTGACAAGCTTTCTTCCTCTTGGGCACACTTCACTTTTTCTGTAAAATTGCTCTCAGCAGTTGCCTGAGATTAAGCTGCGATTGAAGCTTCTGTAACCTGTTCCCCCTGGGGTCCCAGTGAGATCCAAGGTCTCTCCCATGTACTTGCAAGGGACAGCCTTTGCTTTGGGCTGGTCCAGCCTCAAGGAGACTTCTTTCTTAATCTTTTTCTACAGTCATGGGATCTGTCCCTACAATTCCATGCCCCTGTGTGTTTGCTTTCTCCTTTCAGTAAGGTACTGTTTTTGTCCCATGCTGTCTCCCAGAGTGAAAGACACTGATAGCAAAAAGTTGTAGCTATGCTAAAAGTGTCCATTGAGCAAACACATATTGCCCAATTTTCATGTCCAGGTTGGACAGTCCTACCAGTTGTGTTCCATCAACCAGCATCTAACCTAGGCCTGGCCCCATCTGTCATTATCCCACCTGCACCCCTGCTTCATGTATCTTTACGTCTGCAGTGCCTTCCCTTAGAAAACATGGTTCTCAGGGCCTTCCTGGTGGCTCAGTGATAAAGAATCCTCCTGCCAGTACAGGAGATGCAAGTTCGATCCCTGGTCTGGGAAGATCCCCCATGCGGTGGAGCAACTAAGCCTGTGCACCACAACTTCTAAGCCTGTGCTGTGGAGCCCGGGAGCCAGAACTGCTGAAGCCTGAGTGCCCTAGAGCCTATGCTCTGCAACAAAAGAAGCCACTGCAATAAGAAGTCTGTGCGCCCCAACTAGAGAGTAACCCCCACTTGCTAAAACCAGAGAAAAGTCTGCCCAGCAACAAAGACCCAGCACAGACAAAAGTAAGTAAATAAATAAAATGATTTAAAAACAAAAGCATGAGGTCCCTGGGTGGCAGCCTCAGCATCACTCAGGAATTGGTTAGAAATTCAAAATCCTCAAGCACCACCCGAACCCTGAGTGTGGACACGGAAACCAGTGTTTTATCAAGCCCTGCGGGGGATTCTTATGCCTACTCAAGCTTGAGAGCCCTTGCCCAAGACCATCAGTCAGAGGTTGACGGATTTATTTGATCTGGGTTGGTGCTCAAGCATCACTATGTTGAACAGTTTTCCCAGGTGATTCTAATGTGCAGCCAGGAGTGCGCACCACAGCCTTTGAGAGTTCTAATTCCTTAGATTTATCAGGCCATTCTCTCAGGGGCTAGGCAATAACTTGATCTCCAGCGACAGTGGTCCTATTACCTTGAGATTCACCTTGTGATACTTCTAGTGTTTTATGCCGATTAATTCCTCTTCCCTCTCCAATTTGCATGGATTCTCTGTAACTCCTTGGTTTAGATGCTCCTAAGGGGAGAAGTCTCAGTGGCTCCAGTGATATACTACTGTGTGTGTGTGTGTCCGTGTGCGTGTGTATGTGAATAAGAGGCCATCTCCCAGTGATGTCCTGGGTGTGATAACCTTAAGGAGACTCATTCTAGTCTCCCTCTGAGATCTTGCTTCTCTTTCTCTGGTAAATTTCTTCAATCACTGTTTCAGGTGTAGTAAGTCAAGACATGGGCCTTTCCCTAATGCTGTGTTTCCCTTTCCCTTTCATATCCATCTATTCTGCCTTCAGGATCACATTTGCTATCTCATATCCATCTAGTCTTTGAAAGTGAAAGATGCTCAGTCGTGTCCGATTCTTTGTGACCCCATGGACTATACAGTCCATGACTCTCCAGGCCAGAATACTGGAGTGGGTAGCCATTCCCTTCTCCAGGGGATCTTCCCAACCCAGGGATCAAAGCCAGGTCTTCCACACTGCAGGCAGATTCTTTACCAGCTGAACCATCAGGGAAGCCCAAGAATACTGGAGTGGGTAGCCTATCCCTTCTCCAGCGGATCTCCCTGACCAAGGAATCAAACCAGGGTCTCCTGCATTGCAGGTGGATTCTTTACCAGCTGAGCTACCAGGGAGTCCATCTAGTCTAGTCTGGTCCCAGGGTCTTAATCTTTCTCCTCCTCCAGCTTAGTGGAGCTGTTTTTAATTCTTTCTTTTTTCCCACTGCTCCTGATCTGATAGTTTGTTTGGGGGATACTTCTATCTGTATACCTCAGTTTTCTGGACAACTTAATTCTTAGAGACAAACTCCTTCAAGAGCAGGCTTCTTTAACTCCTTCCGTAGTCTTGAATTTGCAATAATTTATTGAGCTTCTCTATGAACTTAAGAAGATAACACCTCTCTTTATAACAGATTCCCCTTCCCTTTTTGTTTGTGCATTAATAAAATATGCTATTCTTCTGAGAGTAAGTCCTTGATTTGGATCTCTAAAATTCAAGGCCATGATATTTCAGAGCCAACTTTAGACCACATGGTGGGGTACATGACCCATAAGAGCCTATGCAGAAGCCACATAAATGCACAGCTTGCTTCAGCCCTAAGCATACCAGCAGATAGCATAAAAGCGCCTGGGGTTTTGGCAGCCTACCTACACTGTCTATCTCAGCCTCATACTAATAGTATAAAGGTGAGGGATCACACATGTACATTCATATAGCATGAATAGAACTTGAAAGAAAGTGAAAGTGAGAGTCACTCAGTTGTGCCTGACTCTTTGCAACCCCATGGACTGTATAGTCCATGGAATTTTCCAGGCCAGAATACTGGAGTGGGTAGCTGGTCCCTTCTCCAGGGGGTCTTCCCAACCCAGGGATTGAACCCAGGTCTCCCACATTGCAGACAAATTCTTTACCAGCTGAGCCACTGGGGAAGCTGAGCCATGCATGAAACTTTGGTGCAGGATAAATCTTATTTAAGAAACAGTAAAAGCAAAAGGTAATTGTCCCTTTACTGTCTCAAATATCAGCTTGGTAGGCTAAATAATGTCCTCCCAAGATGCTCCTGCCTTAGTCTCCAGCACCTGTGACTATGTTACCTCACATGGTAAAAGGGACATTGCAGATGTGTTAAGTGATGGATCTTGGGATGGGGAGATTAGATCATCCCAGTGGGCCCTAGATGCAATCCCAAGGGTCCCTATGAGAGGGAAGTTCAGGGTGAAGAAAAGTTGATGCAATCACAGAAACAGAGGGAGAGAGATTGGCAGATGCTACGAGGCTGGTTTTGAAGATGGAGGGAGGGGTCATGAGCTTAGGAAAGCAGGGGGCTTCTAGAAGCTGGAAGAGGCAGGGAAGCAAATTCTTCCTGGAGCCTCTGGAGGGAGCACAGCCCTCACAACACCTCAAATTTTGGCCCAGTGAAACTCATTCTGGACTTCTGATCTCCAGAAATACAAGAGAGTAGATTTGTGCTGTCTTCAAACATTGAGTTTGTGTTAATTTATTAGAACAGCAATCAGAAACTAATACAGTTTATATATGGATAACTATACTTTTTCTCCTCTGTAATAAAAGCATCACCCTGCTATACCTATCCACTGAGACCCCACAGCCTGTGTGTGTGTGTGTGTGTGTGTGTGTATGTGTGTGTGTGTGTGTACACATATATATCCTAAGAGCAATCACATGCGTCACAGCCTATTATTATCCTCATGTTATTGATGAGGAAACCGAGGCTCAGGAAGACTAACAGTTGCTCAAGGTCACATAGCTAAAAAGTGACAGAACTGGGATTCCATGTCCATGTTTACCTCTGCTTCTAAAATAAGTGGTGGAAGGGACAGATGGAACAGAGCCGAGCACGCTCTTTGCAGAATATATTGCTTCCAGATAGCACAGGAGAACAAAAATCAACGAAAAGCATGTTTAGTCTTGTGTGTGACCCTGAAAAATGCAGGCAGCCTGCCTCTTAGCTCTGGTTGGCTGAATTGTAAAGAAGCACTTGGGCAAGGGAAAAAAAATAACTTTTTATAGTATATTATAGTTGATTGTCTTAGATATGTGATGTTCGCATATTTTCAAAAACCATTTCAGAGACAATTAACATTATGGGTGAATGAGCATTAAACGCGATGTGATTTTATGCCAAGGTTTTGGCTATTTTTTATGCATTTAACAAAAAGTGGCATCTTCTTGCCATGCCCTCCCCTCATGGTAGCAGTAGTTGTCCAAATGCTGCCTAGACACTGGGTCTTGGCCCAGACCCATTCACTGATGTGTCCTGGTTTAGTGGAAGTGTAATCAGTGTCTGACACTTTCCAGGGTTTAAAAGAGTTCCCCTTAAAGAGAAAACGAAACGGCCACAAGAAAAAACAAATCAGGCATGTGGCCCCAAAGAGAACAGTGGCCAAAATGTCTGTAATGTTATATTGTGAATTAGCCCCCTAACTTTCAAAACTTAAAACTAAGAGATAGAATGATGAAATACCTTTACACTTTGTGCTTTTTTAAAAAAAGAGACAAGTCAAGTTTATCAGCATAACACCAGCTACTAAAATAATTTTGAGTTTCCAGCCAACTCATTTAGCAGAAATCTGTTCACTGGGTTCTTGAGTTGACCCCACATGACCCTCCTCCAGAAACAAGGGCAGCCTTGTGTTGGAGCTCTAGTGAATGCTGGACTGGGGAGCAGGGGGTGGTCAGCTTTTCTTTCTCTTTTTCCCATCTGCCTTCAAAATCCTGGTCTGTGTAGCACTCTGTAAGGCAGGAGGGCCCCAGATTGGGAGAGCTGACCTGAGAGCAAGCTATCTCTCCATGCTTGAATCTTGGGTAACTCAGGACGAAGGTCAGTCTGAAACATTGCAACTGAAAACAAAGTCTCGTTAAAGAAACACAGATCTGACATTGTCACTCCTCTGGAAAATCCATCTATGGCTTTATGTGGCTCTAGGAAAAAATTTCAGCTGTTGATGATGGCCTGTGAGACTCTACTGGGTTGGTGCCTCTTTCCTTCATTTCAAGCCACCTTCCAAATTTTTTTTTTTTTAATTGAATTTAGAAATTTATATCAAAATTCATGTATGTGATTTAAGACAATAGTCCCTAACATTTTTGACACCAGGGACTGGTTTTGTGGAAGACAGTTCTTCCACGGACCAGGACAGGGGGAGGGGGGAATGGTCTTGAGATGACTGAAGCACATTATACTTATTGTACACTTTATTCCAATTATTATTACATCAGCTCCACCTCCGATCATCAGGCATTAGATCCTGGAGGTTGGAGACCTCTGATTTAAAGAATCAAATAGCAGCATAAGGTTTATAACAAAAAACAATAGATCTTGAATTTCTCCCTTCTAAGAGACAACTTTGAACTTTGCACAATCTCTTTGCTATTTGCCATCATACTTCAAGGCAACTATGTACATTGCTAGTTTCGCATTACAGAAAAGGCTGTTGACTTTCTGGTGAGAAAGATGAAGATTTAGTTCTCTTACATCATACCACACGCTTCTCTTCCCATCCTTCCAACATAGTTCCACCACAATTTTTGACAATTCAATATTCAATATTCATATAATTAGGACTATGTAAATATTGGCCACAGTTGAGCTATATAGTGCTATTAATGCATTCTTTTCTTGTTCAATTTTTGTTTTGCCCAGAGTTAATAATTGCTTTGTTTTCGGCATTTGCCTGGTTTTCTGTGATTCTTCACCACTTCAGCCTCAAACTTGCCAATGAACTATTAAAAACCCTTCCCAATATGGTCAAACTCATCAGGTAACCTAGCTTTTTTCCTTCCCTGGACACAGTCCTCCTGTGGCCTTCCATGTTACTGCCGTAATTCAGGGTGGCTTTTCTCGAGGTCTTCCCGGTGTTCAGCTGTCATCCTGACACACTTCGTTCCCATCATTCCAGGTTTCCCCTTGGTCTTTCTGCTTCATCTCATTTCCCATATCCTATGCTCTCATCTTGCTTGGTTTTCTCCCTCATTTGCTGTAGCATGTCTTCCAGTAGCCTCCTGGAAAGAAATGCAGAGAAGCTAATGTTTTTTAAAAATCTTGCACATCTGAAAATGTATTCATTTTTCAGTTAATTGATAACCAGGTAAGATTTAGAATTCTTGGTTGAAAAGTGTGTTCCCTTGTAATATGTACGTCTTTGTTCCATGTTTTCTAGCTTCCAGAGTTGCTTTTTGGGAAGTTCAATTCTCTTCTGGTTCCCAGTTCTTTGTATGCAGCTTTCTTCCTTTCTGGAAGTTATGAGGGCCTCTCTTTATTTTTGATGTTCTAAAATTTCACAGTAACATGCCTAGTTGAGAGTCTTTTTTTCATTGGGATGGGGTGTTTCCTTTCAATCTATAAGTTCCTGTCCTTCAATTCCGGGGAATTTTCCTGTCTTATTTCTTTGACAATGCTCTTTTCTGTCTTTCTTCTCTTTTTCTAGAACATCTTTTAGCATCATTCTAGATGTCTTGCACTGATGTTATTTCTTCTCTCTTTCTTGAT
Source organism: Okapia johnstoni (assembly GCA_024291935.2). Classification (NCBI taxonomy): domain Eukaryota; kingdom Metazoa; phylum Chordata; class Mammalia; order Artiodactyla; family Giraffidae; genus Okapia; species Okapia johnstoni. Next base: position 44,664,840 of record CM044306.1, on the reverse strand, counting down.
CTCTGATTAGTTGTATGTTAGATCTCCTGGGTTTGTCCTCTGATTTTCTCATTATCTTATTTTCTATTTGAAAGAAATTCTTTGTATTTTTTATTCAAATTTCTAGGTTTATCTTAACTTTTACTTCTAACCCTTTCATGTTCTTTCAATATTCCCTTTAAAAATACATAACATTCTACTCTTATTTTATAGCTGCAATGCCATCTCTTATCTTTCAGAGAAAATTATTTACAGGTGTTTATTCAAATGTTTCCCTGATCCCTGTGCTATCTCTCTTTCTCCTAGTTGTCTTTTCCTCTTCTCCCCAATCTTTGGTGTCTTGTCTTTCATTCTAGAGTTGTCTACAAATATCTGGCGAGAGATGACTGCCATTCGTATTTCAAAGTGTTGCATAAAGAGCTGAGTGGAAGCTCTTTACGCATAGGTAGGGGCCACCCAAGGGTCATTAGGCTGACACTGTTTCACTGGAGGGACTTGGAGGGTCTCTGTAGACCTGTTCCTTTGGCCAGGCACTTGCCCCAGAAAAAGAAAATTCCAGCTTCCTGACCTTAAGGGAGAAGGAGGCATAGAGACAGCCCTCAGTCCAGTTGTCAGCATCCTGTGAGCAACGTGGGGGGACAGAGGTGCTGGTTTTAGTCTGGGCCTCATCTTGGCTGAGCTAATGCCCCAGGGCCAAAGTCTTCCTGTGACCTTCTGAGAGGGTGAGCTTCTTGTCTTCAGCAGTGGTTAGGTTTCAGGAGTGAATGGGAATAAACACATCTTCTACCACCATCCACTTAATTTATCTTTCTCTGTGAGCATTTTCTTTGCTTGAACCATCTCTCTCTCTCTGATTCTCAAATATGCTAAGTTCCTTCCTGCCCCTGGGCCTTTGCACATGCTGTTCCTGCTCCTGGAGCAATCTGCTCCTCTCTCACCTGCTCGTCTGCTGGCTAACCATGACTGAGTAAACATGTCTCAACTTCAAAGTCACCCCCACAGAGGGACTTCCCCAACCCCGGGCTTTCTAGCTACTTCAAGCAGCTCTAGGGGCTCCCACTACACAGACCAGACCTACTTCCTCTGGATCTTCTGTGACCTCCCCGCTCCATGCCCCACCAAGACTCCAGAGGTTTTCAGAAAAAAGGAGAAAAGAAAGGAGGAGAGCTTCCTTCCAGAGCCCCCTCTGGCCCGGCCGCAGCCTCATCCACCCTCTGACCACATATCCGCTGCCCTGAGGGGCTTAGCTGGTCTCTGGGATCCCTCCCAGCTGCTGATCAAGAGCCGTGGTCAGCTGACACGCACACCCCTTTGTTCTCTCGGCCTACCTCTCATCAGGGACGTTTTACTAGCTGCTTGCTTTCTCTGCTCTGTCATTCAGGGTCTGTGTCTCCATGGCTCTCTGGGTCTCCATCTCAGTGTCCCTCTGGGTTTCTATCGCAGTGTCTGTCTGTCCCTTTCCCCCTCTGGCCCTTGTTCTCTCTACTGCTCCCTCTCCTCCTCTCCCCTGCCCCTCCACCTTTTCTTGTCCCATTTTCTCTCTCTGTGTCTCTTCCTGTCCACCCACCTCATTTTCCTTTTGTCTTTCTGCACATCCCTCCTGCGCTGTCTCTGGCTCCCACTGTGAGAACGCCCCTCTCTCCCTGGCACCCACACACTCAGAGGGCTCCTCGGGGTCCCTGCCCTGCCTCTCTTTGGGTGCCTGGGTGGTAGGGGCCTTCCTGCGGTGGGGCCCCAGGTGTGGTGGCCTTCCTGGTGGCCGGCCGGACTGCCGGCTGTCTAACACTCTTGTAAGGTTACTATTTATCTAGTGCAACCAAAGTTGGCACACACATCTGGCGCCTGGTACTTAGTGCAATTATTTATGATTTCCACCAAGATTTAAAAGCTCATCGCCGGCCTTGTAATGCGGTAACTGATTGCGCTGCTAATGTAATTAAGAAAAGATTATGATGTCCACGTGGCGTACCAGATGGTGGCATTCATAGTAATCGGCGTGCACAACTGGCAGACAACTGCACAAGGGCAGCCGAGCGGAGGCAGCTGGAGACCAGCGTCTTCCTCCAGCCACTTGGAGGAGAGGGGAGGCTGCTGGGGCTGCTGGTCAGTGCAGGCTGGGGAGGGGAGAAGGAGGGGTGAGGAGGACTGAAGGTGCGAGATGGGGTCCATCTCCCTTGATCTGCTCCCCAAAGTTGGTCTCTTTGTTACTACTCACACACACACACACACACACACACACACACACACACACACACACACACTGAAAAGTTTTGCTTATATATGGACAGGCACACACAAACACAAAAACACACTCAGCCTGCCATAAGTAAGGGATTCTCTCCTTCCTTTCTTCAAAACTTTTGATTAAGCGACTCCTTCTGCTAAGTCCTGGGACTGTATCGATGAAGTAGACATGGTATCCTTCCTTGCGGAGCTCAACAGACTTAGAGTAGGAATAAACATCCATCAAAGAACCACAAGAATTAGACATGAAATTGAGTAGAGTTCTGTGTTACTAATCAGAGGCTGGTGGTGTGATGAGGGCTTCCCCTGGGCATTTGACCTGGTCCAGGGAAAGCTTCTTTGAGGAAGTGACAGCTGAGGTGTCATCTGAAGAGTGATAGCTAACCAGGTGATGAGAGGAGGGAAGGATACTTCAGCAGAAGGAACATGTGCAAAGGGCTGGGGGTTGGAGGAACCACGGCAAACACAGGCATCTAAAAGGAGGCCAGTGGCCAACAACAGCCAAGGCAACTTGAGGAAGAGAAACAAAAGTGGATGCCAAGACTTTTAATAAAGCTGTAGGAATTAAGGCGGTGTGGTACTAGCACAAGGAGAAACAGACTGACCCATGGAACAGAGGAGAGAGCCAGGAAACAGAGCTGTACATGTAGGCGGACCATATTTATGACAAGATGACACTATAATCCAGTGGGAAGGAGGAGGTCTTTTCTATAAATGGTGCTGGGCCAATTCAATATTCATATGAGAAAAAGCATGTCTCAACTCCTACCTCACATTATACACAAAAATCAATTCCAGACTATTTGCAGAGCTAAATGTGAAAGGTAAAACAGCACAGCTTTTAGAGGAAAACCTTGGAATAGGCAAATATGTCTAAAACAGGACACAAAAAGGCTAACTAAGTAAGACAAAAATTGTAAGTTGAACATATTAAACCTGAGAAATTCTGTTCCTAAAAAATACCAGCAAGAGAGTGCCAAGCTAACTAAAAGACAGGGAGGAGACAGCCGCAATTCACATATTTCACAAAGAACTTGGATTTAGAATATGTATTTTTCAATGCCTCCCAATCAATAGCAAAATGAAACAGGCAACCCAACTTTTTTTTTAGATTGCAACAGACTCCTTACAAATGAAGATGTTCAAAAGGCCAGAAAGCATATAACAAGGTGCTCAATTCCATTAGTCATCAGGGAAACACAAGCTAAAATTAGGAAGGGGCCACCACCCACCCACCAGAATGGCTAAAATTAAGAAGACAAAATATCAAGTATGGAGGAGGTTGTCAAGAACAGGAAGTTTCATGCACTGCAGGTAGGATATAGATTGGTACTTTGGCGAATTGTTGGTTATTATCCAATAAAAACAGTATATACTTGAAACTGAGCAGGACTCTATGGTCCTTGCCCCCCCAACCATGTCCTCTGCCTGCCTTTTGCCTGTGGAAAACTTTAGCCAAAGAATAAATTTAATCAGAGAAGTGAGACATGCAGAAACAAGAGAAACAGTCAAAGGAGACCAAATAATAATGATGTAGTCATTAAACATAGTCAAGGACCTTTAGTTCTTTCTCAAGGGCTATAGATAATATTCTGAACCATATCCTGTGAGCTGCCTTATAGACACCAAAACACCAAGTGGAGAAGTTAACTACATGATGACCAGACTGCACCTGGGACATGAGCTGCCACAGTTCTGAGAACTGACCTCAAAGAAATGGGAACAAATGGACCCTGGAACTGAAGATTCAGTTCAGTTCAGTTCAGTCACTCAGTCGTGTCCGACTCTTTGCGACCCCATGAATTGCAGCACGCCAGGCCTCCCTGTCCATCACCAACTCCCGGAGTTTATCCAAACTCATGTCCATCGAGTCGGTGATACCATCCAACCATCTCATCCTCTGTCGTCCCCTTCTCCTCCTGCCCCCAATCCTTCCCAGCATCGGGGTCTTTTCCAATGAGTCAACTCTTCACATGAGGTGGCCAAAGTATTGGAGTTTCAGCTTCAACATCAGTCCTTCCAATGAACACCCAGGACTGATCTCCTTTAGGATGGACTGTTGGATCTCCTTGCAGTCCAAGGGATTCTCAAGAGTCCTCTCCAACACCACAGTTCAAAAGCATCAATTCTTTGACACTCAGATTTCTTCACAGTCCAACTCTCACATCCATCCACGACTACTGGAAAAACCATAGCCTTGACTAGGCGGACCTTTGTTGGCAAAGTAATGTCTCTACTTTTTAATATGCTATCTACGTTGGTCATAACTTTCCTTCCAAGGAGTAAGCGTCTTTTAATTTCATGGCTGCAATCACCATCTGCAGTGATTTTCGAGCCCCCCAAAGTAAAGTCTGACACTGTTTCCACTGTTTCCCCAATTATTTCCCATGAAGTGATGGGACCAGATGCTATGATCTTTGTTTTCTGAATGTTAAGCCTTAAACCAACTTTTTCACTCTCCTCTTTCACTTTCATCAAGAGGCTCTTCAGCTCCTCCTCACTTTCTGCCATAAGGGTGGTATCATCTGCATATCTGAGATTATTGATATTTCTCCCGGCCATCTTGCAGCAATCTTGATTCCAGCTTGTGCTTCTTCCAGCCCAGAGTTTCTCATGATGTACTCTGCATATAAGTTAAATAAGCAGGGTGACAATATACAGCCTTGATGGACTCCTTTTCCTATTTGGAACCAGTCTGTTGTTCCATGTCCAGTTCTAACTGTTGCTTCCTGACCTGCATACGGGTTTCTCAAGAGGCAGGTCAGGTGGTCTGGTATTCTCATCTCCTTCAGAATTTTCCACAGTTTCTTGTGATCCACACAGTCAAAGGCTTTGGCATAGTCAATAAAGCAGAAATAGATGTTTTTCTGGAACTCTCTTGCTTTTTCGATGATCCATCGGATGTCGGCAATTTGATCTCTTGTTCCTCTGCCTTTTCTAAATCCAGCTTGAACATCTGAAAGTTCACGGTTCACGTATTGCTGAAGCCTGGCTTGGAGAATTTTGAGCATTACTTTACTAACGTGTGAGATGAGTGCAATTGTGCAGTAGTTTGAGCATTCTTTGGCATTGCCTTTCTTTGGGATTGGGATGAAAACTGACCTTTTCCAGTCCTGTGGCCACTGCTGAGTTTCCCAAATTTGCTGGCATATTGAGTGCAGCACTTTCACAGCGTCTTCTTTTAGGATTTTAAGTAGTTCAACTGGAATTCCATCACCTCCACTAGCTTTGTTCGTAGAGATGCTTCCTAAGACCCACTTGACTTCACATTCCAGGATGTCTCTAGGTGAGTGATCACACCATCATGATTATTGGGGTTGTGAAGATCTTTTTTGTACAGTTCTTCTGTGTATTCTTGCCACCTCTTCTTAATATCTTCTGCTTCTGTTAGGTCCATACCATTTCTGTCCTTAATCGAGCCTATCTTTGCATGAAATGTTCCCTTGGTATCTCTAATTTTCTTGAAGAGATCTCTAGTCTTTCCCATCCTGTTGTTTTCCTCTATTTCTTTGCATTGATCGCTGAGGAAGGCTTTCTTATCTCTCCTTGCTATTCTTTGGAACTCTGCATTCAAATGGGTATATCTTTCCTTTTCTCCTTCGCTTTTCGGTTCTCTTCTTTTCCCAGCTATTTGTAAGGCCTCCTCAGGCAGCCATTTTGCTTTTTTGCATTTCTTTTCCATGGGGATGGTCTTGATCCCTGTCTCCTGTACAATGTCACAAACCTCCGTCCATAGTTCATCAGACACTCTGTCTATCAGATCTAGTCCCTTAAATCTTTTTCTCACTTCCACTGTATAATCATAAGGGATTTGATTTAGGTCATACCTGAATGGTCTAGTGGTTTTCCCTACTTTCTTCAATTTAAGTCTGAACTGAAGATTAACTGTACCTAAAACAATCAAGATGATGCTGGTCAGACCACTCATGAGCAGTCTGAAGATGACTGTTAGAGATGACTATGCTGTTCCTGCATGTAACTCCGCCTCCCCAGCTCTTTCTGTCAAAGCTCTCACCCCTTGCTTGTCGGCCTTTGGACATACTTCCTCCATCCTCTCCTCCCAGTTGCCGGCATCTGAAATGAAGCAAACTTTCCTTTCCACCAACTTGGCCTGTTTGTTGGCTTTTGAGCGGCGAGCAGCTGGACCGCACACACATACTGTTTTGATGACTTTCTCACCAGTGACCCGGCAGTCCCACTTCGGCATGTATGAATGTATACCACACTAAATGTTTCCCAAAGACATGTACTGCATTGTCCCTTGGCGAACCACCCATAGGAGTCCAAGCCTCAAAAGTGCCGAAATGCCTGTAAATAGCAGAATGGATACAATTATCAAAATAGATAAATTTGGTGTATTTTTACATTGGGATACTATACAAAAAGACAAATGAGTGACTGATACATTCGATGTAGATGAATCTCACAGATATATTTATGGGTGAAAGCAGACAGAACAAAGGCATACTAGGGACTTCCCTGGAGATTCAGTAGTGAAGACTCTGCATTTCCAATGCAGGAAACCTGGGTTTGATCCCTGGTCAGGGAACTAGATCTCACATGCCGCAACTAAAGATCCGGTGTCCCACAACTAAGACCCAACGCAGCCAAATAAAATTAGAAGAAAATATTTTTTAAAAAAGATGGTGGGTTGAGCCTGTGCATTTATCTCTTTTTTCCCTCCTGAAATGCCACCAAGAGGAGTGGAAAGAGGTAAAAAGATATTCACTTACAGAGATGAAAGGAACCAGAAGAAGAGATATCCTGGGCTAAACCTCTCACTGAATTTCTGGAAGCCAAAAAGTAGGTGGGAAAGAGATACTGGTGGCGCTCTCGGGAGGAACTGTGGTTTCAATGCAGTCTATAGATTCTCCTTCCAAAACAGTTTGATCCCACATTACCTGGCAGGAGCCTGGTCTAAAAGACATGCATGCAGAGGAAGGTGGGAGGGATATGGGAGGCTTAAAACAAGGAGATTCATTGAAAGCTGGTAGGAGAAGTCATTGATTTCTATACCTTCCTGCCCTACTCCTGCACATACACAATGCACAGAATAAAGACTGTCAAGTAACAAAGACTCTTTAGAAATTAAGCACTGAATCACTCAAATGAAAAAGTCAGGAGAATTAAAAGATGAATTAAATGAAATCTCCCAGAACATAAGACTAAGGAAAAAGAGGCAGAAAATATGAGAAGAAAATAAGAAAAATAAATCCCTTGTTTAAGGGTTTCAATAACTGACTAATGGTAGTTTTGGGGAAAAAAAAATAGTTTACTAAAGTGGGTGGAAGAAAGAATTAACAAAGAAATAATACAAGAAATTTTCCTACAAATGAAGAACCTGAGTATACGGAATATACAGGCCCACTGAATACTTGATGAAAATGAATGCATAAAGATCCATTTATAGGGGCTTCCCTGGTGGTCCATGGCTAAAACTCTGAGCTCATAACCCAGGGTGTTCCTGGTCAGGGAACTAGATCCCATGTGCTGCAACTAAAAGTTCAAATGCCACAACTAAAGACCCTGCATGCTGCAACTAAGACCTGAAGAGCCAAACAAATTTTTTTTTTTAAGATCTGTATATAGGCACATTGTCTGGAAATGTCGTAGAACCACAAATAGAAGCTATTAAAATCTTCGGGAAGCAAAAATACATGCTGCCTAGAAAGGACTGAATACCAAAATGGCATCAGATTTTCTCCTAGCAACATTAAATGCAATATTTCCAATATCAAAATTTTGAGGGAAATGATTTCTGACTAAAATTTATACGCCCAGCCAAACTGCTGATCAGAGGGAAGTTAAAAGAAAGATTGTCTCAGAAAGTTTACCTCCAGTGCACCCTTTTAAAAGGAAACTACTTGAGAATGTGCTCCAGTAAAATAGCAGAATAAATCAAGGAAAAGGAATATATAGTGTCCAAGAAATGTGGGACCAACTCAGAAAGACAGTGGAGAAATTCCAGCAGAGAAGCAATATAGCAATCTGCACTGAAGACAGAATCTTCAGGAAAGGGATACTCCAGGGAGTAGCAAAACACAAAACTGGACAGGATGGCCAAAAACAATGAAAATACGGCCGTGGCAAACGGCACTAGTGGGAAGGGCAGGTGGAGTTTCTTGGAGGGGGAAATGGTATTCAAAAAAGAAAATGCTTCTAAGAATAATATACTACTTGACTCTGCAGTGAACACCATTTCCATTGTGTTTTCTGTGAGCTAAACCCTCACCTATCACAGCAGGAATTCAATGAATGTCTAAGATTTATAAGAAACAGAAATGGAAGCATATTATTGGAAAGCATCAGGGCTGCGGTAAAGCATAGCTACAGGAGCTGGAAGTCTGCCCTGGGATGAGGGCTGGGGATCAGGGTACAGACAGGGTGGAGATGCATTGTGTTAAACCACAGCATATAATACTTGGGTATAATTTTTTTTAATTGTTGTTTCACTCTGGTTGCAGAGTGGAAATCTGATTGGGGGAGGTCAAGAGCAAATGCAGGGAGACTGGTTAGAATAGTGCAGCAGCACAGGCTGAAACAAAGGCTTATTGGACTGAATCGGTGGCAGTGGGAGCAGGGAGGAGATGATGGATAGAAAACGCTATTAGGTCACACTGACAGGACTTGCAGTGTGTTCAATAAAAGAGTGAGAAGGACAGGAGTGACACCTGGTTTCATGAGTCTATATTTGAGTGGACAGTGGAGCCATCTGTTGAGAATCCTGGCCAAGAACTAGGTCATTAGGAGAGTGTAGTGAGTTCAGCTGGACACATGTTGAATCCGAGGTGCTTTGGGGCCATTGAAGAGATGTTAGGTGGACGGTTGTAAACATAACTCTGAGCTCAGGTCAAATATCCAAGGATAGGCAGTGACTGAAGCTGTTAATACAGATAAGACCTTCTGGGGGAGACAGTAAGGTCCAGTTACACTGGAGAGATTGTGTTAACAAGAGAGAAGTAACTGATGGTGTAAGGATGACTTGAAGTCTCCAGTTAGAGACATCCAGCCCAGAAGACACAGATATATCAGCATGGGCACAATGTCCTTATGGGCTCACAATAACTCAGAGGCTCAAAATTGTCTCCTTTGTTGTTGTTGTTGTTTAGTCACTAAGTCATGTCTGACTCTTTTGCAACCCCATGGACTGTACCCCCCCAGGCTCCTCTGTCCATGGGATTTTCCAGCAAGAAATGCTGGAGTGGGTTACCATTACCTTTTCCAGGGGATCTTCCTGAATCCATGTCTCCTGAATTGGCAGATGGATTCTTTACCACTGAGCCACCAGGGAAGGGAGCCCAGATTACCCCTTATTTCACACTGAAGTCAGAGATTTCAAGTTCCTATCTGACAGGCTGCAGGATGTCTACCCCAGTATTTCCAGAGGGGGTCCAGGCAGACTCTCCTGGGTCAATATGCACTGAAGCCACCCTCACCACCACTCCCAGTCCTGTGACTCTGACCTCAATTTTGGCCATTCACGCCCACTTCTATCCTGTTTTTTTCCCCAAACAAAGGTTATTGTGAGAGCAGACTTCACTGAAGGTTTGGGGCAGGAGGACAGTTACAGCACACAGCAGGAAGCAAATGAAAGCTCAGGATTAGACATCACCATTTCTAGAAGACCAGCAGCCATACCTCACCATAGGGAATTTTGCAGTGGCCATGACTTCTGTGGAATCCCTGTCTTGTGCCCTCTTGGGGTCCTCTTCCTGCTAACCAGCCTTTCCTTCCACCTGCTTTTGGTTTGTATCTGTGCCTCTCACCCCTGCCTCCCAGGCTGCCCCCAGAAATTCTGCTGGGAAATTCAGCTCTCTCTTTGTTGCACGCTTTGCCTTCCAGGGCTTGCCAGACCACTTACAACACCTACGGGAACTAACAATATACTTTTTGAAGCAAAGAACCTTCTCCCGTGAGATGAATTATGTGCATCCCCTACAATGGTAAACTGACTGCCTGCTGTTCAGTCTTTAAAAAGCTCGAACTCACATACACTCACGTGCAGACATGCATACTGACTTTGACATTCTTTTACATACACACATGCTTATGCTCTCACCAACAATCATACACTCATATATGGATGCGAGCACACACTTAAAACTGCAGGTCCACACTGTGTGCACACACACTTTCATATAGGCTTGGACATGCAGATGCCCTTAAGGCTTTTGACAGCACCCAGCGGTCAAGTCTGAGCCCCTTCCTTAGTTAACCCCACCCTGTGAGTGCATGCATGTGCCTGTGTGTACACAGGTCTGCCCTTTGCTTCTCTGGTCATTGAGCTGTCCTAAGGGAGTGTTCTGTTCTTGGACAGGTGCCTGGCACCTGGGGAAGAGGTATATCCTTTGACCAGAAACTAGAAAACTGAACTGATGAGCCCGAGGGTACTGGGACTGGGCTCTGAAGCAAGACCTTGTCATGACCTCACCAAGGCAGCCCCCATCCTGAGCACATAGCCAGGAATTGGTGGCTATGGTGGGTAGAAAAAAATGGTCCCCCCAAAATATCCACATCTAAAACCTGTGAATGTGTTGCATCACATGACAAAGGGCATTGCCTGTGATCTGGCTAAGGATCTTGAGATGAACTGGTTGGACCCAATGTAACCACAATAGATACAAGGAAAAGAGGGAGACAGGAGAGTCAGAGGAGATACACAAGAGAAGCAGAAGGCGAGGTGAGCTGCTATCGACTTTGAAGATGGAAGTGGTGATGAGCCACAGAATGCAGACAGCTTCTAGATGCTAGAAAAAAGCAGAAAAGTATTTACCTTGCTTTGTAGCTATTAAAATATACAGTAAAGCTATTAGAGGGCTTTCCAGGTAGCACAGTGGTAAAGAATCTACCTGCCAATGCAGGAGACACAGGAGATGTGGTTTCGATCCCTGGGTTGGGGAGATCCCCTGGAAGAAGAAATAGCAACTCCCTCCAGTATTCTTACCTGAGAAATCCCACAGACAGAGGAGCCTGGGAGGCTACAGTCCAGGCCACAGGGTTGCAAAAGAGTAGGACACAACTTGGCAACTAAAGAACAGCAACAAAGCTACTAGAATCTGATAGTATGGTAATGACATAGGATTACTGGATTGACAGAAAATGTTGGAACAGAATAAAGAGTCCAGAAATATATCCCACTATATGTAAGAATTTAATATATAATAAATGTTTCACTCTCAGTGAGAAAAAATAAGATTAATTGGTAAATGATGCTAGATGAAAAAAAGCACCTATCCAAGTAAGAAAATAGAGTTGGATCCTCACCTCACACCATGTAATAAGTTAAAACCAAATTGATTAATAAGGCTTAAATGAAAAAAATAGAATATAAAAGTCTTTGGGGGAATTTTAGGTGAATATATGTGTAATTCCTCCGGCTCAGTGGTAAAGAATCCACCTGTCAGTGCAGAAAACCTGGGCAATCCCTGGGTCGGGAAGATCTCCTGGAGAAGGAAATAGCAACCCATTCCAGTGCACTTACCTGGGAAATCCCATGGACAGAGGAGCCTGGTGGGCTACAGTCCATGGGGTCACAAAGAGTTGGACACGGTTTAATGACTAAGCAACAGCAATGTGTAATTCAGGGATTGTAGCCCAGTAGAGGTGGAGAAGAGTGCATTTTTATCTATAACAGGAAATACAGAGTCTATTTAAAAGGAAGATAGTCGTTTTTTATTATGTAAAATTTAATTTCATCCAGTTAATTTTTTAATTTTAGATATTATATGTCTTGGTTGTAGAATCCTCATTTGCTTATTCTGATAGTTTATTTCTCTGCTGAGGTATTCTATTTAATCATTTATTCCTAGTATATTTTCCTTCATGTCCTTGAACATAGTTATCACAGCCGCTTTAAAATTCTTGTCTCTGAATTCCAAGATCTGGGTCACCTTGAGGTTGGTGTCCATGATTGCCCTTTCTTTTGAATATGGTTCACATTTTCCTATTTCCTCCCATGTCTGGTAATTTTGGATTATATCCTGAATACTGTATTAGTGACTCTGGGTTTTTTTATATTACTCTGAAAGAGTGCTGTTTTTCTATTTCACCAGGCAGTTCACTTGACTGAACTCAAACTCTAAACTCTGAAATCTGTTCAGTTATTTTAGCCACAGTCAGACTTCTAAGAGTTTCCCCACTGAATTCATAGTTAAAAAAACACTCCAAGGCTTGGATGAAGTTTATAAGCAGAATCAGAACATCCTCTCCATGAATCTCTCTTTCTGGGATTTCCTCCTTCACGTTCCACCTACCATGGAAACCCTCAATTTTGTCCGTTGATCCCTCCTCAAGTTAAAAATAATAATAAATAAGACCCTGATTCTGGGGAAAATTGAAAGCAGAAGGAGGAGAGGGCAGCAGTGGATGAGATGGTTGGTTGGCATCACTGATTCAATGGACATGAACTTGGGCAAACTCCGGAAGATGGTGAGGGACAGGGAAACCTGGCGTGCTGCAGTCCATGGGGTTGCAGAGTCAGACACGACTTGGCGACTAAATGACAACACAACAAGTAAAAATGCAGATTTCTATCCAATTTTTAGCCAACTCATGTGGCACTGCCTGGGGCCTGCTCTTAGGCACAAAGATGTTAAAATGAGAAATTCATTTACTGTTGTCCCTTTCTTTCAAGTGTCAAACTCTCCAGTTTCTGCCAGACTTTGATTGTTTTCAGTGCCTTTACGTAGCCTTTTAAATATTTTGTCCAGAATTTGTCATTGTTGTCTGTCAGATTGTCTTTTACAGGATATTCTGTCATTATGAGATGTGAAACTTTCTGACCACATAAAATTTAAACTTTTCTAGATGGATAAAGATACTCACAAACAAAGTTAAAAGACACACACTAAGTTGGAAAGAATATATTTACCGTGTCCATGACAGATAGAGTTAATTTCTAGTTCTTACAAATTGGTAAGAAAAAGACAAAGCAGCCAATAGAAAAATGTTCCCAGGGTATGAATAGGCTCAGAGAAGAATAAACCCAAATGGCCAATAAACATGTGACTGAATCTCCCAATACTCAGGAAAATGCAAATTAAAGTAACTTCTCTCCCATCAGATTGGCAAAAATTCAAAAGGATGTTAACGCCTACTACTGATGGGAATGCAAGGATAAGTATGTTTTCATATGTAACTGGTGAAAAAGAGAATTGGTATTGTCTTTTTGAAAGCAATATGAAAAATATTTTTTAAAAAAATCATGTCCTTCAACCCAGCAATCCCACTCATAAGAATTTGTCTCATGGAAGTAAAAGAGTGCATTCATACATAGGAATATATAAAGATGTTTAGTGTTGCAATATTTGTAGTGGCCAAAGAACCAGAAAGAGTCCATCAACTGGAGAGTGTCTAAATCAAAACACTTCATTCCATGGAGTAAAGATGTTGCCATTAAAAAGAATGAATTTACTTGCAAGGGTTTCCACAATATTATTAATTGAGAAATTCAAGAAATACATGTAATATGATCCATTTTGTCAATCATGATCAAGATTGGCAAGCCCTATATATGTATATAACTATAGTGTGCCAAGTTGCTTCAGTCCAATCCAACTCTTTGTGACCCTATGGACTGTAGCCTGCCAGGCTCCTCTGTCCATGGGATTCTCCAGGCAAGAATACTGGAGTGGGTTGCCATGCCCTCCTCCAGGAGATCTTCCTGACCTAGGGATTTAACCTGCATCTCTTAAATCTCCTGCACTGGCAGGCAGGTTCTTTACCACTAGTGCCACCTAGGAAGCCCAATATAACTATTTGAGCGTTTAAAAAAATATGGAAGGGGGACTTCCCCTGTGGTCCTGTGGTTATGACTCCATGTGTCCTATGCAGGGGCCACAGCTTTGATCCCTGGTTGGGGACCTAAGATCCCACATGCCATCAGGCAGGGCAAAAAAAAAAAAGAAAGAGACAAAATATGGAAAGATTAACACCAGATTTTAACGTTGTTTGTTGAAATGTTAGAAAAGGAGTAAATTTTACAAAAATCAAAAGAAAAACTTTTAAATTGACTTTCTAAAATAATATGCAATTAAAAGCAAACATTTTGCAACTTAATCTCAGAGACAATAGTTATTTTTACTGTAATAGATCACGTCTCTCATCATCACCACCATAATTATCAAAATATTATTACTAGATGTGTTTCTTCAAATAAGTCTTTTATAATTTCCAATAGCTTCTCACATTTTTGCTTAATTATAATAAGTGAGATATATTGTTTAAAAATAAAGGAAATGAGCAAATTTGAATATGGATTGCATATTAAAAATGTTAATTTTGTAAGCTGGGATAATGACATGGTTGGCACATAAAACATACTCTTTCAACTGGAAATGCATAATGAAGTATTTATGTGTGAAATGAGATAATGTCTGAAATTTGCTTACAAGATTGGAAAAATATGGATAATTCTTGAAGCTGGATAATAGGTTCATGAGAATTTATTATACTTTCTCTCTTCTTTTCTGTATGCTTTAGATTTTTCACAATAAAATTTTTTTAAATGTCCCAAAAATGCCTGTGGAAAAAACATGCATGATACATTTATGTACAAACATACATATGGAAGAAGAATAACAGTAAGATATTTGAGGCACAATCATCAAAATGTGAATGGTGAGGTTTCAAGGATTATAATTTGTTCTTTATACCCCTACATTTAAAAAATTCTTTTAATCATACAATAGAGAAATTAAAGCTGTTTCGATCACAAATAAAAGATTTTGAACTATAGAAGTTGACTTCTTCCCTAGGTGATGTTATCCAGCCCACAGCTACCTATATGTCAGTGACCTTGAATTTCCATCTCCATCTCTAATCATGGTCAGGAACTACAAGTTCATAGACCAGGATTGCCTACTTAACACTTCATCTGTATGGGGATTTTGAGCTGGACAGAGCCTGCGTGGATGGCTTCATTCTCTCCCTTCCAAAGGGCTCTTGCACCAGTCTTTCCTATCACAGTAAGTGCTAACACCATTTAACAGGTTGTTGTTGCTGATGTTTAATCGCTAAATCATGTCTGACTCTTTGCGACCCCACGGGCTGCAGCACGCCAGGTCTCCCTGTCCCGGAGTTCACCCAAGTTCATGTCCACTGAATCGATGATGCCATCCAACCATCTCATCCTCTGCCACGCTCTTCTTCTGCCTTCAATCTTTCCCACCATCAGGGTCTTTTCTAATGAGATGGAAAAAGTATTGGAGCCTCAGCTTCGGCCTCAATCCTTCCAATGAGTATTCAGGGTTGATTTCCCCTAGGATTGACTGGTTTGATCTCTTTGCTGTCTAAGGGACTCTCAAGAATCTTTTCCAGAACTACAATTTGAAAGCATCAGTTCTTCGGTGTTCATTTATCAAGCCCCAAATCTGGAAGTTAATCCTGATTCTTCCCTGTTTAATCCCTCATTCAATCCAAGGGCAACCCCATGTCAGGTCTACGTTCAAAACCTATCCTATATCCTGCAGTCCTCAGTGCTAAATTTGATCCCTTGGTTAAGGGAGTGTCTGCCAAAATCTGTCTTTGTAAAGGGAACATTTCCTATTTGACATGTAAAATTAATCTGTTGGATGATACTTTGAAATTATGTGAATATTCTGTGCCAAGATTTTATCCAGTAGTTTTTGGCATCCATTAGTGAGCCTTGTTTGAGTCAATAATTATATTGGTGATTGCACAGCAGTGATTTTTCTATTTAGTATTTCCTCTATTTTCTAATTGTTCTATGAAGTGAAGTGAAGTGAAAGTCGCTCAGCTGTGTCCAGCTCTTTGTGACCCCAAGGACTACGCAGTCCATGGAATTCTCCAGGCCAGCATACTGGAGTGGGTAGCCTTTACCTTCTCCAGGGCATCTTCCCAACCCAGGAATCGAACTCAGGTCTCCCGCATTGCAGGCAGATTCTATACCAGCTGAGCCACAAGGGAAGCCCAATTGTTCTATAAAGAACTTTTTTTTCTGTCTTCTCCTTGAAAGTGAAAGTGAAGTCACTCAGTCGTGTCCGACTCTTTGTGACCCTATGGACTGTAGCCTACCAGGCTCCTCTGTCCATAGGATTTTCCAGACAAGAGTACTGAAGTGGGTTGCCATTTCCTCTCCAGGAGACCTTCCTTACCCAGGGATCGAACCCAGGTGTCCCACACTGTAGGCAGACGCTTTATCATCTGAGCCACCAGCGGTACTGGTATAAATGCATGGATTATCCAATTCAAAGTGATTATAACTCATTACTGTCATTCTTTTTTATGCTCAAATTGTTCAGAATTTGGCCAACTCCATCAAGCCATCTTCTGTATCCTTTTGATATGTCCCCACCAGTCTTGCAAGATACCCTTGTTTTCTGGCACAACAGATTAGAGATAATTGGAGAAATTAAAACATAAACTTTATATTGGATATTATTTTATCAGTGTTAAACTCTGAGGTATGATCATGGTATTGCAGTTACGTAGGAGAATGTCCTTGCTCTTAGAAGATATTCTAATGTCTCTCAGGGTGAAATGTGATGTTTGCAAGTGACTCTCAAATGCAGGAAGAGGGGAGTAAACAAACGTTGAAAAATTTAACCATTCGTGAAGTTAGCTCTTATAAAATCTATACCTTTCTTTCACCTTTTTTTGTGGGGTTGAACTTTTTCAAAATAAAAGCTGTGGGAAAGATTTGTTCTGTATCCAGGCACTGGTCAAGCCCTTCGTGGCTTCCATGCTGATTCTACCCCTAAAGTTACTCACCTGCACTCCTTACTGGTCTCGGCTTCTCCCCTGCCCCTGCAGTCCTTGCTCTTGGAGCTGCCAAAGTGAGCGCCTCAAGACTTAAGTCAGAACTTGCCATTCCCTTGTCTGAAGCTCTCCTTGACTCCTGAAATAAAATCCACATTCCACACCAAGATCTTGACGGCCTTCTGTGGTCTGGCCCTACCTGCTTGCTTTCCTCACCTCTCACACCTTGCTCACTTACTCACCTCCAGCTTAAGGTCATCCACACATGTGTTCCCTCTGAACACTCTTACCCCAGATTTTCACATTTTCTTTTTCTCATCATTCACACTTCTGCTCACACTTTTGTCCCCTCTAAAAGCCCCATCTGCCCACTTTTATTAAATAGCTTCCCCATAGCCACCCAAACTGTCCTTGACCCAACTTAATGTTCTTATTGGTGCTTATTTGTTGTCTCTCTCCCCTGCTGGAATGAAACAAGCTCCCAAAGCAGAGACTTTCTCTAGTCAACGTTGAATCCTTTGTACTGAGAACAAAGCTTAGCACATAGTAGGTACACAATAAATACTTATGGAATAAAACAATGTTGTCGTTCACTGACGTAGGTACTTGTACATAGATGTGCTGGTACCCCCAAACGCATACTCACCCAAATGCTTACTGAGGTACATGTAGAGAAACAGAGCCACAAAGAAACTCGATGAGCAGACGTACAGTTATACAGTTCCTACAGACACAAACACACATACACAGTCATACAGACGTACAAAGATACACTCACACAATAACCCACACTTATCTTTAGACCTTTATCCACTGGTCTGTATATATTTAAACTTTGCCTTGCATAGGTACAAACTTGCTCACACAACCACACAGAGACACAGACATTTAGGCGTGGGAGTGTAGATGAACACCCACACACAATCCTGTGTGTATATGTGTGCATGCACACACTTCACCTTAGCCCGACCTGGCCTTTCATGTACTTGCTGAGCCAGGCCTGGGAGAGCCACTAACCTCCTGGCGAATCTCCCCTCCCAGAACAGAGGATCTGGGAGGGGTGGGGGCTGCTGGAGAGGTGCCCCCTGATTTATGGCTGCTCCAAGGCTGCCATGTGGAGCAGCAATGTCACCAAGGCCATTAGCTGTCTGGGCAGAGCTGTAAACCATGCCTGGCTCGGTGCCCTGTGCTCCAGCCGCACTTGCCTCTGCGGTCACCTGTCTCCCTGGGCAGCACTCAGATACTAGAGGCAGCGGCCTCTCATAGCGACATACACAGGAAACCAGGGCAGCAAGGAGAGCTCTGAGATGTCCACCTACATGGCTGCATGTGGGTGGGTATCCTGTGGGAAGGGGGCAGATGGAGGGTAGTGGTCCTCAGCAATGCCAGGTACACTGGCATACTTTCCGCCCACTTACAGCTGGAGCAAGTGGGGCTGGGGTGTGAGAGAGCTGTGGCTACCAGGGGAGGGGCTGAGATGGCAGCTGTCCCCCCCCAAGTGGGCTCTGCAGGTGCCAGGAACTGCCAGGGCACACTCGGTGCCAGACTGGGGAGCAGACCCTCTCCAGGAGGAGCTGGGGCAGCCCAGGCTGCACAGGACTCCAGTCTGAGCTCAAGAAGTCTTCAGAGGACTAGACTTCTTCCTCACTCAAGACACCTGGGATGGGAAGATCCTGGGGACACCTCTGGGCCCCTGTTCATATGGGACCTTTGGGTGACACCCTCCGCTGGGCTCAGGATGTGGAGGGCAACTCCCCAAGGGGTCCCGACAATACATTCAAAAACTTAGAAGCTGGATAAGATACAACTTGTTCCAGGACTCCTCAACATAGCTATGAACAAAGACTGGCACAATGGAGGGCCAAGATGGGAGAGGTGTGCCCCAGGCTTGAGAGAAACCCAGGCCAGCTGGGAGAGAGAGAGAGTGAGGACGTGCACAGTGGGACAGGAGACCAGGGAGCAGGTGGAGGCCACATATTGAAGCCCCGAGACAAGGATTTGGGGCTTGAACCCAGAGTACCGGGGAGCCACAGATGGGTCTATAGTAGAAGTGATATGATCTGGTTTGACACAGTATCTCTTGCCATCTCATACAGCACAGGTAGTCGCTAAGTCATGTCCGACTCTTTTGCCACTGCAGGGACTGACGCCTGCTAGGCTTCTCTGTCCATGGGATTTCCCAGGCAAGAATACTGGGTTGCTTTGCCATTTCCTTCTCCAGGGATCTTCCTGACCCAAGCATTGAACCCGCGTCTCCTGCAATGCAGGTGGATTCTTTACCTCTGAGCCACCAGGGAAGCCTCATACAGCACGTGCCTATCATTTGGTTACAGAAGTGCAAGGGTGGACTAGATAGGGAAAGAGAGGGAAGATGTCTTACAGTGTCAAGGACTGCTCACCAGTCCCCCATTTTTACCAATAAAAGGACTGCTTGCAACCAGTGTTCAAAGAAAAGGCAGGTTTCTTCTCTTCATTCATGCATTGGTGCATTCATGCACTTATCCATCATAGTATAGGCTCATAGAGATGAGAAATAAACCAGGTCTTTTCATCCGGGGGTGTCCAGTTCAGTGTGTGTGTGTTAGTTGCTTAGTCCAGTTCAGTAGAGGAAGAGAAAAGGGAAGGGGCAGAAGCTGGAGTCAGCATTTATAGAGTGCCACTTGTACGCCACCACTGAGGTGGGCATCTGACACACGTGATCTCCTTTTGGCTTCAGAATCACCCAGTGAGGCACGTGCTTCCCAGCCCATTTTACAGACTAGAAAACTGAGAGGGAGTGAAGCCACTCGCCTAAGTCCTCACAAAAGGCTCTAGCCCCCAACAGAAAGTCTTCAGAGAGTGATAGAGAACAGCCTGAGGCACTTCAAGGGTAATTTCCATTCTTGTCTTCAGGCCTGGCGAGGTTCTGAAGTTCCCAGAAAGGATGAGACCCTGGGGGATTGGACCAGGGGCCCTGTGCTGCCTCCCCCTCAGTCCGTGATTAATGCCTGACAGTCCCTCCACTCGCAGGGAACTCATCAGACTAATATTTCCTGATGTGAACTCCGTGTCGCCCTCGAATGAGAAATCCCAGCCCCCTCGCATTCCGTGCCCCAGATGAATGGGCTCCCGTCCTGGGGCTGGTGAGTGATGCGGCCTGTGCCTGCAGAGGGAGGTCGATAAAGGCCCTTCATCAGCAGAACTGTGGCCTCTCCCCGCTGGCCAGTGGGCCCTGCTTCCCCTCACCATGCCGCTCCCCCGGGGCTGGGCCTGGACAGCCCATCAGAGATGCGTAGGCAAGGTCAGTGCCCAGCGGATGGGGAGCGGGGCTTGTGAACAAAGGGACAGGCCTTCTCCAGTCCTGCACAGAAGTCAGGGCTCTTGGAGATCAAAGGGAAGCTGCAGAATCTGCCTACATTTTACTTTGACCTTGAAGCTCCAACGAGCCCAAAGGAGGATGTAAGCATGTAGCCCAAGACCATGAGAAAATGCCTCTCTAAGTAAACCTGGGACCTGAAAGGAGCCCCCCACTTGCTATAACCTAGTAATTCTAGGAATAGAAATACCAGTGGTTGTTGCTGTAGTAAGATAAAATGGAAACAATAACTGGTACCATCTATCAAGTGTTTATGATGTGCCAGGCATGGAGCCAAACATTGATGTGCATTATTGCACTCAGTCCTCACAAAGTCTCATAGAATAAGGTGGTATTAGCCCATTTTACAGAGGAGAAAAGTGAGGCTGAGGGCAGTTAAATGATACTCTAAGTAGTGGTGTCAGGATTAAACCCTAGATTTTCCTACCTTGAAACCTGTGCTTTTAGCCATTCATCATCCAGCCATTCGGCGGGTATTTGTGAATGATGTCTTCATGTCAGGCTCTGAGCGGGTGCTGGAAACATGCTTCATACCTGCCACGTGGAGCTTGCTGTCCCGTGAGAACCAACACGAGGCAAGGTGACTGTGGTGCTTGGCTGAGAATGTGGCTGGGAGTGGGGTGTTCAGGAAGGTCTTACCCAGAGGAGAGCGCATGTCTTGTCTTGTCCTTTCACAGGAAGAAACCAGTCCACCCCCTGAGGACAAGTCCTCCTTGAGGTGCCAGAAGTGGAAAGAATCCAGGGCCAGAGGTCAAAGCCTTGGAGGCACAGGCAGGGCAAAGAACAGCCCTCCTGTAAAGCAAGCACTAACGACAGAGGAGCCTGGCATGCTCCAGTCTGTGGGGTTGCAAAGAGTCGGACACGACTTAGTGACTGAACAACAACAGCAACGGGCTGCAGCAGAAGGCAGCATCAGGACGTGGGTGACCGGAAGGAAGCAGGGGTCCCCTTTGTGAAGGAGGCAGCCATCATGATCTGAGTGGTGTGGTCCCGGGGAAGGGTGGCATTTGGGCAGCTTAAAGGTGGAGCTCGAGGACAGTCCTTCACACCTGAGAGGGTGGAAAGGACATCCTCCTGAGGGTGCCCTTCAACAGCAGGAGACACTTAGAGTCAGATACACAGCAGCACCAAGGTGATCCGTTCATGCGAGGTCCCCAGCCAGCAGCCAGCAGCTCAGGGAGCAGTTGTGACTTTGGAGGATGGGAGCTGGCGTGGTTTATGCAGGGGGTTCCAAGCCCAGCCCAGCAGGATGGGTTCAGGGCCGAGTTCGAAGCCCAGCAGAGCCAAGAGGAGGCTGAGGGTGGAGGCCAGAGCTGAGCCGATCCCGAGGCCACCTGATGGTGGCACTGTGGCCGCCAACCTGCTTTCCACCCTGTCAGCCTAGGAAGGGGAGAGGACTCCGCCTGGCAGAGGCAGGGAGGCTGAGCCACCCCAGGCCTGGGGCTGCCACGGTCTGTGAGGATGGAGAGGGCGACAGCCTCAGTCCTGCTGCAAAAATCTTGTCCCCTATCTGCGTTTTGTTAATGCTTTGGCCCCAAGACTTGAGTTTGAGCAAGCTCCTGGAGATGGTGAAGGACTGGGAAGTCTGGCTTTCTGCAGTCCATGGGGTTGCAAAGAGTCAGATGCGACTGAGCAACTGAACAACAGCCTCAAGACACCAGGTTCAGCTTCTTGCATTGCAGTGTGGGCCTCTTAGACTCTCTCACCCCATCCCTCCCTGAGGTCCTCCTGTTCAAGCCTCCACCCCGTTGCTGGGCCTGCCCTGAGCCTTGACCCTCAACTTATCCTTGACACTTACCCTGTCCCTGATTCTCTCTCCTCCTCCACCCTGCTATTTGGTTCTCCCCCATCTCTGAGTCCTGCCCCACCCCTGCCATTTCACACCCATCCCAGATCCCTCCTACCCATCTTGCCTCTGGAATGGGGTCAAGAGGAGGAGAGGAGGAGAATCTGTTGCTCAATTTCCTTATAAAGTATTTTAAAGCTGTGTGCATGCATGCTAAGTCACTTTAGTCGTGTCCAACTGTTGGCAACCCCATGGACTGTAGCCCACCAGGCTCCTCTGTCTACGATATTCTCCAGGCAAGAATACTGGAGTGGGTTGCCATGTGCTCCTCCATGGAATCTTCCTGACCCAGGGATCAAACCCACGTCTCTTATGTCTCCTGCATTGGCAGGAGGGTTCTTTACCACTGACGCTACCTGGGAAGCCCCATTTTAAAGCTGAGAAGTCCCTATTTTCTTTGAGGACCAAAAATCAGTGGGAATTTCAAGATGACCTCATTAAAATGCCACATACAAAATCAGTCCATAGCTTGAGACATCAGAATAGTGCCCCCTCTCCTGTGGAAGATGGGGTGCAGGGGGTAGAGAGAGGGCAGAGGGGGCCGTTTGTACATTTCTGTCCTGTTTCTTGATCTGTGTGTTGGGTAAACAAGTGTGTTCATTTGTTGACCTTAAATCAAGCAATAGGATTTGTGCATTTAGTGGCGTCTATGTCATGCTTCAATAGAAAGCTTTTTAAAAAATGCAGTCTGAGTATTTCAGGCCCTCAGGGCAGTAGAGCTAGAGTAGGGTTCCTGTAGCAGTTGGGACATGACTACCTAGAAGCCTGGTTGGGCTGATTCTGCCTTAAATGGGCCCTTGGAAAAGCATGATCAGGCTCTCAGTGTTCCCAGGACAAGCGTTCACCCCAACGGGATGCTGACAACAAGCCCCTACCCTCCGCTATGCACCCCCTGTCCACTGGGACCCTGCCTCGGTGCCAGCTGCCTTTCCTAGCCTAACAGCTGTATTTTTCAGGTACAATATGACAGGCTCAATCTATTCCTGTTATATATTTCCCAGTAAATGGACAAGGTGAAAACAGTGTCAGTTCAAATCACTATCATGACACTTAATTCTGATTTACTGTACCTTTTGCTGCAATCTTGAAAGTGCCCGCAACTGTGCTGAGCTGGATCGCCCAGCCAGGCCCCACGGGGTCGACGTTAAGATCAGCTTCAATAAAAGAATTTAGGGTAAGGCAGCCCCTGGTGGGCAGGGGGCAAGCCGGGGCCCAGAGGACGAGCCAGCAGAGACGCTGGAGCCTGGCTCTCCCACACCTCCCTCCCGCCGACTCTTTGTCCCAGCCCTGTGTTTGCAGCAGCTGGGAAATTTATGGAGGCTCCATAAACGCGTTTTACAGACAGCTGTTAGAGCGTGTGGAGCAAGGCTTGGCTGTCGGGGGACCTAGTCGTAGGCTTAC
Source organism: Okapia johnstoni (assembly GCA_024291935.2). NCBI lineage: Eukaryota > Metazoa > Chordata > Mammalia > Artiodactyla > Giraffidae > Okapia > Okapia johnstoni. The sequence goes on along the minus strand of CM044306.1, from coordinate 44,641,297 downwards.
AGCCAAGACACTTAAATATTATGGCCCCACATATATAAAAAGTGTGCTGTGCGTCCTCTGCTACCTCCCTCCTCCTGACCCAGGAGCATGGGGTATGGCCAGAGAATAGCATTGCTCCCTGTTGCCAGCTATCCAGAAATCAAATGCCTGAAAACTCTCACTCCAGTCCCCACCTCCCAGTCCAGGAGCCTCTGGCTGGGCAGACAGCATGCGTGAAGGGAGACTCATCCAGACAGCAGTGCCAGGCGAGTGCCAGCCCCTAGTGCTTCCCTCCTGACCCGTTGTGCCCAGGCTCAGCTCAGCAAATTCCTTTAGCCTCAGGACCTGGCTCCAGCTCTTTTCTCTGCCTTGAAAGCTCCCTGACCACCCTCAATCTTTTCTTGCCCTGGCCGGTCCCTATCAACCAGAATTCAGCTGAAATCTTGCTTTCTCAGAGGCGACATCACTACCGTTTAGAATCAGATACCCTGTTATAAATGCTCACATCCCCCTGGACTTCTTCATAACATTTATAACAATTGTAATTAACTAATTATTGGTGTCATTATCTGTTTAATGTCTATCTCCCCCACTGGACAATAAACTCTGTGGAAGCAGGGACTCTACTTGAATATATCCCTAGTGCCTTACACAGGGCCTGGAAATAAATATTGAATGAATGAATGCATGAATGAACAAGTGAAGAAGCAGACACAATTCTCAGACCTAGTACAAGACAAAAGGTGCTCAGATCCTAAGAGCAGGTGACAGGTCTGTGGGGGTTCAGTAAAGAGAAACCACTTTGACAAGGGGAAACTAGGAAAGGCTTGCAGGAAGAGGTGCCATGGATCTCCTCTTTCATTCAGAAGTCCCTGCTGTGAAACTTAAGATGTGAGTCAGAGGGCTATTTCTTAGTCTTGTTGAACCTCAGCTTCCCTGTCTTTAAAATGAGGCTAAATGATAGTGATGCTGAAAGCTCGACCTCTCTGCACCTGTGCTGAATCAAGTCTCAGAGCAGAATTTGGGGCAAAGTAGAAAAGAATAGCTTTATTGCTTTGCCAGGCAAAGGGGGACACAGCCAGCTCCTGCCCTTGAAAACTGTGTCCCAACCTAGGGTGTTTGGTGAGGAGTTTTATGGCAGTGGTTCAAGGGTGGGGGCTGCTGATAAGGGTCAGGTATGTGCAGGGCCTGCACTCCTTTAATCTGGCCTCAGGTAACCTCCTTGATGAGCTTCTCTGGTTCCTTTAGTCTCAGGTGGTCTTTTCCAGATTAAAGAATTCTGACATCTTCCATTTGCTGGGTTTTAATTCTATAAAGAATCTTCCTGCAATGCAGGAGACCTGGGTTTGACCCCGCGGTCAGGAAGATCCCCTGGAGAAGGCAATGGCAACCCACTCCAGTATTCTTGCCTGGAGAATTCCATGGACAGAGGACCCTGGTGGGCTACAGTCCATGGATTCGCAAAGAGTCAGACATGACTGAGAAACTAATACACACAACTCTATAAACGGCTTAAAGACCTTGTTATGTGTATCTTTTGCGGTAGAACCAGGACCCTGCCCCAAGGCTGCACTTACGGCTGCTCCTCCGTTGTCTTTGCATTCCATCCTTTCCCCTCCTGGGTTAGCAACTGTTCAATCTGCCCTTTGGAACTTAGGGAAGGTCATGGAAGTTGGAGTCAAGAAACAGGGTCAGAAAGACTTCCAAGCCCTAGAGCCCCAGAGAGTCCTGCTTGGTTTCAATAGTGCCTGCATCATATGTTTGTTGCAAAGATTAATAGTATTCATAGCACAGCTTGTGGAATAAGTGTTCCTTAATGTACATGACTTCTGGAAATATATAACCAGAACTTGTTAATTCCAGGCAAAGGGAACAGCTGTGTGAAGGTATTTATGAGGGATAAAAATTATTCACCTTGATGCCCTGTGGCTCAGAAGCCACATTTTGTGTTTCATAACCTTTTATAGAATTTGGCTTGTGAGCCAGCTTAAAACTAAATATTAAAAAACTAAGATCATGGCCTCTGGCCCCATTACTTCATGGCAAATAGAGGGGGAAAATGTGGAAGTAGTGACAGATTTCCTCTTCTAGGACTCTAAAATCACTGCAGGTTGCAGCCATGATATCAGAAGATGTTTGCTTCTTGGCAGGAAAGCAATGACAAACCTAGATAGTGTATTGAAAAGCAGAGACATTACTCTGCTGACAAAGGTCTGTATAGTCAAGGCTATGGTCTTCCCAGTGGTCACGTTTGGTTGTGAGAGCTGGATCATAAAGAAGGTAAAGCACCGAAGAATTGATGCCTTCAAACTGTGATACTGGAGAAGACTCCTGAGAGTCCCTTGGACAGCAAGGAGATCAAACCAGTCAATCTTAAGGGAAATCAACCCTGAAAACTCATTGGAAGGACTGATGCTGAAGCTGAAACTCCAGTATTTTGGTCATCTGATGCAAACAGAGGACTCACTGGAAAAGTCTCTGATGCTGGGAAAGATTGAGGGCAGCAGGAGAAGAGGGCGTCAGAGGATGAGATGGCTGGATGACATCACTGATGCAATGGACATGAACTTGGGCAAACTTTGGGAAATGGTAAGGGACAGAGAGGCCTGGCGTGCTGCAGTCCATGGGGTCAGAAAAAGTCAGACACGACTGGGCAACTGAACAACAGCAAACATTAGCCTGAGCAACTTGACAAGGGGAGAGTGTCTGACCAAATAAGAGCCAGTCATAGGTTGGCCAGTGACCTGTGACCTGACATAGAAGACATGGAAGAATTGGCAGGAGAGCCAAAGCTGAAAATTCCATGATGAAAATATCATTGCACAACAAAGTAGAAATTATAACTAAGCACGTAGAATCATGAAGATGCCTCTGATGCCTCAGATTCCTCAGTTTCCAGCCTATCTGTAGCCTTTTGATAGAAGTTGGGTTTTTTGTTTGTTTTGTTTTTTTCTGTTTGAAGAGGCTGCTGCTGCTGCTAAGTCATTTCAGTCATGTCTGACTCTGTGCGACCCCATAGACGGCAGCCCACCAGGCTCTTCTGTCCCTGGTATTTTCCAGGCAAGAACACTGGAGTGGGTTGCCATTGCCTTCTCCAATGCATGAGAGTTAAAAGTGAAAGTGAAGTCGCTCAGTCGTGTCCGACTCTTCTCGACCCTATGGACTGCAGCCCACCAGGCTCCTCCATCCATGGGAATTTCCAGGCAAGAGTACTGGAGTGGGTTGCCATTGCCTTCTCTGTTTGAAGAGGCAGTGCAATTAAAATTTGACTTCTCACTCAAAGACGTATTAGCTGTGTGACCTTGGACAGAGTACTTAACCTCTCTGATCTTCAATTGCCTTGTCTGTAAAAAAGAGATCATAAAAGCATTTATCTCAGAAGCTTGTGCTATGGATTCAGTGAGGTGATGAAGTAGATGTTGCTTTCTTTAAAAAATATGCACAACATAGAGGGTTGTGAGTTAAGTTTTATTTCAGGCAAAATGAAGACTATAGCCCAGGAGACAGCATTGCAGATAGCTCTGAGAAACCGCTCCAAAGAGGTCAAGTATATATATGTGATTTTGGTGAAAGGGGAATACATGCAATCAAGCACATTATTTTTTCAGAAGGTTTCTGCTAGTCACAAGGAGCAGATGTCACCATGAAGGAATTTAGTGCTTTTCTAGATATGAGGTGATGCAAGAATTGGGCTCATAAAATCAGCTCCTGAAAATATCTAACTATCTGAAGACCTGTTCTGCCAGTTTTCCCAGAGCACAGAGGGCCTCATTTCTGCTCTCCACCCTGAACTCCCTTCAGGGGTGTTGAAGGTCGGCAGCTGCAGCAACACCTGATTTAATTCTTGTAGAAGTAGGTGGCGAGTGCCTATGGCAAGTACCAATTTGTAGTTGACAATAATGTTACTCTTCACCGATATTGTCCTCATTGAGAACAACCAGCCTGGTGTAAAAGAGATTGTGACTGATTAACCCCACCCTTTGGGCTCCAATCTTTTGTGGAAAGAAAAAAGGCAGAAAAGTCTGCTCAACCCCCAAACTAGGCATTATTCTCCAATGCTCTCATCATAACGTGGAAGAGGAAAGGTTTAGTCATATGAAGTTGTCAATATTCAATTCAATATTTTACAGACATCTTGGTCCATAAAAGTGGGTTTCGTGTGGTTCAACCTCAGAAAAGGGAGGACCCCCTCAGAGCCAAGAGCCACAGGGATTATTGGACCCACACATTTCTCCCAGGGAATGGAATTGGGGCCTAATCAAGGTCTCTTCCCCAGGCCCCGGGAAGAGACCCCTGGAAATGTGTGTGCCCAGAATGATTTCAGAATCTACAGAGCTATGACTGCCATGTGTCTCCTCTTTTTGTCCCTTCAGAATGGAAATGTTTCTCTTGGACTCCCCCATCCCATTTCACCACATATAGTGTACCTGTGGGTGGCAGGTAGCTAGCCAGTTTGGTTCACAGATCTCCGAATCAAAACAAGTCAGTTCCATCTTCTCTCTGCTGACAAGAGTTCCAGGCATCACACAGGTATCTTGGGCTTGGAGCTTGAGCCAATGGCTTGCTTGCCTAGAGGTAAGCAGGTTCTACAAGTTGGGAGGTGGAGGGGCGCAGTATTGAATATGTGATGACCAGAAGGGCAGACTAGGGTCGAGTATTTTATTGGTCATCAATGTCCCAGCCCCCTGAAGCTAGTCTTGGCCAGGCAGCTTACTTTTAGCTAATGAAATGTGAGTGAAACTGACACCTCATTCTAGGCAGAAACTCTAAGAGCTAGTTTGTGCTTTGCCACATTCTTTCCTGCTGAAGTGACAACTACAACCAGACAAAAGAGGCTCCAGAAGCCTAGGTCCTGGAATAATGAAAACATGTTCCCAAGCCATGACCAGTGGACCTGAGGCAGGTAGCATGAGTGGGAAATAGACTTTGGCCGTTATAAGACCCTGGAATTTTGAAATTGTGTGTTGGAAATTGTGTAGCTGGCTTATCCTGACTGATAAGATGGTACACAAAAGGTTTAGCACAGAGCCTGGCTCAGAATAAGTGCTGTCATGATTTTTCTCCTACCTTTTAAAAGCCAAGGGATCATATTATTAATAAAAGGCCTGGAGGCAGAAGGCATGATTTTGGTTTGGTAAAGAATTTGACATAACTGGAGTGAAGGGTAAATGAAGGAGAGTAGTTATCAATGAATGTGAAAAGAGGGAGGCCAGATCATGGAGAACTTGGAATAGAAACCTTATGTCTGGCTTAACTAGCATAGAGGATACAAAATAAAGTCACCTTTTAACATTCCAGTGACTCTCAGACCCCATCTGCCCAGAGCAAAAAGTGTCTTTCTTTGCTTCTGAGAGCACTTACGCCATAGCCTCCCCACTCACCCCAAGTTAAGTCTGAGATCCTCAGCAAGCGTCCGTTGGAGTTACTGTTATCTCACAAAGAAGATCAGAAAAGTGAATCTGTCCACCAGAGGGAGGGCCTGGGTTTCCCTGCCTCACAGTGTCACTGCTGCAAACAGACTGGCCAAGAGGAAGCAGTGTGGAATCAACAATTGACAGAGCTCACTATACTAAAATGTAAACCTTCCAAGTGACAACAGACACCATAAACAAGCTAAAAACAAGCAATAGCCTGGGAGAAAATATTTGCAATTTATATAAGAGATAAGGGATTAGCATCCAGAATATATAAAGTATGCTAACCAATCAATAAGAAAAAGACAAATGACCCAATAGAGCACTCTCCAAATGATTAACTAAAAAAAAAAACCAGTTGATTTATGGAAAAGGAAATTCAAATGGCCAATAAACTTGAAGAATGTTCAATTTCACTAGTAATCAAGGAAATAAAACATTAAACTACCATGAACTATATTTTACTCATCAGACTGGGAAAAAAAATTAAGTTTGATATTAAGTGTTAGTGAGGGTGTGTGGAAATAGGGCCTCTTGAATAGTGCCAGTGACAGTTCAAATTGGCACAACCACTTTGAAGGCCAACAAAGTGGTGGTATGTCCCCCAGAGAAAATGTCTGCACATGTTCGCAAGAAGGCCTGTGTTAGGTTGTTTACTGCAGTATTGTTTGGAAGAAGGAAAAACTGGAGAAAACCTAAATGTCCACCAATAAGGGATTAGCTAAATAAACTATAGCATGGCCATCCTATGAGGTACTGAGACAGGAAGGGGCAGGGGCACAATCTTTAAAAGAATGATATAGACTGGAGACTATAAACTGATTAGAATCAAACTGGTCCAAGATGGCAGGTGAATCAACATCCACTAGACTTTGACCCTCAGTATATACTCCTTGTAACACATTAGCATGTTTTCTTTGGAAGGAAACCTATGACAGACATAGACAGCATATTAAAAAGTAGAGACTCACTTTGCTGACAAAGTTCCGTGTAGTTAAAGCTGTGGTTTTTCCAGTAGTCATGCACAGATGTGAGAGTTGGACCAGACAGAAGGCTGAGCACCAGAAATTGATGCTTTCAAATTGTGGTGCTGGAGAAGACTCTTGAGAGTCCCTTGGTCTGCAAGGAGATCAAACCAGTCCGTACTAAAGGAAATCAACCCTGAATACTTACTGGAGGACTTCTGCTGAAGTTGAAGCTCCATATTTTGGTCACCAGATGCGAGAGCTGACTCACTGGAAAAGACATGTGCTGGGAAAGATTGAAGGCAAAAGGAGATGGGAGTGGCAGAGGATGAGATGGCATCACCGACTCAGTGAACATGAGTTTGAGCAACAGGGAGCCTAGAATGCTGCAGTCCATGGGGTCACAAAGAGTTGGACACAACTTAACAACTGAACAACAACAGCAACAAGCAACCAAACTAAATGACACACCATGACAGTTCCAAGGCCAACCATAAAAGTCAAAAAGTGGGCAGTGGCCCAATTCCTGGTAATCCCCACTCCTTCCCCCAAAATAGCTGGAATACTCCTCCCACTCCTTAGCCTATGAAATTACACAGCCCAATGAAACTGATAACCCCATACCCTATGGGGCCTCTTTTCCCTTCCAAGGTGGCTGATACTCTGTCTATGGGGTGTGTTGCCTCCATGAGTGAACCTTCTTTTACTTCACCATGGCTTGCTCTTGAATTCTTTCCTGTGAGAAACCAAGGGCCAGCACTTGGCAGCTGTCCCAGGGACTTGGATGTGACCTGGGATGTGACCATCTTCTCAAGCCCCACCCTCTTTCCAGCAACAGTACTCTGCAACTGTTTATGGGAATGAGATAAATATGTGACGTAACATGAAAAGGTACTATTGGGTGAAAAAACAAGTGGCAAAAAATACATAAAGCAGGAACCTTTTTCATGCAGAGATAGAGGAATAAATACACATGATAACTTGTTAATAGATATAAATGCATAAAATATCTGCAAGGGTGATTCAAAGGGGAATAAGGGTAGCAACTGCGGGAAAGGACCTTGTGTGGTGATGGGAAGGTGTAGACAAGTGGCGGTAATGGGAAGGAGTCAAAGGGGGCTTGAACTTTATTGTCAATATTTGTGTTTTTTATGGAAGAGCAAAAGGAGAAGGCATTTATGGACTGCTTGTATAAATGCCAAAGAATGTTCAAACTACCGCACAATTGCACTCATCTCACATGCTAGTAAAGTAATGCTCAAAATTCTCCAAGCCAGGCTTCAGCAATACGTGAACCGTGAACTTCCAGATGTTCAAGCTGGTTTTAGAAAAGGCAGAGGAACCAGAGATCAAATTGCCAATATCCGCTGGACCATCGAAAAAGCAAGAGAGTTCCAGAAAAACATCTATTTCTGCTCTATTGACTATGCCAAAGCCTTTGACTGTGTGGATCACAATAAACTGTGGAAAATTATGAAAGAGATGGGAATACCAGACCACCTGACCTGTCTCTTGAGAAACCTGTATGCAGGTCAGGAAGCAACAGTTAGAACTGGACATGGAACAACAGACTGGTTCCAAATAGGAAAAGGAGTACGTCAAGGCTTATATTGTCACCCTGCTTATTTAACTTATATGCAGAGTACATCATGAGAAACGCTGGGCTGGAAGAAACACAAGCTGGGATCAAGATTGCCGGGAGAAATATCAATAACCTCAGATATGTGGATGACACCACCCTTATGGCAGAAAGTGAAGAAGAACTAAAGAGCCTCTTGATGAAGGTGAAAGAGGAGAGTGAAAAAGTTGGCTTAAGGCTCACCGTTCAGAAAACTAAGATCATGGCATCTGGTCCCATCACTTCATGGGAAATAGAGGGGGAAACGGTGGAAACAGTGTCAGACTTTATTTTTGGGGGCTCCAGAATCACTGCTGATGGTGATTGCAGCCATGAAATTAAAAGACGCTTACTCCTTGGAAGGAAGGTTATGGCCAACCTAGATAGCATATTTAAAAGCAGAGACATTACTTTGCCAACAAAAGTCCATCTAGTCAAGGCTATGGTTTTTCCAGTGGTCATGTATGGATGTGAGAGTTGGACGGTGAAGAAAGCTGAGCGTCGAAGAATTGATGCTTTTGAGCTGTGGTGTTGGAGAAGACTCTTGAGAGTCCCTTGGACTGCAAGGAGATCCAATCAATCCATCCTAAAGGAGATCAATCCTGGGTGTTCATTGGAAGGTCTGATGTTGAAGCTGAAACTCCAATATTTTGGCCACCTCATGCGAAGGGGTGACTCATTGGAAAAGACCCTAATGCTGGGTAGGATTGGGGGCGGGAGGAGAAGGGGGTGACAGAGGATGAGATAGTTGGATGGCATCACTGACTCGATGGACATGGGTTTGGGTGGACTCCGGGAGTTGGTGATGGACAGAGAGGCCTGGCGTGCTGCAATTCATGGGGTTGCAGAGAGTCGGACACGACTGAGTGACTGAACTGAACTGTGTAATTAACAATGAATCATTTATAAAGAGAAAAACCAGCTATGTGGCTCATGAACCCCCTCCCCACTGGCATTCCCACTGGCAGAAAGATTGTCAGGAACCAGGAGTGCACACATCACCACCACTGACAGGCGCCCGTTCTTCAGGTGCCTGTCTCAAGAATGCAGTGAGGAACTGTGGAGCCCTCAGAAGGTCACTGCGATAACTACCACCACCACCATCTCAGTGCTTCAACACAACAGAAGTGAACTTCTCACTCATGTCACAATTCAGTGTACATGGGGAGCTCTGTTCCACACAGGTGCTTAGCAACCCAGGCCCCTTTCATGTTGTGGTTGTACTATCCTGTGGTCCCTTGTCTTCCTCTGCAATTGGCTGGTGACCCAAGAAACGGGAGGACTGCTCAGGAGACTTGTAGGGCTCAGGCCCGGAAGTGACCATATCTCACATTCTACTGGCTGGAAATTAGTCATATGGCCCCACCTAACTCCTAGGGACAGTGACGACAGCCATGAAATTAAAAGATGCCTGCTCCTTGGAAGGAAAGGTATGACAAACCTAGACAGCGTATTGAAAAGCAGAGACATCACTTTGCTGACTAGAGTCTGGTGTGATACCATCCACGGGGTGGCAAAGAATCCACAAGGTCACAAAGCACTGGACATGACTTGGCGACTGAACAGCAACAAAACTACTAGGGAAGCTGCAAGCTGTAGGCTCACTGTGTGCTTGCTGATCGCAGAGCAGTGTCTGCTTCACACCAGCTCCCGTTTACATAGATGTTTTGGGACACACCTTGGCCTGCCTCTGGCAACACCTCCCCCCACCTCCCTGCCCCTCCCACTGTCAGCTTAGGAGGGGCTTCCATCTCTGACCATCCTCTGAGTCCAGACCCACCCTCGGTCCTCACCTCAATGTCTTGGCCCTGGAGAAAAGTCCCTCCCCACCCCCATGTCCAGATGCCCATCCTGTTCTTTGTCCAGTGGGGTGATGGGGTATACATGTGAGCAGAGGAGACACGCACAGTATTTGTGAACCCCATTCTTTGTCCCCCTGTTGATGCATAGTATTTGCAACACCACGTAAGCACAGATTTCTAGTGGACCCACTTCATGCAATTAGAAGCTGCCCATAGCCCCAAGTGGTCACACTTTCCCTTCAAGTAAGAATTTGCTTGGGACATAGAAAGAAGGCAGTTGTGTTCTAAGTAATATGAACTACCAAGCAACCCTGTCACATCCTTTGGTATTCAAGCTCTTTTCCGGTGTTAGCCCACCACTTAGGTTGTAATCAGTGACTCGAAGGAAAAAATAGAGCAACCATAGTTCCTCTTCTTCTCCATACTTCCTTCGGCCTCAGAGAGCTCAGGGTAGATAGTGCTAGCAGAATGTGCATATCAAGAAGTAAATGAGAAGTAAAAACAGTTGAGTTTGTTTTGTGCAGTGTGCCTATTATTCTGGTAAGAAGAAATTCATCAGTCTACGACCAGATATGTATGTGGTTGTTCAGTTGTTGTTCAGTTGCTCGGTCATGTCTGACACTTTGGGACCCTGTGGACTGCAGGACACTAGGCTTCCCTGTCCTTCACTATCTCCTGGAGTTTGCTCAAAGTCCATTGAGTCAATGATGCATCCAACCATCTCATCCTCTGTCAACTTGTTCTTCTCCTGCACTCAGTCTTTCCAGCATTAGGATCTCTTCCAATGAGTCAGCTCTTTACATCAGGTGGCCAAAATATTGGAGCTTCAGCTTCAGCATCAGTCCTTTCAATGAATATTCAGGATTGATTTCCTTTAGGGTTGACTGGTCTGATCTTGCTATCCAAGAGATTCTCAAGAGTTTTCTTCAGCACCACAGTTCGAAAGCATCAATTCTTCAGCACTCAGCCTTCTTTATGGTCCAACTTTCACGTCCGTAAATGACTATTGGAAAAACCATAGCTTGGACTATATGGACCTTTGCTGGCAAAGTGATGCCTTTGCTTTTTCATATGATGTCTAGGTTTGTCATAGCTTTTCTTCCAAGCAGCAAGCGTCTTTTAATATCATGACTGCACTCACTGTCCACAGTGATTTTGGAGCCCAGGAAAATAAAATCTGTCACTTTTTCCCTGTCTATTTGCCATGAAGTGATGGGACCAGATGCCATGATCTTCATTTTTTGAATGTTGAGTTTTAAGCCAGCTTTTTCACTTTCCTCTTTCACCTTCATCAGGAGTTCCTCTTTGCTTTCTTCCATTAAAGTGGTATCATCTGCATATCTGAGGTTGTTGATTCTGCATACGAGTTAATGCTCTTATATATGCATTACAAAATATAAAGTAAAATTCATGCTAGTAACTTTAAATTGTATTATTTCTTTACCTAGAGCAGCATTAGCTAGCAAATAAAAATATTAAAAGTCAAGAGAGGTCCCACTGAAGAAAGAAAAAAGCTGTGTATTTTGATATTTTTTACTGCACTTTCCCTCTGTTTTTGGAACAAAGGGCCCATGTTTTCATTTTGCACTCGCCCCTGCAAATTATTTTACCAGCCCTAAGGGCAGAATTTTGTTTTGGGGCTCAGGACCAGGGAAAGTGTGTGCTCTGGGGGAAGCATTTGGGCTCACTTACTTCTTGACCAGGTGATCCAGCTCTTGTGTAATTTGACCCTGTCTCTGACTCTGGAGGTAGACTGCCCCACAGTTCAGAGGTAGACTTGAGCCGATCTACTTCAGTTCAGACCTCAACTCTGCTACTTTTGCTCGCTGTGTGATCTCAGGCAAGTTACTTGATGTCTTTGTGCCAGGTATCTCTTGAACATATGTAGGGATTATGATAACAGTACTCACCTCAAAGAATTGTTGAGAAAGTTAGGGAAGTTAATACCAGCAACATGTTTGAAATAGCTCTTGGAACTTACAATTGACTCAGTTCACGTGAACTATTATTATTACACTGTTTTCCACGATTTTGCTAGCCCATGGAGGAAATCTCTGGGTGCCCACTCCTTCTGTGTCTTGGTGATGCTGAAAGATGGGACCAAACTCAGTCCCTGTGCTGAGGAAGGGGTCTCACCAGAAGGAAGTGGGCTTCTGGTCGGTGCATGTGGGATGTGCTGATAAGCTCTGAGCAAGGCTGTGAAGGCAGCAGTAGGCCTGGGGTGGTGTTTGGGGGCTGCCGGAGGTCGCTTGTTCTCTCCATGTCTATTTCTAGGTCTGCCATAACAAAATACTACAAACTGGGTAGCTTATGGCAGAAATTTGTTTTCTGAGTCTGGAGGCTAAATGTCTGAGACTAGGGAGAGGAGGGTTGCTTTCTCCTGAGGCCTCTTTCCTCGTCGCCGACGGCTGCCTTCTCCCTGTGTTCATATGGTCTTCCCTCCGTGTGCACCTGTGTTCAGATCTTCTCTTGTAAAGACACCAGTCACACTGGATTAGGGCCCACCCGGGGACTTCATTTGACCTTAGTTACCCCTCTAAAGCTCTATCTCCAAATCCAGTCCTATTCTGAGGTCCTGGGGGTCAGGATTTCATCACATGGATTTGGTGAGGGACCCAATTTGGCCTGTAATAACGTCTGTGAATGTGTGGCTGTTCTATGGGTCCCTCTCATCAAGTTACTGCACACCTGTGGGTCTGTGTCAGTGTCTGTGTGTCTGTCTGAGTGTCTGACCTTCAGAGACTGTTTTTGTGCCTCTGTGAGGCTGGGGCTGGATGGGCCTGACCTGGCTGACTCTGCTGGCATTCCTCATCAACCTGCCTGTGTTGTGTGTCCTCCGTGAGTTGGTCTGTACTGTAACCTGTAATTACAGAGTAGGTCTGAAATCCAGGATGTCATAGGTCTGAGGGGTGAGGGTGGGGGTGTGGAATGCCTGGGGAACTGGATCTCCTTACCTCTGGGTCCCTGTGCAGGTGAGCCCTATCGTGTGTGTGTGTTTGTGTGTGTGTGTGGGTGTGTGAGCGTGTGTGGAATGCCTGGGGAACTGGATCTTCTCACCTCTGGGTCTCTGAGCAGGTGAGTCCTATCGCGCACACACGTGTGTGTGTGTGTGTGTGTCTGTGAATCTGAAATTGTGTGTGTGTGTATGAATCTGAAATCTGACCAGGTATGTGGCTGGCAGGCAGGATTTGAAAGGAGGGCAGAAGGATCATATTAATTTGAGATTTGAAAGAAGACAGCGTGTTTACAAAAGCGGGAGAACAGCGGGTTAAACATATGTTGGCGATCACGGTGAGGACGGCAGCTGAGGCTGGGCTGGCTCCGGTGTGAATTCTGTGGCATGTTGGTGTCTTTAAAACTGTCACAAAACCAGACACAGAAGGAAACAATGAGACTGAACCGACTCCGTGGTGGGGGCAGGGAGAGGAGGAAGCAGAGGCATCTGGGAGGTGGGGTCCTCGTGAGGCCACTTCATCTCCATCTCCATCCCAGCCACAGACGGAGGGTGAGGAACGGGGGTGGGGGGACTCACTCTCCCCCTACATCTTTCCAGCTGAAAGGAGTCTGCCCCTGGAGCCCTGGAGCAGTGGGGGGACCCTCACATACATAGCCCCCACTCGGGCTGTGCTGTGCTCTCTACTCCTCCCTACAGGCCTGCAAGGGAGTCATGATTATTTCTATCTAAGAGCTGAGAAAACTGAGTCCTGGAAAAACACATGGCCTTGGTCAGGGCTTTAGGGCCAGGAATTGAACTGTTCAGTTCAGTCCAGTCACTCAGTGGTGTCTGACTCTTTATGACCCCATGGACTGCAACACGCCAGGCCTCCCTGTCCGTCACCAACTCCTGGAGCTTACTCAAACTCATGTCCATCGCGTCGGTGATGCCATCCAACCATCTCACTCTCTGTCATCCCCTTCTCCTCCCGCCTTCAATCTTTCCCAGCATCAGGGTCTTTTCCAATGAGTCAGTTCTTCACATCAGGTGGCCAAAGTATTGGAGTTTCAGCTTCAGTCCTTCCAATGAACTGCTGCTGCTGCTGCTAAGTCGCTTCAGTCGTGTCCGACTCTGTGCGACCCCATAGACAGCAGCCCACTAGGCTCCACCGTCCCTGGGATTCTCCATGCAAGAACACTGGAGTGGGTTGCCATTTCCTTCTCCAGTGCGTGAAAGAGAAAAGTGAAAGGGAAGTCGCTTAGTTGTGTCCGACTCTTCGCGACCCCATGGACTGCAGCCCACCAGACTCCTCCGTCCATGGGATTTTCCAGGCAAGAGTACTGAAGTGGGGTGCCATTGCCTTCTCCAATGAACTGAGATCTGTTTAACTGCTCTCAGGATTCCTGGATGGTGTTTGGTTAAGAAACAGTGAATGAATGAATAAATGAATGAATCTTTCTCTCTGAGAGAGAGAAAGGAGGGAGGGAGGAAGGGAGAAGGAAGGGAAGAAAGAAATAATAAAACAGTCCCTATGCTTTGAGGTGGAATCTATGTCCAGGCACTAGTTCATGCCTTGAAGGGCAGTAACCAACCCATATTTTCTCCACCACACCCATCAATCCTGTAATAAATGGGGTTAAGCACTTTGATCTATTCTTTTGGAAAAATCAGTAGCAGCCAAGAGACAGTGGACCCTGGTGTCTTCTCACTCAGGAAGCAGCCTTTTTCTTGGGAAACAAACAGGAAGGAGATGGTCTGCACAGAGATTCTTTTGTTCCCCACCCTTCCCCCAACACACAGTCACTAAGTGCCAGCCTTGGTTTCGCTCAGCTGTAGCCCCGGGTTTGAGTATGAGCTCTGCCGTCCACTAGCCGGTTGGTTCTCCTCGCTCTCCCCTTCTGGACTTACCCTTTCACGCCCTCCTTTGTTCACTGAGCAGCCTTCATGCACATGGCTATCAGGTTGTTTTCTCATCACCAGGTCTTTGAGGTACAAATGTGCCCCCTGGATGTACCCCCTGGGTCTTCCTCTTGGTGGGTTGATTCCTTGTGTGCTACGTAATTGTCATCTGTACACTTACACTAAGCTTGTGTCCCATGGGTGTTCCACGTGCCCTAGGCTGTAGCTGTAGAGCCGTGGGAAGCTTACCTCCACTGGGGATCCCACGGCTTTCCTCTGGTCCCAGATTAGGTCGTTTATTAATTTTCCAGGATGTCTCCAAGGCTCCAGGCTTTCTACAGGAGCTTGCTGCTGCCCTGGGCTCCATTTCCTTTTCCACTCCTGACACAGGTGAAGGGCAAGGCTTTTTGCCTCTTTCACAGGCCAGTGGGCAGAAAATTTTCCCTATAAATTAAAAAAAAAGTATTTAGGTGCAATTGCTTTACAGTGTTGTGTTACTTTCTGCTGTGTGGCAAAGTGACGCAATTATAGATATACATATTCTTTTCCATTATGGTTTATTACAGGATGCTGTACAGTAGGACCCTGTTGTTTATCCAACCTATATATATATGGTTTGCATCTGCAAATCTCAGACTCACAGTCCACCTCCCACACCCCACCCTTGGCGACTATAAGTCTATTCTCTGTGTCTGTGAGTCTGTCTCATAGGCAAGTTCATTTGTGTCATATTTTAGATTCCACACACAACACACAAGTGATAATCATATATTTGTATTTCTCCTTCTGACTACTTTGCTTAGTATAATAATCTCTAAGTATGTGTGCATACTCAGTCACTCAGTCGCTCAGTCATGGCTGACTCTTTGCGACCCCATGGACTATATGCCACCAGGCTCCTCTGTCCATAGGATTTCCCAGGCAAGAAAACTGGAGTGGGTTGCCATCTCCTTCTTCAAGGGGTCCTCCAAACCCAGGGATCGGACCTTCATCTCCTGCATCACCTGTCTTGGTAAGTGGATTCTTTACCACTGAGCCACCTGGGAAATACCCTAGGTCCACCCTTTCTGCAAATGGCATTATTTCATTCTTTTTGATGGCTGAATAATATTCCAATGTGTGTGTGTGTGTGTGTGTGTGTGTGTGTGTGTGTGTACATACCACATCTTCTTTATCCATTCATCTGTCAGTGGACATTTAGGTTGTTTCCATGTCTTGGCTATTGCAAATAGTGCTGCTATGAGTGTTGAGGTGCACCTATAAGTTTTGATAGGTAGAGTTTCTGTCCTTGTTTACTTGTAAGTGTGGCCCTTTCTGATTTCCATGACAGTGTCTTCTTGGACCCATCATAATCTGGAAATGTCTTTGCAACTAGATCCATTTTTCCTTTACAGTTCCCGTGTTTGTACTGTCATCTTATGTTGCTTTATCTGTGGCCTGATTCTTCCACCACAGATTTCTTCGAGGGTAAAAGTTCCCTTCTAACCTTGGGCTTTGGCTCCAATCTACAAGTTTTGATAGAAAGTGTTCTCCAACTCAGGCAATCTAACAGTTGTTGCAATTTCATCTTTGATCTTCCCTGGATTTATAAGTGCTTTACTTCCCAAGGTTTTTTTTCTCTTCTTTACCTTCTGTCAGTTCTACCAGACTTTTAGAGTGGATTCTAACTAGAAAGGACAACTAGAGAGTCGTCTAGAGATGGTTTATTTAAGTTGAATGTTTAAATAAATTGACAGTGCCTGATGGTCAGTATACAAGATGGGGATCCAGTGGCCAAGCTGGAACTTCTGCTCCAGGCCTGACTTAGTCATATCACTTGGGTGATCCAGCTCCGCAAAGGTCTCAGGGCCTCTGGCTGTTCATCAGGAACATGGTGGCAGAGAGTCCCGGGCAGAGCCATCCTGGTACTCCTTTCTCTTAGCAAATACTTGCCTGTGGCTCCTGGCTTTATGGAGGTAGCTCAGTTCCTGCCCATTGTGTTCAGATGGCCCAAGGCTCCCACCAGCCCCTTTCCCAGGGAGCCCCTCAACCTCAGGTCCTGCTCACTGTCCCAACCCCAAACTCCCTGTTTATCTAGTCCCTGGGGTTTCCTCTTTTATTGGCTTTGAACTCAGCTGGGCATTTACATTTTGGAGGGTTATAATATATCAAGCATTTTAATGTGTGTAGAAAAGAAGAGATTTCCAATATTGACCCAATGTATGACATTAACTAGAAGTTTCTGGTGTGATTAACTTTGTATCTTTGAACAAGACACTTAACTTCTCTGACACTGTCTTTTCGTCTATAAAATAAGTAGGTCCTATGATAGTAATATCTACAAAATGGGTTGTTATGAATTATGTGAGACGGGCATGTAAAGAATTAAGCATATACGGTGCCTAGAATATAGTCAATGTCTTATAAGTGGTAGGTATGATTATCATTTCTGCTCCTGTTTTACATATAAAGATCTTGAGCTCGAAGAGATGAACTTGCCTGAAGTCACTCAGCTGGTCAATGGATTAAACCTCAAATGTCTGAGTCTTGTCATCCCAGGAGCTAAGCATATGAGTGAAGAGGTCTTTAGAATGACTGGGGCCCAAGTCACCATCTGAATATACCCTCATAAGGGACCCACAGTGAGAACTGCCTAGCAGAAGCCAGGCAGTCCCCAGATTCATGAGCAAAGTAAACAATGGCTGTTATTGTGAGTCAGTGTGGGGAACAGTGGTCACACAGCAGTAGACAGCATCAACACTGTCTTGTTGCTCACTAGGCACAGTTAAGTCCTGGGCAGACAGCATGGCATCATCTGTTCATTTGTCCATTTACTCAGCAAACAGAGTTCGAGTCCCATCTGTGCTACAGGCTCTTTGCTAGGCACGGAGGACTCAGTGGTAAACAAGACAGGCAAGATAGGAAACAGACAAATAAATAAAAAAGGAAAATACCTGGTAGTGATAAATGCCAGGACGAAAATAAAGCTTAATGAGACAGAGTGACTAATGGAGTCTTTTCAACTTAAGTGATCAGGGAAGTTTCCTCGGAGGCATTTAAGGTAAGATGAAGGTCAGGAGGGAGTAAGAGCTGGCAGCAGAAAATGCCAGGCAGAAAGAATTGCCAGTGGAACTGCCCTACAGTGGGAGTGAGTTTGGCATCCTTCAGAGGCTGGCATGGCCACAGCGCAGTGAATGTGGGAGTAAGAGGCAGGAGAGGAACGCCAAGAGGTGTGCAGGGGCATAGCATGTAGGGCTCTGTAGACCAAGGAAAAGATTTCAGATTTTTTTTCCAAATGCAATGAGAAGGCACTAGTAGGTATTTTAACAGGGTGATGTGTCTGTAAGAATCAGTTGGCGATGCTGGTATAGCAAATAAACCCCCAGATCTCAGTGGCTTCCCACAATAGAAGTTTACTTTCTTCTTACATATAGTCTACAGTGTGTCTACAGGATCTCGTCTACTTGGCACCTTAGAAGCTCAGGCTGCCTCCCATCTTGTGGCTCCAGCATCTTGTAGCTTCAAGATCAATGTGATGTCATCTACCCAGGAACAGGTAGAAAGAGAAGAAGGGATGGGAAAGGCACACCAGATACTTACCTCCCATAACCTGGAACTAGTACAAATCACTTTGCTCACATCCCATTGGCCAGAACTAGTCACATGGCCAAGCTAACCATCAGGGAGGCTGGGAATGTGAAAGAGCACACAGATCTATCTGAGAGCTCCAAATATTCTCCACCACAGGTAGTAATAGGATCTGATTTATATTGCAAGTTGGCACTCTGGTTGCAACGAAAAAAATGTGAATCATGAGTAGTGGGGAGCCAAGCTATGGTTAGGTTCTGAAATGGTAGGTTAACTTCTTTCCCTTTGATCTTGTCGCTTGTGGCCTTAAATGCTGGGCAAACTTTACCTCCTTGAACAAAATATTCACTGAAAGTTGTGTCCTGAAGGAATGTTCAGATCAAAGCTGCAGTCTGGAGTGCAAATCCAAATGTTTAGCTCACACCAGTTAGGATGGCCATCATCAAAAAGTCTACAAATAACAAATGGTGGAGAGTGTGTCTGTGTGTATGATGCATGTGCATGTATGATCTGTGTAAAGTTGTTAACTGTCTTTTCTAGTAATGTTCTGTATTGTGCTATTATTTCCTTCCCATTTATAAATATTAAGATGCCTTTTTAAAATGAAATGATGGTGACACTATCTACTTATGAGGCAAAATAACTCTTTGTTGGTTTCCAAATTAGTTGTGGAATTGACCAATCCAGGATCCCAAATTCTGGGAATCAGGGCCTTCCTGATGAAACATTTGGAATTTGTTTTGGCTTTTTATTGGAGTACAGTTGATTTACAATGTTGTGTTAGTTTTAGGTGTACAGCAAGGTGATTCAGTTTTATGTATATATTATACAATTTTTTCAGAGTCTTTTCTGTTATAGTTTATTACAAGATATTGAGTACAGTTCCCTTTGCTATATAGTAGGTCCTTGTTGCTTACCTGTTTTTATATAGTAGTGTGTATCTATTATTCCCAAACTCCTAATGTATCCCCCCACCATTTTCCCCTTTGATAACCGTGTGTTTGTTTTCTAGGTCTATGAGTCTCTTTTGCAAATAAGTGTATTTGTATTATTCTTTTAGTTTCCACATGTAAGTTATATTATATGTTTGTCTGTGCGTATTTGGTATTGGTGTGCTTTCTGAATTGCCTGTGAGAATCTTTTATCATCATCCAATAAGGGAGCTATTTGAAGTTGCCTGTGTGAGAAGCTGCTTGAGGCAACTTACCCCTTTTCATTCAAAGAATCATCCTCAAAACTTTCAATTTGGGAGTCACAATTGAAGTCACTGTGGTCTTCTTTTACTGTGATACCTCAATCTTATGTTATGCACCTCTCGATGGGTCACTTGACAGTCCTCTTATTGTGAAAACTCCCTGCCAGTTTGAGGTCTTTCCTCTTAGGGCTCCCAGTGTGACTTTTGTGCTCACCACGTAGCTTAAACTTGAAGCCAGAGCTTTCCAGACTCTGCATTCACATTCATTGCTGCTGCTGCTGCTAAGTCGCTTCAGTCGTGTCCGACTCTGTGCGACCCCATAGATGGCAGCCCACCAGGCTCTGCCGTCCCTGGGATTCTCCAGGCAAGAACACTGGAGTGGGTTGCCATTTCCTTCTCCAGTGCATGAAAGTGAAAAGTGAAAGTGAAGTCGCTCAGTCGTGTCTGACTCTTAGCGACCCCATGGACTGCAGCCCACCAGGCTCCTCCGTCCATGGGATTTTCCAGGCAAGAGTACTGGAGTGGGGTGCCATTGCCTTCTCCACACATTTATCAGGTCCAGCCATGTTCCTGGGATTCGGTAACAAATAGGCAGAAATGTAATTCTGCTTATGTGATGCCACATTGTCCTTACTTTTCTCATTTCCCTGTTTGCATTTCCTGTCTCATTGACAAGCACTGGCCCATGAACTGTATTTGGAGGCAGCAGGCCTGGGTGAACAACAGCAGCCAAGGTCCAGAACCAAACACAGAGGTAGGAACCAGGATGCCAAGAGCCAAGGGTGGCCACGTAGGCAAAGGGCAGGAGTCCGGGTGACTACAGAAGGGTTGGACACATGTGTTGGGGATTGGTGACAGGCCACAACAGGCCTGCAGGGTGAGATGGGGGGCTCAGTGAGGCTTCTCAGACCCTGCAGGAGCTGGCAGGGCTCCACACTCTTCTTCTGCCTTCCCTCACGTGGCTGGCTCCAATCAGACTGACCTCCCGGTCACCCACACACAAGGCCTCCTTCTCCTGTTCCTGTGCTCTCTGTCCTTTCTGACCGGTTCACCCCATTTCTGTGCCCCGACTTCACCATTTTCTGCGTGGCCAACTTGTACGCCTCCTTCAAACGGAACATGCTCTGTCTTCTTCCACACAGATAAAAAGAAATTCAGCACACAGTGGAGGCACCTCCTTTACTGCCTTAGCCTTGAGGCTCACACAATAGATGTGACATAGGAGAGAGGAAGAGGGGGCAAAGATGGCTCCCGGGTTTCTGTCTGAACAATTGGAAAGGTAGAGTTTCTAGCAGTTGAGCCGAGAAGACTGAGGAAGGGGCGGGTTGGGAAGCGACTGTCAGGGACTGAGTTTCAGATGTGGTACATTTGATTAAGATGGTAACATTTTGTGTGTGTGGCAAAGTCATGAGGCATGCAGGATCTTAGTTCCCCAACCAGGGATTGAACCCATGTCCCCTGCATTGGGAGCACAGAGTCCTAACCACTGGATTGCCAGGAAAGTCCCTAGATGTGGCCCATTTGAGATGCCTGCTAGGCATTCAAGTGGGCATGTCGGATACTCTTTTGGATACACATGTTTGGAGTTCAGGGAGGAGGACCAGGTTAGGGACATAAATTTCAGCATCATCAGCATAAGGCTGATATTTAAAGTCATTTTCTGCATGCGCTTATGTGGAATGTGGCTTCCAAAGGCCCTCAGCCTGGGACATCAGAGCCTTCCAGCTGGCCTTGGGCATCACAACCCCACTGTTGCGTCTCCAACCATGTGCCCCTCATAGCAGCTCTAGCAGCACCACTCTGCATACGTCCATAACTCTCCTTCTTCACCTGTCACTGATGGCTCCTTATTCTTCAAAAACCAACACCCTTTTTCTTGGTACCTTTTTTGGAAGAATGAATATTCCTATTGTCACTGTTACAACACTTTGACTGTGTATACTAAAACCCTAGGGCAAATTACTTCATACTGTATTATTAATATAATACCTGTGTCATTGATAAACATTTTGAAATATTACCCAAGGTGTTTTCTCCTTGGCAGTTCCTCTGGCATCTCAACCTGAGCCTCTTCCCTCTTTAAAGCATCTTCTCTGAGGCTTAATAGCTCAGAGAAGTAATACAAAACAAAATCAACAAATAAATAGCAAAAAAAAAAAAAGAATTCTTGATTTTGAATTTTCAAGTTTCACATTAAAAAAAAAAATCCATAGCATCAAGGGAATAGGAGAAAAAGCCACAAATTGGGAGAAAATATTTGCAAATGACAGGGCCTGACCTGTGGAAACAGGTCAATAGATATGAGCCTGCCCTGTGCCCTAAGTTATTTGGTTCAGGGTAGACCTGACCCTACTAGGTCTTTCAGATTCCTGCCCTCCCACCCCCACTGCTGCCATTACTCTGAAACTGGGGCTTAGAGATGCTTGTTCATGTCTGCAGGTCACTGGAACTAATAAGATAACAGTACAATTCAGTTCAGTCACTCAGCCATGTCTGACTCTTTGCAACCCCATGGACTGCAGCATGCCAGGCTTCCCTGTCCATCACCAACTCCTGGAGCTTGCTTAAACTCATGTCTATCAAGTCAGTGATGCGATCCAACCATCTCATCCTCTGTTGTCCCCTTCTCCTCCTGCCTTCAATTTTTCCCAGCATCAAGGTCTTTTCCAATGAATCAGTTCTTCACATCAGGTGGCCAAAGTATAGCATCAGTCCTTCAAATGAATATTCAGGACTGATTTCCTTTAGGATGGACTTGTTTGATCTCCTTGCAGTCCCAAGGATTCTCAAGAGTCTTCTCCAACACCACAGTTCAGAAATATCAATTCTTTGGCACTCAGCTTTCTTTATGGTCTAACTCTCACATCCATACATGACTACTGGAAAAACCACAGCTTTGGCTAGACGGACCTTTGTTGGCAGAGTAATGTCTCTGCTTTTTTAATATGCTGTTTACGTTGGTCATAGCTTTTCTCCCAAGGACAAATGTCTTAATTTCATGGGTGTAGTCACCATCTGCAGTGATTTTGGAGCCCAAGAAAATAAAGTCTGTCACTGTTTCCATTGTTTCCACACCTATTTGCCATAAAGTGATGGGACTGGATGTCATGATCTTCACTTTTTGAATGTTGAGTTTTAAGCCAGCTTTTTCATGCTCCTCTTCTACTTTCATCAAGAGACTCTTTAGTTCCTCTTCGCTTTCTGCCATAAGGTTTGTGTCATCTGTGTATCTGAGGGTTATTGATATTTCTCCCAGCAATCTGATATAATATACACAGGCTATATGGTAACATCACAGCAGCCCCATTAGACTGAACAGGGAGGAGAGAAAAGATGAGAGGCAGACACAGGAAGAAGGAGTAACAGGAGGAAACAAGACTTTGGAATTGCCTGCCTTGTGACTGCAGCCTTGAGAATCCCCATTTGTTCCATGACTTCTCTTTTTTTTTTGCCGAAGCTGGCTTTAGTGCATTTCTGTTACTGATGGCCAAATGATTATTGACTTGGCAGTGACCGAATCCCCTCCAGACTGTGAGCATTTTGAGGGCAAAACTGCCTCTGTTCATCTCTCTAAATCCAGAAGCTGGCCAGGACTCCCAGTGAGGGATTGAAGGAACAACCATTCTTTATAGAGTAGCAGGGCTCTGTCCATCAGACTGTTCTCCAGGGCTCCAGGAATCATGTTGCAGAGTTTTGTACAGTGAAGTTCCAAGCATTTGATTTGGAGTTTGGCTTCCAACCCTCCTACTTACTGCAATGTGACTTAGGAAGCCCCAGTTTCCATAGCTTTAACATGTGGATCCCCGTTCCTGGTTTACAGCCTTGATATTGGTATGGAGTGAAATAATTTCTGCAGAAGTACCTAGCCCCATGCCTGGCACAGAGGAAATGCCCAGTGAATGGAAATTGGCATGATTTATAACTTCTATTGAGAACTGACCTTATCCATTCAAGAAATATTTGTTGAGTACATACTGTGCCCTGGAGTAGTGAAGAGAGAGACAAGACCCTTGAGGTACCCGCTTTCATAAAGGTTACAGTCAAAAGAAAAGGAAGTGGCTTTTTTCCTCATTGCCTTCTGTATTCCAGTGCTCCGGGTCAGGCTCCTCTTGATCAGGGAGGGTATTGAAAGACTCACACTTTGGATCTGTCATGATGCGGTGCCTCTGTGTAATAAAAGCAATTCTGCACGTGGTTATGGTTTCTTAGTTTCAACAGCACCATTTGTGGTTACGCCATGTTTATTTTTCACATCCTTCCAGTTAAACTCTTGTGAGAGAGAGCCAGCCACGTTTATACACCTGTCCCACAAATGTGCTCCTCCCACCTGCCTGTCTTCTGCTCCCACAAGCATCTGGGTTCAACCTGAGAGCACCGATCAGATTAAACACTGTGCAGATCAGGGGAGAGTTCTGTTTAGCTAGCCAGGCTGGTAAATGATGAGAGGTTACCCTCCCTCTCAAGGCAGAATCGATACATTCTAGTTCCTACCGATCCATACCAGAGAACAGCCTTAGGAGTAATGATGCATTCATTAATTGAGAGAACACTTAAGGAGGGCCAAAAAGGATAAAAGTGATCAGTGGTGATCTCAGGTTCAGGATGCTGGCTACTTGGTCTCCAATCTGCATGGGCTTGGTCTGGCGAGCAGATACTGCCAAGCTGTTCCCAGTACTCTGCTCAACTCTCTCAGAACGAATACTCTTTGTGACATTGACCACCCTTAGGGATCTCATCACATCTGAAATACACTGACCATTTTTTCCCCCTGATAATAATGGTTATATATGTTCATTATTAAAATTAAAAAAAATCTTAATGGCCTTCCTCCCTAATAAGGAAATAGTGATTATTTTTATTTTATTTTTTCCTTAGCTTCTGTTGTTGTTCAGTTGCTAAGTCGTGTCCAACTCTTTGTGACCCCATGGACTGCAGCACACCAGGCTTCCCTGCCCTTCACTGTCTCTTCTGGAGTTTGTTCAAACTCATGACCATTGAGTTGGTGATGCCATCCAACCAAATATGATGATTTGATAGATGTATATATTGTGCAGTGATTACCACAATTACCACAATAGCACATCCGTCACCTTTTACGGTTATCATTTTGTGTGTGTGACACAAGAACTTATAAGGTCTACCCTCTTAGCATCTTTCTAGTATATAATACAGTATGGTTAACTGTAGTCACCATGCTGTACATTAGATCCTTAGTACTTACTCATCTTACAACTGGAAGTTTAAATCCTCCCACCCTGCCCCTGGCAACCACCAATCCACTCTCTGTTTCTATGAAATGTCTTTTTATATTCCACCTATAAGTGAGCTCAGACAATACCTGTCTTTCTCTGTCTGACTTACTTCACTGAGCATGATATCCTCAAGTTTCATCCAAGTTGTCACAAATGGTAGGATTTCCTTCATTTTATGGCTGAATAATATTCCATTTTACATATCTATGTCTATATCTATCTCACACTTTCTTTATCCATTCGTCCATCACAGGCACTTAGGCTTTTCCCATGTCCTGGCTGTCGTGGATAATGCTGCAATGAACATGAGAGTGCAGATAACCTTTTTGAGAACTTTTTTTCGTGTCTTTTGGATATCTATCCAGAAATGAGATTACTTGTATTTCTCTTTAATTTTCTGAGGAACCTCCATACTGTTTGCCAAGGGAATAGTGATTTTTATTGGCCAGGCAAAATGGGCAGCCTCAGGCAGTGACCGACAAAACCAGTTCCCTAGCTTCCTTTACAGTTAGGAATAGCCAAGTGACCCATTTCTGACCCATTGGATCACAGCAGGTCTGCTAGGTAGTTTCTGGGGAAGATTTTGCTATTCACCCCATCCCCCATCCTGCCATGAAAGAAGAGGCCATGACACTGAGGCTGGAGGAGCCACTTTGTGCCCATGAGGCAACAAACATGAGTGTAAAAGACAACCCCTTGAGGAGGTCAACAAAGCATGGAAGGACATGTATTCTTTTTTCTTTTTTAATTTTTATTTTTATTTTAGCTGTGCTGGGTCTTTGTGGCTATGCAAGGGCTTTCTCTAGTTGCAGGCTCTAGAGTGCAGGCTCAGTAGTTGTGGTGTATGGGCTTAGTTGCCCTGCAGCATTTGGAATCTTCCCAGACCAGGGATTGAACTCATGTCCCTGGCGTTGGCAGGTGCATTCTTAATCACTGGATCACCAGGGATGTCTAGGACATGATTCTTATTGTCTTCATTTTCTTGTAACAAGAAGACTGGAGGTAGATACTCCTCGCCAGTAAAAATAAATGCTTATTATTCAAGTTCCTGTTGGTTGGGTGTTCTATTTTTTGCATCCAGATTCATAAATATGCTAAAATATAGACATACAGATGTTCCTTGACTTATGGTTCAGCTTAACAATTTTTCAACTTTATGGTGATGCAAAAGTGATTTGCATTCAGTAGAAACCATGGGCTTCCCAGGTAAAGAATATGCCTGCCAAAGTAGGAGCAGCAGGAAATGTGGGTTCTATCCCTGGGTTGGGAAGATCCTCTGGAGTAGGAAATGGCAACACACTTCAGCGTTCTTGCCTGGAAAATTCCATGGACAGAGGAATCTGGGGAGCTACAGTCTATGGGGTCACCAAGAGTCAGTCACAACTGAGCACACACTCATATAGTCATTCAGTAAAAACTGGACGTAAGATTTCAAATTTCGCTCTTGTTCCAGGCTAGTGCCGTGCGGGAGGATCCTCCCTAGTGATGCTAGGCAGTGGCCGTGACCCCCACTCCGTCAGCCACTGGGTCACAAGGGTAAACAACTAGTACACTTACAGCCATTCTATAATCATACAATGGCTCTGTTTTTCACTTTCAGTACAGTGTTCAGTAATTTACATGAGCTATTCAACAGTTCTTTTTAATAAAATGGGCTTTGTGTTAAATGATTTTGCCCAATGATAAGCTAATGGAAGTGTTCTGAGCACTTTAAGGTAGGTTGGGCTAAGTTTTGATGTTAGGTGATGTATTAAATGCATTCTTGACTTATGAGATTTTCAACTTATGGATTTTTAAATATTTTTTATTTAAAAAAAATATTTATCTATTTGACCATGCTAGGTCTTAGTGGTGGCACGGGATCTTCGATCTTTGTTGTGGAACTCAGGATTTTTAGCTTAAGCTTGCAAACTCTTAGTTATAGCATGTGGGGTCTAGTTCTCTAACCAGGCATAGAACCCAGGCCCCCTGCATTGGGAGTGCGGAGTGTTAGACTCTGGACCAGCAGGGAAGTTCCTCAACTTATAGCGAATTTATCAGGGTGTTTTATGATGTACCCCATCATAAGACAAGGAAATCTGTATTTGTTTTGCTT
Organism: Okapia johnstoni; assembly: GCA_024291935.2. Lineage (NCBI taxonomy): Eukaryota > Metazoa > Chordata > Mammalia > Artiodactyla > Giraffidae > Okapia > Okapia johnstoni. The sequence goes on along the minus strand of CM044306.1, from coordinate 44,614,576 downwards.
CCCAGCTTGTGGGATCTTAGTTCCTTGATCAGGGATTGAACCATCACTCACAGCAATGAAAGCATGGAGTCCAAACCACTGAACTGCCAGGGAATTCCCAAGGATGATCTGTAGATACAATAAAACAGAAGATGAAAGTCTCTGTTCTTGCTCCAGATATAGACACTGTTAAAGTTTGGTATAGATTTTTCTAAGTATTGTTTGCATATATTAGTACATATAAATAATCACAAATACATATAAAATTAATGGGCTCATAGAATAAATGCATTCTGTTTTATAACCTGCTTTTTTTTTTTATTAACAAAATACCGTGGCTTATTTCTGTCTGTGCTGCTTTTTTTTTTTAACAACTTAATCTTCTATTGCTACACATTTAGGATGTATCCAATATTTTCTCATTATAAGCAATACTGAAACAATTATCCTTGAACATGCATTGTTAGACATGGACAAAGGGTATGCACATAGTAAATGTTGATATATCCATCTATTAAATGTTTATTGAAGGGCTAGTATATGTGGCACATTTATGCTTGATGAACAGGTGCTTTGGTGGGGTTTATAGTCTGGGGGGGGGAGACTGACAGTTGAATAGGTAAACAAAGAGTTGTTGTTTAGTTGCTAAGTCATGTCTGACTCTTTGCGACCACAAGGACTATAACCCACCAGGCCCCTCTGTGCATGGGATTTCCCAGGCAAGAATACTAGAGTGGGTTGCCATTTCTTCCTCCAGGCAATCTTCCCAACCCAAAGATTAAACCTGTGTCTCCTGCATTGGCAGGTGGAGTCTTTACCACTGAGCCACAAGGGAAATCCAAACGACTAGTAAATAGTTACACATTGTGATAAGCGATAAGCAGGAAATGAACTGATATGGTATGAAAACACTGGGGACCTAACTTAAATAGATGACCAGTGAAGGCCTCCAAGGAGGTGACATTTAAGCTGAGTTTAAGGATGAGAAGAGCCTAGGAGGAGTGCTCTAGGTGAAATCCCCCAGGGAAGAAAAACTTTGATGTTTAAGGATCTAAAAGGCAATGGGTGTGACTAGAACAGCTGAGAAGGAGATGAAGGGAGGGCAAGGTCTAGACAAGACAAGATCATGTAGGTCATATTGGAGTGTTTGAATTTATTTTATGGAAACTCACAGGAGAGCTTTAAGAGAGGGAGTGACTTGCTATATTTTATTGTTATTATTATTTAATGATCACTCTGGTTGCTATTTTCCATTGTTTGGATGGAGTCAAAGCCAGATCAGTAAAAAATTCATTGAAGTGGTCTAAGCAAGATGATATGATTTGGAGTGGAATATTAGATATATGCAAATAGATCAGTGGATAGAAACAAAGCATTTATAGGCAGGCATTGCAGGTGGATTCTTTACCAACTGAGCTATCAGGGAAGCTGAACTTATACTAGTGGCCCACAATTTTATTTACTGAAGTTTTACATTATATTTTAATATATAGGGGACTGGAATGCAAAAGTAGCAAGTCAAGAAACACCAGGAGCAACAGGCAAATTTGGCCTTGGAGTACAGAATGAAGCAGGGCAAAGGCTGATAGAGTCCTGCCAAGAGAACACACTGGTCATAGCAAACACCCTCTTCCAAAAACAGAAGAGAAGACTCTACACATGGACATCACCAGATGGTCAACACCGAAATCAGATTGATTATATTCTTTGCAGCCAAAGATGGAGAAGCTCTATACAGTCAGCAAAAACAAGACCGGGAGCTGACTGTGGATCAGATCGTGAACTCCTTATTGCCAAATTCAGACTGAAATTGAAGAAAGTGGAGAAAACCACTAGACCATTCATGTATGACCTAAATCAAATCCCTTATGACTATACAGTAGAAGAGAGAAATAGATTTAAAGGACTAGATCTAATAGACACAGTGCCTGATGAACTATGGATGGAGGTTCAAGACATTGTACAGGAGACAGGAATCCAGACCATCCCCAAGAAAAAGAAATTCAAAAAAGCAAAATGGCTGTCTGAGGAGGCCTTACAAATAGCTGTGAAAAGACGGGAAGTGAAAAGCAAAGGAGAAAAGGAAAGATAAACCCATTTGACTGCAGAGTTCCAAAGAATAGCAAGGAGAGATAAAGGAGCCTTCCTCAGTGATCAATGCAAAGAAATAGAGGAAAACAACAGAATGGGAAAGACTAGAGATCTCTTCAAGAAAATTAGAGATACCAAGGGAACATTTCATGCAAAGATGGGCTCAATAAAGGACAGAAATGGTATGGACCTAACAGAAGCAGAAGATATTAAGAAGAGGTGGCAAGAATACACAGAAGAATTGTACAAAAAAGTTCTTCATGACCCAGACAACCACAATGGTGTGATCACTCACCTAGAACCAGACATCCTGGAATGTGAAGTCAAGTGGGCCTTAGGAAGCATCACTACAAACAAAGCTAGTAGAGGTGATGGAATTCCAGTTGAGCTATTTCAAATCCTGAAAGATGACGCTGTGAAAGTGCTGCACTCAATACGCCAGCAAATATGGAAAACTCAGCAGTGGCCACAGGACTGGAAAAGGTCAGTTTTCGTTCCAATCCCAAAGAAAGGCAATGCCAAAGAATGCTCAAACTACCGCACAATTGCACTCATCTCACATGCTAGTAAAGTAATGCTCAAAATTCTCCAAGCGAGGCTTCAGCAATACGTGAACCATGAACTTCCAGATGTTCAAGCTGGTTTTAGAAAAGGCAGAGGAACCAGAGATCAACTTGCCAACATCCGCTGGATCATCGAAAAAGCAAGAGAGTACCAGAAAAACATCTATTTCTGCTTCATTGACTATGCCAAAGCCTTTGACTGTGTGGATCACAATAAACTGTGGAAAATTCTGAAAGAGATGGGAATACCAGACCACCTGACCTGTCTCTTGAGAAACCTGTATGCAGGTCAGGAAGCAACAGTTAGAACTGGACATGGAACAACAGACTGGTTCCAAACAGGAAAAGGAGTACGTCAAGGCTGTATATTGTCACCCTGCTTATTTAACTTATATGCAGAGTACATCATGAGAAACACTGGGCTGGATGAAGCACAAGCTGGAATCAAGATTGCCGGGAGAAATATCAATAACCTCAGATATGCGGATGACACCAGAAAGTGAAGAAGAACTAAAGAGCCTCTTGATGAAAGTGAAAGAGGAGAGGGAAGAAGTTGGCTTAAAGCTCAACATTCAGAAAACAAAGATCATGGCATCCGGTCCCATCACTTCATGACAGATAGATGGGGAAACAGTGGGAACAGTGTCAGACTTTATTTTTTGGGGCTCCAAAATCACTGCTGATGGTGATTGCAGCCATGAAATTAAAAGATGCTTACTCCTTGGAAGGAAAGTTATGATCAACCTAGATAGCATATTAAAAAGCAGAGACATTACTTTGCCAACAAAGGTCCGTCTAGTCAAGGCTATGGGTTTTCCAGCAGTCATGTATGGAAGTGAGAGTTGGACTATAAAGAAAGCTGAGCATCGAAGAATTGATGCTTTTGAACTGTGGTGTTGGAGAAGACTCTTGAGAGTCCCTTGGACTGCAAGGAGATCCAACCAGTCCATCCTAAAGGAGATCAGTCCTTGGTGTTCATTGGAAGGACTGATGTTGAAGCTGAAACTGCAATACTTTGGCCACCTGATGTGAAGAGCTGACTCATTGGAAAAGACCCTGATGCTGGGAAAGATTGAGGGCAGGAGGAGAAAGGGACAACAGAGGATGAGATGGCTGGATGGCATCACCGGCTCAATGGACATGGGTTTGGGTGGACTCTGGGAGTTGGTGATGGACAGGGAGGCCTGGCATGCTGCGATTCATGGGGTCGCAAAGAGTCAGACACAACTGAGCAATTAAACTGAACTGAACTGAAAATGAGAATGCCCTTAGTGTTTCACCATTAAATATGTTTATGGATGGCTTCTGATAAGTAAACTTTGTCATGTTAAGAAGCTTAAATATTCTTCCTAGTTTATTATTGAGGGTTGTTTTGTTTTAAGAAAATTATAAGCTACTGGTGTTGAATTTATCAAATATTTTAAAGTGTCTCTTCTGTTGATAATATCCTGTGATTTATTTTTCTTTACCAATGAAGTGAATTTACAGAGTCACTAATGTTGAATCACCCTTGTACTTTTGGAATAAATCTTGCCAGTTTACTGTGGATTTTGACTTGTTTTAGAGCAAATTGGATTCAGATTGCTAAAATTTTATTTAGTAGTTTTGTAACTACTATATACTTAAGCAGATTGGTCTATAAAAGTAATGATTCACAGGTTAGAGATTAATTGGTGAACTTTGAAAAGGTGGCTCTGGCTCAGATGAGTTTGGGAAATACCAGGTTTCTTTACTCTTGGACATCACAGAGACCTTAATAATACTTATTGTGATTCTTTAAAAGGTAGACTATACGTGGCATGCAGCACTTTCTCAAGTTATTTGACTGCAGAACCTCCTTTTCAAAAAAACATATATTCAATTCTCTGGGGACTACTAGTGTTCTGAAACTGGCCTGTAATTCTCCTTTTTGGTATTATCTCTGTCAGTTTTGGTATCATTTATGCTAAAGTTGGGAAGTGAAATGGAAAACTTTTTTCTTCTGTGTAACAGTTTAAATAACAGAGATTATTTGTCCCTTAATGGTTTGATAGAACTTGCCTGTAAAACCATCTGAACCAGTGGCATTTCTGAGTGATAAAAATGCTTGGAATGCACACACTAGGAAGGCTTCCCCATAGGACAGTTTCCTCAACAATCAGTTCTGCGGAACACCTTTTTCTTTTCTTTTTTTACAGGATCAAACAGCTCTTTTAGAAAAGCCTAGGATGTATGGAAATTAGACTTGCTGCTGCTGCTGCTGCTGCTGCTAAGTCGCTTCAGTCGTGTCCGACTCTGTGCGACCCCATAGACGGAAGCCCACCAGGCTCCCCCGTCCCTGGGATTCTCCAGGCAAGAATACTGGAGTGGGTTGCCATTTCCTTCTCCAATGCATGAAAGTGAGAAGTGAAAGTGAAGTCGCTCAGTCGTGTCCGACTCTTAGCGACCCCATGGACTGCAGCCTACCAGGCTCCTCCGTCCATGGGATTTTCCAGGCAAGAGTACTGGAGTGGGGTGCCATTGCCTTCTCCGAATTAGACTTGAGACGTTAGCAAATTGATACTAATCAGTCCTGCATGGTCCTCATCTCTAACAAACGGCATGCTGGCACTGCCGCAGGGTGCCTTGCTGGGGCTGTGTGGGGCATTTTTGGTTAAGGGTGCAGAGCTGGCACTACCGACTAGCCACTCGAGCTGAAGGCCACGCTCTGGATCCCTCTCCTCATCCAGTTCCATTTTATCCTCTGGCTTGTACCTTTTCCCAAGTACTGTAGGGCCATAGGTCATCTTAAACTTCTAGATACTTCCCCTAAGCCAGCTTCACAGTCCTGGCTCTGGACCTCTGTGAGTAGCATAAGAGGGAGACAGATATTGCTAGGAATTTGGGGTCCATTTGAGAGGCCTGTATTGGCACTGGGGACTGCAGCCAGGCTAAGCTTGGGTGGTGGGGTCTCCAGAACCTGAGCTAGCTGAGCTGAAAGATTGGTCTGGGGTCCCGTAAAGCATAGGAGGGCTGAGTGTCCCCGCAAGAGGCATGGGGGTGTGTGGGGGGTGTGTGTGACTGTGTGTGTCCCTGTTCCTGCAAGAGGCATGTGGGTGTGTGTGGGTGTGTAACGTTTATCTCAGGTTCCAAGAGGCCTGGGGGCTTCCGGAAAAGCATAGGAAGGCTGGGTGATCCTGCAAGAGGGGGGTGTGTGTGTGTGTGTCCCTGTCCCTGCAAGAGGCATGTGGGTGTGTGCGGGGTGTGTGTGGGTATGTAACGTTTATCCCAGGTTCCAAGAGGCCTGGGGGCTTCCAGGGATGTAAGGACTGGTGGAGGGTATAGTGATATAGTGAGGCCTAGGAGAGCGGAGAGGACTGCGGGTCCCTGGAAGAGACCAGCTTGGGGGAGGGGGAAATCGGGGCCCAGGCTCCAAGAGGCCGGGGGGTCCCTCGGGTCTGGACTGCGCTGGGGGGCCGCTGCGGACTCTTTGAGAGGCCGGGTCGGCGGCGCCAGGGCCCTCCCCAGGCTAACGGGCCCGGCCGTGGGGGAGGCCGGCGGGGGAGGCGGGGTGCCGACCGGGCGTTGGCGCGGGCTCCGGACGCGAGGGCTCGCGCTCCCTCCTCCCGCCCGAGCCAGCCTCAGGCGCCCGGCGCCTCCCCCGGAGCCAGAGCCAGAGCCGGGAGGCCCGGAGCCCGGCTTGCCGCCGCGGCCCGCGGAGGGAGCCGCAGCCGCCGTTGTTAACGCCGCCGCCGCCGCCAGGCCGCGCCCCGCCCCTGCCGCCGCCGCCGCCGCCGCCGCCGCTCCCCGGTGAGGCTCGCGCTCGAGCTGCCGGCCCCGCCGCCTGGGCCCCGGGCCCGGCCCCTTCCGCGCCGCCCGGGCGATGAGAAGCTGCTTCTGCGTGAGACGGAGCCGGGACCCGCCACCGCCGCTCCAGCGGGGAACAGTTAAGTGAGGGCGGGCGGGCCGGGCGCCGCGGAGGCTCGGCCGAGCCGGCCCTGCTGCTTCAGGGGACGGGCGGGCGCGGAACCCGGGCCGAGGGGCGGGCGGACGGGCGGAGCCGGGCTGCGCCGAGGCCTTGCGGGCTCCGTGCCCGGCCAGCCGCGGGGACAGGCCGGGCGGCCTCTGCTCGGCCCTGCGCGCGCCGCGGCTTCGCGTCCTGGCTTGGCCTTGCAGCCGGCAGGCGGGAGGATAGCGCGGGGACCCGGGGGCGAGCAGCGACCCCCCGGGCCGGGGCAGGTGAGGTCGCCGAGTGCCACGTCTGTCCGGTGAAAGGTGAGGCGGCCAACCTGTGCCGGGGCGCGGCGGCCACCTGCATAGACCAGGACCGTCGTTTCACTGGCGGGGCCCGGGGTCCACTCTCTGTGGTCACGTGGGTGCCGAGCAGATTGCACCTGAGCCTCGGGCATGATCTGCGGCCTCATCTGTGACCTAAGCAGAGCAGAGAGGACAGCCAAACTCTAGGGCACCTGTCTGCAAGGTGACGTGCTGGTCGAGGCACCCAGGACCCAGAGTACCATCCTTGAAGGGTAGTGAGCCTGTTGATAGTCACCCCATGGGGACTGCAGTGCAAATGAAGCTCAAGGGCAGGGGCCAAGTGAAGAAGGCAGACCCACAAGCATCTTTGTCCTCTTTGTTACCAACACACAACTCTTCCTAAATCATCAGCCTTTCCCAATCGTTAAAAATGATTCTTGTATTCTCTACCCCTCCGCAGCCTCTTCAGTAGGGCCCAGAGGAAGGCCCACTGGAACGCAAAAAGGGAATGGCTGTTGCCCCTTCTCTGCTCCCTGCCCCCGCCCATGAACCAGCCCCCACTCAGTTTTCTGCCACAAAGCAGACAGCAAGCTGGAATCTCTTTAGGGGCCTTTGTCTCTGGTGGTTCCTTCTCAATATAATCTTATTGTACATTTCTGGACAGCTGGCTGGATCTCATCTCCTTTTAACAGGGCAAGAAGATCTTATCAGCTGCACCAGAAAAACCTTAGAAAAGTTAGGAGATAAGCTCAGTGGAAGTCTAGACTAACTCAAAAACTCAGTGTACTCAGAATGTTAGCACAGGAGACAGGTGACACCTTTCTTGCTTGCAGGAAATTGAACTGGCTATTTCAAGATGTTGTGCCTTGCATAGAATATTTAAATGGGGCCTCTGAGAGATGGGGCCTCTTCTGGGACCTGGGCACCAAGACCTGTGCAGAGCAGTTGACATAGCAATTACTGGTTCACTTGAGCCCAGAATCACCTTCTCTGATCCACATTTTTCATTCTTTCCTTCTAGCTTTTAGGCCACACTCCTGATTTACCCTAAAGGCATTTCTCTGCTTTGCCTTCTTCCCGATGGTGGGTTTTCCCCCCACTTCTAGATGGAAGAGTACACCATGATTAAATGTGAGGACGTCAGAATTAGACCTCAGCTTATGCCTTGGCTCTCCTTGTGTGTTCTTACGCAAATTAGTGAACTTTTCTGAGCCTCAGTTTCCTCATCTGTAGAGTGAGGCTCATAATAGTTATCTATCTCATAGGATTATAGGAAGAAGTAAGAGAAATATAACAGGAGACGTGCTCAGCTCTGTGCCTGCCACAGGGTAAGTGGTCAGTAAAAATTAGTGGTTAGTATTCAGGGTTTGTTAACTGGTTAATCAGAAGAGTAGCTTCAGTTTTTTTAGTGTGCTTCTCTGTTAGTGGTTGTTATTGAGGGCCACTAGGAAAGGATGGGAATAGAAAGAACAATGGGCTTGGCGTCTTGGAGTATCTCCTGGAACCTAGGTAACCCTGGGCAAGTCATGGAACCTCACGGGACCTTTCAGAATCCCCATTTGCTTATTTATTATAGAGACCTAAGTGTAAAACCTACCCTGTAAGGCTGAATGAGCTAAGGTATGTGAATGTATGTGACACTATGGAGAGGGTGGGGGGGGGGTCCTCACTAAATTTAAGTGGGGTCTAATGACATACCCTGGTTTTGTGAGTCGGCCATTTTGACAGTTTGTTGTAGGTGGGAGGAGCTGAAAGAATAACAATGCAAGAATATCGTGCTGTTGTACATTTTACAAAACCACGCGACCACATGAACACATTGTGATCTGCTCTCAGGGCCTTGGAAGGGGCGAGTGAGGGCCAGGGTGGGGGCATCTGAATCCAAGTGTCCTGGGCCCTGCTGCCATAGCAGGTTGAAAATGTTCCATGCCTCATGCTCAGAGCGCGATGTCCTTGCCACACTGAAAAGCAATGATGGTGTTGGAGTCAAGCATGGGAAATGTCAAAGGTGCTGTTATGACGATGAAGATAACAAATGACTACATGGCTGGATGTGATGGGCTGAGAACACTGCGTTTAGTTGGCTGCGGCTGAGTGAGCAGGGTCTTGTTTGCTGGTTGGGTTGTGGGAGGGGAGGCCTGGGTTCCCTGAATGAGCTGCTTCTCCGCAGGCTGTCCTGGCTCTATCTGAGGCTCTCCCTGGCCTGCGGTGCCTGGCCCCACTGGCTCTCCTTGGCCTCCTGCTCACTGGGCCGCCACTGGGAATTGTGGTTTCCCTGAGTTGTCTGCACTGTTTGCAGTGGGGTTGCCTGCCTCAGATCTCTTCTGCGCTGCTTGGGAGGCATGGTGTGCTTGACATTACCTCCTTGCTGGGGACATCCTGTGGGCAAGCGTTGGTTTACATGACACACTTTTGGTGAGATGCAGAGCTTGTGTAGGCTGAAATGTGAGCGCCTGTGGGCCCAGAGCCCAGGGGTCACATACTTGAGCTTTGTAGCAGCTCAGACTCCCCTGAAAACTGGAGGGCCATCTTGTTGGGCCTGTGGCTATGGGATTGTTCCACACACACACACACACACATTTTTTTTTTCAGGTACTGATCGGCCCAGGAAAATGTTCAAAAGAATATCCTTTGATCCTTTAGAAGAGAGAAATAAATGAATTCTTAGTGAGCTAAATATCCCCAGGATGTTTATTGAAATGCAGATCCCAAGGCCTCAAACCCAGACTTTGAGTCAGAATATATGGGGAGGGGGCCCCAGAATCTGCCTGTTGAACAAGAATCTTAGGTTGTACTTAATGCTTACTGAAATTTGAGGACCACAGTTATAGATGCTTTTTAAAAATACGGTAGAACACACAAAATAAAATTTGCCATCCTAATTTTCTACCTAATGCATTGGTGGCATTAAGTACATTCATGTTGTTGTACAACTAACAGCTAGAACTTTTTCATTTTGCAAAACTGAAACTCTATACAGTTGACCCTTGAACAACATGCGTATGAACTGTGCAGGTCCACTTATACAGGGAATTTTTTCAATAACTGTTGCAGTACTACACCTTTCCCAGTGAGTTGAACCCCCAGTATGGGAGGGACCATGAATTTGGAGGGCCACTGATAAGGTATATTCAGATTTTCGACGACTCGGAGAGTTGGTATTCCTAACTCCTGCATTGTTCAAGGGGCGTCTGTGCTCATTACACAGCTCCCATTTTCTCCTCCTCCAGCATCTGGCGACTACCATTCTACTTTCTATGAATTTGACTACTGTGAGTACCTCATACCTCATATAAATAGAATCATGTAGTATTTGTCTTTTTGTGACTGTTGGATGGCATCACTGACTCGATGGACATGGGTTTGGGTGAACTCCGGGAGTTGGTGATGGACAGGGAGGCCTGGCGTGCTGCAGTTCACGGGGTCGCAAAGAGTCAGACATGACTGAGCGACTGAACTGAACTATTTCACTTAGCGTAACGACTTCAGTGTTCATCCACACTGTAGTATGTGTCAGAATTTCCTTCCTTTTTAGCAATAGTACTCCATTGTATGTAAAGACCCCATTTTACTTATCCATTTATCTGTCTGTGGACACTTGGGTTGCTTCCACCTTTTGGCTGTCATGAATAATACCACTGTGAACATACACAAATATCTCTTTGAGACTCTGTATCCAGTTCTTTTGGGTGTATATCCAGAAGTGGAATTGCCAGATCATGTAATCATTCTACTTTTAATTTTTTGAGGAATCACCATAACCATTTGCCATAGTTGCTGCATTTACTTTTCCACCAAGAGTGCCCCAGGTTTCCAATTTTTCCACACCCTCAGCTATACTAATTTTCTGGTTTTTCCTAGTAACCATCTGGAGGGCATGGCAAGCCCTTCCAGTATTCTTGCGTGGAGAATGCCCATGGACAGAGGAGACTGGTGGGCTATGTAGTTCATGGGGTCGCAAAGAGTCGGACGTGACTAAGCGACTAAGCACAGCACAGTAACCGTCCTCATGGGTCTGAGATGATATCTCACTGTGGTTTTGGTTTGCATTTCCTTAATGAATAATGATACTGAACATCTTTTCAGATGCTTTTTGGACATTTGTAAATCTCCCTTGGAGAAAAGTCTTTTCAAATCCTTTCCCCTTTTTTTCATAAAGTTATTTGCTTTTTGTTATTGCTCTGTTGTAGGAGTTCTTTATAGACTTGGATTTTAACCTCACATATATTTTGTTTCGGAGAAGGCAATGGCACCCCACTCCAGTACTCTTGCCTGGAAAATCCCATGGACGGAGGAGCCTGGTAGGCTACAGTCCATGGGGTCGCTAGGAGTCGGACACGACTGAGCGACTTCACTTTCACTTTTCCCTTTCATGCATTGGAGAAGGAGATGGCAACCCACTCCAGTGTTCTTGCCTGGAGAATCCCAGGGACGGCGGAGCCTGATGGGCTGCCGTCTATGGGGTCGCACAGAGTCAGACACGACTGAAGCGACTTAGCAGCAGCAGCAGCATATTTTGTTTGTTTGTTCTTCTTTCATTTATTTTTGGCTGCACTGGGTCTTCATTGCTGCACGTAGACTTTCTCCAGTTTCGGTGTGTGGACTTCTCATTTTGGTGGCTTCTCTTGTTGCTGAGCACCGGTTCTAGAGCACAGGCTCGATAATTGTGATGCACGGGCTTAGCTGCCCCTTGGCATGTGGGATCTTCCCAGACCAGGGATCAAACCCATATGCCCCACACTGCAAAGTGAAAAGTTAAAGTGAAAGTTGTTCAGTCGTGTCCAACTCTTTGCAACCCCATGGACTGTATAGTCCATGGAATTCTCCAGGCCAGAATACTGGAGTGGGTAGCCTTTCCCTCCTCCAGGGGATCTTCCCAACCCAGGGATCAAACCCAGGTCTCCTGCATTGTAGGCAGATTCTTTACCAGCTGAGCCACAAGGGAAGCCCAAGAATATTGGAGTGGGTAGCCTATCCTTTCTCCAGGGGATCTTCCGGATCCAGGAATCGAATTGGGGTCTCCTACATTGCAGTCAGATTCTTTACCAACTGAGCTGTCAGGGAAGCGCGCATTGCAAGGCAGATTCTTAACCACTGGACCACCAAGGAATCCTGGATTTTTAACCTCTTGTCAGATATATATGGTTTGCAAATATTTTCTCCCATTGTTTCTTTTGATGGAAATTCTACAAGTTCTTTATATACTTTAAAACTCTGTAAAGAAAATATTATGCATTATTCCAGTTTTATATGAGTGGAAACTTAGGCCCAGTTCAGTTTGCCTGCCTGTGGTCACACAGCTGTGTCAGAGTTGCAGCTCAAGCTCTGGTTCCTCTGAGTCCAAAGCCCACACCTTTTCTAGTCCTCTACTTTACCGCCCAGCCCTCCCCTGAGCTAACAGCGTTAAAGAGGCCCTGCTGGGTCCACAGGAAGTGGCCGTGGCTTGAGAAGCATTCAGCTTCAGGAGAGGAAATGGGAACCCAAGTCTTGGGAATCTCCCTTCCGACTACTGGGGCGCTCCTTCCTGTAGATCCTCATCATTACTTAGACCTTAGAAGGAGCAGAAAGTGCAGACAGGTTTTGAACGGTTTTGTTTGTTTAAGCATTTCATAAGCTTGTTTCAGAGCCCCTCTGCTACTCACAGTTTTCCAGACAGTCTGGCCTGTTCATGCCACTGCTGTTGCTTTGTCTTCTACCCGCACTCCTTGCAGTACTCTGTACCCTCTTTCAGGCAGGCCAGCTCCCTGACCGCCCCCTTACCCCCCCGCCCCCCAGCAGAAGGGTGTGTCCCCTTCATTTGCAGTTCCTTTCTTTGAGGACATTTCCTCTAGCCCGTGAGCCCCGTGGGTGGTGGCCATGACTTACCTGTCGCTGTGTCACCCAGCACAGTGCCACTGCACCTGGGCAGTGCATTATCCAGTCTCTGCCCCAGCCCAGACCAATCAGATCAGAACCTGGGGGGTAGCTGTAGTTTTTGCAGACTCCACGAGGAGTCTTCACAGAGCCCCCCTGCCAGGTCCTCCTCTGGCCCACTCGCTGGATCTAAGGCAGACCCACTTCTGGAACCGCCCAGAGTACCGAGGTCCCACCTCCCTTGCTCGGCAGATGGCTCAGGCCTGGAGTTGTGGTGTTTGTCCTACACCATGTATCAGTGACCCCAGCAGGGCACTGTCACCATTGCTCCTGCTGCTTTATGTGCCTCCTTAGTCCAAGGGAACACGGACAGTTTTGAGAGGACAGGGACTTCATTTATCCATCCTCCCATCCATCCATTTATCCATAGTCTATTTACTGATGATGCAAATTTATTGAGTATTCCCTATGGACTAGGTACTATGGTGGACATATACCTTTGAACAACTAATGCTCTGCTTGGGGAAGTGTTATAACCTTCTGAGAGGCAAGACTGTGTTTCTTTATGTGTGTGTGTGCATGTGTGCCCATGTGCTAAGGTCATGTCCTTGGACAACATCAAGATTCTTAGTGACAGCATCTGTCTGTCTGGGCAGTGGGGAAGGTTTGGGGTGAATTGGAGATGTGACCCAGAGTTTGAATGGTGGGGTGGGTGCCGTAGGGGAGGGACTGGGTGCTCTTGGGTAACCTGTGTTAGGGAGGCAAAGACTGAAGGGCTTACTCTGAGGCTGTTCCCCAGGGATGATGACCTTCAAGTTTCTTTTTCCCTTCCTCCCTCCCCGCCTCAACTTCCTTCCTTCATCAAACATCCCATGAGTACCTACTGCCTTGTTCTCAGACTTTGGACTGTGGACCAGCTGTTTCAGCATCTACCTGGATCTTGTTAGAAATGCAGCTTTTCAGGCACTGAGTCAGCATCTCAGGGAGTGGGTGTAGGACTCTGTTTTCGTGAGTTCTCTAGGTGACTCAAGCATGCTAGAGTTCGAGAACATCAGGCTTCCCATCTTCGTTGCTGCTCCATGCTCAGCACAAGAGCTTTCCACAAACATTTGTGGGCTGACTGTTATGTACCAGATCCTGTTCGGTACTAGGGATGTGGAGATGCCCCAGGGGTAGGATGGTGAGGTCAGTCAGGTTGAAGGTATCAATGGGTCACGCAGGTGACAATAGCCAGCAGGACACCAGATACACATATCTGAGTCTCAGGAGAAAAATCCAAGCCTTGGAGGTAATTTGGAGGTCATCAGCACACACAGGTAGAATGATTATATGACCAAAGAAACTCTTAAGGCCCGTGTGAAAGTCAGAACGTGGGTAGTGATGAGGTGATGACCTGAAGCCAGGTGTTCTGACGATTCTGGCCTCAGGGTCCATTTGTCCAATGTCGAGGTGACATGTTAGCATTTTTACTCAGCAGACACTGTGGCCATCAAGCCAAGGCTGTGACCGTTTCCTGTCACTGAATATTAGGCAGACGGCCAGCCGGCTCTTGGGGCCTCCTGGGATGTTTCATTTGTAGGGCATCTGCCTTCCATGGGGGTCCGCCTTCTGCCTTCTCTCCAGGGGGCACTATGGCATAAGACCTGATGGGAGTGGGTAGGGGCGACCTTCATCTGCAGTAACTGTGAGCAAGCTGGGGTGGGGCTCACAGTGTACTGGAGAACGCCCCCTCCTCCCCAGACCCAGGCTCCCTGGTTTTGCAGAGCTGGGCCTGTAGGGGCAGGCCTTTGGCCACGGCAGTGCTGTAGAACTTGATCTGGATTTATTTTGGGAGAGTGTATTCTGGGATCCAGCACTGTGCTGTACTGCAGCCACCCAAACCCCAGGCCCATCTCATATGGTTTATGATAAATCTGTTTGGTAATCAAATGGTTAATGAATGCCAGTCTAAGCAGAGGTCTGATGGGGTGGATGCATTTGTACACCAGATTCTCCTATTAGAAGTAAAAAGGGAAAAAAAGGAAGTGGTCGCCATTGTTAGTTCCCTGGCTGGAAAGTTCTTTGTGATCCAGGGGAGCTTAGGAAAATACTTGCTTTCATTCCCTAGTATCTTAGCAGCCTTCCTAGCAGCCTGTGGCCTGTTGCCACCAGATCATACTCGACAGCATTTGTCAGAACGATTTGGTTTCTGACTGGTCACTCGGATCAAATGTCCAGGCCAAAGTACAGGAGGCACCAGGAGGCTATCCTGAGGTTCCACAGTGGCCGCCTCTCAGCCTGTGTGCACTATCCCTATGGGTGGTGCCCAGAGCCAGCTGGCCATTTGCCTGGGTGCTGCATGGATCCTGGCCTCAGCCTGCAGTCTCCTGAGGAGGTAGGGCTCTGCATGCGCCACGGCTGCCTGCGGTGGCCGGGTTTGGGTATTTGTGTGTGTTGTGGTTACATGGGTGAAGCCTAGCCACTGACTTCCTCCCCTGTCCTTCTGTCCCCCGCTTAAGATTTGTTAGCAGGAAGGAACCGGTAGTTACAGGGTAACAGAGAAGGGCAGGGGTTCCCGCAGCCCACCGGCACCACTGAGCTACTGGGAAGCAGGCAGAGAGCTGCCCCACGCCAGCCAGGGCTGCGGCTTTTCCCCAAGGGAGGCCCTGCTGTTCGGCCGTTTCCCACAGGGAGTGAAATATTTATCCACTGCTTTTCTCCAGCCTTGCAAGCTGGTAGATGTGGACAGACAGTTTATGTCTTTTCTGCCCTTGACTTTGGATTTCAGACAATCCGATCACAAGTTCATCCTTCTGTAGAGACTTAATTAACCCACTGGTTTTGTCATTTCAACCCCAGTAGCCCAATCTAACCCGAACCACCCCCCAATACTTTGATATTACTCTCCTCCAAAGCTGTGTGCGAGTCCCACCTTCAGCCCTGGTGGGCAGCACGGGCTCCGCTTCTGAGCCGGTCTTCCTTCCTTGCCCTGGGTTCCCACTGTGCCTCCTTTGAAGGCAGCATCCCCTGCCCCCCAGCAGTTGTTGCCTCCCCACCCCCTACAAAGTGCTTTAAACTCCTCAGCTCATGCCCTACCCCACTGCTGGAAGGGCCTCAGGTGGAGAGAGGTCTGAGCTCTGTTAGTTGGGTTTTGATTTCAGTACAGGAGTTGATAAAACGAGATAAACTCCAGGCTCACAGGGCCCGGGAAATGAAACAGAGATGATATCAAAGTTCCCCTGAGTTTTCAACTGTGATTCAGTAGCTTAGTTTACTCCCAGACTGCGGCTGGGAGGCACGCCTTTGATTCTGAAACAATGTTCAGCATCGGTTAAGCCCAGCACTGCTGACTTTCAGGGATTAAGCACACTGTTGTAGTAATTCTTTGATCAGCTACAAGGGAGCCGTGTGCTGTCTGTGTGAAGGGGCTTTATAGTTAAAGTTCATTTCTCTGTGAACCTGGGGTGACAGCCTTGGTGAGGTGCTGCCGTACCCGGGGGCTGGGACCTCCCCCAGAACTGTTTGTTGCACACGTAGGAAGCTCACTGAGCACGGCTGGAAAAAATCGTGCTGGCCTAGAAAACACACCTCGCCCTAACTGGCCCCATCCGGTCCCTCAGTCCCAGGAAGTACCACACACACACACACATGCACACGCACACGCACACATGCACACACTCTCTCTCATTCTCTCACTCTATACACACACACACTCTCTCTCATTCTCTCATTCTCTCACTCTACACACACACACACACACACACTCTCTCTCATTCTCTCTCACTCTACACACACACACACTCTCTCATTCTCTCTCTCACTCTACACACATACACACACACTCTCTCTCTCTCTCTCTCTCAGTCCCTTTCTCTCACTCTCCAGTCTCTCAGTCCGAGGATGTACAACACACACACACATACTCTCATCCTCTCGCTGACTGTCTCTCTCTTTCTCCCCCTGCCTTGTGGATAAATCCTCTCTGGACAGACACAGGCACAGCTGCCCAGAGCGAGGCTCTGTAGCCCCCAGCCTTGGCGATGGTCCAAGTGAGGCTGGCTGCACGCTCAGGGTAGACAGGGACCAGACGGCCTGTGAGGTTAAACTAGGAGGACTAGGTCAAGGTCGGTGCTTCCAGGGTACTCTCTACTCTTATGACCCTGCCCAAGATCAGACATGACTCCCAGGTGCTGCTACCATCATCATTCCTCCCATGACATTTCCTGAAAACCCACTTAGCTTCAGGTTGACTCATTCCTAGAGTTCTCAGAAATCTCAGTCTCTGTTATCTTGTCATCTAAAATACCGAGTGAACTTTTCGCTTTTCCTATAGAGACCCTCCTTGCAGCCATAGCTGGGGCAGTAGAAGGTTCTCCCTATTCCCTGCCCCCAACTCCGTTGGCCCTGCAACTTGCAGTTGGTAATGGAGGCTCCCTCACCACCTGTGTGCTGTTGATTGTGCTCACACCATGCTATACATCACCCCATTCCCTCCTGTGCAGCACGCGGGTTTCCCTCATTAGGCCTAAATTTACCTCTGTCCTACACAAACATGGCCTTAGCTCATTTTTATTGCCGTAAATTATTTATGAGGGAAATGTTGCATCTCGAAACTGAGGTGTGAGGAAAATTAATCCCACGTTACCTTTGTCTCTCAATACTTTTCTCCCCCTTGCTTCACTTACTGGGTTACTGCTAGAGGAAGGAGAGCTTTGGCATTTTAAAATATAATTGGTGCCGAGAGCGCTTTCTTGATCTGGTATGGGATGGGAAGTTGGTCTCTCTCTGCCCAGTGCCTGGAAAGCAGACCAGACTGAGGAGGGAGGGTCAGAGGCCCCTGGGGCTCTGCCTTCTGCCAGCCCTTGGCGTCGGAGAACTCCAGGCCTCTGTTTCTTTCCTCTAAAATAGGGATTAATATGCTCCAGTCCCCTTCCTAGGTTTGGTGTGAGCATCAGTTGGGAAGAAGCCAGAGAAAGCTTTTTTGGTAATTGCAGGGCACTGTTCAGATGCGGGGAAGTGTGTTAGTGCCTTCTGTGTGCAGCTAGAATTTGGAGCTGGAGGTGGATGCCAGGCTGGGCGAAGCGAGCTGAGGGGGACGCCCGTTGTTGCAAGCAGGCCTGGCATTTTCTGCTTCAGCCCAGCGTCGGCGTCTTGCCAGACAGGTTAATGGTGGTCTTAAACACCCCCGCTCCTCTGCCCCTCTCCCCAGGCAGCTCTGCTCTGCAGCACCCGCCCCTACACCCCATTAATGGCCTCTTCTCCCCTTCGCCGAGGCCTGGCTTGTGACCCGGGCAGCCGCGGCCGCTGCGGTGCCATCCCTTCGGGCCGGAGGCTCCGCGCAGCCCGGGGAGCGCCGAGTGCTAGTTAATAAACGGCCTTTTGTGAGGAAGGTCAATTGAAGTGACGGTAGAAACGCTGTTAAGAGTAATTTGCAGTCAGAAAATATATAATTCAGGGCAAGCGGCTCTGAATGATTGCCTCTGCCATGGACATCTTGGGCGTTTCTCATTAAAAGCTTCCTTTGCTGGTGGTGGCGCTTTCCTCCGCCGCCCCGGTGAGGAGTCATTTGTCTGTATTTCACAAAGGCTGCTGGATCCCCCAGGGCACTGCCACTGGGGGTGTGTGTGGGGGGGTGGGGGGGAGGCGTGCATCTGAGATGCTCAGTGCTAATGCCCTGCCCGCCGCATCCTCCCAGCCTGCAGGCCCGCCGCTCGCTGGCCAGCTCTTTTGTCTGCTCGGGAGGCCGCCCGCAGCCATCTTGGGGCCCGGTGCCCGGCTGCCCGGTGCATTGTGGGAACAGCGGCGTCAGCCTCACCCCCGCCCCCCCGCAACTTGCTTGCGCTGCAGAGCCGGAGAGTGGTTGGTACCTGGACCGGGATGCAGTGACCCGAGGACCGGGCATCTCTCAGCTAATATTTATTTATTCCCATGCTCCCCCACCCCCACCTCAGATAGTAGAGGCAGCACTATCTTAATAATAATAATAAAAAAACTTACCTCTCACGTTCTTTATTAAATTCACAGCATGATATTTTAGCACTGGCAGAATTCAGTGCCTTCTGTTAATGAGTTGTTAATTGCAAAGCATTTCGGTAACCAACAGCAGGTATACCAGTATTTTGCTAATCGCAGCGATGTTATTTCCATGTTAACCAAGAATACTGAGTTTTCCAAGTGAAGTACTTTTTGATCAGTGTTTGCTTTGGATTGCGCTGGTGCAGATAGTTCTAAACCTTCCTAACTGGGGGCATCCCTACAGATTCATTCAGTAAATATTCACTTAGTGCCTACTGTGTGCAGGAAGCACTGAGCCCTGTTCTTTATGCAGATAAACCTGCCTGGTAAATGAGATCTGAAAATAGAAAACGATTCAATGATGCAGTGTGATGTCCTGACCCCCGCCCCTCGCCCTTTACTTCCGGAACCTTATTTTCAGTAGAATTAGGTAAAACTTAACTTAGTTTGGCTTTTGTCATAAACAGAAGCTGAGACTGTGGCTGCTGCCAGGCGCTTCCTAGCCTTGATCAGGGAATTAGCTCCCTGGCACTGACGAGTCTGTTTCCGGAGTCTTTCTTGGGTTCCAGGGAAGCTGATTACACGGTGACTTGCCTACAGCACTCTGGTTGTTTCTACCTAGGAGGCTGTAGTCATTTTTAATGGCCTCTGCTTTTTCTGATTCTAGGCTGAGAACTTAACAATATTCCTACTGGCTGCCTAGTTAGACAAGAGTGTTTGGTTTGTTTTAGCAGTAGTAACCAGCCTTGAGAGATCTGACAGACCTACAGCCAGTGCAATGTAATTGCTGCAGAAGGAGGTAGAATTTAACTTGCTCTTTTCCACTGCTGGTCCTTTTAAAAGCTCTAGAAGTCATTTACATAAGGTGTTACCATTTTATTTGCTTTCTGGTGCACTGCCACTCGAGCTGCCCATACCCAGTGCTCTCTATATTCTGCTGGTCTCCTCCAGTCACATCAGGAGGCAGGCAGCAGCAGAATAATAATTTCATTTCCCTCCCTTTCTCCGTGTCCAACAAGAATTACAGTCATTGTTAGTGTTTAGCTTTGAGTAAGTGTCCACATGACCCTAGGATTAAACACAACAAAGGGACCCTCCAGTCCTCTTGGGAACAGCAGTAACCACATTTCTGGCCGATTACACTGGACCTTTGTGTCCCTCACCCACTCTTCTCATCTGCTTTTCATTGAGGGCCTACTGTGTGCTGGGGGACCTCTCCAGGCCCTTTGTTTACCGGATTCCCTTAGCTCTCAGAGCAGCTCTGCCCCTGTCAGTGTCCTGAACCTTTGCTTGCTCACTCACCAGCTGTAAGTCATGGAGCCTGGACTCCATTGCCTTGCTGTGGCCTCCATGGCCAGAGTGCTTTCCTCTATGTGTTCACAAAACTCTGCCTCCCCAGCAGCCCACCCTTGGATGTAGTCGTGGCTGTAGGTTTGGAGGGCTGATCTTCCGCCAGGATATGCAGTGCGGGGGAGAGATGGAAGGTGTTGCTAGATTTAACCATGTCTGATTTATCCTCAGAGAAGCTGCTGGTATCTCTATGGAAGTCAGACAGCTGGGCAGGAGAGTGTTCAAAACTAACTTGAGAAGACCAGGGGCTGGAGATGACTTGAATTCTTTTTTTTTTAAATAGAATATTTATTTATGTATTTGGCTGTGCCAGGTCTTTGTTGGGGTACATGGGATCTTTGATCTTTGTTGAAGCACGTGAACTCTTAGTTGTGGCATGCAGGATCTAGTTCCCTGACCAGGGATCGAACCCAGGCCCCCTAGCATTGGGAGCGCAGAGTCTTAGCCACTGGACTACCAGGGAAATCGCTACTTGAATTCTTAATCTGAGGAAAGGGTCAAGTAAAGCCAGGGCTCCCTTAGCTGGTCCAGGTATGTGAAGCTGAGTTTAGGATATTTGCCCCAGGATTCTGGTTCTGTTTGAGACTTTGTATTGCTCACTTTAAATGCTCTGTTTGAATTTTACGCTTTCTTTTTCCTGTTTGGAATTAGGAGCAAACCACCATGCCTGAAGTCAAAGACCTTTCGGAAGCCTTGCCAGAGACGTCAATGGATCCCATCACAGGAGTCGGGGTGGTGGCTTCTCGGAACCGAGCCCCGACAGGCTACGACGTGGTAAGTCAAGATTCACTGATTCGGCAAATATTTGTTTCCTGTGTTCAAGAGCCTCTGAACGTTGTGTGTAAGATGTTTTTCTGTACTCTAGGAACTTAAACAGGAAGGGAAAGCACCACCAGCGGCAAGGCGTGGGGAGTGTCCTGGCTGGGAAGCAGATGAACTGAGCCCATCTGGGCTGTTGCTTGGCCTTAGCTGGGTCATTTGACCTCTGTGATGGTCATCTTCACATTCTATAAAATTAAGGGATTGGATTAGTTGATTTCCAAAGTCATTTCTAGTTGTGACATTTCATGAAAAGTATCCAAGCATCTGAAAGACCCTTGGTTGTCATAGATTGTCTTATATAAATGTTATAAATATATTGACATGCATTTATATAGCTTCTTACAGTTTACAAAGCAGTTTCTCCCACCCATGAACTCAGCTGGCTCTCCCAATTCCCTGGAGGCCGGGAGGGCAAGTTGCCTTCTGTCCACTGTGCTGATCAGGAGAACACAAGCTCTGAGAAGGGAAGTAATGGAGGCCCAGCGCTCGAGAGTGGTGAATCAGGTGAATCAAGTCCATCACCACAATTTAGTAGAGAACTGGCTTTGCTTTTCAGCAGATGTCTATGGTGGTGTTCAGTAGTACCGATGGCTGGAATTAATTATATTGTTTTTTCAGTAGATAAATTCCGACTTGGGTGGGGCTTAAAATGTGCAGAGGAACTATTGGGAGGCTTTAGTTAACAGTGACTATTGTCATGTGTTCTGAACTTCTAAGGTGGACTTTTTAAAAAAAATTATTTACTTATTTTTGGTTGTGCTCGATCTTCATTGCTGTGTGAAGGCTTTTCTCTAGTTGTGGTGAGCGGGGACTGTGATCTAGTTGTGGTGTGAGGGTGTATCTCCGCAGTGGCTTCTCTTGTAGCAGAGCACAGGCTCTAGGGCACGCGGGCTTCAGTAGTTGTGGCACATGGCCCCGTTGCTCCGTGGCATGTGGGATCTTCCCGGATCAGGGCTCGAACCTGTGTCTTGTGCATTGGCGGGTGGATTCTTTACCACTGAGCCACCAGGGAAGCCCCTAAGGTGGTCTTATTTTCCACTTTCCTTATTTTGTTTGACGACAGAGGATGAAATGGTTGGATGGCATCACTGACTCAATGGACACAAGTTTGGGTAAACTCCGGGAGTTGGTGATAGACAGGGAGGCCTGGCGTGCTGTGGTTCATGAGGTCGCAAAGAGTCGGACACAACTGAGCAACTAAACTGAACTGAACTGATTTTGTTTGGGATGACGTTTTATTCTTGCTCATTGAAAATGTATACCCAGAATCCATAAGAGTAAAAGAATATAAGTCTCATTCGTCAGCACTGAAATCCTGACACGGTGATAAAATCAGTGTCTGATGTGAGGTGTGAGTTGGGGGGGCATGCCATGCCTAGTCCAAAAGAAGCCCTAAGGCAGGGTTTCTCACCCTTGGCATTACTGACATCTTGGGCCAGATGATCAGATAGTAGTATGTAGTGGGGCGGTCCCGTGCGTGGCGGAGATGGCATCCCTGGCCTCTTGCCGCTCAATGCCGATAGCCCCAACCCCCAAGGTGTGACAGCCAGCAATGTGTTCAGACTTGCACGAGTCCCCAGGCGGAGGGGGCAGGCAAAATCAGCCCCATGGTGAACAGTGCCTGTTGCATCAGCCCACGCCGACTCCCATGTGAGGAAGGGGGAGCCTGTTACAATCCTCCACATCACTGCTGCTGGAAAGCTTATAAACATTTTTAAAGTGAACGAACGGGGGAATCTTTTTTTTTTTTTTTTTACAAAGATTTGAGTCTTACCTGCTGCCTGACTTCAAAGCACCGTTTGAATGTATAACTTGCCATAAAATAGAATCATTAGGTATGGCTTTGTGCCATAAAACTCTTGGGGAAGCTAATAAAAATGTTCCTGATTTGAGAAGCCCAAGTGTCTTTTGATGAATTAGATATGAAGCAGCGCGTCATGAATCAGTGCAGGGCCTTGGTGCGCGCCTGTCTCTGGGAGGACCGTCTCCAGGGTGACTCTCCGGCTGGGGGGCGGGGCTGGGGGTGGAAACCCGGGTCTTCTGGCTGTTCCCTCGTGCGGGTCTGTGTCTTTAACGTTCTGCTGGCCCCTTCGGGGTCACCGTGAATGCCGGGCGAGTGGGCGGCAGATGGCCTTTGGTAGTCTGGTTTTCTGGAAGTCTTGGTGAGTCTGACAGGAGCAGAATCTATCCCTATCATTTTCTCCTAACGTTGAGCTCAGGGCAGAAGAGCGCGGTGTCAAATGAGTGAGATTAATAAGCACATTTCACGGTGGGGCTGCACCCGGCATTATCGTGAAAGGTGAGCAGGCCAGGAGGCTCCAGAGGGTCAGCTCGGCAATTACCCAGCCTCCACACGCCGAGACCGAGTGTCCGAGCTCCTCCGAAAGCCCTTCTGGGGAGAGATGCTGGAGTCCTCTCTTTGTGCTGACTGCCAGACTCTTCTCAGACAAGCATCTGCTTCCTCAGAGGTCTGATTCTGAGTTCAAGGGGAATGGGGGAGGACACCCCCCTTCCCTTTATCCAGAGTTTAGTGGGAGGTCGACGTCCAAACCGAAGTGCCTAGGCTGCAGAGATGCCGAAACAGAAGTGTGGTGGCCGAAAAAGGCTCTGCTGTGGACCGTGGCCGGGGCCTCTCCAGCATGTGCTGGAGGCTTAATCCCTCCGTGCGCTCAGAGCATGCAAAGTACGGTAACACGCAGACCCGAGAGTGGACGCCAGATGGACCACTGACCCTCAGTGGCACAACCATTTTAAAATGAGCAGAGGCCCTGGTGCTGCTTGAAGTAAAAGATACCAAGTGTTTGTTTTTAAAAATTGAATTTGACAACTTCTCTGCCGGTCAGGGGATGGTTCCTCAGGTAGGGGCGGGGGATCACTTGCTAAACTTCTCAGTTTACTGTCCCTGTTTCTGTAGCCGCCTCTGAAATAGCCTCCCCTTCCTGCCCGGCAGCCACAGGCTCAGATCTAGAACGTTGTTGCCGAGGCCCAGGTCCGTCCTCTGGCCCCTCCCTGCCCAGCCTCTGCCCTCTCTTGGCTGCCTTCATTCCCCCCTGACAGCAGCATTTAGAACTGCCAGGTGTGGGATCCCAGCCAAACTGAGTCTTGGCCTCCGAGAGACCTGGAGATTTTTTTTGTCTTTTTCTTCACTGTGCTCTGAGAGCTCCTTCCTTCCCTTCCTGAGAAACCCTGAGTGCAAATGGGAGTCTTTGTGGCATGGTGATCCAGAAGTGACAGTTTATCACCTCGTTCAAAGACTGTTCCCAGACGCCAAGGTGGGGGGTTCTTGAGCTTTGGAGGGCCTCAATCCTCTGGAGAACCCCACACCCCAGATTCCTGCTGCAGCAGGTCTGGGATGGGGCTGAGAGTTTGCATTCTAACCAATTGCCTGCTGATGTCGATGCTGCTGGTTCAGGGGCCACACTTTGAGAACTGCTGGTCTAAGTTAAGTCATTCTTAAATAATTTGTACCTGTGGACCCCACAAGTCTAACTCAGGAAGGGCTATGCTAGCTTTTCCTGTTAATTTTTGATGTGTCCTGATTTAGAGTTTAGAAAGTCTCAGGGGATGTGTGTATGTGTTTGTGGGTTTTTAAAAAATACAAATGGGATGGTACCATCTATACTCTCATAACTTAAAAAATTTATTGTGGGCTTAGCTCGATATCAGTCTATATAGATGTATCACCTCCTCTTAATAATGCATATTTATTGTTTGGCTGTTTCGTAGGTGGTGATAGCAGTAAAGAAGCTGCCTGCCAATACAGGAGACATAAGAGGAGTGGGTTCAATCCCTGGGTTGGGAAGATTCCCCTGGAGAAGGGTATGGCAACCCACTCTAGTATTCTTGCCTGGAAAATCTCCTGGACAGAAGAGCCTGGCAGGCTACAGTCCATAGTTTCACAAAGAGTCAGACAGGACTGAAGTGACTTAGCACACACACACACCAAAATTTGGTTAATAATTCAATATTGAAGAATATTGAATTTGTTCCCATTTTTGTTTTTAATGCAGTAAACAACACCCTTGTGTCTGTATTTTGGCATGGTCATCCTATTAGTGCCATAGAATAATTTCATAGGTTGAAATTACTGGGTCAGAGTGTTCACATTTTAAACTTGATAAGTGTTGCCTATTGTCTGCAAAAAATGTTGTTACATTTTGTGTTTCTGTTCTCACTCAAGCAAGTGTTGAGTAAAGTGAAATTTGGGGGCTGGGGGATGAATTGATCAAGCCCCCCTCCCTCCAGACTCCGTGTCCAGTTTCCATCACCAGTAAGTCCAGGCAGACCTCCAGGGGTGAGGGCCTGGGCAGTAAGCAGTGAGTGGTAGCCATGGATCTTCTCCCTAAGAGGGTCCTCCTCTCAGACAACCAGAGAGAGGATAGATACCCAAATCCTTTAACTTGGCACAGGTGTCTTCTAGTCTCACCTCCTTCTTCTCTCTTCTCCTCCAACCTCATCAGACCTCTAGTTTCTCACATTTGGAATAAGCAGCAACTTTGAACCATCAAACCGTCAAACCCACTTTGCCCATATTTTCAAAATTCCTGTGTTCCCACCTTTTTGGATAAAATTTTTCTCATCGTTCAGAACTCAGTTTGAAAACTCCTTGGTGAGGCTTTTCCTGATGTTATGCGTTTATTGCTTCTCACTTTGGCTTCACAGGTGTTTGTTGACCCCCTACTATTGTGCAGAAGCCCCGGGAATTCCAGTATCCTGGGAGGGGTTCCATCATGTGAAAGGGGAAAGGTGAGAGATGAGGTAGCGGGGGTGGATAAGGTCAGGCCACACCAGAGGATTATAAGCTACACGAAGGCATTGGCCATTATTTTGAGGGTGGTAGGAGTTATTAAAGGACTTTAAGGAAAAGGTTATTATATTTGTATTTTTAAAAGTTTCCTTGATGTGTGTAGAAGGAGAAGTAATTGGAGGGCATAGATACTGAGTCAGGGGGCTCAGTTTGTAGGGTCTGTGTTGGTGTAGGGTGAGAGGGTAGAAACCTAACCCATTGACAATGGAGGGACATGGGAACATGGGGCCTGGGGACCTAAATGCACATTTTTTCACAGAAAAGAAATAGGCTGAATGTTGGGAGATGGGTGCAGAGGTGAAGAAAGGGAAGGACCAGAGTGACATGAAGGGTGTCTTGCTAAGCAGCTGGGCGGATGTTGATGGTTTCTGTTGAGATGGGAACGTAGACAACCAGGTAGATTGAGGGGGGAGGAGGACTGTTGGTTCGGTTCTAGACACACTGAGCTTGGGGTGCTCATGTGATATCTGGGTAGGGATGTTGAGCAGCCCTAGGTCTGAAGTCTGGGGAGATGTCTGAGTGTTATCATCACATGGCAGACCCTGTGGCATCATGGAGATGGTCCTGTCACCTCAGACTCCTCGTCAGAGTCTGCTGCAGCATCACCAATTAGGGGTGGGGGGAAGGAGGCACTCGGGGGGCTGGGGCTGAGCATCCAGAGAGGTGGATGGAAAATCAGTAAGAAACTGGGGGAAAATGAGTATTTCTAGAAGGGGTGGTCAGTCTTAGTCAAAGCTCTGTAAGGGGTAAATAAAATGAGGCTGAACTGTTTCTATTGGGCTCAGTTACAAGAAGGTGCTTGTGAACTTGGTGGTAGGTTCAGAAGACTGCCAGTAGATTTGAAGGGTCCACCTGAAGTGGGAGGTGAGGGTACAGATGCCTTTAAAGAAGGGAGGATGGCAGCTAGATGATGCCTTGGGATCAGGAGTCTTCTTGCCTTTGTTTAAGGGTGGGCAGGTGTTGAGTGTGTTTAGTCAGTGATACGAAGGAAACAGCAGTGAGGACAGTTGACGATACAGGAGAGCAGGGTGCTGTCTGATGAAGCAAGTCCCCCGAGGAGCTGAGGACTTGGTGTCCAGAGACTGGTCAGAGAAAAGCCCAGGAAGTCGTGTGTTTTTAAAATTAATTAATTTTTGACTATGCTAGATCTTCTTTGTCGCCTGCCGGCTTTCTCTAGTTGCGGCGAGCCGGGGCTCCTCTTCGTTGTGGGGTGTGGGCTTCTCATTGCAGTTGCTTCTCTTGTTGGGGAACGCAGACTCGAGAGCACAGGCTCAGGAGTTGCGGTGCACGGGCTTAGTTGCCCCTTGGCACGTGGGATCTTCCCAGACTAGAGATCGAGTCTGTGTCTCCTGCATTGGCAGGCAGATTCTTACTCAATGGACCACCAAAGATGTCCCAGGAGGTCGCGTTTGTGTCATTCTTGCTCCTTCCCTGGGCTGCGTGCTGGGAAGCCAGCCTTGGTCGTGGCCTCTGACCAGCAAATGGGCCCCCGAGGGCCGTGCATGGACCGGTCCTTCCCTAGGTCTTTACTTCTCATTTCTTCTGTGCTTCCCCTTCGCCCACTTCCTTTCTCTCAACGCTCCCATTTATTTCGGGAACTGAGTAGACAGCAAAGCATTTCTTATAAACTGCTGGACCTGAATAGTTTATATATTTGAGATTTCCTAAATAATGGGAAATTATTCAAAGATTCCGATGCTTAAACTGCCAAATGAGAGGGGCCTCGGGGGTGCTAGGAGAGGTCAGCTTCCCCTCTGGGCCTGTGGGCTGTTGTCTAGTGCCATACAGAAGGATAAGTTTAAAGTGAAGGATGAGTTTAAACCTGCAAGTGAAGTTCAACCTACGAAAGTGGAGAAAGAAAAAAGTAATTCGCCAAGTGCCAAAGCTAATTCAAGCACATTGGTATTTTTATATATAGCTCAAGAAATTTTAAAAAGTCAGTGAAGACATGCAAAGATGGTCATGATATCTAATTAAAAACATTTGGTAGATATCAGGTGGGAACTATGGAACATAATCACACGTCCGGCCTCAGCAGAGCTGTTACGTGAGTCTCCAGAAAGCTGATGTTGTGGGGAGGCCCAGGCCAGGCAGGAAGACCACCCCACTCCTCAGGGCCAGAGGACAGGAGAGCCATGCCCTCCTGCCCACTCTCAAAGCTGTGGCTCCACGAAGCAGATGCAGAAGCAGGTGCGGCAGCCTCTTCCCACTGCCCCGAGCTCTCGCCCCACGTGGCTTCGCTGCCCAGGGCCTGCTCCCGAGGGCGGAAATGACTGCAGACCCGAGTCCCACCACACGCTGGTTCATTTTCAGAACCAGAGCTAGTTTTCATAAAAGGCACCAGCTGTTCCTCCCTTTTGTTTTGTGGGAAAATAACATGAAACTGAGATTCCCTGAAAACACAGAAAGTGACTTTATGGCCAGCCCGTGGGCCTTTGTTTCCCATGGCCTGGATTAGCCAGCTTCGGTAACAGCATCGTCCCTGCACCTTCCTGGGTGCCCTGCCGAGCCCTGGCCAATGGAGCTGCACCGGGTGGCTGGGCAGGGCCACTTAGATGTGCACATGCCTGGCTTCCAGGAGGGGTGTGCGAGGCAAGCATCGCTGTTGTCAGGATGACTCTCAGAGATCCTGGCTTAAATTGCCTCCTTCTAGGCTGCTCTCCCCCACCGAGTATGCATTTTGGTTTTGACCCAAAGACTATTCTCGCTAATGACTTGTTCCATAGTCGGGTCAGTGGGAAAGGAGAGAGGACCTGGGGGGCACTGCAGCGTGTTGGCACTCCATCCTGCTCACTGCAACCTCCTATTCACCATTTACAAAGGCTCCTGACAAAGAAACCTCACATAGTGGATTAATGGGAAAGAAGAGGGACTTGCTTTAATCTTTCTTTCGTTTTTTTTGTCAAACTTTTAATTTTGAGATAATTAGATTCACATGCAGTTGTAAGACATACTACAGGGAGAGCTTGTTTTTAACCTGTTTTCCCCCAACGGTAACATCTTGCAAACTCTAGTAGAGCATCATAACCAGGATATGGACTGGGATACGGTCAAAATACAGAACAGTTCACTTCTAAAGTGTACTGCCTGGGATTTTATTTTTATTCGGGTGTGGTGAGGCCAGCAGATCAGCAGAACACTGCCATTGGAAGGAGAATTTATTCTCACAGTTCAAGAGGAGGGATCCATCCGTGCCACGCAGGGCCACACGGGGAGGCACCAGGGGTTGGTCAGCAGTCAGAGGGAGGGAGAAGCAGGCCTGGGCAGGAGCCTTCTTTGTGGTTTCTGTGGGGAAGGCAAGGCAAGGGCAGCATAAGCAGATTTAGGATTGTCTAGTTTAAATAATTTCAGCGTGCTCTGGATTTTAAGGGTGGCCTTAGTTGTCAGATAGCTGGCCTTGGGGTGATTTAGGGCAGGGAGAGAGTGTTTCAGAGTGAAGGAGCCTGAGAAAAGAGGACAGGTGGGCATATGGCCTCAGGATTGGTTGGTCTGCATATCAAATTGTGTTCTGTCTCTGCTGCTGCTGCTGCTGCTAAGGCACTTCAGTCGTGTCCGACTCTGTGCGACCCCATAGACGGCAGCCCACCAGGCTCCCCCGTCCCTGGAATTCTCCAGCCAAGTACACTGAAGTGGGTTGCCATTTCCTTCCAGTGCATGAAAGTGAAAAGTGAAAGTGAAGTCGCTTAGTCATGTCTGACTCTTTGCGACCCCATGGACTGCAGCCCACCAGGCTCCTCCATCCATGGGATTTTCCAGGCAAGAGTACTGGAGTGGGGTGCCATTGCCTTCTCTGGTGTTCTGTCTCTAGGAATTAACTAACTCCTCTTTAACCAGTGACAACCACTAATTTGTTCTCCATTTCTATAATTTTGTCTTTTCAGGAATGTTATATGAATGGAATCATATACCATGTAATATTTTGCAAGTTTTTTTGTTATGTTTTCAAAAACTCAGCATAACTCTCTGGATATTTCACCTAGAAAATCTATTGCGTATGTCAATAGTTTGTTCCTTTTTATTGCTGCATAGATTTAATTGATATGACTGCAGCGCAAATTGTTTAACGATTTACCCATTGAAGGACATCTTGGTTGTTTATCCAATTTGGAGCTATCATGATTAAAGCTGCTATAAATGCTTGTGCACAGGTTTCTGTGTTAACGTGCCCTTTCATTCCTTCGGGATAAATGCCTAGGAGTGTGCTTGCTGGTCATATGGTAGTTGGATATTCAGTTTTTTAAGAAAATGCCAAACTGCTTTCCTGCGTGGCTGGTAACCTTTTACATTTCTACCAGTTTTGCCACTTCTTTTCCAGCATCTTTTACTGTCAACATTTTTTTTTTTTTTGGTGTTAGCCGTTCTGATAGGGTTGTGGTAATAATGCATTTGGTTTTCGTGTATGTTCATCTAGTAGCTAATGATGTTAAAGATCTTTTCCTGTGCTTGTCTGCCATCTCTGTTTCTTCAGTGAAATGTTGCTTCATTTCTTACTCATTTTCTAATTGGATTGTTTGGTTTTTACTGTTGAGTTTTAAGAGTTCTTTGTATGTTATAGATGTGAGTCTTGTTTGGAAACATTTTCTTCTAGTTTTCACTTGTCTTTTTATCTTATCAGGATCTTATATAGAGCAAAAGCTTTAAATTTTGATGATAACCAATTTATCAGTTTATCAATCATATTTTTGGTGTTAAGTCTTAGAACTCTTAGTCTAGCCTTGGATCCTGGAGATTTCCTCTTATATTTTTTCTACACGTTTTACAGTTTTACATTTAAGTCTGTGTTAAATTTTGACTTAGTTTTTATATAAGGTGTGGATTTAGGTCAGAGTTCTTATTTTCCTCATTGCATGAACAGGTGTTCCCATATCATTTGTTGAAAGTTGAATTGCTTTTGAACCTTTATAAAAAAAATCAATCGGGCATATTTGTGTGACTCTCCATTCAGTTTTATTCTGTGTGTCTAGCCCTCTGCTAATACCACTCAGTATTGATTGTTGTAGCTTTATAGTAAGTTTTGAAATTGGGTAAAATGTTTTCTCCAACTTTATACTGCATTTAAGGTATTGTTTTTAGCTATTTAAGTTCCTTTGTCTTTCCATATAAATTTTAGAATAATCTGACTGGAATTTAGATGGAAATTAATGTGTAAAAGGAGGTGGTTCCCTATACCAGCAACAAGCAGCTCTCAGACGCCACCTGTAGGTGCCCTATAATTGAACAGTTCTGACACTGTCTACCTGGAAACGGCGTCAGAGTGCACAGGTCAAGAGCTCAGTCCCACAAGACCGCACCACCCCTCCCCCTCAAACTTCGGTGCTAACCACCAGCCCAGATGGTCACCCGTGTGTCTAACCACTTGGCTGTAATTCAGGGGTTCCAATGACCTCATTCCTTAGGTTCAATTAATTTGCTAAAGTGACTTACAGAACTCAGAGAAACATTTTACTTACTAGGTCATTGGTTTATTATGAGAGGATATAACTCTGGAACAGCCAGATGGAAGAGTTTATAGAGCAAGGTATATGGAAAGGGTGAGGACCTTCCATGCTGTCTTTCCTAGCATGCAACTCTCCCCAAATCTCCTATGTTCACCAACCTGGAAGCTCTCCGAACCTCATCCTTTTGGGTTTTTATGGATGCTTCCTTACATGGGTATGACTGATTAAATGAATGCCCATTGGTAACTGATTCAGCCTCTAGCCCCTTTCGCCTTCCTGGAAATCAGGAAATAGGACTAAAAGCTCCAACCCTTTATTCATGGTTGGTTTCCCCTGGCAACCAGTCCCCACCTTTAGGTGCTTTCCAGAAGTTACCACATTAACATTAACCCAGTTGTGAAAAGGGACTTGTTACAAATAACAAGTCTCATACTTCACTTTTATGGCTCTGAAGTGATTGCAGGAACTAAGGAGAAGAGACCAAATATTCTGACAAGGGACTTCCCTGGCAGTCTGGTGGTTGAGACTCTGTACTTACACTGTAGGGGCCATGGATTTGATCCCTGGCTGGGGAACTAAGATCCTGCATGCTGCATGGCATGGCCAAAATTTCTTTTTAAAATAGATGTTATGACACAAGATGCTCCCATTGCTCTTCTTATTCAGGAGATTCCAAAGGTTTTGGGAGCTCTGAGCCAGGAACTGTGGGTGAAGACCAAAGATGTATTTTTTATTATAAATCACATTATCACAACCTTAAATTTGTACATAAATTTGAGGAGACTTCACATCTTTATTATGTTATGTCTTACAACTCATGAACATAGTATGTCTCTCCATTTATTTATTACTTTTAAAATTACTTTCAGCAGCATTTTGTAGATTCAAGCAGATAAGCTTTGTATGTGTTTTGGTTGATTTAAGCCTAAGTGCTCAATTTTTTTATTTTGAACAATTGTTAATGGAATTGTATTTTTAATTTTGATGTCCATGTGTTCATTGCTATTATATAGAAGTATTGCAGTAGAATTGAGTTTTGTATGTTTGTTTTTGCTGAATTTTTAGACCTTGCTGAACTCACTTATTAGTGTATATTCCTTGGGATATCTCTGTAGACTATCACATCATCCTTTTTTTCCTTTCTAGCCAGTATGTCTTTTATTTCTCTTTCTTGCTTTATTGTAATAAACTTCAAGCACTATTTTGATAAGAGTGGTAAGAGTAGATATCTTTGCTTTATTCTTGATCATAGGGGGAAAGCATTCAGTCTTTCACCATTAAGTATAACATTAGCTGTGGGGTTTTATTTTTTATAGATGCTCTTTATCAAGTTGAGAAAGTTTCTTTTCCTGTTTTTTCTAAGAATTTTTATTATGAATGGGTATTGAATTTTGTCAAATGCCTTTTTTGCATTGATTGATATATCATGTGATTTTTTTCCTTTAGCCTGTTAACATGGTGAATTACATTGATCTTGAAAGAATGAACCAGTCTTGCATCCCTTGAATAATTCCAATCAGTCATGGTGTATAATTATTTTTATTTATTGCTGAATTTTCTTTCCTAATATTTTGTTTAGGATTTTTGACTCTGTATTCATGAGGGGTGTTTATCTGTAATTTCCTTTTTGTACCATTTTTACCTGGTTTGGTATACTGGATTCATAAAATGAATTTTATGGGAGAGATTATGTAGAGTTGGTATTAATAAAATGTTGTTGTTATTGTTCAGTCACTCAGTTGTGTCCGACTCTGCGACCCCACGGACTGCAGCAAACCAAGCTTGCCTGCCCTTCACCGTCGAGTTTGCTCAGACTCATGTCCACTGAGTCGGTGATGCCATCCAGCCATCTCGTCCTCTGTTGCCCCCTTCTCCTCCTGCCCTCAGTCTTTCCCGGCGTCGGAGCCTTTTCCAGTCAGTTGGCTCCTCACATTGTTTTGGCTTTGGCTCAGCCTCTTCGTTCCTTCTGCAGCTATTTCTGCACTCTTCTCCAGCAGCGTATTTGGCACCTACCAACCTGGGGGGTTCATCTTTCAGTGTCCTATCTTCTTGCCCTTTCATGCTGTTCATGGGGTTCTCAAGGCAAGAATGCTGAAGTGGATTGCTACTCCCTTTTCCAGTGGACCACGTTTTGTCAGAACTCACCACCATGACCTGTCTGTCTTGGGTGGCCCTACATGGCATGGCTCATAGTTTCACTGAGTTACAGAAAGCTGTGATCCATGTGATCCTATTGGCTAGTTTTCTGTAATTGTGGTTTTCATTCTGCCTGCCCTCTGATGGATGAGGATAAGAGGCTTGGATAGGCTTTAAACATTAGGTCAAATTGTCTGGTGAGGTCTGGACCTGGAGATTCATTTTTTGAAAGTTTTAAAATGATGAATTCTGTTTTCTTACTAGTTATAGGGCTAGTCAAATAATGTATTTCATATTGGGTAAGTTGTGATAATTTGTGTTTTTCGAGGACTTGACCTATGTCATCCAAGTTACCAGATTTACGTGTGTAGAATTATTCGTAGCATTCCTTTATTGTCCTTTTGATGTCTGCAAAGTCTATAATAATACTCTGTGTTTCTGATATTAATAGTTTGTCTTCTCTCTTTTTCTTTATCTGTCTTCCTAGATAGAAGTTTGTCAATTTTATTAATATTTAAAGCAATTTTTCTTTATTTCATTGTATTTTCTATATTGTGTTTTCAAATTCATTGATTTCTGCTTTTATCTTTATTATTCCTTTCCTTCTGCTTGCTTTGAATTTATTTTGCCCTTTTTCCCGATTCTTGAGGTAGGAGCTTAGATTATTGATTTAAGAGTCTTCTTCGTTTCTAATATATGCATTTAGTGCTAAGAATTTCCCTCTCAGCACTGCTTAAGCTGTATCCCACAAATTTTCATATGCTTTATTTTTGTTTTCATTCTCTCCAATATGTTTTTTAAATTTCTCATTAGAGTTCTTTGACCCATGGATTATTTAGAATTGTGTTGTTTAGTTTCCAAGAATTTAGAGACTTGATAATCTTTCGGTTATTGATTTCTAGTTTGATTCCACTGTGATTGGTGAACACGCTCTGAATGATTTCAGTTCTTTTCAGTTTGTTGAGGTTTGTTGTATCGCCCATGAATGGTCCATTTTGGCATGTATTCGTGGTTACTTGAAAAGACTGTGTAGTCTTCTGTTACTGAGTGGAATTTTCTTTAAATATCAATTAGATCCTTTTGGTTGATGGTGCTGTTTGTGTTCCTTGGTATCCTTGCTGATTTTATGTCCAGTTATTTTATTGACTTTTGAGAAGGGAAAGTCTCGAATTGTGATTTTGGAATTGTGGTTTTTCCTTTCATTGATTTGTATCAGTTTTTTCTTCACATATTTCTCGGCATTGTTGTTTGGTGTACACTTACCATTTAGGATTGCTATGTCTTTTTGGTGTATCGAGCATTTTATCATTATATAATATCCCTTTCTGTCTGATAATTTTCTTGGCTCTGAAGTCTGTTTTATCTGATACCAGTATAGCTATTCCTGCTTCCTTTTTATTAAAGTTTTCATAATATATCTTTTTCCATACTTTTACTTTCAACTTGCCTATAGAATTAGATTTGAAATAAGTTTCTTGTAGACATCACAGAATTGGATCAAAGGTTTAAATCTCCTTTGCCACTCTCTGTCTTTTATTGATATGGTAAGGCTTAAAGCTGCCATTTTATTTTTTATTTTCTAGGGGTTTTTTCCCCTGTCTTTTTCTCCTGACTTCTGTGAGTTACTTGAACGTTTTTTAGAATGTCGCTTTTAGCTTATCTGTTTCTGGGTGTACTTCTCTGTATAGCACTTTTAGAGGTTGCTCTAGGTGTTGCGTTTTGTTTGTGTGTGTGTGTGTATCTTGTAACATTCTCCTGGTGACATCATTTTACTGGTTTATACCAAGTGTAGAACCTTCACTCTCTTTTATATCCTTTTGTTGTTGTTGTTCAGTCGCTAAGTCATGTCAGACTGCTTGTGACCGCATGAACTGCAGCACACCAGGCTTCCCTGTCCATTACTATCTCCCTGAGTTTCCTCAAACTTATGTCTGTTGAGTCAGTGATGCCATCCAGCCGTCTCATCCTCTGTCACCCGCTTCTCCTCTTGCTGTCAGTTTTTCCCAGCATCAGAGTCTTTTCCAGTGAGTCAGCTCTTCACATCTGGTGGCCAAAGTATTGGAGCTTCAGCTTCAGCATCAGTCCTTCCAGTGAATATTCAGGGTTGATTTCCTTTAGGATTGACTGGTTTGATCTCCTTACAGTTTGAAAGCGTCAATTCTTCGGTGCTCAGCCTTCCTTATGGTCCAACTCTCACATCCATACGTGACTACTTTTACTTTCCCTCATTTGTAAATATGGTTATCTTAAATATTTCTTCTACATAAATATAGAACCATGTCAGCAGTGTTAAATTTTTGTTTCTAATTATCAAACATAATTTAAAAAATTCAAGAGGAGTGAAAAGTCTATTTTATTTGCTCGTATTTTTGCTTGGCATATTTTTTCTTCCAACCCAATGTTTCAAAGTTCCTTCTTTTACCATTTGTTTTCTGCTTAGTGAGTGTCCTTTAAGCCTTTGTTTTAGAGTATGTCTGCTGAAAACAGATTCACTTAGTTTTCCTTTATCTGAGAATGTCTATTTCTTGTTCGTTCCTGAAGGATATTTCACTGGATATAGGATTCTGGGTTGATAGTTCTTTTAGCACTTGAAAAAGGATATGCCATTTCCTTCTGGCCACTATGATTACCAATGAGCAATCTGCAGTCATTCAAATTGTTCTTCCGCTTGTAAGTAAAGCATCATTTTTTTCTCCATTCTTCAAAAATTTTTCTTTGTCCTTATTTTTCAGAAGTTTGACTGTGATGTGTCTTGGTGTGGATTTATTTGGATTTATTTATGTGGATTTGTTCTGTTTGAAGTTTGCTTACCTTCTTGACTCTGTGGATTTATGCCTGTTGCTAAATTTAAGGAAGTTTTTAGACATTACTTTTTCAGACTCACCCTCTTTCTTCTCTCCTGGAACTCTGATGGCAGGAATGTTATATCTTTTGTTATAGTCCCATGGGTCCCTGAAACTGTGTTCATTTTCTGTTCAGTCTGTTTTCTCTCTGTTTATTTTGGATAATTTCTATACTCTTTCTCAGTTCACTGATTCTTTCTTCTCTGTCTTCTCTTCTGCTGTTGAGCCCATCTATTATATTGATTTCAGTTATTGTAATTTTCAGTCCTAAAATTTCATTTTGGTTTTTCTTTTATTTTCTATTTATTTATGAATCTTGATGTTTCTTTGCTGAGACTTTTTCTCTTTTCATCTGCTCCAAGCATGTTCATCATTGATCAGTGAAGCATTTTCACAATGGCTGCTTTAAAACTTTTTTCTGTTCATTCTGACATCTGTCTTCCCGACCTTGGCATATTCATTTTTTTTATTTGTATTCAGTTTGAGAGCTTTCTGTTTCTTGGTGATTTTCTTTGTTGAGTGAGTTTTGATAGGAAACTGGAAATTGGGGCTACTATGCTACATGACTTTCGATTTTATTTAAACTATCTATTTTATCTGGCTTCTTTTGACACTGCTCTGATTCCTGACAGGATGTAGTAGTCCAGTTTCTCCACTTAGTGACCCCTGAGGAGGTGGGGCTCCTTGTTACTGCCGGATGGAGGTGGGGGTTCTAACTCCCTACTAGGCCTCGCTTAAGTCTTTCTGGCAGGAGTTTCTCAAAACAGCTCCCTCTGTGGCCTCCACTGACATCACAGGGCTGGGGAGCTGGCCTTGGCAGATAGATTATCATGGCGCAAGTCCTGGCTCCCTGCTTGGCCTTCCCTGGCACCATCTTGAGGTGTGGGCATGTCTTTTTACAGCTCGGTGAGGATGGAAGTCTGGGCTCCCTACCTTGGTTTTGCTGGCGTAAGTTGGGGTGAGGCCACTGTATTTTATGTGGTGTTTGGCTGGAATCTGTTACTGCCTGACGGTGTCTGTCTTGCTAGGATGCCCCTCTGGCTAGAGAAAGAGGCTGGTGGGGGCGGGGGGCATTTTTTGGTCTGTGTCTGTTGCTGTTTCCGGGTTGCTGGCTTCTTTAGCTCCAAGTCAGGGATGTGTCAGGCTGACGGAAACCCAGAAACTCACCACCGTGTTGTACCTTGGGTCCCGAGGTCCCTACCTGCTTGCCTTCTTCTCTCACCTTTCAGAGTCCACTTACTCTTTGCTTCATATAATGCTCAGGGTTTTGAGTTGTACGTAGGAGGAATAGGGAAAAGTATATCTATTCCACACTCCTGGAAGTGGAAGTGCTGGCTCGCTTTAATTTTATGTTAATTCAGGGTTAACTAGAGAATCTGTTTATTTCTAAGCCTGTCAGAAATCTTCCCCCTAAATTTATGATCCAGCTTTACATTACATATGTAGGCAGGAAATACACTATTGCATGCTTGTGATATACTTGTCGGGTTACTCCTTACTGCCTACAAGACTCAAAATTCTTCAGGGCTACCTTTCTCAAGTTTTGCAGTCCACATTTGCAGTGTTAAGAGGCTGTTTGTGTGAGCGTGGTGTGTATCAGGAAGAGGAGAATGTGGCTGGAGTTGAGAGCTGTGGGTGGTGAGCTGTGTTTTTGAAAGATCAAAATCACTGAAAGGGAGAGTTGATACGATGTTTGCAGATAAGGGAGATGAGTCCTGAAGGGAGCATCTGCACTGGTTCTTGAACAGGCAGACATCCAGGGGATCTAGTAACCAGTTCTGTTAGTTAACTAGCCCATTATTTGTAAAGTATTGTTTTACCTTAATAACAAGCAACTGTTGTTAACAGTTTGGTCTGTATCCTTCCGATTCTTTTTTTGTGAATTTGCATATACCTGTTTATATATAGAGAGAAGCTGTATAGTCTAGTGGTCAGAGGCATAGACTCTAACCCTCCAACCTGGGTTCAGATCTTGGCTTCTCCACTTACTAGCTGAGTTGACCTTGGTCAGGGTACTCTACCTCTTAGTGCCTCGGTTTCCTTGTCTCTAAAGTGGGGATCAATAACAGAACTTTCCTCAGTTTAATCCTTTCCTGGTGAGGATTAAATGAGCTAATGATGTTCATAGAGTAGCCTGACACAGTGCCTGAGCTATGTAGCTGTTACTATGTTGTTGTTATTATTTGTATAAATGCTATACATAATATTCTTTGACTTTCCTCTTTCCTTAACAGTATGTATAAGAAATCTATCCATGTCATGTCTGGGCAAATATATCAGTCTCATTTTTTCCAATGGCTGTTTTCCTGCTGGGTAGTAAGTAGCTTGGAGAAGGCAATGGCACCCCACTCCAGTACTCTTGCCTGGAAAATCCCATGGATGGAGGAGCCTGGTAGGCTGCAGTCCATGAGGTCGCTAAGAGTTGGACACGACTGAGCGTCCTTGCTTTCACTTTTCACTTTCATGCATTGGAGAAGGAAATGGCAACCCACTCCAATGTTCTTGCCTGGAGAATCCCAGGGACGGGGGATCCTGGAGGGCTGCCGTATGTGGGGTCGCACAGAGTCGGACACGACTGAAGTGACTTAGCAGCAGCAGCAACAGCAGTAGGTAGCTTGTTAACCCTTTGTTCTGCAAATGAAAACTCAGGTTTTTTTGTGTTTGTAAAGCAATGCTAAGTATCCTGGTACATACATCTCTAGGTGTGCGCTGATGGATCAAAAGATATGTATATTTACAACTTTACTATCAGTAGTTACTATCAGTAGCTTTTCAAAAATGCTTTACCAGTTTATCTGTACTCCCAGTAAATGATTTACAAAAGTTTCTGTTTAGGAGGCCTTACAGATAGCTGGG
Source organism: Okapia johnstoni (assembly GCA_024291935.2). Lineage (NCBI taxonomy): Eukaryota > Metazoa > Chordata > Mammalia > Artiodactyla > Giraffidae > Okapia > Okapia johnstoni. The sequence continues at coordinate 44,575,629 of CM044306.1, read as the reverse complement.
AAGAGAAGAGAAGCCAAAAGCAAAGGAGAAAGGGAAAGATATTCCCATCTGAATGCAGAGTTCCAAAGAATAGCAAGGAGAGATAAGAAAGCCTTGCTCAGCCATCAGTGCAAAGAAATAGAGGAAGACAACAGATTGGGAAAGACTAGAGATCTCTTCAAGAAAATTAGAGATACCAAGGGAACATTTCATGCAAAGATGGGCTCGATAAAGGACAGAAATGGTATGGACCTAACAGAAGCAGAAGATATTAAGAAGAGGTGGCAAGAATACACAGAAGAACTGTACAAAAAAGATCTTCACAACCCAGATAATCACGATGGTGTGATCACTCACCTAGAGCCAGACATCCTGGAATGTGGAGTCAAGTGGGCCTTAGAAAGCATCACTACGAACAAAGCTAGTGGAGGTGATGGAATTCCAGTTGAGCTATTTCAAATCCTGAAAGATGATGCTGTGAAAGTGCTGCACTCGATATGCCAGCAAATTTGGAAAACTCAGCAGTGGCCACAGGACTGGAAAAGGTCAGTTTTCATTCCAATCCCAAAGAAAGGCAATGCCAAAGAATGCTCAAACTACCACACAATTGTACTCATCTCACACGCTAGTAAAGTAATGCTCAAAATTCTCCAAGCGAGGCTTTAGCAATACGTGAACCGTGAACTTCCAGATATTCAAGCTGGTTTTAGAAAAGGCAGAGGAACCAGAGATCAAATTGCCAATATCTGCTGGATCATTGAAAAAGCAAGAGAGTACCAGAAAAACATCTATTTTTGCTCTATTGACTATGCCAAAGCCTTTGACTGTGTGGATCACAATAAACTGTGGAAAATTCTGAAAGAGATGGGAATAGCAGACCATCTGACCTGTCTCTTGAGAAACCTGTATGCAGGTCAGGAAGCAACAGTTAGAACTGGACATGGAACAACAGACTGGTTCCAAACAGGAAAAGGAGTACGTCAAGGCTATATATTGTCACCCTGCTTATTTAACTTATATGCAGAGTACATCATGAGAAACGCTGGGCTGGAAGAAACACAAGCTGGAATCAAGATTGCTGGGAGACATATCAATAACCTCATATATGCAGATGACAGACACCACCCTTATGGCAGAAAGTGAAGAAGAACTAAAGATCCTCTTGATGAAAGTGAAAGAGGAGAGGGAAAAAGTTGACTTAAAGCTCAACGTTCAGAAAACAAAGATCATAGCATCTGGTCCCATCACTTCATGGGAAATAGATGGGGAAACAGTGGAAACAGTGTCAGACTTTATTTTTTTAGGCTCCAAAGTCACTGCTGATGGTGATTGCAGCCATGAAATTAAAAGACACGTACTCCTTGGAAGGAAGGTTATGGCCAACCTAGATAGCATATTTAAAAGCAGAGACATTACTTTGCCAACAGAAGTCCGTCTAGTCAAGGCTATGGTTTTTCCAGTGGTCATGTATGGATGTGGGAGTTGGACGGTGAAGAAAGCTGAGCACCGCAGAATCGATGCTTTTGAACTGTGGTGTTGGAGAAGACTCTTGAGAGTCCCTTGGACTGCAAGGAGATCCAACCAGTCCATCCTAAAGGAGATCAGTCCTGGGTGTTCATTGGAAGGTCTGATGTTGAAGCTGAAACTCCAATACTTTGGCTACCTAATGCGAAGAGTTGACTCATTGGAAAAGACCCTAATGCTGGGAAGGATTGGGGGCAGGAGGAGAAGGGGACGACAGAGGATGAGATGGTTGGATGGCATCACCGACTCGATGGACATGGGTTTGGGTAAACTCTGGGAGTTGGTGATAGACAGGGAGGCCTGGCATGCTGCAATTCATGGGGTTGCAAAGAGTTGGACACAACTGAGCGACTGAACTGAACTACCATCATTGTTTATTATCAGTCTTCCTGTTTTTATTTTTCCAAACTAGGGGTTTGTGGTATAAATTTGCAGTTCTGTAAATACGGTTGAGCACCTTTTCATGTTTATTGGTCATTTGTGCTTTTTCTATTAATTTCCTGTTTTTACAGTTGATTCATTTGGTTGGCTTTTTCTTATTGATTTATAAGAATCCCTCAAAATTTCTGTTTATTAATTCTTCGTCTGTTATATTTGTTACATATATTTTTCTCAGACTATCATTTCTTTCAAATTTGTTCCTAGTATCAAACTTTGATTGATTCATCTTATCAGTTTTTCATTTTATGTAGTCACATCTATCAGATTTTTTCTTTTTTAAAAAAAATATTTATTTTTGGCTGCACTGGATCTTTCTTGCTGCATGTGGGCTTTCTCAAGTTGCAGTGAACAGAGACTACTGTCTGTTAGGGTGCTCAGGCTTCTCATTGCCGTGGCTTCTCTTGTTGTGGAGCATGGACTGTAGGCCCACTGGTCTCAGTAGTTGTGGCTTGAGAGCTCAGTATTTGCAGCATGCAGGCTCGGTAGCTGTGGCTTCAGGCTCAATTGTTTTGGTACATGGACGTAGTTACTCCATGACATGTGGGATCTTTCCAGATCAGGGATCAAACCTATGTCCCCTGCAGTGGCAGGTAGACTCTTAACCACTGGACCACAAGAGAAGTCCCGGATTTTCTTCTTTTGGGACTTAATGGTTTAAAAGATCTGTCTAGATGCTAAAACTAGTAGGTATAAGTTTTAGGGAAAAAAACATATATTTACATAGTCTCTAAGTATCTCTTACAAAATACTAATTACAAAAGAATAAAAGTGGGGAAACCAAGCAGATACCACCTTAAGCAAGTGATATGAGTTAACATTATCAGTGATGAGACAAATCAATAGCATGTTCTCTTTATAGGATTATAAAATATTACATATATAATGTATGTGAGAGGAGAAAAGAGAGAGAAGAAGCAAATACGGTAAAATGTTAACATCTCAGGGAATCTCGGTAGAGGGTATGTAGGAATTTTTTATGTTATTTTTGTAACAGCTCTAAATCTTACAAAATAAAAATTAAAGATACAAAGCACCTTCCTATCTCGGTATTATAGAAATATTATCCTATGATTTTTACTAATACTTCATCTTATCTTATTGATTTGGCTTTTTAAATGTCCAGATTTTATTCTGGAGTGCAGTGTAAGGTGGGGTCTAACTTATGTTTTCCAAATGTGTAGCCACACTCTGAACACCACCTTCTACCTGTCTGATGTGCGGCTGTTGTAAGCTCCATCCTCCAGGGGGTTGTGCTTGAAAAGCTCATTTCCTGACCCAGAGGTAGAACTCTTCTCCTTAGGGACAGGGCCCTTCTGCAAACAGCACAGGATGTGAAGCAAACAAAAATATTACACTCTCCTTCTGACCTCTGCTGACCCCCAGCCAGACCACCAGGGTTGAGGTTATGGAGTAGGGGAGAGAGAGCTGCTCTGGCAGTTGGGAGCGGGGGATCCTGCGAGGAGTGCTGGGTAGGCCTTGCCTGTAGGGCTGGGATGTGAGCCATGTGCCTTGTCAGTAGGTTTAATAGCAGCTCCAGTAGGCCCAGGGCCAGAGATAACACCCCAGTTTGGTCAAATTATACCACTAACAGTAAATTGTGCCCTTAACATTCAACCCTGACTTTTGTGCTTAAATCTAAACTACTGTATTATATCAGTGTCGCAACATCTTGCTTCTAGCTAGAGGCCTGCAGCCATCAACTGATTTAGGAAGCCATTGTTGACCAGTCTTGTCGCAGGATAGCATTTCCTGGAGTCCCAAAGAGGGGAATTTTCCAGACTATTTCTAGGCTCGCTTCTGTTCCTGTAATTTATCTAACCTATTCTTCTACAGTAACACACTGGTTTAGTTACTGAAATTTTACAGCGTGTGGGTTTTTTTGAAGTCAGCAATTCCTTGGTTTTCTAAAAATTTACATGAAATTCCTGTAACATAAAATTAACCATTTTAAAGTGAGCAGCTCAGAGGTGTTTCATGCACTCACAGTGTTGTGCAACCATCGTCTCTGTCTAGTTCCAGAACATTTGGTCACCCCAAAAGGAAGTCCCTTAAGAAGTCACAGGCTCCCATGTTCTGGCCTCTGGTAACCAGCACTGAGGTTCTTTCTCTATGGGTTTATCTATCCTGGGTATTTTGTTTATTTGGAATCATCTAAGTATGACTTCTTTTTCTTTCACTCAGCATAAAGTTTGCAAGGTTTTCATAGCATGTGTGATATTTGATCGAGTGATTTCCTTCCTTTTTGTTCTCATTTTTCCAAGATTTTTGGTTATTACAACCTGTGATCTTTTCTGAAATAACTTGAGAATCAACTTGTCAGATTCTACAAAATATTATGTTTTGACTCTCAGTACAATTATGCTGAGTTAAATGATGATTTTAGGGGAATCCAAATAATGCTCAAACTACTGCACAATTGCACTCATCTCACACGCTAGTAAAGTAATCTCAAAATTCTCCAAGCCAGGCTTCAGCAAGACGTGAACCATGAGCTTCCAGATATTCAAGCTGGTTTTAGAAAAGGCAGAGGAACCAGAGATCAAATTGCCAACATCCGGTGGATCATTGAAAAAGCAAGAGAGTTCCAGAAAAACATCTATTCCTGACTATGCCAAAGCCTTTGACTGTGTGGATCACAATAAACTGTGGAAAATTCTGAAAGAGATGGGAATACCACACCACCTGACCTGCCTCTTGGGAAACCTGTATGCAGGTCAGGAAGCAACAGTTAGAACTGGACATGGAACAACAGACTGGTTCCAAATAGGAAAAGGAGTACGTCAAGGCTGTATATTGTCACCCTGCTTATTTAACTTATATGCAGAGTACATCATGAGAAACGCTGGGCTGGATGAAGCACAAGCTGGAATCAAGATTGCCGGGAGAAATATCGATAACCTCAGATATGCAGATGACACCACCCTTATGGCAGAAAGTGAAGAAGAACTAAAGAGCCTCTTGATGAAAGTGAAAGAGGAGAGTGAAAAAGTTGGCTTAAAGCTCAACATTCAGAAAACAAAGATCGTGGCATCCGGTCTCATCACTTCATGGAAAATAGATGGGGAAACAGTGGAAACAGTGGCTGACTTTATATTTCTGGGCTCCAAAATCACTGCTGATGGTGATTGCAGCCATGAAATTAAAAGACGCTTACTCCTTGGAAGAAAAGTTATGACTAACCTAGACAGCATATTAAAATGCAGAGACATTACTTTGTCAACAAAGGTCCGTCTAATCAAGGCTATGGTTTTTCCAGTGGTCATGTATGGATGTGAGAGTTGGACTATAAAGAAAGCTGAGCACTGAAGAATTGATGCTTTTGAACTGTGGTGTTGGAGAAGACTCTTGAGAGTCCCTTGGACTGCAAAGAGATCCAACCAGTCCATCCTAAAGGAGATCAGTCCTGGGTGTTCATTGGAAGGACTGATGCTGAAGCTGAAACTCCAATGCTTTGGCCACCTGATTCGAAGAGCTGACTCATTTGAAAAGACCCTGATGCTGGGAAAGATTGAGGGCAGGAGGAGAAAGGGACAACAGAGGATGAGATAGTTGGATGGCATCACCGACTCAATGGACATGGGTTTGGGTGGACTCAGGGAGTTGGTGATGGACAGGGAGGCCTGGCGTGCTGTGGGTCATGGGGTTGCAAAGAGTCAGACATGACTGAGCGACTGAACTGATATATTTATAATATTGAATTTTTCCACCTAGACACATGGTTTACATTTCTATTTATTTAGATCTTGTTTTATCAGTGTGTCCTTGAGTAAAGTTTGTAGTGTTCCTCATATGTCTTATCATTTCTAGAAGTGCTTTACTTTGGTTTCTGTTATATATGGGTTATTTTCTAATACAGATTGTTAAGATATAATTGATCCACTGCTTACATCCAAAGTGTTCAGTTTGATGAATTTTGATGTAGGTATGTATACATTTGTGAAACCATCGTCACGGTCCTGTTGATGAGCAGGTCAGCCAGGGCCCCAGACCATCCTCAGAACAATACTGGTCTACTTCCCTTTATTGGAGACTAGGTTGCATTTTTTGCAATTTTATATAAATTTTTTTTATTTGACTTTTTTTCTCTCAGATTTTTCTTTTCGGTCTGACTTTTTTCTCTCAGAATATTTATTCTGAGACTCATTCATATTGTTGAGCATGTCAGTAGTTTTTATTTGCTTGTTAATGAGTAGTAAGTACTTCATTGAATACTTACATGACAATTTGTTTGTTCATGACTTTTTGGGTTTTTTCCAGTTTGGACTATTAAAAATTAAACTTCTGAACTTTCAGATACAAGTCTTTGTGTGCACATATGCTTTCATTTCTCTTGGGTAAATGTCTAGGATTGGATGCTGGATTGAATGGTAGGTGTATGTTTAAACTTTTAAGAAACTGCCAGACTATTTTCTAAGTCCTTAAATCATTTTACATTCCTACCAGCAGGACATTAGAGTTCAGTTGTTTTTATATCCTTGTCAACACTTAGTATGTTCATTCTTTTTAATTTTACTGTTCTAGGGCCTGTGTAGTGGCTTTAGATTATGGTTTTGGTTTGCATTTCTCTAATCACCAGTGATTTTCGGTATCTTACCTTGTGCTTTTTTCCATTAGTATATCTTCTTTGGTGAAGTGTTTGCTCAGTTTTTTTTTTTTTACCTGTTTTCTTATTGGGCTGTTTGTCTCACTATTCAGTTTGAAGAGTTCTTTATATATTTGAAATACAAGTCTTGTGTTGGATACATGCCTTACAAATATTTTCTACCCATCTCTACCTTTTCATTTTCTTCGCAGTGTTTTTGAAAGGTAAAAGTTTTAAACTTCGATGAATTCAATTTATTAATTTTTTTGTAGTTAGCATGTTGTATTACATTTAAGAAAACGTTGCCAAATTCAGATCAAGATTTTTCTTTATAATCCCTTCTAGAAGTTGTATGATTTTTAGTTCTTACATTTAGGTCAATGACTTATTTGAAATTAATTTTTGAATGTGTTATAGTATAGGAATCGAGTGTCACTTTTACATATAGCTGTCAAATTGTTCTAGCACTCTTCTTTAAAAAATGATCATCCTTTCTTCACTGAATTGCTTTGGCACTTTTGTCAAAAATCAGTTGATTTTATATGTAGGCGTATCACTGGACACTGTATTCTATTACCAACGATCCTTCAGTTCTGCCATCTCCCACCTCATCCCCTCCTCCAGTCAGTAACTGTTCTTGCCCGTTCACTCAGGGCCAGTCCCTGTATGCCAGCTCTTATACTGTACTACTCTACTTTCCAAGGTACCATACAGTAAGCTTTGCAATATTTTTTTCATTGTGGTTTTTTTTGTTTGTGTGTTATTTGTGTGAAAAGTATGATAAACCTATTACAGTACAGTGCTATATAGCTGATTGTGTTAGTTGAATACCTAGGCTAACTTAGTTGGACTTCACAAACGTACTCTCAGAACTGAACTTGTTCACGTATAGGGAACTTAATATGTCTACTTATGTTATTAACATCTTATTTAATTCCATGTCATCAGAAAATAACTCAGTTTTATGGCCTAGCATGAGTCAGCAAGAGATGTGGGTTTGATCCCTGGGTGAGGAAGATTCCCTGGAGGAGGAAATGGCAACCCACTCCAGTATTCTTGCCTGGAGAATCCCATGGACAGAAAAACCCTGGCAGGCTACCGTCCGTGGAATTGCAGAGTCAGACACGACTGAGCATGCATGTACACACGTGAGTCAGCAAACTTTTTCTGTAAAGGTTCACATAGTAAATATTTTGAGTTTTGTGGGCCACATGTGGTATCAATTGCATACTGATTTTTTTAACCCTTTAAAAAACATAAAAACCGTTTGTAATTCACAGTCTGTACACAATCTACAGTCTGTATTGGTTTACGTGACCCCAAGCCTAATGATGATCCATCTTAGTAAATGTTTCTTTTCCCTGAAAGGAATGTATATTCTGCTGTTGTTGCAGCTGAAAAGTTTTTGATCATTATTAAAATCGTTCTCTTTCATCTCTCCTTTTCTCTGGGACTCTGATTACATGTATATAGACTACTTGATATTGTCCCAACTATAGCTAGACGAACACATGGAAGGAGATAGTACAGATACAGTCAGAAATGAGAAGAAAGAAGGAAGAGAGGAGAGTTGTTAATTGAGGATCAAATCTTGGTGAAAAGCACAATAAACTTTTGGCAAATATAATAGTAAAAGAAAAGAAAATAATTATAAGCAGAATTTAGATGGCAAAGAGTAGAGTATAAGGAGATTTGAAAATTCTAAAAGAGTATGGTGCTTAGCTCTTCTCTGCAGCCCTGTGCAGCTGAGATTGAAATTCTTGATGACTGAAATCATTTCTACTGCTATTTAAGAAGAAATTTGATGAAAAACCCATACCAAAGGGAAAATTGGAAAAGTCATTAGAGAATTATTTCCAACAAAAGCACTTGACCCAACTCTTTTTAAGGTAGCGTTCTATAAAATTGTCAACAAAAGGTAATTTCCCCATTCTTTGAACTGTCTTAAAACTTTGGGAAAAGATGGGAAGCTTCTCAGTTTGTATAGCGGAAAACTAGTCTTTTAAAAATATATTTACCATATTATGTTCAACAACATCACTGAATTCTTTTATTGTTTCTACTTCCCCACCCTGTTTCTTCACTGTTTCATGACCCTTTGGATCATGTTTGGGGCTGATAAGTTTATGAGTTTTATGTGATAGGAATTATGTGATTGCAGATTCCATGATGTTTGCGGAGAGGAGCAATTGAGAGGGGAGACGTCAGCAAACGTCCAATAATTCTATTCTCCACTCTTTTTTTAGTCCTGTTGAATGGTCTCCCAGCGCCTCTCCCTAACTCCATTCTAACCTGTGTTTCCTGCATTCTCACCAGTGGAAATTTTCTAAAGATCAGATTATTCACCTGCTTAGAATTGTCCTCCAACCCTCCATTTTTAGATTAAAAGGCAAGTTCATTGATTTATTTACTACTGAATGCTCCGTAGCTAACACTCAGTAGCTGTCTATGCAATGGGTCTAAGACTGGAGTCTAAGACGTTTTTAGATTTGCCGCCCCCCCCCCCCCACCTTTCTAGCCCTCCTCCTGCCGTGGGAACTCTTACTTAGTTCTCCAGACCTGCTGTTGCCAATCTTGCATTTGTGTACACACTCTGTTCCTCTCCCTGTGGGTTATATGCGGGCTCTGTGTTGTGATAGTGCCTTTACTTTCCTCCATTGCAGCTCATACCACTCCATTCACAGAGGCGGCGAGCATGCCTCTCCCTGCAGCCAGGGCCCCTGGAGGCCATACAAGGTGCCTTTCACCCGTCCTCCCTCCGGCGTGGTGCTCGGGTGTGTCCGTGCTCCAGGAGGCATGCAGCGAGCCTTCATTGAGTTGTAGTCGCTGGCTCCTTTCTGGTTGGCGTTTCTATGTCTGGGATATTGGATGCCAACCTCCAGCTAAGTTATGTTTGTGTTAAACATGAATTGAAATGCAATTACAGCTGGCAGTGTGGTTTGGGGGCTGAGTAATAGAGTAAATAAGAAGGGTGGCTTCGTCCCGAGCGCCAGTTCATCTCCTTTGCTTTCCTGCCTCCTGTCATTGAGCATGACTCATGAGCAGCACGAGTTCAGCTTGTCTCCTCTTAAATCCCATCACTTTCACTCTCCCTGTCCTCTTTGCCTTGAGGGAGCTCTTGCAGGGCCCCTTTGTTAAAGCTAGTCAGAGCCCACAGCCAGGCTTTTGTGGCTTGGTTGGCCTCTACAGCGCCTCCGTGGCTGGCTCCGGTGATCTGTGTGGAGCCTGGGCAGAGGGGCCACTCAATAGCTTTTTCCTAATTCTTATTCTTCTTGACCTCATCTCAGCTCTGGATACTGTTGACCAATTTCTTCCTTCCTTAATATATTCATTTTCTGTATATAGAACTAATGTATACTCACTGTAGCCAACTTGGAAGATACAGAAAAGTACAAGGAAATAAAAACGGCTCATAATCCTACCGCTCAGAAGAAATATGCTGTTAACATTTTGAGATGCATCCTTTAGTTTTTTTCCCCTTCCGTGTGTGTTTTAGCAATAATGGGACTCTATCATATATGCTCTTGGATAACATGCTTGTTATTGCATTGTATGTTATTGTTATGCTATCACAGTGTTTTCTTGGGTCATCAAGTATTCTTCTGTAGCTCTTCTTTCCCGAAGCACTCTCATCCCTTAGATGTGATCTCACCTCTCTTCTTCCTTGTGTTTTCCTGATTTCCCCTTCACTTGGGGTCTCTGCCGCGCTGCACACATGACCCAGCCTCCTTCACTGTAAGCCCTCCTCCAGCCTGGGGCCCAGCCACTCCCTTCCCCACCAGTCACCTGCGCCAACCTCTCTCAATGTTTCCTGCCTGGCAGACAAGCCCACCCATCGTGACTGGCTAACACTCATCCTGAATATTCCCAAGCTCCACTGTCTTCTGTGTCCTTTCCACTCCCCACCCAGACCCCCAACCCACAGCCACCCCTGGCCTGAACTTCCTCCCAGGTGGAAGCCAGGTTCCTCCTGGGGCTCCTCTGCCCTCCCCCACCCCTCCCATAAACCATCTGGCAGTTTCTTGGATTCTCCTTCTGCCTCATCTTTTGCATCATCCTTTTCTGTCTCTGCCTCCCACGGCAGGTCCTCACCATTCTTGTTCTGGATGGTCTCTTCCAGAGTGACTCAAGTCCTTCCCTTCTCAGTGCCAGGTTTTTTCCTTTAAACGTCACTGTTAGAATTCCAGCTCCTGCTCTGAGCTCCCCAGAGACTGTCCCCCGTTGCACAGTGCCAAGTCCTGACTCCTGCGCTTTCCCCAACACCCCAGCGCTCTGTCTGCTCTCCCAGTCCAGCCATTCCCGTTCCTCCCATGCAGGCCTCTTATGACTCAGGTCCCTGCTGTTCCTGGTCCTGTCTTTTCTGGGACCGTGCCTTCCCCTCTTCCTCTGCTCCATTCCCAGCTGTCGATGCTTTACAAGATCCCCACCTAAAGCTGGGGGTCTCCTCTCACCCACCCTCTCCCTGAATCCTGAATGTCCATGCTAGGTCTGTCCCTGTGCTAGGTGCTTCCATGAACAGATTTACCTCACAGGATGACCCCATGAAGGTACTATTATAATCTCACTTTACAAATAAGAAAACAATCTCAGAGAGCGCCAGGGCTCTTCCTAAGATCACGCAACAGGTGTGGATGAGCCACAATCAAACCCAGGGTCTCCTGCCTTTCAGCATTGTGCCCTCCTGCTGATCCAGAGTATCTCCTGGTTTTCCTCCAAGGGAGGTTCCCAGTCTTGCTCATACTTGTAAATACTGAAGCGCATGGTGCAATGCATTGCACATCGTAAGTGCTTAGTAAATATTTGCCAAAAGGAAAGGAAAGACTTGTGGCCCAAAGGGATGAATTGCAGCCTAGTGATGACTGTACCTGCAGGTAGAAGTCTCTACTTAAAGCCAGGTCAGGCTGCCTACCCCAGGGCAGCACAGGAAAGACCCAGAGCATCTCATACCATTTGAACACCAGCATTTACCACTGAGGAAGTGTTTTCTGTGTGCCAAGTGAAGTGAAAGTGTTAGTCATGTCCGACTCTTTGTGACCCCATGGACTGTAGCCTGCTAGGCTCCTCTGTCTATGGAATTCTCCAGGCAAGAATGCTGGAGTGGGTAGCCATTTTCTTCTCCAGGGCATCTTCCCGACCCAGGGATTAGACCTGGGTCTCCCTCATTTTAAGCAGATTCCTTACCGTCTGAACCACCAGACTAGGTGCTGAGCAAAGCACATTACTGACGCTTTAAATTATTACCTGAATTCCTTGAGATAGAACCTGTTGTCTCCATTTGCAGAGGTAGAAGCTGAGACTCAGAGAGGTCAAGGAACTCAGCCAAGGTCACACAGCTACTAAGCAACAAAGCCAAGGTTTGAATTCACATCTGTCCTGTACCATAGTCAATGTTTTTTTTTAATTAATTAATTAATTTTAATTGGAGGCTACTTTACAATATTGTAGTGGTTTTTGCCATACATTGACATGAATCATCCATGGGTGTCCATGTGTCCCCCATCCTCAACCCCCCTCCCACCTCCCTCCTCATCCCATCCCTCCCTTCAGGGTTGTCCCAGCTTTGAGTGCCCTGTTCCATGCATTGAACTTAGACTGGTGATCTGTTTCACATATAATATACATGTTTCAATACTATTCTCTCAAATTATCCCACCCTCGCCTTCTCCCACAGAGTCCAAAAGTCTGTTCTTTATATATGTGTCTCTTTTGCTGTCTCATGTATAGGGTCATCGTTAACCATCTTTCTAAATTCCATATATGTGCGTTAGTATACTGTATCGGAGTTTTTCTTTCTGGCTTACTTCACTCTGTAAAATGGGCTCCAGTTTCATCCACCTCATTATAACTGATTCAAATGCATTCTTTTTAATAGCTGAGTAATATTCCATTGTGTATATGTGCCACAGCTTTCTTATGCATTCATCTGCTGATAGCATAGTCCATGTTTTCAGCTGCTGTGTTCTCCTGCTTCCCTGGCCCAGGAGAGAAGGTATTTGGTCGTATGAGGCCTAGGTTGTCAGCTCAGAGTCCAGCCAGAAAGGGACTTTGGAACATCGTCCCATGGTTAGCAGGGACAGAGAGGGTGGGAACATCGTCCCATGGTTAGCAGGGACAGAGAGGGTGGGAACATCGTCCCGTGGTTAGCAGGGACAGAGAGGGTGGTCTTGAGGAGCTCAACTAGCCTTCAGCAGCAGCTTCTCTTTTCTTCTCTTTTCCTTCCTTCTCTGTCAGCAGACACATCCTCCATAATGAAGTTCTAACTCTCCTGATTCTGTGATAGAGGATCAGTGAACCCTGCCTTCTTTTAATTAAAAATATCTCCATGACATCTTAAAAATAATAAAAACTCACTTCAGAAAATCCAAATCATATAGAATTATATACACCAAAAAAGGAAAATGCTACCTTTTCTTCCCTGTAATCCCACGCATTTTATTAGCAATTTGGAGATAGCCTGCTTGGGTTGTGTTTCCCTTCTGCAAGAAATCGTATTTATTTTTAATTAAATAAGGAATACAAAAGCTTCCTGTTTAAAAATATCAAACAGCACAGCCAAAGCTCAAGCACCTTTTGACCACATGCCTTATTGCTGTTTGTTTGCACATGTAAATAACTGTCAGAAATACGGCTTCGTGGCTTGTCCTCCCAGTTTGACTTGATCATGCAGCGAGCTCTCGCTTTGTCTCTACTGAAGGTGCATGTGTCGTTTAGATCTTTCCGTGTCAGCGTGTGTGTCTCGCGGGTTCTCACTCCCCCGTGTGTGGTGTGTGCGTAGGCTGAGCACTCTGCTCAGGCAGCCCCCTCTCACTGCTCAGCTTTCAGTTTCCTCCCAGTTTTTCACTAAACAAAGCCTCAGAACAGACCTCTTGTTTGAATCGCCAGATTTAGCAAATAAGAATACAGGACACCCAGTTAAATGTAAACACTTTGAAATTTTTTTTTTTAAATTTGAAAAAAGCGATTCGTTGTTTACCTGAAACTCACTTTTAAGTGGGTGTCCTACGTTTCCTCCGGCAACACTCCTCCTTATGCACATTTGCAAATATCTAAAGGCCCCACTTCTTTGTTTTTAAAGTCTCTTGTCTGATTTTCTTAAATTAAAAATTGTGTTACAAAGCACTTCATATATGTGCAAAAGTATAGAGAATAAAGGAGCAAATATCCATGTAATCACCATGCAGCTTTTCCATGTCTTAATGTTTCACCAAGTTTATGTGTTTTTTTTTTTAATAAAAGAAACAGCATTATTGGTGCCTGTGCACCCTTTAGGCCCACGTGTCCTTCCTAAGCCAGAGTAACCGCTGAGTTCGGTGTTTACCATTCCTGTGTATTTGTTTCCACTTTTATATCGATGCTATCATTGTATGAGAAGCCTATCCTACTGTACATATTTTCAGCTTGCTTTTTTGCTTAGCATTGTTTTTGAGATTTATCCTTGTGGATACATATAGCTCCAGTTCACCTGTCTTTAAGGCTGTGTGGATTTTTGTTGCATGAATATACTGTGATGTACTTATTCACCCTTCTCTTGATGAGGATTTGCACTGATGCCAATGATTTACTACTATAAACAGTATTACAAATAATAATCCTTATATCTTTATGCTAAGAATTTCTTCTCTAGGGAACCATTTAGGAGTGGAATTGCTAGGTCGTTTCCCCCTTACCAAAGTTAGTAAGTGTGTTCTCCAAAGGGGCTGTGCCAGCTTGTGCCCCACTCATTTTGGTCAGATAGTTATTATGGTTTAGTCAGTGATTTACCATGAATGGTATAAAATTGTCATTTTAAATTTGTTCTTAGCTACTTTCCTGGTGGCTCAGTTGGTAAAGAATCTACCTACAGTGAGGAAGACTGGGTTTGATGCCTAGGTCAGGAAGATCCTCTGGAGAAGAAAATGGCAACCCACTCCAGTATTCTTGCCTAGGAAATCCCATGGACAGAGGAGCCTGGTAGGCTGCAGTTCATGAGGTTGCCAAGAATCAGACATGACTCAGTGACTAAACCACCATGAGAGTGGTTGAACATTTTCTCATGTGGCTTTTACATGTTGTATATATTTTTTTTCTCTTCCTTTTTTTCTCATTGATTTGTAGAAGTTCTTTATTTATTTTGGATATTTCCAGTTCTGCATTGCTCACAGTATGAGATTTGTCTTTTCACTGTTTTGAGTGGTCTCTGTTGTATCAAAGTTTTTAGTTTTAGGATAGTTAAGTTTCAATGAAACTATGAGCCATGCTGTGTAGGGCCACCCAAGATGGACGGGTCATGTTGGAGAGTTCTGGCAAAATGTGGTCCACTGGAGAAGGGAATGGAAAACCTCTTCAGTCTTCTTGCCTTGAGAATCCCATGAACAGTATGAAAAGGCAGAGAGATATGACACTGAAAGATGAACTCCCCAGGTCAGTAGGTGCCCAATATGCTAATGGAGATCAGTGGAGAACTAACTCCAGAAAGAATAAAGAGAGGGAGCCAAAGCAAAAACGACACCCAGTTGTGGATGGGACTGGTGATGGAAGCAAGGTCCAGTGCTATAAACAGCAATATTGCATAGGAACCCGGAATGTTTGGTCCATGAATCAAGGCAAATTGGAGGTGGTCAAACAGGAGATGGCAAGAGTGACCATCAACATTCTAGGAATCAGCGAACTAAGATGGACTGGAATGGGTGAATTTAACTCAGTTGACCATTATATCTACTACTGTGGGCAGGAATCCCTTAGAAGAAATGGAGTAGCCATCATAGTCAACAAAAGGGTCCGAAATGCAGTACTTGGATGCAATCTGAAAAACGACAGAATGATCTCTGTTCGTTTCCAAGGCAAACCATTCAGTATCACAGTAATCCAAGTCTATGCCCCGACCAGTAATGCTGAAGAAGCTGAAGTTGAATGGTTCTATGAAGACCTACAAGACTTTCTAGAATTAACACCCAAAAAAGATGTCCTTTTCATTATAGGGGACTGGAATGCAAAAGTAGCAAGTAAAGAAACACCTGGCGTTAACAGGCAAATTTGGCCTTGGCGTACAGAATGAAGCAGGGCAAAGGCTAATAGAGTTCTGCCAAGAGAACACCCTGGTCATAGCAAACACCCTCTTCCAAAACATAAGAGAAGACTACACATGGACATCACCAGATGGTCGACACTGAAATCAGATTGATTATATTCTTTGCAGCCAAAGATGGAGAAGCTCTATACAGTCAGCAAAAACAAGACCGGGAGCTGACTGTGGCTCAGATCATGAACTCCTTATTGCCAAATTCAGACTGAAATTGAAGAAAGTGGAGAAAACCACTAGACCATTCAGGTATGACCTAAATCAAATCCCTTATGACTATACAGTGGAAGTGAGAAATAGATTTAAGGGACTAGATCTGATAGACAGAGTGCTTGATGAACTATGGATTGAGGTTCGTGACATTGTACAGGAGACAGGAATCAAGACCATCCCCAAGAAAAAGAAATGCAAAAAAGCAAAATAGCTGTCTGAGGAGGCCTTACAAATAGCTGTGAAAAGAAGAGAACCGAAAAGCAGAGGAGAAAAGGAAAGATATTCCCATCTGAAAACAGAGTTCCAAAGAATAGCAAGGAGAGATAAGAAAGCCTTCCTCAGCAATCAGTGCAAAGAAATAGAGGAAAACAACAGAATGGGAAAGACTAGAGATCTCTTCAAGAAAATTAGAGATACCAAGGGAACATTTCATGCAAAGATAGGCTCGATAAAGGACAGAAATGGTATGGACCTAACAGAAGCAGAAGATATTAAGAAGAGGTGGCAAGAATACACAGAAGAACTGTACAAAAAAGATCTTCACGGTCCAGATAATCACGATGGTGTGATCACTCACACTCACCTAGAGCCAGACATCCTGGAATGTGAAGTCAAGTGGGCCTTAGGAAGCATCACTACGAACAAAGCTAGTGGAGGTGATGGAATTCCAGTTGAGCTATTTCAAATCCTAAAAGGTGACGCTGTGAAAGTGTTGCACTTAATATGTCAGCAAATTTGGAAAACTCAGCAGTGGCCACAGGACTGGAAAAGATCAGTTTTCATCCCAATCCCAAAGAAAGGCAATGCCAAAGAATGCTCAAACTACTGCACAATTGCACTCATCTCACACACTAGTAAAGTAATGCTCAAAATTCTCCAAGCCAGGCTTTAGCAATACGTGAACCGTGAACTTCCAGATGGTTTTAGAAAAGGCAGAGGAACCAGAGATCAAATTGCCAACATCTGCTCTATCATCAAAAAAGCAAGAGTTCCAGAAAAACATCTATTTCTGCTTCATTGACTATGCCAAAGCCTTTGACTGTGTGGATCACAATAAACTGTGGAAAATTCTGAAAGAGATGGGCATACCAGACCACCTGACCTGCCTCTTGAAAAACCCGTATGCAGGTCAGGAAGCAACAGTTAGAACTGGACATGAAACAACAGACTGGTTCCAAATAGGAAAAGGAGTACATCAAGGCTGTATATTGTCACCCTGCTTATTTAACTTATATGCAGAGTACATCATGAGAAACGCTGGGCTGGAAGAAGCACAAGCTGGAATCAAGATTGCTGGGAGAAATATCAATAACCTCAGATATGCAGATGACACCACCTTTATGGCAGAAAGTGAAGAAGAACTAAAGATCCTCTTGATGAAAGTGAAAGAGGAGAGTGAAAAAGTTGGCTTAAAGCTCAACATTCAGAAAACAAAGATCATGGCATCTGGTCCCATCACTTCATGGGAAATAGATGGGGAAACAGTGGAAAGAGTGTCATATTTTATTTTGGGGGTCTCCAAAATCACTGCAGATGGTGATTGCAGCCATGAAATTAAAAGACGCTTACTCCTTGGAAGGAAAGTTATGACCAACCTAGACAGCATATTAAAAAGCAGAGACATTACTTTACCAACAAAGGGTCTGTCTAATCAAGGTTATGGTTTTTCCAGTGGTCATGTATGGATGTGAGAGTTGAACTGTAAAGAAATCTGAGCACCAAAGAATTGATGCTTTTGAACTGTGGTGTTGGAGAAGACTCTTAGAGTCCCTTGGACTGCAAGGAGATCAAACCACTCAATCTTATAGGAAATCAGCCCTGAATATTCACTGGAAGGACTAATGTGGAAGCTGAAGCTCCAATACTTTGACCATCTGATGTGAAGAACTGACTCATTGGAAAAGACCCTGATGCTGGGAAAGATTGAAGGCAGAAGGAGAAGGGGATGAAAGAGGATGAGATGGTAGGATGGCATCACCGACTCAATGGAGATGAGTTTGAGTAAGCTCCGGGAGTTGGTGATGGACAGGGAAGCCTGGAGTGTGCAGTCCATGGGATCGCAGAGTCGGACATACTGAGTGACTGAACTGAAGATTCATCAGTCTTCTCTTTTATAGATTTTCTGATACACGTGTCTGTTTCTTTAGTAACTCTCTCCATTAAAATTATAAAGATAGGTTAAATCTTCTTTGAAAAGTTCTAAAGTTTTGCTTTTCACATTTAATCTTTAATCCACCCAGCATTTGATTTTTATGTGAGGCAGAGCTCTAATCTTTTATTCTTCAATGATTGTCACAGGTCTGCGTGCTGTTGTTGAGTAGTTCGTGCCTTGGCCTCTGGTGTGTCAGCAACCGCTCTGTCACAGACTGAGTGTCCGTGGCTGAGAGGGGCGCACCCTCCACATGGGTGCCCACCAGCCACAAGGAGACCTCTGTGCCAGTGATGCTGCTCTCCAGGTGGCCTGTGGAGGAGGCCCAGGGCTGTGTCCTGGCCTGGCCATCTGGGGGCTGCAGAGGCAGAAACAGGGCTCCAGTTTAACAGGGGTGTCTCTGGGGCCCTTTGCTTTCTTCCACCCACCCAGCCTCGGGAACCAGTCCTCTCTGTGCCTGAGGTAACCATGGCAGCTGGTCAGGGGTGGAACAAAGAGAGGGCCGTTCCGTGCAGTTCTGATGTGCCCCCTTCACTCCGTGTGCATTTTTCAGACTGTATGTTCTTTTACTTGTTCACTCAGACATCTGGCCAATATCTGATTGTGTTCCATCAGCAGGGCCTTGGGCTGGGTATTCTGAAAAATACCCAATGAGTAAAGTAGGATCCTTACTTTAAGGAGCAGAAGTAATCGTAAAGAACTAACATTTTTGGGGTGTCTGCTACATGCCAGGTCTAAGGCTTTTTTCCAAAATACAGCTTTATTGAAATATAATTCACCTACCATAAAACCCTCCCCCTTAATAGTGTATAGTTCAGTAGTTTTTTGTATATTCAGAGTTATGTAATCTTCAGTTTCAGAATATTTTCATCACCCCAGAAAGAAACCTCAAACCCATTAGCGGTCACTCCCCATCTCCCCATGCCTTCAGCCCCTGGCAACCATGAATCTACTTTCTGTCTGTGGATTTGCCTTTTCTGGACTTTTCACGTAAATGTACAGTATCTGGCCCTTTGTGACTGTCTTCTTTCACTTGTCATAATGTAACCAAGGTTCATCAGTGTTGTAGCATGTGTCACGTCTTCATTCTCTTTTTATGGCCAAGTAGCATTCCACGGTATGGATAGATCACATTTTGTTTATCTGTTCATCAGTTGATGGATATTTGGGTTGTTGCCACCTTTTGCCTCCAATAACTGAAGTACTTTCCTCTGTCTTATGGTTTCTTCAATATTAGAGGAGATTTGATGTAAGAAGCTATGAGAAGGGAAGATCCTAGAAGAAGAGAGGATAATCCTAGCTGGTGGGAGCAGGGAGACCTTGCAGTGGGCTCTGTCAGCCGGGCCCTGAGTGATGAAAGGGAACCACGGGGGCAAAGCCAGGGGCTCGCCAGGTACATTCAGGGAAGATGAACTTGAGGAGGGAGAGCTGGCATGTGAGCGGAGGGACCAGCCTGGAGGTGGAGGGAGCCGCGGCAGGCTCAGGACGGAGCCACACACTCATTGCTCTGGCTAAGAAATATCCAAACTTTTAGCTGAAGATTCCTGGTAGGCTTGAGTCTCCATTCAGGATTCAAAACAATAAGATGATGCAAATCAGATCAGAACCAAAAACCAAGAGTTCCTGGGCTTGTCACCAGATAAGTCAAAAGACTCATTTCACTTTGTCATTTTTAGAAAGCATTTTGGTCACACCTCCTATTCAAGATCCAGAAGGATGTTGTGCCCACACTGGTCTGAGTAAGGGTTTAAGTGGCTCCCTGGTTGGCCACAGTCTGACCTGGGCCAAGTGTGTGTGTTTCAGCAGTGAATGATCTAACACTTCAAGAGCCCTTTGAACGCAACTCTTATTCCTAGCGTCTGCCAGATATTTCCTTTGGAATGTCTGCAGAATTTCCTGGCCCTTTGACTGCTTTCTGTCTGCCAAGCACATCTTTGAATTGTGGGTGGGCTCTCTTGAAACACCAGGGTGTGAACGGGTTGACAAAACCCATGGTTAGCAGTCTTTCAATAGCTTCTCTTTGGGCAAGAGTGCTTGATCCTGACATTGAAGGACCTCTGACAGTTTTAAGGATTTACTGCCAGCCCCTCTCTAGTCAGCTTAGTTGGGGAGCTGATTTACAAAGTGTTTCTTAGGTTTAAATCCAGCAGATCATTATTTCTCATTCCATTGAATGAAGTCTTTTAAATTGTTGTTTTTCTTTTTTTAATATTAAAATATTTTGTTTTTCTTATTATGAAAACCATACAGAGTTAAAAGATACAAACTTCTAGTTATAAAACAAATAAGTGATGGGATGTCATGAGCAGCATGGCAACCGTAGTTATAGTTACTTGTGACTGGGTCACATATTTGAAACTTGCTCAGTGAGGGTGGGTCTTAGAAGACCTCATCACACACACACAATTCTGTAAATACATATCATGACAGATGTTAACTAGACTTAACTGTGATCACTTCACAGTGTATAGAATATTGAATCATATGCTGTATAACTGAAACTAATATAATGCTGTTTGTCAGTTACACCTCAATAAAAATAAATTTAAAGCAATAACATTAAAGAATATCCATAATGTCAACTGTGCAGAACCAAAGAGTAGTTTAATACGTTGCTTTGATTTGTTTAAATCCTTTCCTGTATAGCTAACTTTTAAAAACAAAATATAAGATTATATTTTAAAAAAATTTATTGGAGTATAGTGGATTTACTGTGTTGTGTTAGTTTCAGATGTACAGAAAGTGAATCATTTATATATATATGAAAAAGTGTTAGTTGCTCAGTTCTGTCCGACTCTTTCTGACCCCATGGGTTATAGTCCTCCAGGCTCCTCTGTCCATGGAATTCTCCAGGCAAAAATACTAGAGTGGGTAGCCATTGCTTATCCAGGGTATCTTCCCTGCCCAGTGATCGAACCCATGTCTCTCATGTCTTCTGCATTCGTAGGTGGGTACTTTATTGTCTGAGCCACCAGGGAAGCCCATATATATACGTGTGTGTGTATCCATTCTTTCTCAGATTCTTTTCCCACATAGCTTATTGCAGAATATTGAGCAGAGTTCCCTGGGCTATAGTAGGTCCTTGTTAGTTGTCTGTTTTATATATAGTAGTTTGTATATGTTAATCCCAGTCTCCTAATTTATCACTTTCCCCACTTTTCCCCTTTTGCAGGTTTGATTTGGAGACCTGTGAGTCTGTTTCTGTTTCGTAAATAAGTTCATCTGTATCTTTTTTTTTTATTCGATCCCAAGATTGTACTTTAGAAACTGTTGTGTAACTTACTCTTCCCCTTCACCTTTCCTTGTCAGGTGATGTGTGTCTTCAGCACGGTTTGCAACGCTGCCCCGCCGAGTCCTGCGTTGTAAGGACATCCTCTGATCGTGAGAAGTGTGTCACTCGCTCCCCTCATTTGCCTCTAACTGTCGCTACCCCAGCGACCCCGGCCTCTCACCAGTCCCCTCCTACCAGGCTTTGTCCCCAGGGCCCTCCCCTTGCCCCTGTGGCCCGCCCGTCAGCCTCATCTCCTCCTCGCTGCACACAGCTCTGCCTCCAGGTCTCGCAACAGTATCTTCCCGTCACAGGGGTCGGCACTGAGGCCTCTCCTCCGAGAGGTCCTCCCTGGTCCTCCACCTGGTCGCCTGTCCCCTGCCTGCCCTCCCTCAGTCACTGTCCCCATTACTCTCCTTTATATAAGACTCTTATTACTCCTAAAATCATCTTACATATTTGTTTGTCTACCTGTTTGTTATGCATCGTCCTCCATCTGGAATGTCCCCTGTGGGGTCAGGGACCAAGTCCATCTTGCCCAGCCCTCTGTCCTCTGCACCTCGTCCACGTCTGGCACCCAGAAGCTCAGCGTGAAGGAACAAGTGATGATCCACTCTTGTGCACAAAGCCGATGGTCTCCTCAGACTCTGTACCCAGAAGTGAAGTTCCTTGGTCACGGGACATATATAGCTTTAAGGCTTTTGATAGGCAGCACCAAGTTAATGGAATATAAGGCTGTACCACTTAATACTAATTTCAGGAGTAGCTGGTCTGTCCATGTCCCCCTTATATGGATTGTCTCATGTGCTTTCTAGTATGAAGATCCCTGCTCCCCTGCTTAGTATATTATGGACATAATTCTATACATGTACATATTTCGTCCTTTTAGGAGCTGAATATGTGTCCTTCAGTTCTGCATTGGTTCTGCACAGTTGGCATTATGGGTATTTTTTAATGTTATTGCTTTAAATTTATTTTTATTGAGGTATAACTGACATGCAGCATTATATTAGTTTCAGTTATATAATATGTATCCTATGTATGTCTATTACATAGACATACCATAATTTATTTAGCCACAGTCCTTTTGTTCTTCAGTTTCCTCATCTATAAAATCAGCTATAACCGATTATTACAGTAACTCGTACAGGGCTGTTGTGTTAAATGAGGTAACTTACACTGACGACTTTTTCTGGCAGTCAATGTGCGGTGTTGTTGGGATCCTCGCAGCATTTAGAATGCAGTGAACAGACTGGAGAGTTGGTTCGTCTGTGATGAGGGTGCAGTCTTTCGCACAAGTCCCTGCATCTCTTCTCCAAGCAAGTGAACCCCAGTGTGTTCTCTTCCTGAGGCCTGCTGGCTGGGGTGCTCCCTGCTCCCCATGTGCCTGCGTCCCCCACCCTCCCCTTGTGTGGGTGAGCTCAGGTGTTCCCGTGTCCTGCAAGTTAAAGAGCAGCATTAGAACGCTGGGCCCTGTGGGAATGCACAGGACCTCTTAAAGCGTTCCAGTTAGTCTGTTTCCTTCTCTTCTGTCATCACAGCAAAGCTCTCCAAACCCACAGGCTTCCAGAACTGTTCTCGAGTGCTGTCTTCTCTGCAGCACTCAGAGATGCCCTTTCTCAGTGGTGTTCTCTCTGCGGCATTCAGGGATGCCCTCAGTGGCATTCTCTCTGCAGCATTCAGGGACACCCTTTCTCTGTGGCACTGTTTTTAAGTGGCCTGGGTGGTTCTTTGTGTTTGGGTCAGAGAGGCCTGCCCATGGCTTGTCAGCTGTCCCCAAGGCAGGGCCCAGAGGTGCCCTGGTCTTGACCCGGAAGGTGGACCGTCCTTCCCTGGGCTGTGTGGGGGTGCTCTGCTTACTGGGTGCTGAGGGGGCAGAGTCAGAGGGCACAGAGCCCCACCTCTGCTCTGACCACGGAGTGACTTCGAGTGAGTTTATGGAAGTTCACCAAGCCTCATTTTCTCATCTGTAAACTGAGGGGGAAGTAGTACCCTTTGCATTGGGTGGTTGGGAGGATTCAGTGAGACTCTGCACAGAAGCTGCCTAGACCAGAGCCTGGAGAGCAGTGAGTGCTCAGCCGGGATCCTTGCCCCTCTGCCTGTACTCAAACCAGGAGGCTTTCCTGCAGTTAAGCTCAGGGGTTCCTTCCCATGCCCCGTGGGCTCTCTGGGCTTCCTGAACACAGGTTTCCTTCTGGGACTGCCACGTGGTTGTGCAGAATGTGACCCCTGAGCTGGAGCCCGAGAAGGAAGGAAGTTGGGCCTGGGTTGCACGAGCCAGAGGCTGAGCCCGGGCTGGGCAGGCAGCTGTACAAGGCCCCGGTGTGGTTCTGCTAGGCTTGGGGGCCGCGGCTCCTCCACATGCTCCTGTTCCTTTGGTGGACTCGGCAGTGGAGAAGGCACGTGCAGCTTTGGACATCATCACATGCTGGGACACACTAAGGAGATGACCAGAGCCGGGTCACGCTGTACCTGCAGGAACATCCCTGGGGTCCTCATAGTAACGGTTTCTCTCCAGGGAGTATCGCCCCCATCCTGTCTTCCATGAGCCATCTCCCCAGCTCTCTTGAGTTTTTAAAATTAAAATTCACTTTTCTTCTTAACAAAGTGATGACTACACAGTTAAATCGGAGAGTACTAAGGGATTTTAAGAAAGTATAGCCACCCCGGCCCTGCCTCTGCCTGCTCTCCCTGTTTCATTCCCTAGAGGCAGTTACTTTCAGCTCTTTTAGATTTTTTCACTTCTGGTACTTCATCTCCGTATTTCTAAATAATGTGATTGTACTGTTTATTCCTCGATCTCCTATCCTGCACATGGAGTTTTCTCATGTTCTTCGCCCGTCAGGCAGTATCACAATTTTGGTACATTAGTGGGCAGTGTTTATACATCATAACGAGGCAAACACTGGGTACCCTGGATCAAGTGATGCACCAGGACTGGAGATTCTTTCTTGTAACCTTTTCCTTTTCTTGGAATTAGTTCTTGACTTATCTCTTTCATTTGCTTACTTGTCTAGATGCCTACCAATTTTCACGTGAGAATCTCCATTTTTTCTTTAAAGTTTTCTGGTTAGTTACTAAGTGATGTTTTGACGCAGAGCTTCACGCCTGTAAATGCTTGGCATGTCTGTCGCGTGCCCGTCCGCACCTCTTCCCAGGGTTCAGTCTGCATTGCCTCGTCCCCCAGAGACGGCCCGCATCGCTCTTCTTTCCACGACCTTCTCTCCTTTCCCTCCATCCAGGCCGTCCCCAGGCTGTCTTGTGTGGGGGCCTGTTCCTGGAGCTCTGGGTTCCTCTGTATTGACTCAGTCCCCGGTCATGCTGGCGCATCCTTCTCTAGGCTCCCCAGAAAAGGCAGCGGGAGATGAACTTTGTAAGTCCTTGCAGGTCTGAAAAGGTCTTCTACCTTCTTGCTTACTTGACGCTGGTTGAGGTGGAGAATTCCAGAAATCCTTGGAATTTTGAAGAGGTTGTTCACCCCTTAGTTGCTGGTGAGAAGTCGGATGCACTGTGATTCCGTTCCTCTGTGTGGCCTGTTACTTCTCTCTGGAAGTTTTAAGGGCGCTTTCTTCATCGCGAATTCAGTGGCTGTGCTTTGAGGTGGGCCTTTTTTATTCACCGTTCTAGAACTCTCAGGACCTCTTTAACGTGGAGGCTCACCTTTTCTTCCATTTTTTATTTCCCTGTCCAGAAATTTCATTAATTGTTGGATGCTATATTGATTCTTCAGTTTTCTTAGTTTTTTTTCTTTTTTTTCCCATCTCTAGTTTCTCTCTTCACCTTTGTATTTTATTTTCTGGGAGATTCCCTCAATTTTCTCCTCCAATATGTCTTTTTTTTATTTTTAATTTTAGCTATAAGTTTTTATGTCTAAACTCCTTGTGTTGTCTTAAATTGTTCCTTTTAAAATGTCTCCCACAACATTCTATTCTTGTTTAAAAAAAAAGTGAGAGTGTTAGTCGATCAGCCGTGTCCAACTCTTTGTGACTCCATGGATTGTCCATGAAATTCTCCAGGCAAGAATACTGGCGTGGGTAAGCTCTTCCCTTCTCCAGGGGATTTTCCTGACTCAGGGTTCGAACCCGGGTCTCCTGCATTGCAGGCAGATTCTTTCCTGTCTGAGCCACCAGGGAAACCCAGTTCTTGCTTGGTGACTTCAGTCTCTTCACTTATCCCTCTGAAGATATTTATTACAGGTTTGATTGTTTATCCTTTAGCTTTTGTTGTTTCCTCATGTTTTCTGTGCTGTTTTCAGGTTCTCTTTCTTCTAATAATTTGGACCCTGTCATCATCTTTGAGACTCCCCCCAGTGCCTGGTAATTCTTTGCTGTCAGTTAAGAGCCAAGCCCTAGCTCCTGGGGTCGGAGCCCTGTGGTGGGGTGGGGCCTGATGATTGGTGGGCTGCACAGCAGCTCGTGCACCAGGGAGCTGGCTCTTGTAACTGTAACCAGAGACCTCAGAGCCTGTGGGTGCTGGTCTTCTCTCTGGCACTCTTTAATTTCTCCAGATGCATCCTTCAATTTGCAGCATTTAGGAGAGTATACCTGGCTCCCAAGGTGCCAGAAGCAGGCAGGAGGGTGGGCCCGGAGGGGGCAGGGGAGGGCCCACCGTTCAGTCACTGTTCAGCTCAGTGTGCATAGTTATTACCCTCTGCTCTGACTCTGGAGTTTTATTTCCTCCTTCACCTCCTCCCCCACCAAGCTGGTGTCCTGGAGCCCTGAGCCCTGCTGATCCCATTTCTGCAGAAAATACTTCTGAAGCAGAGTGGGGATCTAGGAATCTTAACGGCTTTGTTCTGCCTGTCTCCAGTTCCAAACTCGCATCCCACCCATCTCCAGGCCCTCCACCCTCATCCCAGTGGTGTCTGGGGCCCTGGGATGTCTGTCCCCCCTCCTCTGCTACACCCTGGACCTTCCACTTCCCACGTCTCCACACATCCAATGGCATCTGCCTCGTGCTATACTCCTCTCTTTCTCTTTATTTTAGTGGCTCCCTACTGCCTCCGCTGGATCGTCATTTTAGAAGAATATTGGCAGGGAAGAGAGGTAAACCCAACTGTCCTGTCTGTCACTGCCCACCTCTTCCTCCGCAGAGGCAGCTCCTGTACTGGGAAGATGGGAGAAGGAGAGGGAGGGTATGAGCGTGTGAGTGTGTAAGAGGGGTGTGTGTGTGTGTGTGTGTGTGTGTGTGCACGCACGTGTGAACCCCTATGACAGACACGCCCGGGGCACTGCAGTTGGCAGCGGCATTGGGCGTCTTCTAAGTCATTTTGGGAACAAGACAGGGTACAGATAAAACCAAAAGAGTAAATGGCCTCGCTGTGGAAATGGGGGTGTGGCCGCAAGTGGTGATTTTGAAGGGGACACGTACACTCAGCTCAAGGCATTAAGTCCTGGAAATTTCATTTTTAAAATTTGTATTACCTTACTCCAGCAGCTAGCAGGGTTACTTGGTTTTTCACAGTTTGCTGCATATCTACGGGCTGATTTGTCCGTTCACTCCTTCAGCCAGTTGTGGTTGAGCCCGTGTGTATCAGGCAGGACACTAAGTACAGAGGATAAACGGCCATCAGCCATCGACCTCGGCTTGGCGAAGCTTTTGTCAGTGGCGGGGCAATAGAGCAGGTAAAGGTCAATCACACAAGTACATAATCTGTGTAGAAGAACAGGTCTAGTGCCAGAGATGGGGAAGGAACCCCAGGGACCAGAGGTTGGAGCTGAGCCCCCATGTGACAATGCAGGGCTTTTCAAATCCTGATGTATGTTTCACGTCGTCATGTTTGCGTAGACCTGTCAGTTGGTGCTGGCTTCATGGGGTCCCGGGTGAGCACTGAGGCAGGTCTCATGCATTATCCCCTCTGTCCCCACAGTGCCCTCAGGGGTGGGGGCTTGTTTAAGCCTGGGGTGTCAGGTTGGGGTCTGCTGTATGTAGAACCCTCTTCCTCCACCCCCAGCCTGCCTCCCTGACCCCCCTTCCCATCCTGAGACTCAAGACTGAGTTCACGGGGACAGAGTTTAGATGTGAACCTCTTCGAGGCACCCACATGGCTATTGACCACATACTTACCTTGTATGCTCAGTCACTTCAGTCGTGTCTGACTCCTTGTGACCTCATGGACTGTAGCCCACCAGGCTCCTCTGTCCATGGGGTTCTCCAGGCAGAACACTGGAGTGGGTTGCCATTTCCTTCTCCAGCTTACCTTGTAGCTAGTCCAACTTGCCATGGGGAGAGTTTAGGTTGGGAAGCACCTTTACCTGCCTGGGTACTTCTCCTGCTCCAGGGAAGGCAAGCTGTGAAGGCCCAGCCTTGTTTCTCCAGGGCCACTTCCCTAGTTCTGCTGCTGAGCCAGATCTGGGCTCCCCGCGCCCCAAGCAGCCTTGGAGGTGGATCCAGCCCAGCCTGTGGACTCCTGGCTGCAGGCACTTCTGTGCTCTGAACACCCACAACAACCCATGCACACACATGTGCGCGCACACCCCCTCACACACGCTTCTCTCTCTCTCTCTCTCTCTCTCTCTCTCTCTCTCTCTCTCTCTCTCTCTCTCTCTCTCTCTCTCTCACCTCCCTCTGGCTAGGGTTAGAGGGCATTACACATTTTCATGTCACCACACATGAGTTGTGGCTCAGGGCAGAGCTGGACCGTGGTGGACCTTGCTAAATGGGTCTCAGGAGCAGGTTGGAGGCCTGTTAACTGCAGGGACAGAAGAAGAGGAGGGCTGAGGAGGGAGCAGGCCTGTTCCTGCTTCCCTTCCCCTCTTGGCATTCCTGCACCAGCCTCTTCATCATACCAGGGTGTCTTCTCATTCAGGAAAGGGAAGATTGTAGCAGTGGGACAAGAGGAGGGAATCCTCATTTTCAAACCCTGGAAACGATGGCCTTGAATGAAGGGGCACACCACCCCACGGTGGAATTCCCAGTAGCCGGGAAAACCCTCCTGAACCCCCAGGCTTTTCCTTGGAAAGCTGGATGCAGCTCTCCTGAGGTACCACAGCCTTTGCGTGTTCTGCAGACTCTCTGTTTTTTTAAAAAAATTTATCAAAAATAATGCATTTATTTGAGAGAAACCACATAGGTTCCCTTCTTTCTTTGTTCCTGTGGCATCTTGTCACATTTTAATGGTTCTGAAATTGTGATGCATCTGAGAAATAGGTTTGTGCAATTTGACATGATATTTCTTTTTTTCCTAAAGGAGTATTCTTTAAATCCATAGGTCATTCCCAAATGGCTACATCTTTGAACTGGAAAGGAAATACAAGTACAGTTTGGGGAACAAAAATCGTTCACATGTAGAACCCATGGGAGAAAACAAAGCGTAAGGGATCCTTGGTAGTAGAATTGGGGCCACTGCCTTAAGTCTCAGGTTTTCTGAGGAACTTGATGTATGACCATTATGGGGGCAAGTGCGGACAAGGCCTGGTCTGTTCCACCGTGTTTCTTTCTGTGGGAGTGAGTGACATACTTGAACCAGACTGTCCCTGAGAATGTCGCCATTCCATCCCTCCTTCAGATTTCAGGTCAAACATCTTTGCATATTCAGCATAAGGACCCTTCTTTTCCCTTTGTGGCATTTATGAACTTAACAATTGTTTGGTGTGAAAGCAAGCGCTTTTCTTTTGCCAGTTGGCCTTTGGTCTTTTCAGGGGCTCCCTGGGAGAACGTGGCTGTGGGGGCTCTGGGACCCTCCTTGTGGAGTTGGCCCCCACATTCCCAGCTTCACACGTGATCGTCCGAGCCATATGGACTTGCTGTGCAGTGGGGACACCGGACGGGGCAGAATCAGGGCAGTTTTGTGTAAAGAACGGAGGCGTTTTCAGCAGTTTGTGAGGACAGCCTGGAACTTGTCAGATCAAGGAAGGCTTCCACAGTCTTCCCCGGTGGCTCAGCTGCTAAAGAATCTGCCTGTCGATGCAGGAGACGCAAGTGACGTGGGTTCGATCCCTGGGTCGGGATGATTCCCCAGAGAAGGAAACGGTAACCCACTCCAGTATTCTTGCCTGGAAAATTCCATGGACAGAGGAACCTGGCGGGCTACAGTCCATGTGGCTGCAAAGAGTCGGACACAACTGAGCACACATACCTCCCACAGTCTAAGCCTCAGGAGGAGCAGGGAGACCCCAGAGTGCACTGCAGGGGGCCGGCTGCAGAGGGCGCTGCTCCCAAAGGGGAGCTGCTCCCAGGTCTTCCCGGAGTCCCATCAGGGTGCAGCCAGGGTGTGGGAGGTCGATTACCCCTCTGACCTGTTAGGTGCTGAGGGAAGCAGCAGCACAGGGCCTGATCGTTCCTTAATGAGCATCGTGGAGAGAATGGGGGGAGTGTGTCCCGGCCAGCCTTCCTCTCCTCCTCCCCCGTCTCCTTGTGAACTCTTCCCACTGATGGCCCCGGTCCCACGGCCCAGGGCCCAGGTCCTGTAAGACTCACATCAAGGCTGGCTTCATCCTTGAACACTTCTTGAAACTGAAAGTGAAAAGTGTTAGTCGCTCAGTCATGTCCGACTCTTTGCAATCCCATGGACTATAGCCCACGAGGCTCCTAAGTCTATGGAATTCTCCAGGCAAGAATACTGGAGTGGGTTGCCATTCCCTTTTCCAGAGAACTTCCCAGCCCAGGGATTGAACCCAGGTCTTCCGCATTTGCAGGCAGATTCTTGACCATCTGAGCCACCAGGGAAGCCCTTAGAGGAAAATTTCTACAGCCATATACGAGAGTATGGCTCCTCAGTGAGACTAGAGACAAGCAGCCGAGTCTTTTTTTATTTTCCTATCACGCTGGTTTTCAACCTTGAATTCCACTCACAGAACTTGTGCCAAAAAGAAGTAGGGCAGGGTAAACCTCTCTGACACCCTGCCTGCCCCCCACGCCCAGTGACAGCAGCCCCTGGCCAGCCCAGTCAGTCCCGGAGCAGGAAGCCGCGCCAGGCTCCTGGCAGGCGGTGCCCCTCTCAGGTGGCATTTCACACTCCATTGGACTTCCCTCTGCACCCTGTACCGTGCCCGGAGTGACTGGTAATGAGCACCTTAATGTGCTGACTTCTCCAGTCCCTTCTTGGTCCATGACAAACAAAAGTTCCTCTTTTCTCATTAGAACACTTTTGTCAGGGTGTCTTTAATCAATGACTACCCCAGGGACAGTATTTTTAGAAGTTGTATTTTTCACACTCTCCCTTGGCCCCTCTTGGAAAAATCTCTTCCCGGGGCCTGGTGAAGTGGACTAATGAGATGCCGCGCGAGTCCGGGCCGGAGTTAATTGGCGCAGGTACGGAAGCTCCTCACACCCGCCCTCCGTGGCCCCCTGCCTCACTTGCGTCCTCTTTTCCGTCTCTTTGGTGCAGGTCGCTCAGACAGCAGATGGTGTGGACGCTGACCTCTGGAAAGACGGCTTATTTAAATCCAAGGTTACCCGATACCTGTGCTTCACGAGATCCTTTTCCAAAGAAAATGTAAGTCTAGTAGTGGCTTTCCATTTGCTAAGTGAGCACAAGTCATTTCCATTTGTGTTTGAAATTCTCCTCCCTTTTTTGGTGGTGGTTTATTTTCATCGCTGTGTTAATTTATCTGTGGTTTTAAGTAAACAGGGTAGGATCAGCAACCACCGCTGGGTTTCATTTATTAACAGTATTATTAACCACATACCCAGTGTGTAGTGAATTCCATTAAAACCTGTTTTCCAAAGGAAACCCGGAGAAGATTTCTCTCACAGCTCTCATCCTGCCTGCCTTTCGTCCGAGTAACAAATTGCAGGGTAGTATGATGTGAGCATCTTCCAAGGGAGCTGGCTTTAAAGTAACCAACAGAGGGGAGCATAGCCAGAGGATGCCCCATGGTCACCCCTCCCCGAGACGTGGCCGTGTTGACTTTCTCCCCAGGTCTCTCTGCCATGTGCCATTTCATTGTTTTGGCAGATAGGTATCCACCACTCATGCAGATTACTTTTACTGTGTTGTTTTTAATACTTAAGCCCATAAATTAGGAAATTTTAAAGGCACCTACTAAATGTGTTCTAATAGGTGGTTTAGAAAAAAGAGAAGTGGCTCTTGTGATTATCCTTTCCATGTGAGGCCTGTCCTGGGCACTCTGCAAATATGCTGCCTCCATTCTCAAACTCTTAAAGTAATAGCTCCTGAGATCAGGGAGTTTATGTGCTTGTCTAAGGACACCTGTCTTCCCTAACCTTAACAGGGAGCAGTCAGATTTTCATATTTTAGGGGTGCCATTTCATTTTGGGCCTAAATGCAAAAAAAAAAAAAAATCAGATGGGTGGGAAGTATTTTTATTTTTATAAATCTTATGGCAACAATAAAATATGTTCATAAGTGATTTTTTAAAAAAATCAGATTCAAACATCCCCATTCAGAAGCCTGGAAGGGGAAAGGTCACCGTCTGTCTCTCCATCACAAGCCCACAGCCCCGTGGTCCTGTCACAGTCCTCGTGCGTCCCTGCAGCATTTTCTGGCCGTGGACCGTCGCGGGGATCTGTGGTCCGCACTCCTGGTCCATTCCCGTTTGTTGATGAGTGTTTGTTAGGCAGATGATTTCTAACATACTCGGGGAGGACCCGTTGCTCTCGTTTTTTCCCACTCACGATGAGAGTAATAGATGCTCGCTGTAAAGGGCAGAGCTCCTGATGGAAGAGGGAAGGTCCTGGCAGCTGGGCCTGTGGTGGGTCTGAGCAGGACCTTCAGGTCACGGTGCACCACGGAGACCCCAGGGGCAGGGCTGAAGGCCAGGTTACCTTTCCAGATGTCAGGCCTGTGACGTTCGGGCAATGCCCCTGGCTCCATCCCTCCATCCTGCGTCCATATCCACCTGTGGTGCTCTCTCATCCCCTTTGTCCCTGGAGGTTACCTATACTCTGAAACTATCCATATTCTTAGCTTTTGTCACCTCTGTTCTGCCACTGGCTCCCCCTTTCCTCATGAAGTCTGCGTGCTCACTGCCATGCAGGGCTGCAGCACCAGCTCCTGAGGACTGAGCATCTCATGTCCCACCCTTGCTCTGCCCGGTGGTTTCACGTGTTCACTCCTGATCTCCACTCAGCCTCGGCCCCTCCCACTGAAGGGGAGACCGCAGCTGCAGCGGACAGCCACGATCTCATTGGCTGTTTTTGATTTCTGTTGCATTTCCTTGAAGGCTATGGGGTGTCAGTACTCTCAGCCAGAAGAGCCCCTGATCCCTTGGAGTAGGGACAATAACAAGTTAAAAAAATGACAGAGAGAGGTCACTGGGGCTTGTTAATTTTAGTGTCATGGGTAAGTGGATGGTAGAAAATACATCGATCTAATCGTCTGTCGAACATTCAGGAGATGCTCACTGAGTGCCTGCTTTGTATCTCTTACTGTGTGAGGGGCAGGAGGGCATGGTGAGGTGCGTGTGGGAGAGGGTGTAGGATGAGGACAAGGGCAGTGGGAGAATCCTCTGCCCACCTTTTGAGGCAGTAAGGAAATTAGATGCATTTTATTTTCAGAAAAAGAATGAATGGGTCCTGTAGTGAGATGCGGAGGGAAAGCAGTTCAAAGGGGCGGCAGGGGCCCCCTTGCCAGCCCAGGAGTAGAGCAGGAATGAGCCGTATTTTAATCTGTTACAGCCAGTCTGTCCCGGCCCCGCTGTCAGAGCCAAGACTTTGCATGGCATAATTTTTTACAACTGCAAAGGAGGAATGTAGAGTCTCAAGACTGGACAGATTCTTAATTAGGCGACTTGAGACTCCCTGTGTAGGAGTTTGGGGAGACTCCTCTGGAACCTGAATTCCTTTCCCCCAATAATGCTGTTAACACAGAAACCTGGCTTTGGAGTGACATTGCTTCCTGGGGAAGGATCGAGATTAATTGCACTTTTCATGCCCTGTACTTTCTGCATTACCTGTAATAATAATGTACATAGATTAGGTAGGGAGGATATTAAACAGAAGGATTTATGAACATTTGAATATTAAGTTGGTTATCTGTGGCTACCTTAAATGCAAGGTTGTCAAAAATAATTACAGTATACTAGCAAATACTGGCTACCAGAGACAATATAAATACCCTGAGTCAGTGCATATTGGGCTTTTGGCATGAATCATTTGCTCAACAAGGATTGGGAATACGTTCTTCATATTTATGAGGAGGAAATGAAAGAGAGCACAGGATGGGGGAGGGGAGAGGAACAGGAAAAATTAATGGTGTTGCAGACCTACTGTATTAAACCTGGTGCAGCGGCAGCCCCGGGCTCTGAGGGACCTCACTTGGGCTGCAGGAAGCTCTGACAGTGCAACCTCCCGTTCCGTGTGCACGAGAGGGGGGTCTTCATGTCTCTTTTAATGGCTGCACCACTGATGTTCTGGCTTTATGATCAGGGACGTTCGTAGAGTGTGGAGGGTGAGGTCGCTAAGTGGTTTGCAGTTGACTTCTGTTAAAACCCAACTTGTCAGATGGAAGACGTTGGAGAAGGATATTGATGAACGCCCATCCATCCATAGGGCAGGGAAACATACCCAGCTGTTAATTTCTCAATGCAGAAAGCAGTGATGACATGGAGAAGCAACTGCCATTGGAAAAAAAAATGTATGATAGATTAGATCAGGCGATTCTGAAAGCAGCTGATGTTTTCGAGTTGGGTTAATGGTTCAAACCCTTCCTCCACGGTCAGAGATTTACTCCCTGTTAGGGTTCTGCTCTCCATTTGCTGTGCTGGCCTGTGTGTTGTTTTCCCGAGACCCAGCTACCTGAAATGTAATCATTTTAAATCCTCCGCCAATACCAGCTTTTGAGAGAGATGGCTTTCTGACCACAGTGCTGAGAAAATACTGGTCATAGTTTACACTTCATTTTGACCTTTGGCTAAATTTCAGAAATTTATTTCATTTGTGAACTTTCGGTTTATAAGGCATTTATTAAATATACTTTCAATATTTTTGTTGGCATTATTTAGATGTGTCGTCCGAGCAAGTCCATTTTGATTTCTGATTCTGAGTGGCCCACCGGTTGAAAATGTACCCCAAGATAGCAATTTATTCAGCAGTAATTATTGAGTACCTACTGTTTGCCAAGATCTATGCTAGGCTTGGATATGTAGTAGTAGCAGAGATGGGTTTGGTCCTCGTGGTTCTTAAACCCTGGTGGGGAAGCAGATGCTAAATAAAAACCTCACAAACGTGCCGTTAGAAACTGATATGAAGGGAAGTTGAGAGTGCCAAGAGAGAACAACGCATCGAGTTTACATGATAGGAGTTCCCTGCTTGGCCTTCAGTGATGGTGTTGGCACTGGGCAGGATGGGGCAGGGCCACAGAGACTGAGGGCCACACCCTTCTCTGAGCAGGCCACGCGTGACTCCAGAGGAACTGCTGTGCAGGGCAAGGTGGTGGGGTTGTCTGGGAACACAGGATAAGTAAGCTGCGCGTGTGCTTATGGAGGCTTGGGCATTTCTGGAAGATGGGCATGCCAAGTGTGTTGTTAGCATCCTAACAGGAGAGATTTGGGATGGGAAAGCATCATTCTTTTTCTAACTGGCTCTAACTAGAGAGAGGGGAAGCTAAGTTGTAAATGACTCTGAAGATGTTAATGAAACCTCCGAGGTGGCCCCGCTTTGTTTAAGTTGTAGGGTAGATCTCTTTAGAGCTCGTTTCCAACTTGAAATGTGGGCTGCAAGTGCCAGCACGTTTGCAGAGAATTCTCTCTCGCAATTATAGGACAGCGTGCCATCTTCGAAGATATTTTTGCTCTGGTTACGGAAAACTGTGCACTGTGGACCCCGTGCACCACCACTAAGTAGGAGCTTTAAGAGGCCCCTGTGCACGTCATTTTGGAAGATGTGTAATATTAGGCAGCAGGGCTTTTCCACTCTGTGTGAGTTTACGATTCATGGGGTTTTACAGAACATATCTAGCCACCGAAATGCGTGTCAGTATGCAGAGACCAGCAATCATTGGGGAGTGTGGTTGATTCTGTTAGAGATGCAGCTCCTCCGCCTCCCAGTGCAGCAGCCACCCCGGGAACGTGCTCTTCTAAACCTGCTGCCAGAGAGCTGATGCTCAGGGCTCAGGGGCCGCGTGGCCCCGGGACGTGGGAGCACAGCTACCCTCTGCTCGGTTACATCTCGGGCATCTCCTGGGCCACTCATCCTGCTAACCAAGCCACGTCTAAGTGAGTGCCTTGAGGTTCTGCAGACGAAATCCTTTCCTGGGGGCCACCAGAGTCCCCCGCTGGGGATCATTAACTGGCACCTACTCTAATTAACCTGCTGTCGTAAAGCTGCATGAGCGATTGTGTTAAATATGCGTTTTGAAGCCAGAATGGCAGACCCACCACAGGCGTGTTCAGATTAATCGTCTGTATCTCTTTTCTTTCTTCCCAAGAGCCATTTAGGGAACGTGTTAGTGGACATGAAGCTCATCGACATCAAGGACACCCTGCCTGTCGGCTTCATCCCGATTCAGGAGACGGTGGACACACGTGAGTCACCCTCTGGGCCTACTCGCCAGAGCGAGAGTCTTCTTCCTCCTGGTGTATGTGTAGACGTTTTTATGTGTGGTTTGCTTCAGAAACATTTTAGGAGGGCTTACTGCGTGCCCACAAGTAAACCCTGCTGCTTTTGACATGTGTCTGACTTGGCTCTCCTTTGGCATGTTCTGGGTAGAGGCGTGGAAGTGAGCGGAACTCACCCTTTGCTCTGAGAATGGGGCTCCCTGCTGAGTCAGTTCACCCGGGAAACCGGTTGTAGTTTGTCCTTAGCCCGTCCTCCAGCGATGCTGAAGCCAAGCTTCGCAAAAGACCCAGAAGCAAAAGGAAAAAAACCAAAAGACACTCAGGGAATACAAGTGCCCTGATAGCCCCACTTTTGGTTCTTGGAGCGTACAGGAAAAGTCAGAACCAGAAAGACTGCGAGTTCGAGTCCTCAAGATCTGAAACTGAGGGAAGCCCCTGAGCAGCACGGAGCAGGAGTGAGTGGCCGACACGTCGGAAGCTTCTTCAGGATCGAGTGGCAGCTTGAGGTTCTTGTCGTGGCGTCAGTTCCTGAACAGTGCTGGAAACCTCTGGGTGGCCGAGCCTCCTCGTTTTGATGTACAGCGACTAACTTGCTTTATTTTATATTACTTAGGACCAGTGTTAGCATATCCACAGGAGTGATGTGGCCAATAAGAAACAAATCCAGAGAATCCTTCCTTTATGACACACGATCCGTTATGAAACTTTGCATCTCACTTTTTGTCACACATACTTTGTTTTTCCCATTTTAGACCTACTTTTTTGGGGGGAGGGGCTGTTTTCCTGCAAATGTTTCTTATAGATCAGACTTTACATATTTACGCAGACCCCACATAGCTATTATTTTAATGAAATAAGTGGATTTCATGGCTAGCGTACTTTTCTTAATGCTCTCTTCGCTTTTGGACATTGGTCTACTTTTGGTTGTTTGTTATTAACATGTATTAGCTAATAATTTCACAGCAGTCAGTATTTAGTTTGTATTTACTATGTAGCCCGTCATAAATGTTCTACATACCTGATTGCATTTCATTTTCAGAAGACCCCTGAAGATAGGTACCTATTTGGAGATAGGTATTATTTATACATACCCATTTCACATATGAGAAAAATGAGGTGCACTAGCAACTTAAGGATTAAAGAGCTTATCCAAGTTTACACATCTAGAATGGGATGGAAAGAATACACAGAGGAACTATATAAAAAAGATCTTAATGAACCAGATTACCACAACAGTGTGGTTAGTCACCCAGAGCCAGACATTCTGGAGTGCAAAGTCAAATGGGCCTGAAGAAGCACTGCTGTTAATAAAGCTAGTAAATGCGATGAAATTCCAGCAGAACTATTCAAATCCCTAAAGGGTGATGCCGTCAAGGTTTTGCATTCATTACATCAGCAAATCTGGAAGACCCAGCAGTGGCCACAGTACTGGAAAAGGTCAATCCTCATCCCAATTCCCAAGAAGGGTAGTACCAAAGAAATATGCTAACCATTGGACAATTGCACTCATCTCCCATGCTAGCAAGGTCATGCTTAGAATCTTGCATGCTCGGCTTCAGTATTATGCAAACCAAGAAATTCCAGATGTCCAAGCTGGGTTTAGAAAATGAAGAGGAACTAGAGATCAAATTACCAACATTCGCTGGATTATAGAGAAAGCAAGAGAATTTCAGAAAAACACCTGTCTCTGTTTCACCAACTACACTAAAGCCTTTGACTGTGTGGATCATGACAAACTGTAGAAAGCTCTTAGAGAGACGGGAATACCAGACCATCTTACCTGTCTCTGGAGAAACTTATATGCAGGTCAAGAAGCAACAGTTAGAAACCTGTATGGAACAACTTATTAGCTCAAGGTCGAGAAAGGAGTACAACAGGGCTGTCTGCTGTCACCTGTTTGTTTAACCCATACGCTGAGCACATCATGAGAAATGCCAGGCTGGATGAGTTACAAGCTGGAATCAAGATAGGCAGAAGAAACATCAACAACCTCAGATATGTGGATGATTCCACTGTAATGGCAGAAAGTGAAGAGGAACTGAAGAGCCTCTCCATGAGGGTGAAGGAGGAGAGTGAAAGAGCTGGCTTAAGACTAAATATTAAAAAAAAAAAAAAAAAACCCTAAGATCGTGGACATCCAGCCCAATTGCTGCATGGCAAATAGAAGGGGAAAAGGTGGAAATAGTGACAGATTTCCTCTTCTTGGGATCCAAAATCTGTGGATGGTGACTGCAGCCATAAAATCAGAAAACGATTGCTTCTTGGCAGGAAAGCAATGACAAACCTAGACAGTGTGTTGAAAAGCATAGACATTACTGTGCCAACAAAGGTCCATATAGTCAAGGCTGTGGTCTTCCCAGTGCTCACATACGGTTGTGAGAACTGAACCATAAAGAAGGCAGCATGCCAGAGAATCGATGCCTTTGAACTGTGGTCCTGGAGAAGACTCCTGGGGCAGAAGAAGTGGCATCAGAGGATGAGATGGTTGGATAGCATCACCAATGCAGTGAACGTGAACTTGGGCAAACTCCAGGAGATGGTGAGGGACAGGGAGGCCTGGCGTGCGGCAGTCCATAGGGTCACAAAGAGGTGGACACGACTGGGTGACTGAACAACAACAACAACACATCTAGAAGTAGGGAAATAACTAGATTACACACAGAAGCATGACTCCCCACACTTTTAACCACAATGCCACCCTGAAAAAGCATGTGTTAAGGCACTTTTTACCTATAGATTTTATATATTGATATATTTGAGTTTGGGGATAACAGCTTTATTGAGGTATAATTCACATACCACACAATTTAGCCATTAATAGTTGCAGCCCAATGGTTTTTAGTATATTCACAGTTGTGCAACCATCAGCACAGTCAGTTTTAGAACATTTCATTACCTCCAAAGAAACTGCATACCCACTATTAATCACTCTCCTGTTCTCCCTACTCCTCACCTCCCTACCCTCTACCAGCCACAGGCAACCACTAATCTACTTACTGTATAGATTTGCCTATTCTAGACTTTTCATGTAAGTGAAATCATATCATCTGTAGTCTTTTGTGTCTGGCTCCCTTCACTTAGTATAATGTTTTCAAGATAGGTTCGTGTTGTAGCATGTCAATACTCCATTCCTTTTTATTGCCAAGTAATACTCCATTATATGGATATAGCATTTTGCTTATCCATTCAGTTGATGGATATTTGGGTTGTTTCATTTTGGGTTATTATGAATAATGGTGCCCTGAACACTGTATGCACAAGCTTTTGTGTGGGCGTATGTTTTCACTGCTCTTGGGCATACACCTAGGTATGGACTTGCTAGGTCATATGGTAACTCTATATTTAACTTTTTAAGGAACTGCCAAACTGTTCTCCAAAGGAGCTGTACTCTTTTGCATTCCAACCAGCAGGGTTTGAAGGTTCTAGTTTCTCCACATCTTTACCAACATTTGTTATTGTCTTTCTTTTTAATTCTAACCATCTTAGTGGGGATGCATTGATCTCTCACTGTGGTTTTGGCTCGTGTTTCCCTTGTGGCTAGTGATGGTGAACACTTTCACATGCTTATTATCCATTTGCATATTTTCTCTAGAGAAATGGCTCTTCTAATTCTTTGCCTGTTTAAAATTGGTTTTTCTTTTTATGATTGAGTTATAAGAATGTTTTCATATATTCTAGATATGAGTCCTTTATCAGTTACATGATTTGAAAAAAATTTCTCCCATTCTGTGGGTTTTCATTTCATTTTCTTTTTTTAAATCAAGGTCCCTTGAAACAGAGAAGTTCTCTATTTTGATGAAGTTTCATTTATCTGTTTTTTTCCTTGCTGTTCATGCTTTTGGAGTCATACCTAAGAAACCATTGCAAATCCAAGGTCACCAAGATTTATGCCAATGTTTTCTTCTAAGAGTTTTATAGTTTTATCTCTTTCACTTAGGTTTTTGATCCATTTTGAGTTAATGCTTGTGAATTGTTCGAGATAGGAGTTCAAATTTATTCTTTTAAAAAAATATTTTTGTTGAAGTATAGTTGATATACAGCAGATTTATTCTTTTTTCCAGAATCATTTGTTGAAAAGACTCTCCTTTCCCTCACTGAATTGTCTTAGTATCCCTGCTGAATATCAGTTGACTGTAAATGTGAAGGTTTGTTTCTAGACTGAGCTCTCTTCCTATGATCTGTAGGTCTTTCCTTAGGCCAAAACCACAGTCTTGATTACTGGAGTTTTGTAGTAGGTTTTGAAACCAGGAATCCTCCACCTTTGTTCTTCTTTTTGAAGCTATTTTGGCTGTTTTGGGTCCCTTAAACTTCCACACCAATTCTAAAATTAGTCAATTTCTGCAAAGAAACTGTCTGGGATTTTGATAAGGAATGGTGTTGAATCTGTAGGTCAGTTTGAGTATGTATAGACTTTGAATGATTTTCTTGTGATAAGTTTACAAATACTTGAGGTTAATGGGTCCTGGGTCCTCTATGCCTGCCCCCGACCTTCCTCTGCAAGCATCTTCCTCGTCTTCAGGCCCCAGTGCTTGACCCAGACGAAGCCACTCACTGTGCCCTCTTGTGCATCTTTCTTTCCTCTGTTCTTTTTAAAAAGCTCCCTTCTTTGTGTTTATTTATGGC
This sequence comes from Okapia johnstoni, assembly GCA_024291935.2. Taxonomy (NCBI): domain Eukaryota; kingdom Metazoa; phylum Chordata; class Mammalia; order Artiodactyla; family Giraffidae; genus Okapia; species Okapia johnstoni. The sequence goes on along the minus strand of CM044306.1, from coordinate 44,535,333 downwards.
TGTGCTGGGCCTTTGTTGCAGCTCCTGGGCTTTCTCTAGCTGTGGTGGCTTCTCTTGTTGCAGGGCACAGGCTCTAGGGCGCGTGGGTTCTGTGGTTGCAGTTCCAGGCTCTCGCGCACAGGCTCAGGAGTTGTGGCGCACAGGCTTAGTTGTTCTGCGACCTGTGGAATCTTCCCAGACCAGAGATTGAACCATGCCCCACTGTGTTGGCAGGCAGATTTTTAACCACTGGACCGCGAGGGAAGTCCATTTGCGCTCCTTTCTTTCCTGACTCCAGGGATCTGCTTTGTTGTTTTCCCTGCCTGAGATGCCCTTTCCCTCAACTCTGAATGTCACAGCCCATGTCTTTGTAGGGTGAGCTCTGATCTCTAGATGCAAGTGTGACGCAGGCTCTCTTCTCTCCTCAGTCAGCTACCGTGAGTGCGTGTCTCCTGCAGGCTCTGCAGACTTTGCTTTGGGATAGACAGATGAGCCTAGGAAGAGAACCCCCAAGGGGCTTAGTTCAGAGAGTGACTATAATCAGCTGGTCAGGAGCCCTGTCAGCTTTCTTTACTACCCTTCAGCTGCTTGACACAGCACATGTTTGTTGAAGGGAGGGAGGAAAGTAGGCAAATGTGAAGAACAGTGGTGGAAAGCCCATAGGATTCTGGTTCTGAATGCCCGTCGTTCCCTCTGTTAGCACAGACTGCACTTGGCATAGTGGGAGGAACTTGGACTCTGGAGTCAATCTCGCCTAATATGGAGTCTGGCTCTACCACTTACAAATGAGGGACCCTGGGCAAATGACTTCATCTTCCTGGGCCTCAGTTTCCTCATCTGTAAAATGGCGCAGCACTGTCCACCTCATAATGTTGTTTTTAGCTTACATTATAGCCATTTACATGTTTTCTTCATGTCTTTGCTACTTATCTCTTTCTTGAAGGGCAAGATCTATGTTTAATTCATCTTTGAATCACTTAAGTTACCTACCATACACAGCTTAGAGGATGAGCTCAGTAAAAATAGGCTTTATTACCCTTTGTTGTCAAATTAACTTCCAGAAACACCAGTCCACATTGCCTCTGATGATACTGACTTGTACTTGTTTTCTGCAGGCCAGCCTGCATAGGCTTTATATTTTTAATTTAGCTTTACTATTCTCATTTTATTTAATTTTTACTTATTATTTATTAATAAACATCTTCACCAGTTTTTGCTTGCTCCTTTTGCTTGTACTTATATGAATGGTCTGCTTAAGAACTAAAATTGACTTGTAGACTTGTATTAATTTCCTACTTCTCCCCATGTTTTTCTTAGTTTTAAAATTTGCATTGTCATTTGTTTTTGACAACTAAGTGGCTTAAAATGTCTTTATATTGATTTACTATAGAGTCAAGGGATTTCTCGTTCTACATTTTCCTCTCAATTTGTTAAATCTGTTGAGCGAGGAGGCCCAGGATCGAGTCCTGGTCCAGCTACTGTGCCGCCACATGATCCTGGGAAGTCACCCCGGTGACTGGGGGTATGCTGGTCACTACCCACATGGACAGTCTGAGGTTGGGTCCCGGCATCTCCAACAGGAGTCGTATCCCACAAGGAAGGGGGACTGTAGAGTCACCTGTTCATTTAGGGTCATCCAATCTGTGGTTGGCTCTGGGACATTTGAGAGCATTTAAGATCCTGATTTTTTTTTTAATCAGCCAGCAAGATGAGACTCCTGTAATTAATTTAAAATACGTTTTGTTGCAATCCATATAGCACTTAAAAACTGGAAGACTGTTTGTTTTAGTAAAGTGCTGTGTCCTTTCTCTGTGTTCATTAGCATGACTGAACACATTTCTATTGACTCTGTATAATATGTTTACTTAAAGTCAGGCCTGTTTAAGCATGTGTAATTAGCGGCTCCATCTCTTACCCCGAGTTTGCTGTAGATGGAAGAATGGAGCAAAGAGCAGCTGGCAAAGCAAGTACATAAAATACCTGCATCTTTGTTTACTTTGAGGAAAGGTCTCACCTCCTTCACACTTTCAAAGGCCTGAGTTTATTGGTTAATAGTTTTTTAAGCTGCAGGGTTACTGTGGACAGTCTCCCCCCAAGTAAACCTTCCTGGCTTGTTGGATCCCGTGTTCGGGGTCTAGATTCAGCATCCAGTATTATTACTCAGAGCTGGTATGCCTGATCAAGTGCTCGGTTTCCTTTCCTAGGAAAAGAATTCACAAAGTTTCTGAGTTTCCATCTGGTAGTCCCAAAACATCAGCACCTGATTCTCATCTCCCCTTGGTAAAATCAAGACTAACAGCAACACAGCGCTTCCCTCTTGTGTCTTGCTCTCCGACGTAAATATGCTTATTTCCTGCAACAGAACTGAAAGGCCTTGAAAATCAGTGCCAAACACTGACACAGATCGTGGGCTCGAGGCTTCCTCACAGTATTATGATAAGGATGACCACGACTCTTCTTTACTGAGCACTCACTGCGTGCCAGGCACCGGGCTAAGTGAAGCATGCATGTCATCAGGTTTCAGCCACCCCGTGTCCCTATAGTGTCATGCTTCGTTAACTCCCTTCTAGATGATGAAACCAAGACTCAGAGAAGTTAAGTCCCTTGCCTAAGATTAGGGCACTGGAAAATGATGGAGTTGGAGTTTTAACCCAGATCTATCTGATCCATGTATTGAATGGCTGCAGTTGATTGAAACTCGTCATGTGTGGTTTTTAACCACACATGAACAAACCAAAACCATGTGGGTGGTCACCCCTTGTGGTTTTTAGGCCACAACTTATTACCCTAAGACTTGATAAATTAGAGAAAAGAATCACAGATGTGTCTGTCCTTTCCTATACTAGAGCATGTTTCAGGGAGACCAAGTACTTGAAGAATGAAATGTTTTTTTATATAGAAAAATTCCAACTAATAAATGCAGAAGGACTGACAGAGTTAGAAAATCGCCATTTGACACCTTTAATGAAGTTACGGATCTAGGCATGGTCATCCGGGGATGAGAAGACCACCCGGAGCAGGGTGTCAGGGACTTTATAACCAGGGCACCAGGCTGAGGGCGCTGGAACCCACTGAGAGTGGCACCACATTTCACCCATCCCGCTACCCATCAGATGTATGTGCACCACCCGTGGGGTGCTCCTGCCCATGCTGTCTAACCCAAGTAGAATCGAGCCTTTCACTTAGCCGTGTTACAGGAGGTACAGCAGGTGACCCAAGCTGTCCATCCTGTGAGTGCCCTGAAGGTGAAGGGAAGGTGGAGAGGTTACCACAGAACAGAAGAGACATAACCACCAAATGCCATGCACAGACAGCGTTTGGATCTTGGCCCAGACAAACCGACAGCTAAATGACATTTTTGCGATAATGGAGAAAACCTGAGTGCAGACTATTTGGTGATATTAAGGAATCATTGTTTGTTCTGTTAAGAATAATAACATCATAGTGGTTATGGTTAAAAAAAAAAATATATATATATATATATTAGCCTGCCCTGGATGCCTTCCAAGATATTGGTGGGTGAAATGACATCGTGTTGGAGAGTCATTTTAAATTTCTGCAGAGCTGAAGAGGGTGGGGGAGGAGATGAGAGGATTCCTCCATTGTTGACAGTATTGAATTGGGATCATGGGAACACATGGATTCAGCTTATTTCCTGTTCTCTCTATTGGGAATATTTGAAAATCTCTGCAATAAAAAGTGAAAAAGAGAAGGCCCGTGTAGTGAAATGTGTTAACGCTGGGGGCGTCCGTGTGTTTGTGTCCGAGGGCTGGAGCCGCGAGCAGGTTGCAGTCATGGATTTCTCCCAGGCTCCTCCTGGCAGAGGTGTGTGTGTGCCCTGTGGGCCCCTTCCCCGCAGTGGGTATCGGGGATCAGGCCCCGAATGCAGAGCAGGGTGACCGAGACTGTCCACTGCGACCCTGCCCCGGGCCGGAGGGGTGGCACCCCGGCCTTTCTGTTGGGCATCTTGGACGACCAGTCACTTCCACCGCCGGGAAGGGAACGTGACGGGAGACGTGGTGTTGAGAATAGAGATGTGGGCACCTCTGGAAGACTCATACCTCTTCTTGTGGTCCTTTCCTTCAGAGGAAGTGGCTTTTAGGAAGAAGAGGCTGTGCATTAAATTTATCCCGCGGGATTCAACAGAAGCGGCCATTTGTGACATTCGGATCATGGGCCGGACCAAGCAGGCCCCGCCTCAGTACACGTTCATCGGGTAAGTCTCAGCAAGGCCAGGCTCGTCGCTGCTGTCTGCCGAGCGCGCTCAGGTCTCTCCCAGGGGCCAGGTCTGGAGACCTGTGTGACCCGCAGCCTCTCGGCCGCCTGCCTCTCGTGGGCCTCCAGTCTTAGCGCTTCTCGCTGCCCTTCCTGCCCAGACAACAGCCAGTCCAGGACACCACCCTCCCAACCTCTCCTCCCGTGTTCACGCCACCTGCTCCATCTAGGGGGCTCTCCTTCCCCCTCCTCCTGTGTGTTCATTCTCAGGCTCTCATGGGTCTTTCCAGATGCCTCGAGCCAAGAGGCTGCCTCCTTTCCGACCACTGGGCTTCAACTCTCCCCACAGTTTATTCACCCCATCACAATTTAGGGAGCATCCCATTTGGTGCATAGGGCCAAAGCCCCTGGATATGGCGGTGAGTGAGGCAAAGAGCCTGTTCCCATGGAGCTGGTGTTTAGAAAGGGAGAGATGAGCAACAAACAAGAAACCTATTAGGGGTGAGACCATTTCAGCTGGTGCAGAAATGGGGGCCACTAGGAATGAGGGGTGTCTGCTCCCCAAGTGCAGAGGCGAGGTAGAGAGTCAGAAGGGGCATGAAGGGGTGCTGGCTATCCAAAAGATAACAGATGCTCACCCGTCAGGCCACTGAAATTTGGGTCTCTCAGATTAACAGTGTGGTAGATGGTTTTTGGCCTCTTGGCCACATGCTGTCTCCCTGGCTGGCTTTGCAGGCTTCTTGCCTGTCTCTGTGGGTCCCCAGGGATGCGTTCTCCTACTTGACTTTGGAGGTCAACTTCCTGGATCTTACTCATTTGAGCCTAAACCCTCCTCTTTACTTGAAAAGCCATGGCCTTTCCTTGAAGGCTGCACACAGGCTGGGAGGTAGATACATAGATGGATAGGTGGGTAGATAGACACAGCGAGCTGTAGGGTTTGCTTGAAGCGCTTGGGGAACAAGTGTCACAGAAATAGAGTTTATTTTCATCTTGGTGCACAACAGCTTGTTTGACTCTTCAGCTATAGAATCTGAATGCTCTTCTCTGAGATTTTGAGGTCCCTAAGAAGGACTCTGTGATCACACCCTTTCTACACACTCAAAACTCCCATTTTGCAACACAGTTTAAACTCATTATGTAAACAAGATTACTAGAGTAGAAAACAGTTAAGAAAATAACCATACTTCTGGTATCTTAGAAACAGCCACTTACATACAAATAGTAAAAACCAACAATTTAATAATTGCTACATCTATTATGTATATTCAGTTACTATGTGTATTCAGGCTTTTAAAATTACACCCTATACTCCTTTCAAAGATTCAATTTTTAGCCAATTTAAGCAATTCTAAAGAATATATTCTTACCATATATGTCTTGGTAATCAAAACTAGAATCCTTTTCTTATATCATTTTGAGAAGATTGCTAAATAAAGTATATTTTTGTTTCATCTTGGGGCAAAAATTCTTTTCCAGAGGAAGACAATTCTAACGTTATTTGTAAGGAAAGAGATTTCAGTGTTCAGAACTCTTGAGTCATTTTTTCTTAAAAATGGGCACAGCCCTACAGGTTACTTTGCAAAGGTTTGGGATTGTCAGCTGTGAGGGACAGAAGCCTCAGACCAGGAACAGCTCCTCCATGGCCTGACCATGGCCGTGACTGAGAGGTGGCAGAGTCAGTGCAGCTGATTAGAATCCACCACCTGATAAGACACGACTGGTTGAGAATAGTTCCTGCAGTGTGCTGATACGGGGAAGCTGCCACAATACACTGAGCAAATCTGTCCTCGTTTTTTGGGGAGATGGCCTTCCTCTACATCCCAAGATGCAGGTCTGTGGGGCAGCTAAGAAGTCGGAAGTTGGATGTGGCTGAGATAAGCCAGTTACAATTCCAAAGAGTACGCCTGTCTCACGGGCACCTGACTGTGGGGTGTGGGGCGGGGCTGGGCGGGTGTGCCGGTCAAGTAACAGGAAGCCGGGCATGGCAGCTGTCAGCCCCTCCGTCACCACCCTCAGTTGTGGTGGTTCATGGGGCACATGCCTGGCACTTTGTGGTGCAAAGATGTCTCCCAGACGGACCCTGAGAATGCGGGGCAGTGAGGGGCCTTATCCTGGAGGAGGGGCAGGGCCTGGAGCTGGGTGGGGCTCGTTCTCCTGGCAGTTCAACACCAGGCACAGGTGGTCTGCCCTCTTGAAGTGGATTATGGCACAAATACCCTCAATGAAATGACAGAATAAAAAGAATTTTGCAGACCCAGAACCGAGGAACACGTTGACAGCATATATGTAGGACCGCAGGCCCCGGGATGGAGGAAGATGACCATGCCCGACAGGCCTACGAGGTTGGGACAGTTGCCATCACCTCAGGCTCTGAACCGGGACACCTTGGTGGGCCAGAATCGACTCCCAGAGATCTGAGGCCATGACCCTCTGAAATGAGTTGGTCTGCTCTGTTGCTCAGGTCATCTTATGCTAAACCACCTCCATGAAGATGTCTCTTTTCTCTTAAAGGGAGCTGAACAGCATGGGGATCTGGTATCGAATGGGCCGAGTACCACGAAATCATGATTCATCTCAACCCACAACGCCTTCCCCGTCATCCGTTGCTTCCACCCCAGCCCCCAACCTTCCCAGGTGAGGCCCTGTCCGTGGCACTGTTCTGTTATGCATGTCCCAGAGGAATGTGGTCTTAGGTCCCACTGCATAACATCGTAAAGATCGTAGGATCTGCAGAAACACTGCAGGACCAATATACCTCTAGAGGAAATTTTGCAAAACCGGTTAGAAATCTTCGCATTACATGAATGTAAATGCCATTCTGTGTTCTGTTGTACATATTCTGCAGGCTTCTAAAATAGCAGAATATGCAACTTAAAATGGGCTTGTTATTCTAATGAGCGCATAGTTGCAACCAGTCACGTGATCTGTAGCCACGGGGTTGGGAAGCTAGCCGTAAAAGGTGGAGTTCCTTCTCTGCCTTGGCCAGCAGCAACTCATTTCACTCTAGGAGAGTTGGTAAGTAATTTTGTTCATTTCCATATTGTTTCTTTTCCCAAAGCGCTGCAGACTAAGAAATAGGTAGTTAGGGTATGAGAGAATAGCGAGAAGTTTTTCAAGGGCTGTTTATTTTAATAGTTGTTTCCACAAAGAAACGTGGCTGAGCGGACTGGTCTCTGCACCTGAGTTAACCTGAGTTCCGTCGGAGCAGAAATCTGGTAATGGCAGATTACCTGAGTAGTAGTCTCAACACTTTCTATCTGATCAAAAACCTCTGCATCATTAGCGGTAAATTATTTGAGGTCAAGGAGCAAACAGCAATGATAGACTGAACTTGAGAAAGGAATTACAGAAGTAAACAAGCAAGTAAGAAGTGGTGAGGCAGTGCCATTGGAGGCGGATGTAACATTAACGAGAAGGGATCTCATAGCTTCCATTTGGGCGAACAGAGGTGACAGTCGGTCAGGAACAGGACAAAGCCTTACTGGGCGCTTGCCCCTCCGCACGCCCCAAGGTCCACACCCTGCCCCTCAGAAGTCAGAGGAGAGGGCAGCATGGCTGGTCCCCCGTGCCCTGTTCTCCACTGAGCCTCTCCTGCCTTCAGGGGAATGTGCTTTCAGGAGCTGGCAGCTCAGAGGCCTGTCCTTCAGGACTTCTCCAAAAGACAGGTGTTTCTCGCTCGAGACAGGTTCACAAACCAAGAGTGGCGGTTAATCATAACTATCCCTGGCATCACCTGAAACTTGAGAAGTAGTTTTTAGTTTCACTTCGGGGTGAAGGGAGGTGAACAGCTTCCCAGAGCTGTGTCTTTGGTTTAGGGGTACAAGGCTCATGCAGCTCAGGTCCGCCCTTTGGAGTTCCTCTCTCACTGCCCCAAGCACCGTCACAGCTGCGATCACTGTCACGTGTGCTCGGGGTCGGCTTGGACCCATCGTGTGTGCCCTGGGTCAACTCGGGCCCATCACCTGTGCCCTGGGTCAACTCAGGCCCATCACGTGTGCCCGGGTTGGCTCCAACCCATCACCTGTGCCTGGGGTCGGCTTGGACCCATCACCTGTGCCCTGGGTCAACTCTGGCCCATCACGTGTGCCCAGGGTCGGCTCCAACCCATCACCTTGGAGAGGTTACAGCTGCTCCCTGTTGACGTCATATGGTCTGGAAGGGCCTAGAAATAGGCGCCACCTCCGGGCAGGTTTAACTTTTTGTGAGATAAAGAGCTCCACTTCTCCAGTTAAGGCAGGAGGAGCGCCCTCTCCCCACCCAGAAGCTAGCCTGTCAGCGTGAGAGCACAGTCACTGGGAACTGAAGCCAGGGGACATGGGAACACAGGCCACGGAGAGTCCTGCAGAACTGGAGGGAGCACATCAGAAGGAGCCTTATAAGGCTTGTGTATTTTATAACCTCTTGTTGTTCAGTTTATGGTTTACAATGGCTGCAAGAAAATTGGATCAGTTTCGTTTTACTTGCCAAATAAAGCAAATGTCCAAATAGTCAATATAAAATGTATTCTAATTTGACTGAGTTAAGTCAGCCAGGGTGCAGTAGGATAATTGATGTTACATTAACGCTTCCCTTGTCTGTCCCAAGCCCTCCTCTCTCACTATGCAGTCATAGGCCCACACACCTGTGAGCCTCCTAATTCAACAGGGTTGTTTTTTTGTGTGTGTGTGTGTGTGTTCTTCAGTTTTTGTATTGTTTTCCTATTGCATGTGTTTGATTTTTTTTTTTAATGAAATGCTGATAATTCAGATTATCCACTGACGATTTGTGAAGTGATGAGTGTGTTATTCCATGTGGCTTCAGATCCTGTGATCTGTCCAGCAGAGGAACCTGGCAGCTTTCTCCCTGGCGGAGAGCTGTGGGTGACACTTGTGTTCCCACTGGGGACCTGTAGGATGGAGGCCTCTGTGCCTGGTTCCCAGGAATGGGTCTTCTCTCTCTCGTCCCAAAGCCTCCAACTTAGAACCAGCAGCCTGGTTTTCCTTTCCTGTTTTGTGCTTCTGTGCCTTTGTTCATGTGGACACTTGTGCGTCCTATATGTCTCACATTCCCTGCCTCAGATGTCAGCTCAAATACTGCCTCTTGCAGGAAGCCTTCCCTGAATGCCCTGTGCCACGCTCTGCCCTCGGAGCCTTCTCAGCCGTTACCCCTTCACTCTGTGATCATGTTGTAAACTCCTGGAAGGTGGGGACTGTGTCTAGTGCCTGTTACCTCCCTGAGCTCAGCCCAGGTGCAGACATAACATTCAGTTTTGCAAGAAATGCCTCTCCAGCAGCCTTGGACCCCGTGCTGCAGCCTCCCCACCCCCACCCGCAGATGACTCCTAAGCCCCTGAAGACTCCTCAGGCATTTCTGATTCTGAGAGGAAGACATGCTGCTAGAAAACTGAGCATAGAAAATAATGGGGAAAAAAAAAAACACCCAAATTCCATCTCCAGTAAGCAAAGGCTCGTTGCCTTTGTGTATGTCTCTTTCAAATCGTTTTCCTGTGTACTTTTTACATAGATGCTATCATGTCACAAAAAAGCGAGTCTGTGTTTCACTGCTGCTTTCTCCTGTGATATCAAAGCGCAAGCAATACCTCAGCTGTGGTCTTTGTGTGGACGCAGGGATCAAGTTGCAAAGCCGGGGCTGCGGTGAGAGCGCGGTGAGGCAGCGCCCTCTACTGACCAAGTGTGGAGGCGGCTGGAGGACGGGCAGGCTGTTGGAAGCAAGGGCGGCGGGCCATTTTCCCCATTTCTCCTTTCCCTGGGGGCGGGAAGGAAGCCAGGGACGGCCAGTAGCAGACCTTGTTGCGTCTGTGAGCTTGAGTTTATGTCTCAAGAGCCAAAAGCGTGCTCTCTGCCTTCATTTCTTTTGTTGTTAACTCATGTTTCAAAGAATTTTCCCATCGTTTTTCAGAGAGCTGTCACCCCCCGTTGATTTCAGCCCAAAGGGGCAGTTGGCAAGATGGTGGGTCACCACCCGGGGACCTTGCAGTCCTGGCAGAACCACCTCCTTCCAGAGGCAGGTGCTGCCCCCCGGAACACGTGCTTCCTGCCTGTTTCCTCCCCGTTGTTGCAGAGAATGCATACTGCAGGGCCAGACGTGGTGGTGTCCTTTCAGGATGGGCAGGCCCCTCGGCTGTATCTGCCGAATGGGGCGGAGTGTTTGAAGTTCATGGCAAGATCCAGGATAAGGTGTGTTGGCGGAGCTCCTCTTCCTCGTCCGGCGAATCTTTCTCTCACATGCACATCTCTGCACTCGTTGCATGACAGTTTTACCTACGTGAGGAAGGGCGTGCCACTTCTGCCCCAGGGGCCTGGAGCCTCCGTTTCTCCCTGGGCCCCAGCGCTGCTCCGTCCTCTGCCATCTGCTTCACAAATGTTGACCAGCAGGGTGGGCCTGGCCATGGGTCTTGGGCATGATCCTACATGCCCACCCATCTCCTGGGCTGGCCTCGGTTTTTCAGGTTGGCCCAGCATGTGTGAGCAAACACTGGTGTCCCTGGGTCCCAGCCTTTCTGATCCTTCTCTGCTGCTGCCTTGGGACGGATGCAGGCAGAGCAAGCACCTTGCTTCCCCCTTCAGCCTGGGCAGCCCCCACCCCAGCTCTTACATGTGATTCTGCCAGGATGAGAAGCTTCAGCTTCTGCCGGTACCAAGGTCTGGAAAGTCTCGGGGAGGCAGGGGGACTTGCAGCTGATGGAGCACCAGCAGCCCCAGCGTGTGGGAGAGGGAACTGTTCTGTGCCCTCCCAGGAGGGGCCCTGGTGGGCTGCTGCCCCCCGGCTTGCTGAACGGTAGAACTCATAGCTTGATAAAGACATCAGAGGCATGCTTATCAAATGTGCAGATGACACAGAGTCATTAGGGAGAGCTGATGTGCTGAATGACAGAATCAATACCCCACGTCTCCTCTACAGTCAGAGCATCCTTCCGCATCCGGGAGATGAAAGGTGATGGGTGAAAACGGACAGGGCCCCCCCCCCCCTCAGTTCAAAACATCCAGCTGCTCGGGAACTAAACTGAGGAAACCTGGCTTAACCGCGATCTGTGTGAACTGGGCATGGTCTTGCATGCGTGGAATGAATGCAGCCTTATGCGCACAGTGGGACGGGTCACCTTGTAGAAGTTACCCAAATCGAGCATTGAGCTTGTGTGTGAGGAGTCGTTGAGTTTTGATCTGAGTAAAGATGGGGCAGCTGGCTTCAGATGTCCAAATGGTTACTGTGTAGAAGGGAGCACAGAAGTGCCTCCAGGTGGGGCTGGGGCATTGGGAGCCCCTGGAGGCAAAATTACCCCACTCCAGTACCCTTGCCTGGAAAATCCCCTGGACGGAGGAGCCTGGTAGGCTATAGTCCATGGGGTCGCACAGAGTCGGACACGACTGAAGCGACTTAGCAGCAGCAGCAGCAGGAGGCAAAATTAAATCAGGTGGGCTGAAGTCACAAGGAGGTAGGTTTGGGCTTAACCTTTTAAAGTCAATAAAGAGAACTTATCAAGGGTGAAAACCCTGTGGCATTAAATAAGCCAGCTTAAGAGGCCATGTGCACCCAATCGCCAGCAGGATTCAAACAGCAAATGGATTTTTCTGGCCTTCAGCGGTTCTTTAGCCCATTAAGAAATGTTTCACACTCCCCGGCCCCATCCTCAGGAGTCCAGATTCAGCTGGCCTGCATGTTAGGGCCGCAGACCCCTTGCTGTGGGTGCCATGGGGCGCTCCAGTGGGCGCCTGATACCCAGCTCTGCTCATGCCACGCTCAGTGCTTCCTCACCCTCCGACCTGTGGCGCAGCCTCCTTCAGTTCGTCCGGAACCAGTTTCAGTGGGTCGGAGCTTGGGGCCTGCAGGGTAGCGGCTGCAGCGCCCTCCCAGGGTGGGGGCACAGAGCCCTGTGTGGTGCAGCCGTGGCTCCATCCCAGCAGGAACAGGCTCCCCCTCTGAGTCCAGCTGAAGTCAGTCGTCTGGACCCCAGAGCGGTGGGACGTCCGTCTATCTCAAGGCTCTGCAGACAAGGGCTGGGCCGGACCACACGGTTCCAGCAGCTCCTCCTGCCCGTTCTGCTGGCTGGGGGTCCTCAGGGAGGAGCTGCCCCCCTAACTCTGCTTCCTCAGGCCGTGGGCGGTCCTGTGACCCGCCACAGACACTGTCCCCCGCCCCCACCCGGGAGGAAATGTCGTCTTCCCTCCCGGAGCCACAGGGCACAGCCTCCCGGGAGCCTCTCCGCCGTCAGGCGGGGGCTGAGCCTCCCTTGTAAGGTGCACTGCGCTGCTCCGAGTTGTTCAGGAATCTTCCGGTGATTTGTCAGCTTCCAGCAAGTTGTCAGTCACAGGTTCCGAGGTGTGTTTCTTAGTGACAGACATAATTGTACTTAACTTTTTGCGTGGATGTTATCAATCTGTGACAGATACTCTGGGAAATGGGGCATTTTGATTGCAGAAGATCTGTCACCCGCGTTTAGTCTTCCACTCAGGGACACCGAGATTCAGTCACAACTTTTGCATGTCCGTGTCAGGTTTTTGAGAACACAGATCCTCGCTGACCTAAGAAATGGTTCCGTCACTGCCATCCCAGGGCTGTCATCTGAAAGGTTAATGGCTCCTCCTCAAGGGGAGGCAGCATCCTGCCGCGACGATCTAGCATTCAGGCCGCGCACGCCCAGGCTCGTCCGGGCCACATCTGTTGTCAGGAGCCTGAGGGCTGCCGCTCTCCATCCTGACCCCCTGGTCCCCACTCCCTATGGACGTAGGATCCACTGAGCCATTTGATCTACCCACAGAATTAAGCCGACAGTGGGGACTGAGCCTTGCTCACCAGCTGCAGTTCTGCTGGCTTAAAATACTCGGGCTGCTTTCTGTCCATGTTTGATTATAAAGATGCTGTTTGTATGACTAGACCACACCTGTTGTGGCAGGACTTGAACGGGAGGCCCAGGGCTGCACAGATCAGGGTTTCCTGCCGAGGTGCCTGCCCCCGCCCCAAGGGGCAGCAGGCTTGGCGAGGGGACATTTGCCTATAAGGAGGCCTGGCAATTTCACCTCTTTCGTAGCTTTAGTAGGAGAAGGTTTCCCCAGTGGCTCAGCGATAAAGAATCCACCTGCCAATACAAGAGTCGCAGGTTCAATCCCTGGGTCGGGAAGATCCCCTGGAGGAGGAAATGGCAGCCCGCTCCAGTATTGCCTGGGAAATCCCACAGACAGAGGAGCCTGGCAGGCTATGTATAGCCCACAGGGTCACCAAGATTTGGACACGCCTTAGCAACTAAAGAACAGCAACAAAAGGAGAAAGCCCAGCCCAGCGGATGGGAGGGAATTCATTTTGGAGTTGAAAGCTGTTGTGTAACAAGGGTTCATCATTTATGAGAAGGGTTACATGGGTCCCACATCAAGGTCAGCTTAGAAGGTGAGCCCAAGAGCCGGTTCCAATGACATCCACCCCTCCCAGTCCCACCTCCTGATAGTAAGCAATTTAGGACATGCATTTTGAGCTCTACGTCCACAGTAGCAACAGTTTGGGGGTGCGTGAGCCCAGCGAGGGCCTGTGGGACTGTGCCCGTCTGCACGGCGTGTCCAGGCACAACTGCGAGTCTGGCTTTACTTAGGAGAACTAGACTTCCTTTTCGTTCACACGCACACCACACGCCTTTTTTTGTTTCAGTCTGAAAATAGGACACACGTGTTTGTATCCTTCCTGCTGTGACCGTCCTTTGAAGATGGAGATGGTGACATGGCTTTGCTGCCTCCTCGCCCTGCTCACGGGCACCCATCCACCCACCCAGCTGAAAGCACCAGCCTCCAGGGGCATCCCAAAGAGGAGCCCGCTGGAGGGGGCGGAGCCAGAACACGAAATCAAACAGACATGAGGGTCCTGGGACTTGGTATTAATTTCATCTAAATAGCACACACCTACATTCTTTGTCTCAAACTTTAAAGTTCTAGGTCACCTCCCATCCTATTGGGGTTTTCAAACACACACACAGACACACACACATGTCCTTTTTTTTTTTTTCCTCCTTTAAAGCCTCAGAAAAGGCTGCTGCTGCTAAGTCGTGTCCGATTCTGTGCGACCCCATAGACGGCAGCCCACCAGGCTCCCCCTTCCCTGGGATTCTCCAGTCAAGAACACTGGAGTGGGTTGCCATTGCCTTCTCCTCAGAAAGGCTAGTCACAGAAATATAGATGATAACATGGCATCACGTGTATCAAGATTTACCGGGTACTTTAGGCTGCACCCTCTCATTGGAGACGGTAAGTATTCAGTGGAAAATGATGTGGCTCTAAGATGGTAGGGACCTTTGAACTCCAGACGCCTGGCATGTGGTGGTCGATGTTCATTGAATGTATAAAGTGAGCTGGCTTGACACAGGACCAGATATCATACACATCTCTCCTTCCATCTATCCAGCCAGCCAGCCAGCCAACCGAGACTTACTTTGCATTCTCTGGGTGTCAGGCACTATTCAAGTGCTTCACAAAGAAAAGCTTATCTAATCCTCACAACACTTCTTGAGTCAGGTACTGTTTTTTTCCTCCTTTTCAAGATGTGGAAACTAAGATCAGGGAGGTTAAATTCCTTTCCCAACATCACACAGCTACTAAGTGTCAGAGCTGGGATTTGAACCCAAGCGGATGAGCTACCAACTCAATGGACATGGGTTTGAGCAAGTTCTGGGGGATGGTGAAGGACAGGGAAGCCTGGTGTGCTGCAGCCCACGGGGTCGCAGAGAGTCGGACACAACTTAGCGACTGAACAACAGCAGATGAGCTACCCCTGGTTGGCAGACTGTCCTTGTGCCCTGACGCTTGAGGTCACAGGCTCCCTGGTGTGAAGCATGTCCCTGGGAAGCGAAGCGGGTGCTTTGAGGGGCCGGTGGTTGGGGTGCAGCTTCTGCAGGCTGCTTCTCGGCCGCTGGAGAGAAGGACTTCCCAGAGCCTGTGGTGTGGGCGGCAGCCCATCGAGTTCACACTCTTCCCAGGAGACGTGTGGACATTGGCTGGGGGCCAGTCCTCTCGAGTTGTGATTGCTGCCTGAGGAGAACATGTGGGAGCCATCCCCCAGCCGGTCCCTCAACCAGCTTCAAAGCCCTCGATTACGCAGGGTTACAAGCGGTTTGATTTATTCTGGTGATTATGAGAGTGGTGTGAAAGAGACCTGCAGAGTGAGGTTATTTGAATATCTTTGAAATGCTTGTGCCACAAAGCCTGGACTGCCTTTATAACAATACCCAACTTAGTTGTGGTGTCAGAGTAATTCTGAAGGCGGAATTTCATTAGAATACAGTTTGGTATTGTTAGATATGAATGATGAGTTTAGGCTGAGCGATATGCTTTTTGATATTAATTTTTAATATGGCTTCTTGGGAAGTCAGAGCTTCTGTTTAATGAAGAATTGACTAGTAGTCAATACAGCTCCCACCTCTGAGCAGGCCTTCTCTGTTTTCACTCTCCCGAGTCAGATTTTTGACAAGGTATTTGCTGCTTCTAAATGTGTGATCTTTGTGACTTTGTGAATGTCTTATTTTTCTTGGTGGTTGTGATGGTTATGCAGGCTTGCTGCTGTTGTCCCAGAAAGCAGGGTTATATATGTGAAACGATTCCCTCCAGTATCTGCTTCTCAAATGTGAGAGGGCTCTTTGCACAGTGGGTTTAAGCTCTGGGGTTTGGAGAAAGGTCTTTTTCAGGATTATGAAAATAGTTTTCCATGTGTCAGAACAGATTTATCAGTTCACTTTAGGGTCAGTTCTGTGAACCAGACCATTTAGAGGAGGATATTTTACCTTTTATCAGAGTGGAAGCTGACAGTCTATTTGCAGGTAGCTCTCTGGAATATTTCACCTGGGTCTCTCCGTGTAAATCCAGCCGCCAAACAAAGTAAAAATGAGTGTGAAGTGGAATTTCCTGGTATTTCACCACTCCTGCATGTGGTCCCCCCCCCGCCCCGCTATTCTATTTCAAGACAGGGTTTCCATGATTAATTTGGGTATTTAATAAAATTCTTTGCTTGTAGTAACTTTTCAAAGGCCTTTGGATTTACTCGGGTGGGGCTTTTGCCCATGAGTAGGGTAGCATTCAACTTGAACTCCCTTCTGAGCAGCAGATGTTTTGTTTCCAGTTGAATAATAATATTAATAATTATCAGAATAAATACAATTATCACCACCATCATTATTATTTCAGCTACAGTTTTTTGTGTTTTTTTTTTGAGCATCTTGTGCCAGGCATTGTGTAAACACTACATATTGTGTTTAATTGTTCTAATCTTTACAACCATGCAGTGAGGTGAATAATTGTGTCCTTGTCTTAAGAAATGAGAAACCCGAAGCTTGGAGAGATGGCGACTTACCCCAGGGGAGAGGGTTAGGATCGAGAGAGGAGCCAGGATCGGAGCCCAGGTCCCTGTCTTCAAGGAACCTGCCCTCCCTGCCTTCAGGGAGCCTCAGGCGTTTAGAATTTAGAGCCCTCCCCACCTCCGTGTCCCCTGCAGCCAGTGGCACAGCCAAGACCAAACCCAGCCCTCAGCGCTCCCAGACCAGGGCCGCATTCCACCGCCCAGTCAGTCACTGTTTCACTTTGTTTTCCGGAGCTTTTGACATTGAGTGGGCGAGAAGGGGAAGAATGTGCCTTGGGTTCTTTATGAGGGTTTGTTTTCCGCCCCGGGCCCCTCCCTGTCCTCCCCGTGCTCTCACGCACACGGGGCCTTTCATGAATCTGAGTTTTGGCAGGCTCGCTACTCTTGAATTTTGGAGAAGCGGATATTTTAGTAGGCTGGAAGAAGATGAAAAGCTCGCAGTGCCCATATGTTCCTTGTTTTTAAAAGCAGGGTCAGTGAGGTTTAGAGACTCTTTAAATATTTCAGTTTATAAGATGAGACCAGATCATCTGGAATGGACGTGCAGTGCCCCAAGTCCCCAGCTTGGTTTTTTCCTTCGTTTCTTCTGTAATAGAGGTAGGTGTTTTGGCATTGCAGGGTTCAAGTGTAATAAAACTTAAATGTAGTGCCTAAGTACCGTGATTTGGGACGCTGCTGCAGCTGTGAAAGTTAGATTTCCCCCCACCCTTTCTTCCCCCCTCATTTTTGCTTGTCGAGTAATCGGTGACTTGAAAAATAGCAGATTGGTCCAAGGATGGTAGTTTCAGAAACCAAAAACTCCCAAGCTTTAAGGGAGTACAGTCTTCGACATTTTTCTAAGAAAGCGTTTTCTTCATTCAACTAAACCTTCCCCAGTTGAGATTAGACATATGTCCCGAAATGTATGAATACTGTACTTTGAAATGCTACACAAGCACCCATTTTTAGTTAAGACAGTGCCACCCTCTGCCTCCGTTTTCTCTTGAATTTCACAAAGCAAATGACATGGTGGGTGTTTTTCTTGATCCCAAGTTATTTATAGAAGCCCAGAATCCAAGCGACTGTCCAGCCCATCCCTAAGGATCCAGTGAGGGGGCCACTGGCCATGACCTGTTGATGTTGGCATGTGGGCAGGAGGATCAGGTCTGGGACCAGGTCTCACCTCCCTGTTACCACGTGCCTGGGAGGTGAGATGCTGGTCACTGACCCAGGTGCAGGCGGGGGATGGCTGTGGTCATAGCCTTGGTAGGACCTCCGAAGGCCCAGATAGGCGGGCCCTTGACCTTCATTGTTTTCCAGGGCCTGGCCTTCCCCCACCCGCCTACACCCCACCCCATGGAGGAAGCAGGAGCTCCATGCTGCCGGCATTTCCTGTCATGTTCCCTTCACTCTTCATACCTCTCCCATTCTAAATTTCAGAAGTAATTTGTCAGTCTAGAGGTGGGAGTCATTAATAACCATTATTTAGAACTGTCGAGTCTTCCTCTGTGTGTGTGTGTGTGTGTCAGTTAAGCATTCAAAAAATTGGCCTTATTGGTTGCAAACAGGGCGTCTCTATTGACAGATCAGGCCCGCACCACCCCTGCTGGCCTTTCTCAGGTTCGGTTATTCCAAGTCTGTCTTTAATCACTGAAAAGGGTGGAAGCAGAGTGGTTAACACACGTCCTCCTGGAATTCATTAGTATTATTACCAAAGACTGTGTTGTAAATTGTTGATTTTTTTTTTAACTGCTTGGAAAAAATGTCTCTCTAACTATTTCATTTTAATGTACTTAAAAAAAATTCTTTTTTCCTCGTCAAACATTTGAAACAGAATAGTTCAGAAGCCGCTTAGATCCCACTGGGGGTGGGCTCTGGGTGGTCGCCCTCAGTGATGCTGAAATGGTGTCACCATCAGGTTGTGGGCTGCAGGTTGAGCATCCAGACCGTCCAGCGGTGGTTACGGAGAAGAATCGGCATTCAGTGTCTGTTAATGCAGGTTGTTATTCTTTAACATTAAAATTCCACTAAAGGACTAATAATTACTGTTAATATCTTTCCGTGGAAACTTACAGTAAAGGAGCAATAGCAGAAACAGTATTTAAGGGAGAGCTGCCGGCATGAGAAGAATGCAAATAAGTGTTATTAGCCTAATGATTTTGCCGTCGCCATGGTTGTGCGGCAGCTCTGTTGTGAATATGTCATCCGGCACCCGTGAATTTGGAAAGTGTGTCAAAACACAACTTCAATTAGTTTGCTCTAATTATGGCTCTGGAGAGTTTGTAACTACATCACTCCTCATTAAAAGAGATTTTCTTATATGAATTAATGTAATATACAAAGGAAAGTTTCAAAGTTCCCGACGCCATTTGCTCCCGCGAGGAGCAGGCTCCGAGGAGACATTCTGGATCCTGGGTTTCCCGCTGCCTGCTCGGCTGGACAGGGCGCTGGGCAGGGGGCTGCATGGCCAGCTCTTCCCTTCCTGCTGGAAGTAGCCACTGCCAACTGAGCTCTGGCCACATTCACGTCCACAAGAGGGTAACTGAACCCATCTCCAGCTTCTAGAAGAGAACCGCTAATAGGAAACCCTCAGGATGCCCCCTCCACCCCAAGCTCCTCCGTGGGGTCTGGAAGCAGAAAGACCTCTATACAATATTGTAAAGTAAGTAGCCTCCAATTAAAATAAATAAATTTGAAAAAAAAGATCTCTGGACCCACAACGGCCAAGTGAAGGGTGCAAAGTCAGCCTTTGGCCCTGTCCCAGGGACCTTGGGGGAGATTGCACGGGAAAACATGTTACTTTTGGTCATGCAGAAGCACATGATGCCTGCGAAATGTCTAAGTCTTTTTCATACAGTGAAAAAGAGGACCTTATGGAAATGCAATCTCTTGTCCAAACCGATAGGTAGTTATAAAGGCTATTGCTGAGCCACTGCCATTTCGAAAGAAAGAAACCATATTCACATTTTCTTGTCCCTGTTAGCAACCTTCACCCCCCAGCCCGACACCAGTGGTGTTCCACAGTGACCACCTTGGCACAGCCCCCTTGTGCAGGGTCGAAGCTGCGGGGAGGGGGCGGGATGGGCAACAACCAAAGCCACTTCCTCGAGCTTTGCTGCCCATCCCCATGTCCGGTTCCTGAGCAGCTGACCACAGTGGCAGAGTGACGTCCCAGCTTGGGGAGCTTAGGGGTGCATTTTGAATCCAAGAGATAAAGTTTAAAATGGTGCTTGAGGAGGCCTGGGTCTGTTGCCTCTCCCCTCCAGTTTATTTGCAGGATGCAGAAAACCAACAGTGCATAACGATGCAGCTTTAAATACATTTTTCTTAACCGTTAGGTGTCCTATTTGTTACTTTTGATGAATACAGGGTAGGTGTGTGTGTGTGTTTGTGTGTGTGTGTATGATGAGTAACTCAGCCTTGAGACTACTCACAAGCAGTGTCATGTTCAGTAAGTTACATCTTTCTTCTGAGCCTCAGTTTCCTTGTCTGTAAAATGGGGATAAGAACACCTTCTCTGCAGGGTTGCTGTGAGAACCAAATGGGAAGACACATGGAAGTGCCATGCTGGGCACACAGTGGGCACGCATGTATGTGACTTTCTGTCTTGGTCCAGGGTTTGTTTCCGAATTTCCTCTGGGCACAAGCAGCCAATCCCCTTAGACCTTTCTGTTGTCCCCACTCAGCCCCTTTCAGCCTTGATTGCCAGCATCCCCAGCGAGTTCCCAGAGCATCAGGCAGGTTACAGGGCTGCTCCCCCACAGAGCTGCGCTCACAGGTGAGCAGCTGGGAAGGGGTTAAGATAGTAATTGTGTAAGTCTTCCAGGCTTTCTCCCAGTTCTGCGATAATTTGATGAAGAACTTCACCCTAATTAAATATTCAAATTAGGAATAAGTGTCAATATGGCTTCCCATTGCCTGGAATGATGATTAATTGTATTCAAAACTCCAGTGGCCCACTGTAATCTAAACTGAACCGTTGTTCTTGATTATTTCTGCACCACACTTGCCATGTTTTTGTTTTAAGATTTAAACTAGTAATTGATTTGCCATATGCTGTCGAGCTGCACATACTTTAAAGTTATGCGTTTAGGAACTTGGGGGGTTTGAAACTGAAATTTCCTAGTCCTGCAGAGGCAGCCCTTTTATTCCTGGTCCACTGCAGAGTGATTTGGTTGGAGGGTGTGTGTGTCTGTGCATGTGTTGGTTGTCGTCCATGAGGAAAACTCATTATATAGTCAAGTCGGTAGGTTGAAGTTATATTGATCATGGCAAATGAGTTGCTTGAATGGAAAATGAACACATCTGCATCTATACTTTTGTGCTTCTGCCGTCTCAGTAAAGCAACATGGCAGAGTGGAAAAATCATGAACTCAAATCCTAGCTCAGTCAATTCCTTTAGCTGTGTGACCTTGGACAAATTCCTTAACCTCTCTGAACCTTCTTTCTTCCTACCGGTAGACCCTCCCCTGGGTTGTGAAGGTTAGAGGTGAGTGAGAAGCGTGAAGAATAGTGCAGGTTTTCAATAAGGGGTGACTGTCGCAGTCACAGGTGATTCCAGGAGCAAAGCCTTCAGTGGTCCCCACCTCCAGGAAGCCACTTCCAACCCTGAGTCAGAAATGATGTCTCACTTCTCTCATTGCAGGAGTCTCTGTTGCCCCTCTCTTACTTTGTAACAAGTCTTAGGTCATTGTCTTGACTCTTGAGTTGCTGTTCCGTTGCTCCAGCCTTTTCTCCCCCCACCACGTTCTTCCCACTTGGCAGGTAACACCACGACTCCCATGTCCCTGGGTACTTCACAGGGCCTAGTAGGCGGCCTGGCGTGTGGTAGTTGCTGAACAAATCTTTGTTTTGTTTTATGCCATTGTTTTAAAATTGAAGCGTGTAGCCTTATGGTTTTCTATTTGTATATCTTGTGTATTTAGAGTTTTTAAATTTTATGATAGAGGGGCTTCCCTGGTGGCTCAGTGGTAAAGAATCCACCTGCCAATGCAGGAGACTCAGGTTCGATCCCTGGGTCAGGAAGATCGCCTGGAAAAGGAAATGGCAACCCACTCCAGTATTCCTGCCTGGAGAATTCCGACAGAGAAACCTGATGGGCTGCAGTCCACAGGGTTGCAAAAGAGTCAGATGCGACTTAGCGACTGAGCACACACATACTTTATGATAGAGGGAATTTATATATGTGCTTCAGTTTACTTATAGATACATCTAAAGGGGAGCAATGAGTCTTAATTGGGTTTGGGGTTTTTTTAAATCATTTTTAAAAGACTTTATTTTTTAAAGAAATTTTAGCTTTACAACAAAATAGGTACAGAGATTTCGTGCTCACATCTGGCTTCCTCCATGATCAACGTCACTCACCGGAATGGCTGTTTTCTTTTTCTTTTTAAAAGAGGAACCTACACTGTCACATCGTAATCACCATGGTTTACTTTAGGGTTCACTTTTGGTATTGTGCCTTCTATGAGTTTGGACAAACATATGATGACATATGTTAATCGTTATATTATCATAAATGGTATTTTTCACTGCCCTAAAAATTCTCTGTGCTCTTCCTGTTCATCTCTCCCCGTGGCCCCTCTGGCAACTACTGCCCTTTTTCCTGTCTCCATAGTTTTGCCTTTTCCAGAATGTTGTAGAGTTGGAATCATACAGCATGTAGTCTTTTCAAATTGGCTTCTTTCATTTAGTAATAGGCACTTATCAGTTAAAAAAAAAAAAACTCTCAAGAGCCAAACACAGTGCTGGGACATACAGTAGGAGCTCAGTTAAAAGCCGGTGGTCTGTGTTGGTCACAACATATCAATTCTAGCACCTCCAGGTGCCTCTGGACCCCATGGTCTGTCTCCCCTTGGATGGCATCAATTTATTGGCTATATTTAGAATTAAGTTTCAGGTCTGGGCATGGAAAGTTTGAGACGGTGAGTTGTCATTGCAGAGGAAGTAGGTCCATTGTTAGGTTTTTATAAAACCTCACTTGACTTCGCTGGTGTCACTTACAAAAAGAAACGAAGCAAAAGATCTCATGATAAGAAAGGGTAGTAAACTTTGCACTTTCTGAGGTTGACTTCAAAATCAGTGAGGAAATAAAAAAATCACCCCACCTAAAAATATTTTAGAGCCCACGTCATTAAAATAACTGACTCTCTATTTTAGTAGAACCTAGTTATAAGAAAATGCAGCGTTTTCTCACCTCCCCGGGTCTGCACGGATCTGAATGGTAACGCAGGATCTCGGTCTGGAAGCACAGGGGACCTGGTGCGGAGATCCTACCTGTGAAGTCTTGGAGGAGGCTGTGCATGCTGGCCAGGCCTTTCCAGCTGAAAATGATTCATTTTAATTACCTTCCTGGACGCTCCGTTACCTGAGCATATGGTCCTTAAGAAGTCAGCTTCCCCAGACTGTCTGCGAGTGTGGGCAGTGGTCAGGGACCTGGTTCTGACACTGCTGACCAGCCTTGGGAGAGCGAACGCTCAAGAAGGTGCTTATTAAAATGCCAGCAGGTGCAGCCAAGGTCCCCCTTCCTGTGACTCCCTCACCCCGCTTGTGCCAGGTGTTTTATAAGAGCCTTTTTCTTCATTAAATGGCATTCATTAAGCACGTCCTTACACCTGGCACAGAAGCTGTGTGTCACAGATGACTTCTTCCCAGTGGTGTTTTGCAGGAATAAAGTGGAATTTCATTAGCCATTTGCCGTGTTTCTTTTCCCCCTACCAACCTTAACTCAATCACTGTGGCTTTTGCATAGTACATTCCTCCTCCATCCCTACCCCCATTCTGTGACTTTCTTTTGCACGCGTTATGTCTGGTCCTTGTCCCCTAGCAGCCACATTAGCACCGAGTGCCGTGCAGGACGTTTCTGTAGACCCTAGCTCTTGCAGAATTCTCCTGTTATCTGCCATCTTTGTTTTCTGATAAAAGGGAAAATAATTTCTCATTGAAAAAATTAACATAAAATGTATGACAAGCAAGGGGAAGAAGTCTTTGCTCTGACCTCAGATGGTGATTTGTGTCATCTACACCATAGGCATCATCCTGCCCCCTGTCCTGCCGTGAGCCCAGGGCCATCACTGCTCTGAGAAGGCACGTCCTTCCAGGTCATTTTCGTCCTGGAGCATGTGTGTATCTGTTGCCCATAGGAACATGTCATTCTTGTGGTTTTCGTATATGTCATTCTGCAATTTGGTTTTCATTTTGTTCCCTTTTATTTCAACCTAACAACCATGTCTTTGAGATCTGACCACGTTGATGTTAGTATAAAAACGTCCAGCTCATTCCATCTCCTTGGTCTGTCCCATTAGCGTCGTTTGAACACTTTGCCAGTTCCCTGCTCTTACAGACCCCACCCCGAGGATCCAGCTTCTGCCTCTTGCTGTAGCCAAGATCACTCTCCCCACACAACTTGTGCCTGAGTTCCTCACTCAGCATCATGTCATAAGCACCATTCCCCAGTTTCACCCAGAAAACCTGTAAACATCATTTTAAGTCTGTAAAGTATTCTGACATCTGATAATGTTATTTCCAGTTTTTGAGTAGAGCATCATGACTCAGAGCTGAATTTTGTAATTTGCCACATCAGGGTTCAGATCCAAGCTGTGCCCCCTCAGGCCAGCTGCTGAACCTTTCTGAGACCTTCTGTCCGGTAGAGATGATCTCAGCGCCTAGTTGTAGGATTCAAGCAGGATCACATGATGCCTGTGCAGGGTAAGCCCTGCGAAAATGTCAGTGAACGTTATTTTACTGTTTTTATTCTAAGTAAGTCATCTTTCATGTTTCAGATTGTTTCCTCAGGCTAGGTTTCCAGAGGGAGAGAATAAACGCTGGTCTTTTTGTCCCATTACTTCCTCATTCTTAGGTCTTAATTTTGAATCACCTGGAGCATGTTTTAATGTATTTCTTTCAGGGAAAGGGACATGATCTTCTTTGTTGTCATGTTCACATATAAAAGACAACCTGGGATTCAGAAATGTTTCATCTGTTCACCATTCTTTCCCTTCCTAACTCTGTGGCTCCCTAGCCTTCAGCATGTCATGTAACAGGAAAGGTGTGAGGTCACCATCAGTGTTTGCTAGGATTCATCATGGGTCTCTGTTTACTGCTCTTTCTGGAATACTGTGAACCCTATTGGCTTCTTTATCTAGGTCGTTTTTTCTAAGATCGGGAAAGTGTTTTCAGCTTTGCTGAAATATACTAGGTGCACAAATAAGTGCACATATTTAAAGTATAATTTGATGAGCTTTGACATAGATACACACCTGTGACACCATCACCAAAATCAGGATCATGAATATATCCACCACCCCCAAAAGTTTCTCTGTGCTCCTTTGTACTATATCCTCTCTTCTCAGCCAGCAACAGATCTTCTTTCTAACCCTATAGGTTAGTTTGCATTTTCTAGGATTTTATACAAGTGGAATCATACCATGTAGATTCTTTTTTGTCTTTCTTATTTTACTTAGCATCATCAACCTGAGATTATCCATCTTACAGGTATCACTCGTTCCTTTTTGATTGCTGAGTAGTATCCATCATATGGCTGGACTACAACATGTTTATCCAGTCACTTGTTAGTGGACATTTGGCTTGTTTTTAGTTTTTTCCACTTTTACATATAAAGCTGCCCAGTACATGTGTATTGGAATCTTTGTAAAGACATATGCTTTTGCTTCTCTTGAGTGAAAATCTATCCATGTAACGGCTGTCTTGTACCACAGGGTATGTTGAAGTTTTTAAGAAACTGCAGGCTGTTTTCTGAAGTGGTTATACCATTTACATTCCTACTAACAGCACATAGGAGGTCTAATTGCTCCTTATTTTTGTCTACAGTTGGAATTGTTGGTCTATTTAATTTTTGTCATTCTAAAAGATGTGTAGTCACGTCTCATTGCAGAGAAGGCAGTGGCACCCCACTTCAGTACTCTTGCCTGGAAAATCCCATGGACGGCGGAGCCTGGTGGGCTGCAGTCCATGGGGTCACTGGATCAGACACGACTGAGCGACTTCACTTTCACTTTTCACTTTCATGCCTTGGAGAAGGAAATAGCAACACACTCCAGTGTTCTTGCCTGGAGAATCCCAGGGATGGGGGAACCTGGTGGGCTGCCATCTATGAGGTCGCACAGAGTCGGACACGACTGAAGCGACTTAGCAGCAGCAGCACGTCTCATCGTGGTTTCAGTCTGCATTTCTCTTGTAACTCACTAGTGATGCTGAACATTTTTTCATGTACTGATTAACCATTTGTGTACTTTCTTTAGTGAAATGTCTGTTTAAATCATCTGGTCTTTTTAGAACTGGCTTGTTAGTCTTCTATTAGTCTGTAAGAGTTCTACATATATCTTAGTTATAAGTCAGATGTGTGTTTGCAAATATTTTCTTTAAGTCTTTAGCTTGCCTTTCAATTTCTGTAATAGCACCTTCTGAATAACAAGAGTTTTAAGTATTGGTGAAGTTCTATATATCAACTGAAAATAGTTTGTGCTTTTTTGTGTCCTGTGTAAGAAGTCTTTGCCAAGCCTAAGTTCACAAAAATTTTCTCCTGTCTTTTCTTTGACAAGAGGTCACTCTACTGCCTGGACTTAATAATTTACACCTTTCTCTTTTCGGGAATGGTTCTGTGAATCTCTTGGGTTATTGTATATATGTGTGTGGTGTGAGGTAAGTGCCAAGGTTTTTTTTTTTTTTTTTTTCTTTGCATGTGGCTATCCAATTGTTCCAGCACCATTTGCTGAAAAGATTTCTGTTTTCCCACTGAATTTTCTTGGCACCTTTGTTGAAAATCAATTGATCATATATGTGTAGGTCTGTTTTTGGACTCCTCATCTGCTCTATTGATCTGTATGTCTATGTTTATGCCAATACCACACTGTCTTGATTACTGTAGCTTTACACTAAGCCTTGAAGTTACATAGTCTTGAAATCAAGATTTATTTAGCTCTGAGTCTCTTTATTGATTTTTCTTGGAGTGTTGGAAGCCCTGTTGGTTGGTTGGTTTTTAATCAGGCAAGCCTTCAACATTTTTTTTTGTTTGTTTGTCACTTGTAATTGTTCTGATTTCTTTCTAACACCTAGAATGTTTAGGTTGGTCTTTGTTCTCCATATTTATCATATTTTTCCTCATCGTGATCGTCTTTGTTTTCTTTCTTTCTCTGCATTCTGCAAACTCATGAAAGGGGGGCAGGGGTTTATCCATGATGCTGCTGATTTCGTTTTGAGGGATTTTATTTCCATATTATTTCTAATGCAGATAGCTTTTTCTACATCCCACAGTAAATTTTTTTCGCAGAGGTAATGTTCTTTTTCTCTTGTTGCGTGACACTTTGTTTTACAGGCCCTCACAAGGAGATGTATTTGTAGACTGGGTATTGGCCAAAGGGTAGGCTGCGTGCTTGCCTCCTTCCTCCCCGCATCTCTCCTGGGCACTCATCATTTGAATGATTCATCTTCCGAATCTTCACTGCCTTTCTGTATTCTTGTTAGCTTTTGTAGACCCTTGGTGACCAGAGGCTAGCTGGAGCTATCACTGGCCCTACAAGTCAGTAGTCCTGGCATGTTTTTAAGATATGTATCATTTCATCCTCCTAGTTTGAATTTTTTTTCGTTCTTTTAAGTATTTTCAACTAACAATTCTTTATGCCAGTGAAAGTGAGTAAGCCAATGATATTTCTCATTCTGGAGGGGATTGTTGTTGTTCAGTCACTCAGTTGTGTCCAACTCTTTGCGACCCTATGGACTGCAGCACGCCAGGCTTCCCTGTCCCTCTCTATCTCCCAGAGTTTGCTCAAACTTATGTCCATTGGGGGAAATGTTTAAAAATCTAGAGTAGCCTGTCATTCTGACTCGGGAGGCTTATGTCTGGGGAACATTCTGACCCAGAGGTCGTACAACCAGACCTCTGTCTCCGCCCCACTGGCCGGATGTCGAGTCTTCTGCAGAGGTATGGTTAACACATTATCCCCAATTAGTCGTTTTCAAACCTTTTGGCCTAGGACTTTTGTTTGTTTGTTTTGATGTGGACCATTTTTAAAGCTTATTGAATTTGTTATAATATTGCTTCCGTTGTTTATGTTCTGGGGGTTTTCTTGGCCTTGAGGCATGTGGAATCTTGGCTCCTCGATGAGGGATCAGACCTGCACCTCCTGCATTGGAAGGTGAAGTCTTAACCATTGGGCCGCCAAGGAGGTCCCAAGGTCTTAAAAACTGAGGGTTCCATCTTGCTGGGGAAAAACAAATTGAGGATTAAGACTAACTGTTGTCTATGTAGGTTATATTTATCTATATTTATTGTTGTCATTATTTAGTTGCTATGTCATGTCCGACTCTTTTGCGACCCCATGCACTGTAGCCCACCAGGCTCCTCTGTCCATGGGATTCTCCAGGCAAGAATACTGGAGTGGGTTGCTGTTTCCTTCTCCAGGGGATCTTCCTGACCCAGGGATCCAACCTGCGTCTCCTGCATTGCAGGCAGATTCTTTACCACTGAGTCACCAGAGAAGCCTTGTCTATATTTACCTTATAAAAATTAAAATTCAGAAAAATGTAAAACATGAGACTACCTATGCAAACATCAGAGTGATGACAGCCTCATGAGTCACACAGCTTCTGGAAGTTTTTTCTGCCTACTTGTGAGGATGGAGAAGGAAATGGCACCCCACTCCGGTACTCTTGCCTGGAAAATCCCATGGATGGAGGAGCCTGGTAGGCTACAGTCCATGGGGTCGCAAAGAATCGGACACGACTGAGCGACTTCACTTTCACTTTCACTTTGTGAGGATGAGCAGGGAAAAGCCCGGTGATGTCATATTATTATGAAAGTAATGGTGACCTGGTGGACTCCCTGAGTCTGAGGAGCCCCTGAAGGTCCCCAGAGCACTCTCAGAAAACTGCTGCCAGAAGGTAGTCTTTCTTTAAAATATAGCCAGAAAACAATGGCAGTTGTGATTTTAACACCACAGAGTGCATTGGTTGCCAGGGTGCGTGTAGTGGGTGGGACATAAAAGTAGCATCCATCTGTAACCACGAGGCCGTCTCTGCTGTTCAGCAGCCGCCAGCCCCTCGGCGCTGCCCCCTGACGGTCTGAGAGGAGAGGCAGGGCTGCCTGGGCAGGGCCATCTTCATCACATGTGGCCACTGGGTTCAGAAGATTAATAGCAACATTTTAAAAATTCACACAGACCTGGAATCAGCACGAGAAAATACAGATTTAAATTAACAAGGAAAAAGCAGAATCCCATCAAAGGAAATAAATCGTACTGGCAACTATTGTCACATAATAAAATGTATTCTATAACTGAGGGGCTTTTATATGGAGCTGTCTGCGGCTTAGTGGCCATGTTAATTGAATAAGGTGCCAAAGACTGACTTGGGGGAGAAAAATGAAATTTCCCTCAGCCTCTATTTAGCAGGAGCTGTTGTCAGCAGCATGTGTGATGCTGACCTATTTGTTACAGAACAGCCAGGGCCCCTGCAGACAGACATGATGGCTCTCGGGGTGTGCCTGATCTCCTCTGGGCTGTCCTGGGGGCAGGGGCCAGGGAGGAGAGCTTGGTAAAGCTCCCCTACGATTCAAGGGCTGTTCTAGTTGTAATTCTCCAGTGACGGAACAGATTTGGAATCATGATCCATCATTTGAGTCAAGAGGCAGAAACTGTTGGCCTCTAATGGTCAGTGCCTTATGCCAGTGGAGATGATAGGTGCCCCCCGAGATAGAGCCAGTTTCATGAGTTCTAGGGTTTACTTCTCCTTGGTCTGCTGGTAATCTTTATGAACGTGCTTAAAATCTAAAATATCCTCTTCTAGACCAACACAGAGTGGTCTGGAGGGATCACAGAGTGATCAACAACGTTGAAATGACTCCATTGAAACTGGGGTCCATGGGGGCCCCAGCCAGCATCGTATTCACCTGAGCGTTTAGTGCCATGATCTACTGAAGTGCCTGGCTCTTTCTTTCTTTCCTCCTCCAGTAACCCCTAGTGTCATGAGTCGGGCATTCCTTCAATCTCATTAGACAATCAGGTTGTGGGAAATAAGCCAAAGAGTGTTGGGTTAACTGATTACAATTCCAAGTGTAAAAATAAGGATTTTATATTTTTTCTCAGTAGATGGCTATGTAATGGGCATGGGCTCAGGCTATGAGTCTTCTAAAATATTTCAAGTGACTAAAACATTTTATCAGATGGCTGTACAATAATTTTTTAAGTAGTCCCCTATTTGATCTTTAATTTGACTCAAGTTTTTTGGCTTTGTAAGCAGTGCCATGATGAATGTAATTCTTGTTTGCGTAAAAATATTCATGAAGCAGAAATAGTCACATTTTCCAAACTGTTAACCAATCCAGCCCCAGGGATGAAAAGACGGAGTGGGAAGCTTTCCCCAGTGATCTCTAATTGCAGGTCAGAGTCGGATTCATTCACTCTTTCAGCAGCATTGGTTGATCTTGTAGGGTTCTCACTAATGTTTTTTTAAATGCCCGCTATGTGCCGGCCACTGTTGTAGACACTGCGGATGTGATAGAAAGCACCACCGAGATCATATTCTGGTGGCATGTGAACAAATCGACAGTCCTATAGAGCTGGAAGGGCTGTGCAGAAAGGGGGAGGTGATGAGGGGAGAGCCACAAGGGGAGGTGGGGCAGGGGGCTTCCCCAGCAGTGCCTCATACAGGAGGAAGCAGCAAGTGCAAAGCCCCAGAGTGGGAATGAGAGTGGGGAGGGGAGGACCAAAGGCAGCGGGTGAGGCTGCAGGATGTGAGCGCTGGGATCACCACCAAGACCAGGGCAGAGAGGAGGGATGGGCCAGAACTGGAGAACTGGCCGGGCCTCGTGACCATGGGTGGAGCGGGGCTCAGATTTCTTTCTAGTGTAGAGGGAAGGTACAGATACACTGTCATAGTCCTGTACTGAGGCCCTCATGAAAGCGTTAGTTGCTCAGTCGTGTCCAACTCTTTGCAACCTCATGGACTGTAGCCTCCCACCCCCACCCCAGGCTCCTCTATCCATGGGATGCTCCAGGCAAGAATACTAGAGTGGGTAGCCATGCCCTTCGCCAGGGGATCTTCCCAACCCAGGGATTGAACCCAGGTCCCCCGTATTGCAGGCAGATTCTTTACCCTCTGAGCCACCAGGGGAGCCCCGAGGCCTTCTTGAGTGGGACTTAATGCCAGGGAAGCAGGAAGGGGAAGAATCAAGATAGGAGTTGTGCTCCCATGTGCTCAGCGCATCCTGGTTCTGTGCTGTTGGCTCTGCCTGCGTCTGTACACTGGGAGGCAGCCCGCCCGTGCTAAAGGGCACCCAGCTCCTGCTGCTGGCGCTGGGATTTGAAGCTATGTCGGCTGGACATTGGGGTTGGTAGTCTTCACCACCACACCTGCTTTGCCTTCCCAGGTAGATGGTTGGGCCGTTGGTTGTCCATGTCTGTATGTAGCTCTTCCCTTGTTACTGTGTTAGACTGACTGTGACCAGTCGTCAGGGTCACTCAGCTAGCAGGTGGCAGAGAGGTTGGGTCCCCGGCACCATGGCTTTCCCAGGTGGACCCCAGTTTCCTGGTTGAGTGATCTCAGCCTGTGTACAGATGGTGAAGATCGTCCATCAGAGTGACTCTGAGATGCCGATGGTGACCCCCAGGGGACTCGTGGACCCACCTTTTCCTGAATTCTAGCTCACTCTCTGTCAGCTTTGCCTTGGAGGGCCTATAAGTGATTGTGGCTACCTAAAAAGCTTGCTGAGAGGATCAGGCAGGTGATGTCCATGGAGGAAGCCAGCCCAGTGCCTGGCAGGTGGGTCCCCACCAGACACCGAGGATTTAAGACTCTCGTTGTGCTCTGAGGTTCAGCTGACCACTGGGCCAGTCCTGCCCGTCCTCACTCCCAGGCTGATCTGACACCGAGCCCCTGGGTCACTCCTCCTCCGTGCGATTTAAACCACGGGTGCCCTGTCCCCTCAGCCCGAACTGTCCACTCTCATTAACAGGAGGCCCTGATGTGCCTTTGTGGCCTCCTGTTCCCATGTCTCTTCCTCCCTGTGTCCAGTAACTAGAGAAGTGACGATGCCAAAGCAGCTGTTTGTTGTGTGGGGTCTCCTCCCTTCAGCCCTCTCTGGCCGGGGGTCTTCCCACTCCTCAGACTGCTGCCCTACACCCCCCTCTCTCCCTCCTCTTCAGCCGCAAGAGCTGAAGCTTTTGGTGGCTTGACTTCAGTTGGACAGATTCCTGTTGACCAGTTAGCCTCTAAAAGAGTCAGGCCTATGACTTGAATTCTCTTGGAATTTCCCACCTAACTGCATCAGCCCCACGTTGTCTGTCTGTCTGTCTGTCGTATAGTGATCTGAACCTTTTCTTTCTTTTTCTTCCCTTGTGAATTCCTTGTCACTGCCACCACTGACTTCTTAGGTCTGACCTGTTTTCCTGTGTAGTGTCGGGGAGTAGGGTGTGTGGTGTCGTGGGTCTCCTAGAGACCCCTGAGTCTAACGGAGCAAGCCCACAGGCAGAAATGCAAAAGTAGAGGCAACAGCAGTTCCTGTCCAAAAAGACCCAGGGTTTTAGTGGGGTCAGTTTGGCACTCTTAATTGTTCAGTGATTGTCTGCCCTGGGGAAGAACCTGATCTAGATAATGGGGTACCAACTTGATGAGAGTTGGCCCTGCCCTTGAGGTGTCTTGGGACAACCGGAGTGAGAGGACATACAGGCACCCAGTCCTGCCCGGGACAAGCCCAGGAAGGGTTTTTACCAAACGAAGATGCTCAGATGGAGTCTCAAAGGACCAACAGGAGTTTGGAGAGGAGGCAAGGAGGAAATGGAGACCATAGGAGGAGGGAGCAGGGTGGATGAAGGATCAGGCCGAGGCAGACCCAGAGAATCACATGACTTTCACGGTTCCTGGTAGAGGGCAGAGGGACAGGAGTGTCTGGAGAGATGGCTGGTGTGTGAAGATGGCTCAAACCAGGGCACAGGTGCCCGTTAGGCTGCCCAGGGAAAGTATGCGGAGTGAGAAGAGAGCTAAACCAGAACCCTTGCCAGCAGCAGCCCCCACAAAGTGGAGGGGGAGCCAGGAAGGGCCATCTGCGAGGGAGAAAGAGAACCATGTTCCGGGGTGGGGGCAGAGGGGAGGCAGGGTACAGCCTGCAGGATGGGGTCAGCCAGTTAAAATCTGATGCCATCGAAAGACAGGCAAGTTTGGATGGGGAGGTCAAAAGACAGGCAAGTTTGGATGGGGAAGTCGAGAGGCAGGCAAGTTTGGATAGAGACGTCCTCGTGGATGGGGCAGCTGTGGAGCCAGGCAGCTTGATTCTCTGACCAACACTTCTTAAGTTCTGTGGGCAAGAGGATCCCCCTGGAACTGTCCGGTTAGAGGATCACAGCAGGAGATTTGCGTGGGAAACATTGAGTCTGCACACAGTAGTGCAGTTCCATGATAATCCTCATCAAGATTGGCTGCTCTGTTCCTGTCTACAGTACATCTCAGTTTTTCCCCCCTCACTTTCCCACAGGGAGGTAATCTTTTAAAGTTGTTAGTTGGAGCTTATCCCTTCTCACCTTAAAAAACCCTTCAGGGTAAAGTCAGAACTTGTATGGGGCCGTGGCCCAGAAGCTTTCTCTTCAGCCGGGTCCCCCACCGTCCCCCAGGCCTTCAGACCCTAGCCACCCCCACCTCCTTCCAAGCCCACCCCCTCAGCCAGACCTCCTGCTGCTTAGGAGTTACCCCAGAGCCCCTCCTTGCCCCCATCCCCAGCTCCCAGCGGGAACAACACTTCCTGGGGGAGCGAGGAGAGTCTTCCCGCTTGCCCCACGTCAGTCACGGCTCCTATAACCTGGTGGACGTGTTCCTGTCCCCTGCTACAGGGTTCGGTTTAGTTCAATCGCTCAGTCTTGTCCAACTCTTTGCGACCCCATGGACTGCAGCACGCCAGGCCTCCCTGTCCATCACCAACTCCTAGAGTTTACTCAAACTCATGTCCATTGAGTCGGTGAGGCCATCCAACCATCTCATCCCTCTGTCGTCCCCTTCTCCTCCTGCCTTCAATTTTTCCCAGCATCAGGGTCTTTTCAAACGAGTCAGCTCTTCGAATCAGGTGGCCAAAGTATTGGAGTTTCAGCTTCAGCATCAGTCCTTCCAATGAATATTCAGGACTGATTTCCTTTAGGATGGACTGGTTGGATCTCCTTGCAGTCCAAGGGACTCTGAAGAGTCTTCTCCAACACCGCAGTTCAAAAGCATCAATTCTTCGGCGCTCAGCTTTCTTTATAGTCCAACTCTCACATCCATACATGACTACTGGAAAAACCATAGCCTTGACTAGACGGACCTTTGTTGGCAAAGTAATGTCTCTGCTTTTTAATATGCTGTCTAGGTTGGTCATAACTGTTCTTCCAAGGAGCAAGCGCCTTTTAATTTCATGGCTGCAGTCACCATCTGCAGGGGGGGAGCTCTGCAAAAGCAGGGCCCTGCCCGTCCTGCCACCCTGTGTCCCTCCTCCCTAGGTCTGGGTTGACTGGGCTAGGGCGCCCTTGGCCGTCTCTGACAGCCATCTGGGTGGTCTGGCTCTGTCTTCTCAGCCAAGGAGGAGGCCCCCCCACCGTGCTGTCACCCAGGTTGGCCTGTCATCTGAGGTTCCGCCAACACCCTGCCTCCTCTGTGAGCCTCCTGGAGTGCTGCCGCACCATGCTGGCGTTTTGTGTCCGTAGTTAGGTGGGGCATACCTTCTTAGGGCTTTCGGGGCTCAGCGGTCTCAGGGCATGGCAGTGCTGAGGCTCAGTGCTTGCCTGACTCCTGGAAAAGCCATCGGGGCACAGTGGGTGCAGCACCGGCACGTGGGGGCATGCCAGCTGCACAAGTGTGCGGCCAGAGCATCACACAGGCCCCCATTCCAGAGGGCCCCACGCTGGGTTCAAGGCTCTGCTGTTGCCATCTTGAAATGCTTAAAGATATTCGACCCAGGTCCCCATGTTTTCACTCTACACCAGGCCGGGTTCCTGCCTTGCAGGGCCAATGTGCAGAGCCAGGAGAGAACCTGGGGCTCTGCAGACCCCGGGGCCCCTGCTCGGGCCGGCCAGCCCTCTCCACAGGGCCGCCTGTCATTGGTTTAGCTCTGCTCAACCACAACCACAGTCAGTAATTTATTCTTCTGTTTGCTCAGCTCTGCTGACTGAGTGCTGCGGTCGGAGGCATCGATCACCTGCTTCAACCCTCTGCAGCTCTCCTCCCCCTCCCAGGGTTCCCAAACCAGCCCATCCTCAGAGTCACTGCTGGCCTGGTTCCAGGGATTTCTGAGCTGCACCCCACCCAGGCCTCTGAACAGACTCCCCAGGTCAGGGAGCTGAGTCTGTGTTGTTAGCGAGCTCCCAGGTGCCTCGAGCACTGCCTCTGCGCTCTGACGGACGGAACAAAGCTCGAGAACCTTCATCCAAGTGGATAGATCCGTAGTGTGGCTTCTGGCATCCTTTCCAGTCTGCCTGTGGCTTTGTTTCCCACCCTAGCCCTGCAGCAGAGTGGCTCCCTGCCTGCCCATATGTAGCTCCTGTCTCCTCTTGTAACCCACATCCAACTCGGAGGGGCTGTCACTGGAAGCCCTGCACCCCGGCTTTCAGGCTGAGTGCACAGATTTTATCCTCCTTGGAGCACATCTCCTGGTGCACCCCAGTTTGTTCCAGCCCCTCTGTCCCCTGTAGCTCCTTGTGGGAAGAGCTCACCTCGGCATCCCCCTTTCATCAGGAAGGAGCCGGCAGTGCGAGTTCACGGCACACGCATCCCAGCACCCTGTGGACACTCTGCTCACATAATGGGTCACCGGTCCCCCCGCACCCAGCAAGGCCCCACCGCCTGCTCGAGCGGCCGGCCCGACGGCATCAGTGTTCACCATCAGGGCTACCCCACAGCTCAGCCACCTCACGGCCCTCGGCTCTCTTCCTGGCCCTGTGGGAACAGGCCCCGCCCGGAGAGCCTCCCTCCCTGAGCCATTCTAGAAGACTGCGCGTTTGTTGGATGAAAAGGGTGGCGTGCAGAACATCAGCTTCCTTTACGTGATCTGTACCCTCCGTCCCAGTCTCTCCCGTTTTGGGAATGACTGTGTGACTGGAGCTCAGGCCGCTGAGTGAGTTCACACCGGCCCCAGTCATACCACGAAGGGGTGATTGTGTCCCCCAGACCTCTTGGGTTTTAAATGTCTTTCCTATTATCGTCGTCTTGTCTTCTCGGCATTCACTAAAAGGCAGCTGATAACCACACCAAATGGATTATGTGCTTTGAACGAGGACACACTTATGCTCTGGGCATTGTGAGCCTTAATGGTCAACATCTGCACCATAAAAGATGCACTGGGTCAATCAAAGGTGCTTTCTGAGCATCTACTGTGTGCTCCCACCTGAGGGGGATGTGTGCTGGTCACAGCAGTTCAGAGGAACATGCCATTCTGATTCTCAGTGGGCCTCGTTTCCTGGGCTCACCTGGTAATAACCCCTAACACCTTTCTTCACCAAGTGCTTCCTGGGACAGGCGTGGAAGCCACTGGATGCATAATGGGACCAAGACGACAGGACAAACCAAGGCTTGTGTTCAGAGCTGAGCATCCTGGTCCCCTTGGTGCACTTTGCCCAGTGAGCAGAGATCAGGGTTAAGTCACCCGCCTCCTCCAGGGACCTGGGACATCATGTTAGGCTTGGGAAACCCTTTCTTCCTCTTGGATGTCCTTCCCCATGTAGAAAAGGTAGCCGCTGATGTCCAGAAACTTCTCAATTCTTTGGGGCACTCGAGCTGCTTGGGTAGACGGAGGCCTGCTGCTCTGTGCGCTGTGGGCTAATGGTGGCGCCTGTGCTTTCTGAGCCTCGGGGACTGCTCCATGCTCGCTGTAACCTCCTTTTTTCTCCTCTGTCTTCTTCAGGCACATCTCTCTCACGCTCCCCGCTACCTTCCGAGGCAGGAACAGCACTCGGGCTGACTATGAATACCAGCACTCCAATCTCTATGCCATCTCAGGTAGGTGGGCCACCGCCAAGGGCCAGTGAGCATGTCTGTGTCCCGGGCACCACCTCCCTCTGTGCGTCTCCTCGCTTCTAACGGCACCTGTGCGTCTCACTGCTCTCTCTTCCCTTGCAAGGGGCCTGTTCCCCGCAGGGCCCAGGCCTCCCCTTTCCTCCGTGTCACCACAGCACTTAGTGAAGGGGCCAGATCCTCAGCATGTTTTGAAACTAATGATGAAAAACAGTGTGTGGGTTTCGCAAGCTTGAAGGGAGGTTTCCGGAGAATAGTGACCACATTGTTCACCTGCCAGGTCCAAGCCAGGCTCCCCACAGGGAGTGGGGACCGTGCAGACCCGAGGCCCGATGCCGCCTGCCCTCCTGTCCACGTCTGTCCTCACCTCTCATTTCTCAAGACCAGGTTTGCGACCAGAGGGTACACGGGCGGCCTCCCCCCCCCCCCCCCCCAACCCCCGTCATATGAGTCTGTGATTTCTGAACTCGGCCTTGAAATGGATAGTGTTACCTTGGCAGGAACTGCATCATTCCTAGTTTTCTTTTTCACCTTCACCCAGAGAGGGAAAAACTTACAAAGCCTTATTACGGAATTGAGATTCATTAGGTGGCGGGCAGTGCAGGAGACTTGCTAAGAGTTGAGGAACCCCACGAACTTGACTCCGATTATACAGGGGCCTCCAGTCGGGGGCCTTGGTGTATCAGGGGGAAATGGCACATCGGTGCCACTTACCAGCACACGCCCCTAATGGTGAATGACGTTTTGAACACGGGAACATGACATTCATTCATGTACCATAATGAACCGGTTATTTGAAAGGTAATCTTTTTTTCTAAAACTTGCAACTTCAGGGTACTAAATAGATGAAATAGAACAATGGTATAATTCGTGTCAGTATTAGTTTTTCTTGTTATGATCGCTCCCTAATAGGTTTGGAAGGATAAGCAAAGGCCAGTTGTTCCATTTCTGGGTGGCACTCCTGCCGGGAAAGGGGAGTGACAGGGAGGTCCCCCCAGCCCTTGTCCTGGCCCCACGCCAGGAGCCGAGTCCCCAAGGGGTGCAGGCGCGTGTTGTGTGAGAGCAGCGTCTCCAGGGAGAATTTCTCCTGTGCTCTGGCTATTTCAGCAGAGTCGACAAGGAGCATAACAAGTGTGGAAAGATGACCTATTTTGTAGAAAAGCTGAATATTTCCCCAGATGCTTAGTGGCTGAGTGGTGCAAAACAGGCCTGTGAAATCCAGCAGGGTGAAATCCTGCTCCGAATGCACGTACAGGCGGCTCAACCAAAGCAGATGCCTTTTCCCCCCTCCAGCTTGCAAATCTTTTTCCAGCCGCAGGGTCCGGCTGCCCCCACCTCACCTGGGTTCTCTGATTGCTTTCCCAGCTGTTGACGTTTCTGCAGAGAAGGGCCCACGGAGTGAAATCTCCTCTGGTTTGGCAGGAATGTTCCTGTCTGCCCCTGGACCACTGCTTCCTTGCCCCGCAGCTTTGATGAGGTGTTGTCTGGGTTCATTTCAGCTGTTAGTTTAGCAGTACCGAGGTAACAGCCTCAGGACACAGGGGAAGCCATTCAGGAACTTCCTGTTACATTTATGTAAGTGGCAGTCAATTGGATTTTATCTTCCAAACAGAGGTAGTTGAGGCCGCAGCCCACAGCAGCAGGCAGCTCAGGCCTCCTTGGCGGCTGCAGGCCCCAAATTGCTCCGCCAGGGTCCAGGGCTGCTTCATTGTGAGGCTGCCAGGCGTGCCCCGCAGGGCCCACTGGCTCCGTAAGGCCTGCAAGCTCAGCACTGGGCAACCATGGTGCAGCTGGGAAGCCTGCCCACCCGCCCGCCCACCAGCAGCCTGCCTGCGAGCCGATCTGGCTAGAGGGAAGCAGAGACACCCTCCCCTCCGTCCCCCCGCCCCCCGTTCCAACAGTGTTTGGCACCGAATGGCACGTCTCAGTTTGGTATTGCGAAGTTAAGGTTTCAAAGGTTTATTCCAGAAACAGTCAAGGCAGTGGGTGCCCCAGGCCCAGCCTGTACCCAGTGCCTGCTGCCGTGATGGCTGGTGCTCCGCTGGTAATGGATTGAACCGCCACACTTTTCTCCTTCCAAACCAGCTCTGCACACGTTCGCTGCAGACCTCAGGCCCTGAGCCTTTGGTACAAACTCCTGGTCTGCTCTGGTTCATTCCTGAAAACACTTGATTACCGCTGCCTTCATTTGCAGTCCCTTCCTAAGATAAGTAGATTTCCAAACAAGGTAATTAGAAATTTGAAAAGCAGCCCACATTTCATTTGTACATATGGGTATTAAAGTAATATTTACTTTTGCGTATTTTCCCAAGGGCGTACCTGTTACGATCTCCCCTCTGTACTTTCACTGAGACAGTTCATCTGTGTCCTGCCTGCAAAGGGAGTGACACTACTGGGGAATCTGGTGCGGACCGTGTGTAGCTCTGTCCCCAGCACACAGAGGTGCTCCTGAAACAGTTGTGGGAGGAAGGGAGGGAGGAAGAAAAGCTTTTAGCCCATGTCTACCTTGCCCAGGAATACCCTTTATGACATCTCAGGGAGGCGATCATCCTAAATGCTGTTTGAGCCCTCCAGCAGCTGGGGCCACCACCTCCGAGCAGCCCAGCGCATCTCCACGAGGTCCTCCTGTGTTCAGCCGTGCTGTCTCGCTGTACATTCATATCCGCCCAGCTATTTGGAATACTACGCATCCCATCAGCGATGCATGCCAACTATTCTCCACCATCCAGCCTGTGGGTAGCTCTCTCCTGCCCACAGAATTGGGGTGAGGAACTTCTACAGCCTCTGTGCTAAAATCCTGAGAAGCTTACTCCCTTTTCTGCCAGCTATTACCCTCATCAGAATGGCCACAAAGCACAACTTTGATCCTCACACTTCCTCTTCCAGGAATTTCCTCTGGAAACTGCTTACAGATGTGCAAAAAAAGATTTATCCGCAAGGGCGAGCACTGCTGCTTTTTAGATGTAATAACTCAAAAAAAAGAGGTGGGGGGTAGATATCATAAATGTCTAAAACAAAGGCAAGTCGTCTCTAGGGTTTGAGGATGGTTTTCCTTGAAAGAGTAAATAAAATGGTGGGTGCCTGGTGTGGCCCACTCTGTAACCCGTGTATGTTAGGGTCGGCAAACCACTTTTTAAACTGGTTTCACTGGAGAAGGAAATGGCAGCCCACTCCAGTGTTCTTGCCTGGAGCATCCCAGGGACGGGGGAGCCTGGTGGGCTGCCGTCTATGGGGTCGCACAGAGTCAGCCACGACTGAAGCAGCTTAGCAGCAGCACTTGTGATCAATGGCAGCTGGCAGGCACATGCTTTCCTGGCGGTGTTCGCACTGCTGTGTCTCCCTCGGTTAGATGCCCTTAAGGTCTTGTCCCCTGGGAAGCCTCTCTTCAAGGCCATGTTGATCTCTTTAGATTCTGTCCCAGAGCCCCAGCTCCTAAGTTTCCTTGTCAGAACTCCTAGTGACTGTTAGTTTTCTTTTAAAGAACGTCGTCTTGCTCCTGAAAGTCTTCTATTTTGGTCCCAGGTGATGATGTCCTCCCTTTTGTTTTTGCCTTATCATTCTTTTTTTAGATTTTTAGATGTCTGATCACTTATTCATTTCTCTTCCACTTACTCCAGAAATATTTAAGGTAGCTCTGAAAATGCACGTAGCAAAGTGAAAATGGAAGGGGAAAAGCAGGAGTGAATGAAAATACAGGATAGCAGAGTAAGGTGCAGCCGTGGGTGAGGTTTTGCATGAAGGGTCGATTCCAGGTTTGGTCCTGAGTCAGCAGTCTTTTTGGAGAAGGCAATGGCAACCCACTCCAGTGTTCTTGCCTGGAGAATCCCAGGGACAGCGGAGCCTGGTGGGCTGCCGTCCATGGGGTTGCACCGAGTCAGACACGACTGAAGCGACTTAGCAGCAGCAGCAGCAGCAACAGTCTTTTTATAGACAACATAGAAACAAGCCGGTTGTTGGGGAAGAATGTAACTATTCGTTATATGAATTCTTCCTCATAGAGAGGGCCCTGTAGGGTGCTGGAAACAACAGAATGGCCGCTTTTCAGTGAGTTTGATAAGGCCAGACTGTGACCTGCTCATATTTGAAACCCTAAATGTTTGGAAGTTGAGTGCAATGATTTCTTTTTTTTTTTTTTACCGCGCTGAGTCTTCACTGCTGCACACGGGCTTTCTCTAGTTGAGCAGGGCCACTCTAGTTTCTGTGCAGGGGCTTCTCACTGCGGTGGCTTCTCCTGTTGCAGAGGACGGGCTTTAGGGCACGCAGGCTTCAGTCATTATGGCGCAAGTGCCCAGGGGCTCTGAGGCATGTGGGGTCTTCCCCGACCAGGGATCGAACCGGTGTCCCCTGCATTGGCAGGTGAGTTCTTAACCACTGGACCACCAGGGAAGCCCGAGTTAGATGTTTCTTAAGAAACGTTCTTGTGCTGGGCGTCGGACCAGGGGCTGGAGGTCTGGGGCACATCAGGAAAGAGGAGCTCCCTGAATCCTGTCCACCTTGAGGGCTTCCTGTGCTGAGGGTCCCTGTAATGAGCAGCTCAGTTCATAGACCCCAGGATTGTTTTTTCCAACCTAGGAACGTCCCATCAGTCTCATGGCAGTTTTTACTTCATGAACAGGTGACCGGAGGTATGGGAAACGACACTGTAACATTCTTTTGTTTTTGTGGTGGTTATAAACTGATTCATAGCTCCACATGAAGAATTTTTACCAAAGAACTTATTTTTCTCCCTTTTGAAAAAATCAACATAGGCATATAAAATAGTAAAATAAAGTAGGTGCGTATTAAACCCAGCACGTAATAAAGCCAAAACTCTCAAACTCAGACAGCCCTGAGTTTCAGGGTGAGCCACACGCAGAAATGCGTGGAGGCCATGCGGTGCAGGGAAGTACCTGTTAGTGCCTGACATCTTCATCTGTCCATCAGCACCAGGCCGACCATGTAATGTATTTTCCACATCATCACTTTTGAGAGTGAAAGGGGCATGGAGCAGCCCCATGACAGAGCCAGAGAACCCAGAGCTGACCTGGCTGACTAGGGGTGCGGTCACCCTGCCTTGAGCTCTTCTGGGTTTTTCAGGTTTTTTTTTTTCCTTTTTGGTTTTCTTTTTGGCTGCTGGAAGAGCCAGCTTATTGCCCTCCACAGCTGTTCCCTCTTAAAAACCAGTCCGTTTTCAAGATGTTTGACATCAGGAAGCATGTGAGCATGGACAAGCCTGAGTCCATCAGCAGGCAGTGTAGCCATGACCCTCATTCAGAGAGAAGGGGGATTTTATCTGAAACACAGAACCCCGTACCAGCTGTGTGACTCTGACATCAGACCAGGAAAGCGCAAAGCAATTAAAAATAATTAATGATTTCTGAATATCAGCCTTCTCCATGCAGTTTTAATCTAGTCCTCATTTAAATTGGAAGATGGACATTTAATTATCAGCATTATGAAATTCATGATTTATATATTTCATCCAACTGGATAAAATTTCTGCTGCCGGCTCTTCATCTTATTATGAAAAGAAAAAGAATCTGTGTGTTTTATAATGTGATCTTTTAAAAACTCGTCTATAGCATACCAAACAATTACGAATGTATTTTCCTTTCATTTTTAGTGATTGCATTATTTCTGTCTTTTAATTAGGAGAAGAAAAATCTCACCAGGAAAGTCAGAAATAAACTTGATACTTTAATGACCATAAAGCAGTGCCAGGTGGGAAAATGCCCAAAAGACTAAAGCAATAGGGCGCATGAGGAATGAGAAATGCAGTCCTTTTCTGTGTAAGGTGTTCTGACCGACAGCCGTCCACGTGCCACGTTTATGCTGCAGAGTTTGCATGTGTTTTGTGTGTGTGTGTGTGTGTAGTTCCGCTTTCCCCATGTGTGTGGTTGAGTGCCAGCCTGCGGGTGGGTTCACAACCTCAAAGCTGGGGAAGGGCTGCCAGCTTCCAGCGGGAGCCCCTGAGTAAACGTTAGTCACCCTCTGCATTCACAGGTACCTCTGCGGCCTGTGAATTAATGGACATGTTCTTGCGGCTTCTGTGGCCTTGAACTTCAGACCTCCCCCCGGGGAAAAAAAAATATTTATAATAATG
The DNA here is from genome assembly GCA_024291935.2 of Okapia johnstoni. Classification (NCBI taxonomy): domain Eukaryota; kingdom Metazoa; phylum Chordata; class Mammalia; order Artiodactyla; family Giraffidae; genus Okapia; species Okapia johnstoni. The sequence goes on along the minus strand of CM044306.1, from coordinate 44,492,774 downwards.
GTGCTCGAATCAAGAAGGAAGTAAGTCATTTTAAAGGCATATAAATTTTTATCATCCCCTCTAACAGCCATGGCGTCCCTTGTCTATCCATCTCTTCCTGCCCTGATGACAAAACCGAGCACAAAGGAAACGGGGAGAAGAGAAGGCAGAACTGCACAGGCGCGGGTGGGGACTTGCTCGAGGAGTGTGTCTGTACATCCTGATGTAAAGGTGCGGGTGACAGGTGGCCAGGTTTGCTCTGTACACAACCATGTGTGTGCTGTCAGGCGCTCACACGCTGCCTTGTTGCGATTGATGAATTGCCTGCTTTCTTGATTAAACCTTCCGTCACTTAAGAAACAAAAAGCCTGTGTTTAGATGGCAGAGTGGGACACGTCAAAAAAATCTGTCTCCTTTACCTTTGTGCAGATGTTGGGCACAGACTGTAACATGTATTATTAAAATGAATGTGGCATTTACTGTGCATTATTCCTTTCCTGGGAGAAAGGACTGTAAATTATATGCTAATAATAAGCTTTAACCCTTTCGAAATGCAAAAGATTTAAGAGTGCAAATATTCATGTAGGCCAGGCTAATTGGACGTGCTTTCATACACCCAACTGTGGTTGCTGTGTCACCGAAGTTAATGAACAGCGTGTGCGAGCAGACACGCAGGGTGCTTGGGGAGCTCTCGCCTCTTAGAGGGGCTCCGCTCTGCAGGTGCCTCTGCTAGGATTTTGCAGAAAGAGACCCCAAAACCCATCGGCTGGGCTCTGGGTCACCCTTCTGACAGATGAAGTCTAGAGCCTTGTCCAGTTCCCCTGGCGCATCTTCTGGACCTGAGCGTCAGGCGTGGTCCTCTGTGCTCTGTGTCCCCGCCTACGGGGCTGGCTGGGCTCGGGCCTGGCAAGTACCAGGTGTTGGTGCTCACACTTCCTTGACCTGGCTTATCAGTCCCCAGTCCAGTTGCCCAGGTGGCAGACTGATGTCCTCAAAGCACACCTCGTCAGATCACATTCACGCCAGCCCCAGCCCACTGCCGACTGCGTTCACGCGTACCTCACCTGCCCAGAGTGGGGGTCTCTTCCTCTGGGCCCCCCAGCCCAGGTAGCTCCCAGTGTTCTCACCATTGTGTCTTTCTGTGCACCTGTCCCTGCTGGTCCCATGGCCCGATGGCCCCAGCGTCTCCTCTGCTGACCCATCCTTGAAGGCCTGCTTCCACACTGCCTCTGCCACGAGGCTTGTCTGATTCCCTCTCACTTGGGGTGCTGGTTTCCTCCCCCTCAGCTTTGTGTTGAAGCGATTTCACCTGTGAGCACGCTCAGACGGCAGAGGCTGTGTTTAGAAGAGAAGATGGAGGCTGTCTTCACTCCTTTTTGAGTCGTTGAGGATGTTATTAAAGGCAGAGAGAAACGAACGACTGTTCACTTCTCTCTTCCTTCAGCAGACAGTGCTGCTGTGTGCCAGGCCCCATGTTCTCTCTTCCAAGGCAGCGGGAAGGTTCAGCATGTGACTGACGGGGCATTTGGGCTCAGGAGCGCATGCAGCTGTCACACAGAGCCGCCGTGAATGGCCGCACAGGTTGTGCACTGAACAACCCACACAAATGGTTCCCAGGTAGAGCTGTGCAAGGGCCCTGTGTTATGTGACCCTGGGCAAGTCACTCGATGCTAGTTACTCACCCCTCCCTGGTGGCTCAGACGGTAAAGAATCTGCCCACAATGCGGGAGACCTGGGTTCGATCTCTGGGTCAGGAAGCTCCCCTGGAGAATGGAATGGCAGCCCACTCCATTATTCTTGCCTGGAGAATCCCCATGGGCAGAGAAACCTGGCAGTTACAGTCCATGGGGTCGCAAAGAGCTGGACATGACTGAGTGACTAACACTTTCACTTTCGAGAAGATGCAGTAACTGCCTGTTGCCTTCCCAGTTGTTGTTACGAGGGTCCAGGGTGTGTAAGAGTATTTTGTAAATCAGGAAGCAGTGCAGGAATGTCCCTCCTCTCCACACTCATCTCCCCTGCCGGAGCCCAGAGGTTTGTTGAGAATTATCACCCAGGGCACACTGGCCCATCTCCTCAGTCCTGTGCTCCGTTGTATGATTTTATACCTGAGATTTCTTCTCAGCAGTCGGCATGCTCTGAGTGCCCAGGGAAGGCCTCTTCCTGGGGCCAGAGAAACGTGCAGTAAAGGCTCTGGCAGGGCCCAGCTGGGCACCACCCAGAGAGGAGACGTCCTGGCACGCGTCGTCGCTTAGACGTGGGCTGTTTCACGTGGCCAGCAGCCCACAAGCCCTTTCTCGGGAAGGTGACAGGATGGTGGTGTGGGAGCAGGAGGGAAGACACGCTTGGCAGAGTGAGCTGGCAACCTCCATAAAATCTTCCAACGCGACTGTGGTTTCTCGGAGGAAAAGTGCTTGCGGCGGGGGGTTGGGAGTGAGGGTGAGTGTGCTGCTGCTTTCGTCTCCAGGTTTCCATTTCTGCTTTTCCTGTGCTCCCCCGGCAGGAGAAAGTTAAGACTTTTTCCAGTTTCGTCATGGTGAAAAATAAAAATATATTGAGGTGACAGATACTTGAGTGTTCTTAAAAGACGGCCACCCCCTGCTGTGCCCTCATTCTCCATATTTTTCTTTCAAGCATGGCAGAGAGTAGGCGGCATTGGTTTAATGGGCCACGAACCCCTCCCTCTTAAATCCTTGAGTGAGGCAACTGAGAGGCGGTGGGAAGAGCCCAGGCAGGAGCCAGAAGGGTGGGTGCAGCGAAGTTTCTGCCACTGCCCAGCCCAGTGACATCAGGCACGGCACCAAGCCTTTCTGGACCTGATGCCCCCATCTCTCAACATCAGTAATTGCAATAATAACTTTAATCATTCAAGTGTAGCAGTAGTTCAGCTCATGTTTTTGGAAGCATCCTTCTGTGTCGGCCATTGTCTGGCACCTAGGGGAGCAGTGATAACGCCTCCAGGGGCTGGGGCCGTGTGGGAAGGAGCTTGTGTGGTGTTCACATTGGGATACCCGAGACGTTACCAGCAAATGCAAACTTACTGCCTCCACACTTCAGAGAAATTCCATCCAAACACTGTCTTGACCATAAAGTTCCCACACGTGGATAGAGAAAAACCATCTCTCTGACACCTTTCTCTCCACATGTGTATCTTCTTTGTTTAGCTTCAAGCAGAAATAGGTCTCCATTTCCCCATCATAATTCCCTTCCTGGCAGGTAGCGTGACTGTGGTCCTTTCTGAAGGCCTAGCCAGAGAAAGGGCTACCCAGGTGGCGCTAGTGGTAAAGAACCCTCCCACCCAAGCAGGAAAACGTAAGCGATCCAGGTTCCATCCGTGGGTCAGGAAGATCCCCTGGAGAAGGAAATAGCAACCCACTCCAGTATTCTCGCCTGGAGAATCCCATGGACAGTGGAGCCTGCGGTCCACAGGATAACAGAGTCAGACACGACTGAAGCGACTTAGCACACAGCCAGAGAAATGCTGAAAACAAATAGAAGACACTTAATCTCAGCTCTTCATCTGCTCTTAACACTTCTTCAGAGGTTTTCTCTGGGGTGAGTGAAGTCACCGGGGTTACCAAACACTCCTACCTAGGAGCAGCTTGTCTCAAACTAGCCTTTTGTCTCTCTTTATACCTCTGTCTCTCTTGCAGTAACAGACTATCAGCTGAGAGGGAAAAAATGATATAATGTAACTTCTTTAAGCACATTTTGGGAGCTGAGGTTGTTTTTGCTTTTATTAAACTGGATCACTTTAATTTATTTTAATAAATCTAACCTTCCTCTAGACTTACCACGTACAAAACTCTGTAGTAAGCCCTTTCCATGCATTTTGTTATTTAATCCCAGCAAATCCTTACCAGGAACCTTATAGAAAACCTCTCAGGCTTTGTACTATTACTGCTATGATCTCTGTTTTACAGATAGAGCTGCCAGTGTTACTGAGTCCCCATGTTCAAGCCTTGTTCAAAGCCTTATAGAATAAATACCTGTAATAATAATGACAGTGAAAGTGCAAGTCGCTCAGTCATGTCCGACTCCTTGCGACCCCGTGGACTATACAGTCCATGGAATTCTCCAGGCCAGAATACTGGAGCCTTTCCCTTCTCCAGGGGATCTTCCCAACCTAGGGATCGAATGCAGGTCTCCTGCATTGCAGGCAGATTCTATACATTAATATGACAATAATAATAATAAATATTGTGCAGGTGGAGAAACTGAGGTTTGAGAGTGGTTTGCCCATAGTTAGCACTGCTAGTCAGCAGAAGGGCTGAGATTCAAGTCGTCTAGCCCCTAAGCTCCCCGCCGCTACCCTGGGGACAACTCCTTCTGACTGGGAACCCTGTCCCTCCCTGTGTCAAGTGGAGTTGGAAGGACACACACACCCAGAGTGGCTCACATGAGGACTCATTGGTTTATCAGGTCTCAGTGTTGTTTAATCTCAGGTGGCCCGTGGACCATCGCCTCTGGGACCCCGTCAGAGTGAGGCCTTCCATGCTTGACTGACGATGCCCCTCCCACCCCCATCCTCAGGGCACCTCCAGGGGTGAGTGTGGCTCCTGCTGGGGAGAACAGTGCAGAGCTGAGCACACAGCCCCTCTCGTAAAGCTGAGTGGCCTTAGGCAAGGGCCTTCACCTTTCTGGGCCTCAGTTTCCTTGTCTGTCAAATGGGAATGGCAGTGGTTTGCAGTGAGGGTTAGAACCGAGCCTGGCACGTAGGAGGTGCTGTGGGGGTATCCTTATGATTGTAATTACCCCACAGCTCCTCCCTCTGCCCCTTCTCAGATCCTTTCCAGACCAGCAAGGGCAATACTCTGGATGCTTCAAGGAATCTCCCTGAAAGCAGCAGGCAAGACTACCGCTGGTCCTGCTGTTGGAAACCTCTGTCTGGGGTTGGGGGGAGCTCTGGGCACCTAGATGTCCCCTTGCCATGGTCTTCATCAGCCCTGTGGTGACAGCGGCCAGCCCAGACACACCTTCTCATGTCTCGGGACTGAACTGTAGGCATCTTCCCCTACCCCAGCTCTCTGGACCCCTCCCACAGCAGGGCTTTCAGGTGAACTGACAGTCACCTTAGTGCCACCTGCTCTGAAGCTTCACCCTCTAGGTTGGGCCTCCTAAGGTGCCAGCCTCTACTGAGGTGACCGAGCCGTTCCCGACCCTGTGCGACCCCGTGTGCTCCTGGTCCCAGCTCCCCTCCTGCCGGCTCCACTGCCCGAGTTCTGCTGCCGCCCGTGTGTCCCTGCTTCCAGGCTCCAGCCTGGCTGACCTACCTCAGTCGTCCTCAGGGATCAGCTGCCAGGTGGGCGTCTGTAGACTCCTGATGACGTAGTGAGTAATGATGGGAGTGTTGGTAGAACGCGGGAGCGGCTGGATGGCTGCACAGGATCTCACGATGAGACGAGAAGTTTTCTCTGTCCCCCACACAGGACGTCAGGATGGGTGCATTTAACTGCTGGCCTCAGGACCAAAGAGTTCTGATCTGTTCTGTAGCAACGAAGCCACCTTTCCCATGGACAGAATATCTGCATCCATCCGTTGTCGTGCGTTTGGCGTCTGTGTCCTGAATACCCAGTACTTTTTTTTCCCATCTGTTTATAAATGGCCAGTGACGATCTTAACCTGTTTATGTTTAAAGAGCAGACTTCATTGCTCCAGCCTAGAGTTGGGATGGGGTGTATTTATCACATGTCCCAGAGAACGCGGGCCCTCAGTCCGCAGATTTGTCTTTCGATTGTCTCCGAGACAATGAGTGATGCAGAGCTCTCAGCCAAGGTTGAGATCCTTTGTTAGCGCGCAGTTTCTCGCGCCTGGCTTGTTTTATAGCATGAACGATCTGATGATCCACCGGCGAGGCGACATCCATAATTTTGAATGAGAGAGCAAAGCTTGCCTCATCGGCCCTAAGCATCGCTCCTGGTGACACGCTTAGAAGTACTTAATCGCTTGCTACCTGGAGGCAATAAACGCACCCATCTTTCTGTTCCATTGCCTCCTGTGTTTACCTTAAATATGCCCTGGGCTAACAGAATGCCAGTGTCACTCCTGTCAGAGGGTCCCTTGGCTGGTGAATTACACAGCTTCCTCTCACCCTTCTTCCCGCCAAAGGTGGTTGGGCCTCGTGTAGGCCCAGCGCGAGCACCTTCTTTGGCCATAAGCCTCTTGGCCATTGATGCTGCTTATAAACCTTGCCGTCTGATTGGTTTTCCCAGTTCTGAGAAGGGTGACCTGTTCTTGGTTGTAACGTCTGGTTCAGTGCTCAGTTCTCCGCTGGAGTCCACAGTCCGTCCTGGGAGGTTAGGACCACGAATCTCACACCCAGGCAGCCCAGCCTGCGGGATGCGCTCTGTGATCCTCGTCATTGGGTTGATTCTTGGGACCCACTCTTTGTACCTGCCCTCCCCGGCTGCATGACTTTGGACAGTTTATGTAACCTTTCAGTCATTCCCTCTTCTAAAACTTGAGGATTAGGGATAATGTATGTGAAGTGCTTTGTACTGAGCGGGCGCCCCAGAAATGGTAGCTCGAATGACTGTCATAGACCCTGGCATTCCAGGGAGCATGGGTCTTATTTCCCCCTGGAGTAGAACCCTCACCCCCACCCCACCTAAAATGCAGTCAGGAAGGGGGCTTAGGTCCACTAAGGCAGGGCTGGAGGGGACTCATGGGTTGGAGCCTGTCCAGGTCAGGGTCCAACCGTCCACCCTAGTTCAGAAATCTGTAATTGCTTGAGATGCAAGTTTGTTAGTGAGTGAAACAGTTTTAAAGAGAATTCCTCAGCGTTTAAATGAGCCTCCGATTCCCCCTTCCCTCCTCGAATCAGCTCGGGCCTGAGAAAGGAGCATTACCTGTTCTCGGCACTCTTTTCTTCTCTGTCTTTTGACTTGTGGCTCTTTCTTTCCTGCCCCCCCCCCATCCCAGGACCCTTGCCCCCGCGTCCTTACAGACCTGTGAGCTGAGGCTTGGTCTCAGGATGTGTTGAGGGTCCCACCACCCACCGGGCACATCCTGAAGGCTCCCTCACGCTCCAGAGTGGCCACCGGGCCGGTGGGGCTCCAAGGCCTGTGCCAGAGGCTAGCTTGGCAGCCATGGGACACACCGTGCACTGAAGATCAGCTTTCTTGGGGTTTGGGAGAGTAGTTTAAGCAACTTTCTGAGACATTACCATCTTAGGAAAGGATGCCGGGCTACCTGTCAAAGCTGAGGGATTGCTCCTTTCTTCAGACTACCTTTTTAAAAAAGAGATTGTACCTTTTATTTGGATTTAATGAGGACGGACATTTTAATCAGGGGTTAGTCATTTATTTTTGCAAACTATTGTTTTGATTCATCATTTTTGCAGATAATTAAATGGTTCAGTTGGCACAGTGTGTCTCCTTTATTAAAACAGGTAATTTTGGAGGGGGGGAGAGAGATGCCGTTTTTTGGATCACTGCACAAGAATTGCTTTCATCTTCATCTCTGAGCATAGTTTCTGGTTGTGTTCCAGAAGGCTCTCTCACCTTCAAGCGTTTGGTGTCCTCTCTGGTTTGGGGGGTGCTTGCCCTGGGATGATTGGGGTATAAACCGCTATGCCCTTTGAACTGGGAGATGAAGAAATCCTGTGCTGTTACCTTTCAGAAAGACTCCAAGGTTTTAATTGGATTGGGGGAGAAGAGCCTACAAGTTATGAACTTTGCAGAGCAGCAGTTCTTATGCTAAAAACAGATTAATTGTAGCCCTCGCAGGGGGTGGAGTTTAAAAGTCAATTACTACTTGTCCTATTATAATTTATACACCTAGGATTTGAAAAAGTCTGTCACTTGGTGCAAAAATGAAAAGGTTACGTGTACTAGTGTGAGTATTCCCGTGACTTTTCATTTGTAAATGCTTCAGCTACACGCATCTATATGTACGCAGCTTGTAGGTGCAGAGCTCCGATATTATTGCAGCTTAGAGCAGGGTTCCTCAGGAAGAGTAACCTTTAAGATTTCATTCTTTAAATCCATAATGGCTTGGAACTTAGTCCTTTGTCTGGCAGTTCACTCCATTTGTAGGCACCCTGGCAGCCCCAGCTAGGGCCTTGGGGACACTCCACTCCCAGGTCACGAACCAGTAAGAGATGGCCCTTTAGGGGTCAGTTTTTTAAAAACAACAAATTGCTTGCGAGGTTTGCTCACTTTGATTTTTCCATGTTTGCGTCCTGAATCAGTTCATTCACTCATTAAAAGGATTTATTTTAGGCGGACCAATTAAAACTTTGGAAGCTTATTTTTTGCTGAGCAGCGCAGACCTCAGGAAGCACAATTTATAACAGGGCTTCCGCCCTTTTCCACCGAGAGCTGTCTGATGGCTCTGCGGTCCCCAGCTCTCAGAGCACAGAACGGCGGTCCTTCGCGGGTGGGTGGCTCCTGGACTCCATTGTTTCATGGGGAACCCGCAAGTCTGAGAAGCCCTAGGCTGGGCTTCTCCGAGCCCGGGAGTGGCTCGCAGGATTTGTTTGCTTGCACAAACCCCACAGTTTAATTTTTTTTAATAGGAAGCTGCTGTGTAGTTTGGATATTTAAACAGTTATTAACCGAATGACAATTAACAGATTGCATAGACAGATTTTCTTTTGAAAACCTCTGAAATTGAGTACAGTTTGCAAAACTATCACGGCCTAGTAATGACAATGAATTTTGATTTCCCGGAACTGATATTAGACTCCTTATTAAACTATGTGCATCTGCTTTTAATTTACTCCAAATAATTGGAAAATGCAATGAAGCTTTCCAATTAAAGCACGGCTTTATGCTGTTTAATAATACCCCCATAATATTATAGCTTATGAAGTGACAGGTGAGTTGGTGTATGAATAAAACATAAAGGCAGCAATAAGGGACAGAAAACCGGAGACAGTTGTGGGGATTTTAAATGCTGGATGTAATTTGCATATATTAATCTCTTCTTTTCAGCCTTATCAGGCATTCTTCAGTATTTGAAGTTAAAATAGCGTTGACAGGCGGGAGTACGCTTAGTTTTTTCAAGGATTTATTACTTGTATAATTTCTGATCTTTAATAAGCAGATATGACTGATCCTCATAGTTCTATAGAAATCGGTTAATTGTTCCAGATGGCGTGTACTGATTATGCAAAATTACTTTTCACACCATTTTTTTTGTGATGGAGTTTGGAGTAAAATTAAATTTTTTATAGCCTTCTTATCATGCTGTTTTACAGTGGTTTTTCCACAGAAGTTGAATTTAATCTACTATATTACATTGACCAGCACAGTTATTCTAATGTAGCATTTTGTGATTTGACAAAGAATAATAGAACATATTGCTCATTGTTCATTACTGTGTCCCTAATAAAAAGGAGCTCCTGTGTATAGAACATAGCTGTTATTTATGAAGAATGCCTAATTCATACAGTTAAAAATGCAAAATTGTACTATGCAGTACTTCCTTGTAGGGAGAGAGTATCTGAGAAAAGCAAATGGAAATAGGCTTGTTGCTACAGATTTTACGTGCTAGAAGAGGGGTCTTCTTTTAATGACCAGAGAGTTTAAATTGTGCTACTTTCTTCTTCTGTGAGGTGGGGGAAGAAAAGACTAGATAATCTCATTCTATTGATATTAAGAGAGGTGTCACCGGTTCACTTGTCTTGATTTACATAATCCCAGAAGCCTTTCATAATTGAATAGCGTTTATAAAAGGTGATTATACTTTGGTATGAAGTATCAAAAAAAAAAAAAAAAAAGCCTAAAAAGCCTCAAAGATAATTTGTCTCTTAACGTTTTCCAAAGTGTCAGTTTTTGCAAAGCATCTTGTGCTGGTGTCAGATCCAAGTCCAGGCTGTGCGTTTTACCAGGTGACATTAATCTAGGCTTATCCTTGTCCAGGTTCTCGGATAACATTCTCTCTACAGTTCAACTGGTAGCGGGAGACAACTCAGCAGGTGCACCCCAAAATGGGATTGTAGGGCTGTTATCGTGGTGCAGGGAGAGATCCACTTTCTTTCCTTTGGGAGAACTCCTCCCAAAAGCAGAGGGAAGGGGGATAGGTTTTTCTGTTGCATGAGAAGAATCCTGTTTGGGTGTGTAGTAGTTTAAATACAATGCAGAAAGAAGTAACCTGGTTCTGTGTATATAATCCGAACTTGTTTTCAAGGGACCACTGTGTGTATGAAGCCTTATCAGAATTTTTATAGACTCGGGGTATACATTTCTGTTTCAGGTAGAGTTGAATCCCTCATGCAGAGAGACTCACAGATCTTTCTGTGGCCCAACTGCTCCACCCAGGTAGTTCGTTTAGTTCTATGCGTCATCATCCTCTGCCCATAGCCATCTTCCTGCAGGCCTCAAGAATGCTTCCTTGTTCGAACAGACTTGAGGCGGATTTGGATCTGTTTAATTTCCTTAGCCCTGGAGGAATCAAACTGCTTTTTTAAAAAAAAAAATATTTTTCTGCTAGCAACACTGATTGCTGTTCACCATGCCCCATCCCCTCTTCCCCCGAACTCCCCAAGTAGAAGCAGGACTTCATTGATGCCTCTCTGGCAGGTTCCAGGGGACCAAACAGGTCGCAGACTTCAGAGGTCAGAGGTCATCTATCCAGCTATGTCTGCTGAGGGTGGGGCTTGGGGTGCAGGGCAGGGGTGCTCTCGGGGTGTGAGCTCTCCAGAGGGCCCAGAAAAACAGATTCAATTAGATGCCTACATGTTACCATTACCAGTATTGTGTAGATTGTACTGTATTCTAGTCTTCAAAATATTTTCGGTTAAGTTCTACTTTGTATCTAGTCTGGTCTTGAAAGAAGTTAAATAGGAAGGTAAATATATTTGGCTGCCTGCAGTACTGGAATGACTAATTAGACCAAATATAAAGAAATGTAATTCAGAGCCCAGAGCACTTTCAATAAGCTGTACTAACTGAATTCTGTATTCTCTTTACCTCCAGAGTACTTAAAAACCTGAAACCTTTCACCTGCCCTCTTTTGTAAACTCAGGATTTATTTTTGTGAAAATGAAAATTACATGAAAAAGAGCACACATAAATCAGACATGATTAAAAATATTTGTTCTAATGCAGTAATAATGTGGTAGTAATGCTTTCATCAGTATAGCTTAAGGCTACATTAAGTGGACAGACTTTATATGGATTCTCTAATTTTAATCTTCAAAATGCTATCTAATGTCTCATTAAGACTTGCATATAATGTATCTTAAGTACAGTCATTAAATATAGTTTAGGGAGATTTATGTTCAGATATTGCTTAAAGATGTTTTAATAGGCCCATTTACTCTGATGATATTAATGAGCTCTTAATACAGACTAAGCTTCTAAAACTAGTTGTAAAGACTCCAGCCTGAATACAACAACTTGGGATTAAAGCCTGGTTTGCACAAGAGCCTGCAGGTTCACCCCACTGACACGCAGGGTCAGGGCCACCCCTCTGCGGAGCCTTGAGCTTTGGAAAAAGAGTCTCCCTTGCCTTGGTCTGGCCGCTGACCCAGATGACTCCTTCCTTCTGCCAGCCCTGAGTACAGTCCCAAACCGTGCGCAGGACATGTGCTAATCTGACCAAATCACCCGTCTCCAAGGTCATCTGAGCAGCGTCGACGGTATCGCTGGGGCACGGGAGGGTTAAAGGGGCTTTGCTTGCTTCTCCCGTGAGCATCTGCCAGGTAAGGTGGGCACAGGCTGACGACAGCATGTGAACAGCTTCGACCTGCCATAAGCAAACTGTAAAAGGTCGCGCGGGTGTGCTTTCATCACAGACATCCGTAGTGACTGAAATACATGTAGCAAAGTGTCCTGCAAATTCAGAATTGGAAAGAAAAGCCCAGACCACCAGGAGTCTCTGTGTGTCCGCTCTTGTGTACACTCACCCCACTCCCTGCCACCAGGCACCACTTATAAACGTGTCGCAAAAAAAAAATCTCTATGTTGGTGTTTCCTTTTCTTTCAGAAAAATACTGAAAAGCATTTTTTGTTTGTTTGTTTCAATTATTTTAGGGGAGGGGGAAAAAACAGAACCTATGAATTCAGAGACTTTTCTAATTACTAAATTGGTTTGTTATAAAAAGATAATAGCAAATTTCTTCATTTCATAATTGGACATCTCTTCCCTGTAGGCTAATACGTGCACAGCCTGTGCATGCACAATAAGTTGTGCTTTTGAAAAGCCATAACTAGCTAATAACAGCTACAGTGTCATCAGAGAGTAATGGTGTGCTGATTAGCATAATTAATGACAAATGGTGGTGCGGAATTGGTGGATTGGTTTAGCGGATGATGAATGCGGGCGAGGCCTGGGCTGGGGCCTGCCAACTAGGCCTCGCTGGCTGTCAGCCCTTCTGTTCTCGCCGAGGCAGCCCTCATTAGTCACGATGGGAGGTGCCAGTTTGTATTCTGTTTGGAGCACAGAAAACTTAATAATCCAAGCGAATGTGGCTTCCCCTCTCTCCTGTGTATTTACTCACAAAACTCTCTCCTCGCTCGTTCCCACTGTGGGCTGACCCATGAGGACACGGCTCCTTCAAGAGGCTGCCGTGATCCTAGAAGGGGGAACAAAAGGTAGTGCGTTGGAGACACACGCGTGTGGCCTAGTCCTCCCCTGACCACAGATGAATTACGCCCGTTCGGAGGACTTCTGCTTGTGACTCTGTTTAGCTAGGTCTTTATAAGGGGAAAAGAAATGAACTCAGTAAGCTATATATTCCATCCTGAAATAAGACTAGCACATTTATCTTTGACTTGATTAATCAGACCTAATTTGCATTCTCAAGTGAGACTGATAAAAATGGATTTACCTTTTAACCTTTAGAGGGGGGAAAAAGTATTTCTCTGCAAGATTTCCAGGGCTATCTTTCCTTAACCGATAAGAAACAACTCCTTTATCAATAAAGATGAAAATCCTTAATTTGCGTTAGTGAATGAGACTAATTATTATATAGTTAATTAGCATCTGGAAATGAGGATTATCTTAATTACAAAGCACAATTTCCCTAATAGCTACAAAACTGTAAGTTTGATCCATGTGGAAATTGGTAACTATTATTATGTAATTAGTGATAACATTAATAGTACAGAGTATTTAGACATCATTTGCATATGCAAATGTAATTTACCTGAGCCAAACAAGTGGACCATTAATGATTAAAGCATGATAGAGCTGAGTGAAAGTTCTAGATAGCTGAATAGTATCCATTATACAGGGTATCTAAATAATTGTTGTGGAGTAGATAAGGACCTTTTATATTTAGATGGTCAGAATGGTTTTTGTTTTAAGAAGAATTAGGACCATAAAGATTAAACACAAGGCTTCACTGCTTAGGGACATAGCTGGCCACATAGTCATCTTGACTCTGCTTTTCCCATGCTTCCCAATGTCCCTTGAACCTTAAATGTACTTTCCCCATATATTTTAACATTTCTGAATATTGGCTTTGTCTTACAACTGATGCGTACTCCTAAAGCGGTTTTACACACACATGAGCGTAGTGAATTATGAAGTTGATGGTGCAGCTTACAGTTCTTAGGGGAGTATTCAGAGCTCTCTGAATTTTATCTGTGTGGCCCCCGAGTCGTCTCCCTGTTCAGAACTGCTGCTTTATCTGCATCTCCTCTGGTGCCCAGACGCTCCCTTTTCCAGGCTGCAGCAGTGTTTGCCAGAAGATGGGGTGTGTGCCCGTGAGGGAGTGTGAGATGTGGATGGCCGTTAAGATTTTTTTATTTCAACTATAATAGCATATCAGCAGATAGTATTGTTGAGAATAAGATTAAAGCAGGTGCAGTCAACAAACAACCCCCCAAACCACCGTGGCTTACCACACCGCCATTTTGTATGCCACTCAAGTTCCAAGCTGGGGAGTGCAGGTTGATGGGGTCCTGCTTCATATGTCATCTCTCCCTGGGACCTGGGCTGAAGGAGCAGCTCCCATCTTCTGAGACATGCTGTTCTTGGAGCAGAGGGCAAGGGCAGGAGACCTGGAAAAGACACCCAGCGTCTCTGAAGCCTCTGGTCTGACATCAGAAGCCTCTGGACAAGGCATCCAGCCCAGTCAGGTCCGGGTGCGGGGTGCCTGCCCTTCCGCAGGAGGCCCTGACCTCCCACCTCTCACAGGGAAGTGGGATCACACACCCAGGAATGGGGACTTTGTGGGGTTTAAAACAAGTAGTTCAGAAAAAAAATTTTTCTAATTTTAAAAAATTTTAAGTGAGTTTTCAGATGTAAAGAAAAATACAAAGTCAATAATTATACATGGAAAAAAACAAGTGAACCTGAGACACAAGATAGTTTCCTGACGTGTGGGAAACGTTGGCCTAGAATGTCTGTTGCTTATCTTCAGCTTGGCAGGAGCTTGAAGTCTCCTGGGAAGGTTGGGGAAATCTCTCAGGGATTTGCACAGCTGTTCCAGTGTGGTGGAAATAGCTCTGCCCCCTGGGATTTAAGGCTCATTTTGACCGCTTCCAAACCTGAGAAAGCCGCTTCCTTTGCCTGGGTTTCACTTTTCCCAGCTGCAGAATGAGGCTTTGGGGCCAGGTGGTCCCTGTTGCTGCTCAGCCCTCCCACCACCCCTTCGGAGCACCTGTGGAGAGCCTGCTCCTTGCAGGGGCTAGAACAGAGGTGCTCCAGGAAGTTCTGCCTCAGGGCTGGTGGGACCCAGCAGTTCCTATAAGAACCTAAAAAAAAGTTCAATGCTAGACAGAACAGTTTATGATAGCTGTTCTGGTATCCATGTCTGATATTTTTTTTATCAAAAACAGGTACAAACTTTTCCGATTTATAAAAGTAGAAAAATTGGAAAATATATAAGTGCATATGGAAAAGCATATGGAAGAAGGTAAAAATCATTCATAATCCCATTATCCAGAGAAACAATTATTTTAAGGTATACACCATGTATTTGTTCTTGTTTAGTTGCTAAGTGTGTCTGACTCTTGGCTACCCTATGGACTGTAGCCCACCAGGCTCTGCTGTCCGTGGGATTTCCCAGGCAAGAATACTGGAGTGGGTTGCCATTTCATTCTCCAGGGCCTCTTTCCAACCCAGGGATCAAACCCAAGTCTCCTGCCTTGTCAGGCAGATTCTCTACCACTGAGCCACCAAGGAAGCCCCTATACACCAGATATATTTATATATAAAAGTATATTTCTACCTAACTGTCCATTATGGGGTTTTTTGGTTAGATTTATTGAGATATAATTTACATAAAGTAAAATTCACCCTTAACTTTACCGTGTATTTCTTAAAATTGTAATATGTACAGTTAATGAATTTTGACAAATACCAAATCACATGATCAATGTCATGTATCTACCACCAGAAGTAAGGTAGGAAATTTTCCCATTACCCCCCGAGTTCTCTTGTTCCTGTTTCCGGTCATTGCCTGCACCACCCCCAAGTCCCTGGCAGTCACGCATGTGTTTCATGGACAGTAATGGAATCGTACAGTGTTGTGGTTTCGTGTGTCACCCGGGGTAATGTTTTCGAGATTCGTCCACGTTGTTGAATGTATCAGCAGCTCCTCTTTATTCCTGAGAATGTCCATTCCCTTTGACTCGTCATTTCCAGAGCCTTTCTCCGGGCTCGTTGAACGAACGCACAACTTTCCTCCTGAGTCCGTGCGCGTTTTCTGACCTGTCCTCGGTGGCTGGACACTCCCATCGTCCTCACTCCTCAGAGTAGCACCTTGGTGAGCATCCCTTTAGACAAGTCTTTGTTCCTTAGGGCACGTGTGCATTTTTAAACATTTTGATGTGTAATGGCAGATTGCCCACCAAAAAGGTTGAATCCCTCTACACGTCCATGTCAGCCAAAGAGGCTTGCTTGCCCTGAAACCTTACTGACCGGCTGCTGTTTCTCAAACTCCTTGTCCATCTGAAAGGCGGGGTAATGAGGGGCGGTTCCTTCCAGCCCTTTCCTGGGCCTCTTTTCTGTTGAAGTCCGGTTTTTGCTTATTGAGCTGCAGCATCTCCTTAGGGAGCAAAGTCTTTTTTTGACTCTCACCTTACTACTGCCGTTTTTCAGTTTGTGATTTGACCTTTAATTCTCCGTCTCCTTTTTTCGTTGTGCCTTTGCCATCACATTGTTGAAACGCCTTTTCATCTTATCGTGTATTCTGGCACCTTCCTTTCTTTTTAATATTTAAACCTAAATTTCTTCTATGAATTGTTCTGATATATGACATAAGGATCTAATTATGTTATCTCAAATTATTTACCTTTGTCCCAGCTCTGCTACAGTGGTCAGGAAGATCCCCTGGAGAAGGGAATGGCTACCCACTCCAGTATTCTTGCCTGGAGAATCCCAAGGACAGAGGATCCTGGCGGCTCCAGCCTGTAGGTTCACAAAGATTCAGACATGACTGAGTGACTTAATGTTTAACAGCACTACTTATTAAATCTTTTTTTACCAACTCATTTGAAAACAATCTTACATTAACCTCCTGTTATCTACTATGATATATTTTGTGGCTTATATCCTGTTTCATTGGCCTGGATACATATTCTAATGAGTAGATCACACCACTAAGTATTATACATGTGTATGTTTTGATATCTTATTATTCTTTGTAGTTGATTTTCAGAATGTTTCTAGTAATTCTAGCTCAATTTTTTATCCAGCTGAAATTTGGAATCAGTTTACGGTCCAATGAAAATACTTTCAAGGTTTTGATTAAGAAAATATAAAAATTACAACTTAATGTTGGGAGAATGATCATCTTTAAAATACTTGATCGTTCCTTCTAGAAATGTAACATGGCTCTCCATTCAAATGTTTCTTTATATCACTCAGTGAAGTATTGTAGTTTTTTCCTGATGATCTAATTCCTAGGTTTTAAATTTGTTGTTATTATTGCTTTGCCCGTGATGTTTTAACTGAGGATTGCTTATATATATTTTAAAAACTACTGTTGGTTACTTTTTTTAGATTTTTTTTTTTAATGTATTTATTTATTTTGGCCATGCTGGTCTCCATTGCTGCTCACGGGCTTACTTGAGTTGCAGCGAGCAGGGGCTGCTCTTCCTCGTGGTTTACGGGCTCTAGAGCGTGGGCTCAGTCGTTGTCGCGCACAGAGTTAGTTGCTTTTTGGCATGTGAGACCTGCCCAAATCAGGGATGGAAGCTGAGCTCATGTCCCCTGCATTGGCATGCAGATTCCTAACCACGGGACCACCAGGGAAGTCCCTACCATTGGTGTTTGAAGATTCATTTTGTGACTGGCCCCCTCTCTGTTTGCTTGTTATTTCCAGTAGTTTCCAACCCGTCACCTGGGTTTTCTCAGTAGACAACAGTGTCATCTGCAGATATGATTTCGGTATCAGCATTTCTTTTTCTTGCTTTATATTATTGGCCAGAACACCCAGAGCAGCCAGTGATCGTGGCAGTAGCTTACATTCTTCTTTGGTTCCCAACCTCAGAGATGTTTCTAGTGTCCGCAGTCAAGGCTGAGGTAGGCTAGTAATTTAGGAGAGAGAGTTTG
This sequence comes from Okapia johnstoni, assembly GCA_024291935.2. Lineage (NCBI taxonomy): Eukaryota > Metazoa > Chordata > Mammalia > Artiodactyla > Giraffidae > Okapia > Okapia johnstoni. Next base: position 44,475,341 of record CM044306.1, on the reverse strand, counting down.
ATTATGCTCAAGGAGAATGATTCTTCTCTTTCTATATTCCTGGGGGTTTGTTTTTTTTTTTAATTCAGACACTGATTTCAATTTCTTATGAAAATAACTTCAGAAATTATCAATGGATTATTATATTCATTCTTACTTTATTGATATGAATCATTTTATTTCGATGATTATCATTTAGAAAATTATTGCTGTATTTTGTACTAAATCTTACTTTAGTACTGTGCATTATTTATGGTACTAGATTTGAGCTGCTGTTATTTAAGTTAGGATTTTGATATATTTTATATATGTGAAGTTGGATTTAATGCTTATTAAGATACTGTATTTGTGTGACCTAAAAATTGGTTTTTTTTCAAATATAAGTATATTTTAAAAAATATTCTAATTTCTTTTCTTGGGGGGAAAGAAAATGAAAAAAATTCCTGTAAAAACTAAATGGACTTGGAAGCATTTGGGGGAGCTAAGGGTTTGGAAGCATTTGGGGGAGCTAAGGGTGCTTTAAGAAAAAGGACACAATTTCAGTTTCTTTCACAAATGATAGATTTTTTTTTCAATTTCATCATTTACATTTTCTTTGGGAAAGATCAGTGCTTTTCACATAAGTGTTCAAGTTTAGTAGTACAAAATTGTGCCTAAGAGTTTACTTTGATTTTAAAAATAATATACCCATGGTCACATATATCACTATTGGGCTTTTTTTTTGCCTTTTTTGTTAGTTATCCTTACTAAGGGCTTGTTTTGTTTATCTTTCAAGCAGCCAGTTTTTTATTTTTTAGTAAAGGCGTCAGGCTTTTGCCTTACATTTCATCGTTTGCTTTTATTTTTAGTAGTTCCTTTTTCTACTTTCTTTTGGCTTATTCTGGGATTTTTGTAGCTTCTTGGGTTGGACCATCACCTTATTTGTTTTCAATTCTTGACGATTTTCAGTAAAAAATAATCAAAGCTATATAAATATTCTTGTGTGTTACTTTGATGGTAGTCTCATATATAGTACTCATATTTATAAATATGAAATAATTTTAGTTTCAATTGCCTCTTTGACTCAAGTGGTTAGAAAATGTTTTTTCTGAGTGATTGGGATTTTGTGAATTAATTTCTATTTTATTGCATGGTAGTCAGAGAATGTGACCTCTATAATTTTTTTCATAAAATTGGATCTTTCTTTGTCTTCTAGCACATGATCAGTTTTAGTAAATGTTCTGTTGACACTTGAAGCTATGTCTTCTTTTCTGTGAGGCACAATGTTTCACACACACTCTATCATTCTTTGATCAAGTAGGAGGAATGGGTCCATATCCACGTGCACATATACATTTGTCCGTCATATTTGACCCAAGATGGTAACCCTTATTGTTTTTTAAATTTCTTGTGTCGTTATTTTAATCATCGGTTTTGTTTGTTTCAACATAATATTATTCGGGCCATGAAGGTTTATGATTGTGTGTTTTGTTGTTGTTCAGTCACTAAGTTGTGTCCGACTCTTTGTGACCCCATGAACTGTAGCACGCCAGGCTTCCCTGTCCGTCACTATCTCTCAGAGTTTGCTCAAACTCTTGTCCATTGAGCCAGTGATGCCATCCAACCATCTCATCCTCTCTCACCTCCTCCTCCTCTTGCCCTCAATCTTTCCCAGCATCATGGTCCTTTCCAGTGAGTAGACTGTTTGCATCAGGCGGCCAAAGTATTGGAGCTTCAGCTTCAGCATCTGTCCTTCCAATGAACACCCAGGACTGATCTCCTTTGGGAAGGACTGGTTGGATCTCCTGGCAGTCCAAGGGACTCTCAAGAGTCTTCTCCAACACCATAGTTCAAAAGCATCAATTCTTTGGCGCTTAGCCTTCTTTATGGTCCACCTCTCACATCCATACATGACCACTGGAAAAACCATAGCCTTGACTATACAGACCACTGTCGACAGAGATGTCTCTGCTTTTTAATATGCTAAGTTTGTCATGACTTTTCTTCCAAGGAGCAAGCGTCTTTTAATTTCATGGCTGTGGTCACCATCCTCAGTGATTTTGGAGCCCAAGAAAATGAAATCTGTCACCATTTCCATTGTTTCCCCACCTATTTTCCATGAAGTGATCGGACCAGACTCCATTATCTTCGTCTTTTGAATGTTTAGTTTTAAGCCAGCTTTTTCCACTCTCCCTTTTCACCTTCATCAAGAGGCTCTTTAGTTCCTCTTCACTTTCTGTCCTTAATGTTGGGTCATCTGCATATCTGAGGTTGTTGATATTTCTACTGGCATTCTTGATTCCAGCTTGTGCTTCATCTGGCCCCACATTTTGCATGATGTGTGTTTTACCTTTCATCAAAATAAAATTCCACCTTTTTGTTCCATTTGTGTTTGGGGTCTCAAGGTCTATAATGTTCTTGTCCCATGTTGGCTCTCGAGCGATTTGCAGGGGCCCTGTAGCTGTGGGCTCGGTCACCCCTCCCTCTGCTCTGGCTGAGTGAGGCTCCACGGGGTGCTGCCCAGACTTGCGTTACTTGGGGCTTCTTCCTGCCCCAGAGAGCCTTCCTGTCCCCTCCACGTCTTCACCAGCCCTCGCCCTGCACTCCAGCCCCAGTTGTTCCCAGAGACTGTTCATCCTTGGTCATCCCCACTGCCCTCTGGTTCCTTCTGCAGGTGTATCCAGCCCACCTTTGCACCTGTGCGTGAGCACAGTCTCTCAGTTGCCCTTCACATGCACATCAGCTGCCCTGCATAGGCTTGGCCCACTCCCTGAGACAGGAGCTCTGCTCTATGAGTCTCCCCACCCTGGCACGCAGTACCCAGTCCAGCCCTGCTCAGTCTGTCTTTGCCACATCGTTCGCTTGTTACCACAGGGGCTGATTGCTGCTACTGGACTGTTTTGTTCTTAGAGTGCATCATGAAACACCAGCTATTTCACCTTTCAGAAATTGTTCTAAGACCCTTGCTCTAAAACTTTGATCGTTGGCAGTGCCGTGTAAGCCATGCACGTTCCCTTTCAATATTCCAGTGACACACACATAAGAACACTAGGCAGGGGGACTTAGGGGAGAGCAGGGGCTTTGGAGACCCCCACCATCCAGTATCTTGCAGCTGCTCTCACTTTCACTCACAAGGCTCCCTGCACCCATGTCAGACTCAGGCCATGAGTATTTACGAGGCCATGTGCTCATTCAACAAGCAGTTACTCAGAAACCCCTGGCCAGGGTGGGGTGGGGGGATGGCATTCAGCCTGGGGGCGAGGTGTGGTTGATGACGCATACAGGGCCTGGCAGAGCCTGGGGCCAGTGGGTGGGTGCTCAGAGTGTGGCCACACACACACACACATTGCTGTGACCCGGCCCCAGAAATGTTCAGATCAGACTGTGGGGATCAGACATGTGCATTAGCTTGTGGAGATGTCACTGAAGAAGGCCCATAGTGCCGCATCCACAGAGCGAGCCTGGTGGGCAGGGACAGCCCCAGAGAGCCACGGACCTGCTCCCTCAGGTCATGAGGCTGACAGACAGCACGGCCTCCCTGGTTTCCTGTCACTAGTGTGGTTTCAGATGAGATTAGATGTGCCCAGGCGCTTCCTCACTAAGGCTTATTTCCACAGGAAGGCAGAGGCTCATCCTTCATGGCTAAGAGTAAGGATGGCCTATAATTGGGGCAGATTTAGGCACTTGCTACCTTTCCTGCCCAGAGACCCCAGAAATTCCTGAACCTGGAAGGGCTGGCCTAGGCCCAGGAAACTCTGAGCCCCGTGGGCAGCTGCACCCAGACAGAGACGGCTGCTGTATCGTCATTCATACTGAGAAGGGTCGGCCCTTGTTCTCCCCGGGCCAGCCTTCCCATAGAGGAGCGAGTGGCATGCTTCTGCTTGGTTTTAGGAATAACAATATGCCCTGAGTGGAATTGCTTTCACCACAGGGATTTATTAAACTGCTATTCCCATTTTGTACATGAGGAACAGAGGTTCAGAGAGGTTAGCGGGTTTTTCCCAAGGTCACACAGTGAATCACGACCGTGCAGCTGGGTGTGTTCATGGTGCCGTCACGGCTTTCGACCATCTCCTCTTGGTTTCACGTTTCTTTCTCGTTTCCTGGACTAGATGCTCCGTGAGGAAGTGCTTGGCCTCGTCAGTCTTTGTACCCTCAGCCTCCTGATGCGTACAGTGACTGAGTTGACTGTGAGGGCTCTGCGGTCAAGTTCCTATCGCCATTGGGTGCCCCCCTCTGGCCCCACAGCACAGCAGGGACAGAGCAACACAGGGCAGTCACCAGGTGTGATGAACACTGCGGGTTACCCACCCCGTGCAGCACCAGGACCCCAGCCCTCCCTGGGAAGGAAGGCCTGGCTCCCAGGGAGCTGCTGGGGAAATTCCATCTCCTCTCATTAGGCAGCGTAACTGATGGCCTGCTGAGCTTGCAGTTCTGCCCAGGGACTCGTGGGCCCTCCCGTGGGCTCCCAGAGCAGCCTGGGAAGCTGGCCCCGTCAGGGTAGCACAGATGGCAAGCCCAAACGACAAAGTAAACTCCAATATGTCTTGGAGACATTGTCAGCCTGCAGCTTATTTGTCATGTCACAGCGGCCTCGTGGAGCAGGGACCCCACCCCACCCCCACCCCGTCGCGCTCCCTTCCTGTGTGGGGATTATTTACAGGAAACTGATTTTTGGTAGGGTGGGGGGAGAGCACAGAGACAGAGCATTTCCACAACAGAGTTGGTCATTTTCTTTCATGTTTGGGAGGTGAATATCAACAAGAGCAAATACCTGGCATTGATGAAGTGTCAGCCCCTGTTCTGGGTGCTTTACCCAAACCGTTTCTCTACTTGTAATAGCCCTAAGGGGCATAGGTATCCTTAATCCCAGCTTACAGATGCAGAAATGAAAGCTCAGAGAGGTTAGTTAACTTACCCACAGTCACACAGCTTTGGCAGACTGGGTCCACAGCTATTCTTAACCTCTGCACTCTAGCGTCCAGTGTGTGGTGGAGGCTGAGAGGGCCCTGGCCCCTTACTCAGGGCTGGGATTGCTGGTCACTGCTGCAGGATCCAGGGACACCCTGGGGACCTGTGGGTGTCGACCAGCTGCTCCCCTCAGCCTGAGAGCAGAGACACTAAGGCAGGGCGTCCGGGCCATCAGGTCCTCCTCCCGCAGTGACAAGGCCCCCAGGTGACAAGCCGTGGCAGGGCCGGGCAGAGATGTCTGCTCCAGCCCAGGTTGTGGCCTGGCTCCTCAGTGGTGACATCTTTGCATCTCTGGAAGGGCAGGGGTCAGAGGAGGAGCAGGGAGCCTGGGGCCCAAGCCTCCCCCAGCTCCTCCCTTCACCCCAAACCATGATCAGGAGGCCTCATCTGGGGCCTCAGTTTCCTCAGCTGTAGAAACAGAAATGGAGGCATGAAAAGCCTCCTCAGAGAAGACGGTGGTGATTCAATGAGATAAATGCCCTGGCCCACAGCAGGAGCAGAAAGTGGGTGTAGTGAGGAGGGGACACCCGGTGGCCCTCCTGGGGGGGACAACCCTGAGGGGTGGCTGTACCCGCAGGCCCCGCAGTGCTCTGAGGAGGAGCCCTGGGTGCCAGGCCATAGCAGGATTCTCAGAGGGGGGTTCAGTCAAGCCACATCCCCAACCCCACAGGCAGCAGGAATTCACACATCCTGGGGGAGCAGGAAAAAGAGTGAGGGGGGCCAGTGTAACTCCAGGTCTGACTGCCCGCATCCCTGCCTTCCAGAGGCAGAAAGAGAAAACCCTCAGGGCCAGGCGGGGTACCCAGAATGCGTGTCCCTCGAAAGGATTGATTTATCTTTCCGATTTAGCTTTAAAGATGCCCCGGAACTCACAGCCTCTGGTCACAGGTGAGCAGTGAAAAGCCAGGTAGAATGTAAAGAGCTGATTTGGTGAACCGTGATGGGTCGAGAGCTGTGTGCCCAGTCTCTGTGTAAATTCCAGGCCTGTTGGCTGATGAGGACCACCTGGAATGTCCCAGGCTCGGCGGCGATGAGTCACACGCTTTACCCTCTTAGTGCGCAGGAGACAGTTGTAGGAAAAGCCCGGGTGCACACAGAAGCTGGGGCAGCTGGTGAAAGCCTTCTTCAGGCATTCAAAACGAGATGCCTTTTTTTCCCTTTGGAAGATGGAGGAAGGAGAGAGGTTGCCAAGTACCCTGGAGGGTCTTCACGCTGTGTGTGCCCTTACAGTGTACAGGATGTGCACTAACACGCCTGTGTGGCCGCACGCACACACGCACACACACCCAGGGCTCTCAGGTAGAGTTTGCATTGTACCTGCTTTTGGGTGTCGGCCTTTCAGCCAATGGTTTATTAAACCCAGAAGGGTTGCTCCGCAGTGGTCATTCTGCTCGATTCTGGGCCGTAAATGGCAGAGAAAGCAGCCCTGCCTCGGCAGGGGCTCTCCTCCAGGGACACGTGCGCAGCCAGTCCCGTCTCCTGCCCATATCATCAGCATCACCATTCCTGCCACCATCCAGACCTGGGGTGAGGGTACTCCAGGCCCCAAGAAGGCAAAGTGAGAGAGAGAAAACTAATGTCTTTTGTGCCATCAGGGAAACTCTAAGCCAGGAGGCGACAAGGTGAAACCAGGGGACAGAATCAGATGTGCGAGCCCGTGGCTCTGATCTGGTGCCACCTGCTGCCGCCCATTAGCGCCTTCCCTCGGTCCCTTCGGCAGTTTGAAACCATCTTTCTGTACCAAGGCCTTGCCCTTCTGCTTTTACTTTCAAACTTCAAAGATTACTTTTGAAATAGTTTTTCCAATGAAATTCCAGAGGTTTTACACATGTGTGAAAGGAGGAGTTTGGCTATTAAAACGTGTTTGCTCTGCCGCTTGGTTCCCTTAACTACAAAGGTTCTGAGACCGCCCCCACTTTGTTCTCTTAAATGTTAAACCAGCTACCTCGCCGCCACGTGGTGCTTCGCCCCAGCCTCTTCCTGGCGTCCTCAGATTGGTTTCTGTTCAGCTAGAGCCTCACGGGGCACAATTGATGATTTTCTTTTTTTTATTACTGGAAGAATTATTTTGTGTTTGGGCGCCGTTCACAGCTCACTGCCACGAACCCCGGTCTGTGTAACTGAGACAGCTCTGGTGCCCAGTGCTGGGCAGAGCGGGTGGTGGTCCTGGCTGCAGCTCTCCAAGCACTTCCCATCTGAGAGTGGGAGTAAGTTTTCGGTGGGTGGAATGTGGGCATGGTTGATTTTAACCCCTGCATGTCTTTAGCCCCACAGAGACCCAACTAAATAATTGGGGTGAGAGTGGATTTCTGTGTCCATGACACCCACATCTTGTGTTTTTGCTGTCATGGGTGATTCTAGAACAGTAAACTTTGATAGGCCATCTTAAACATCTCTTCTGAATACAGTAATCAGACCACGGATGTCTTCAGGGAATGGCTCCCTGAAAGATATTCCCCAGATTTAAAAACAGCTCTTCGGCCCATAATTTCTCCCACAAAAGCCTAGCAATATAAAAGTGAAGCGTTTTGTTGAGCCTGTAGAACTAACGATTCTATAAATAAAAGTTGACATCATATATAAAGTTTTTAAAATAAATTTTGTCATTTAAATAAATTCCTCCGTATATTACATCACCGTTAGTAATACTTTTAACCGTGGGTTTTATTTATATAAAAAAGAATTGGGCCAAGACCCAGGCTTTTGCTGATCAGGCTGTTGGTGTACTTGGCCCAGGTTCCCGTTTCACCCCTTCCCACACCCCAGATCAGGATGTTCAAAGCAATGGTGTGAATCCAAAGACAGCCACAGAGGGACTTCCGCGGCAGTCCAGTGGATAGGACTCGTGCTTTTGCTGCGGGGGCCGGGGTTCTGACCCGCTGGGGAACTAAGATCCAGCAAGCCACACAGTGCGGCCAGAGAAATAAAGACGGTTGCGGAGCCCCCAGGAGCTGCTGTCACGAAGCCTCCTTGGACTAGAAAGCTTCCTCTGCTCCAGGATATTAGGTCAGGGGTGGTATTTTCTTACAACAGAGGCCAGTTTTGTCTGCACCAAGTTGTTTCTCCTCGGCCCTCAAGCCTGGTAATGAGGCTTCACCAACAGCTGCGTCTGCCCGGATTCCCCTCTCTGACACCTCCTTGTAAAATGCAGAAGAGACAGAAAGGCCTCTGAAAATTCTCAAGCCGCCTTTAGTCTCGAAGGTGTTCCGGGGCCCTGCTTTCTCCAGAACCACCTCGAGAATCTGTATTTTTTGCAAACGTCCTCACAGCACAGGGCAGCCAGCTCTTCACTGTCACCCAGGATCCCCCTCTGTCCCTTGGTGAGCTGTCCTCATGTGCTCAGCGCCCCGCCGCAACCCAGTCCAGCGGTGCCCCCTGCCCCACCTCCCATCCCGCTCTGTGACTGACCCTGCCCTCTGCCTCTCACCCCAGCGATGCCCCTTCACTGTCTTAGCCCTTTTTCACCCCCCTTTCCCTTCCAGCACCAGCAGTTGGCTCTTGGTTGGGGTCAATTTTTTAACGTAAAGAAAGTTGCTGTTTTTGCAGAAGAGAAGTGGGGAGTAGCCCAGTTGGGCTGAGATTCGAGTGCGGAGTATCTGAAGGGCTTCCTTGCTAACCAGATGCCCCCACTCATGAAATCCCAGCGGTGCCTTAGCAAAATGAGCAATTGCTTCACATCACAGCCTGCAGGATTTCCGCTGATAGCAGGTACCATAAGTCCGAGCCTTGAGTACCAAATACCGAGGCAGGGGAGGCTATTTCAGGGGCAAGGACAGCTCCCTCTCTACTTCCGATCACACCACAGATGACCTCAGAAACGAGGGTGTCGCCTCTGGCTCCAGAGGGGAGAGGAGGTGTGCTAGAGGGGCACCCCTTGCCCCTGGCCACCAGGGACTTTATAGGCAGAACTGTTAAAGCCACCTGGTGTTTTCACAACCCTCTGTGTAAATGAAATCACAGCTTGGTGCTTGTCCAACAGCCTGGACGGCATCAAGCTGTGATCCCCAACCGGCGGATGCTGGTTCTCTCTCCGCCAAAAACTAAACAATAAAAACAAGCAAAAGGGGTGTGCTTTCAAAGTGCATCTATCAGAAGATGATTTGGAAACTCTTTCATAATAAGGACTGAAATCTGAAAGTCTGAACGTGAAAGTCGCTCAGTCGTGTCCAACTCTCTGCAACCCCCATGGACTGTGTAGCCATTCTGGCCATGGAATTCTCCAGGCCAGAATACTGGAGTGGGTAACCTTTTCCCTTCTCCAGGGGATCTTCCCAACCCAGGGATCGAACCCAGATCTCCCGTATCACAGGCGGATTCTTTACCAGCTGAGCCACCAGGGAAGCCACCCCCACCCCTCCCCGAGCAGACTGTTAATGACCTGTGTCCTCAGAGTCCCCAGGGCCCTGAATTTTCTCTCATTGAAAGGCGGCCTTTGACTTTGGATTCGGGGTCTCTTCCAGGGCTCTGCTCAAATGGTGCTTTCACTGACCCAATAAATGGTTACATAGCAGTTGGGAGACACATATCCAACACTCGACTTTGTTACCGGCCTGCTGGTCACACTGAGCAAGCCAGGAACCCTCTCTGAGCCCAGTGTCATCCTGGTGAAACTGGGCCAGGGCCAGCCTCAGGAGCACAAGGGGGGACTTAGGCTAAAGGAAATCCTGGGCGGGGGGCCCAGAGGCCAGTTACGAGGCCCTGCGGGCGTCCACGTGGAGCGGCCCAGCTGCCCCTCCCCACTGGCCTAGAGCTGTGCCTACCTGCGGGGTTTCTGTCTCCCCTGGGGGGTCTGGTCTTTTTTTTTTTTAAGTTCATGTAATATTCCCCCTTCCCTGGGGCTTTAAAGAAATGATTTTTAAGAACAGGCCCCTGGTTTCCTGCTGACCTGCATTTCTTCGTTTTCTTTTTTTATTATTATTTTTTTACATATTTCGGGCTGTGGTCAGTCTTCATTGCTGCACAGGTCTTTCTCTAGTTGCGGCGAGCAGGAGCTCCTCTCTAGTTGCCGTGTGCGGGCTTCTCGTTGCAGTGGCTTCTTTTGTCAAGGAGCACAGGCTCTAGGGCACGAGAGCCCAGTACTTGTGGCCTGTGGGCTCAGTCGTTGTAGCTCCCGGGCCCTAGAGCACAGGCTCAATCACTGTGGCGCACGGGCTTAGTTGCTGCGCGGCGTGGGGGATCTTCCCGGACCAGCGATGGAAGCCATGCCTCCCAGACTGGCAGGTGGGTTCCTTTACCACCGAGTCGCCGGGGAAGCCCCGACCTGCATTTCCTGATGATTGCCTGTTCCCAGCCTGCAGTTGTTCCTCCCCCGTTATTACCACCACAGCCCTGAAGTCCTCCCGGTGGAGACATCACCCAGGTGTGTCTTTCTGAGCCCTTTGTTCCCACTGAAGTGTGGGCTTTCACACTTTGTCCTGACAAAAAGATTCCTTTAAAAACTCCAGGGCAGATTTTCAAGTGCCTGGAAGTCCTCACTCAAGCCCAGAGAGGTTTAAGGAGGAAGCTCAAGAGTCCCGTGCAAATGAGAGCTGGATTCCTCGGCTTCAGAGTGTGCCGAGTTCACTTTGAGTGAGGTAGACAGAGAAAAGCCTTCGGTCTGGATTCCAGAAAGACAGCCACAAGTGACGTGAACCTCTCTTTCCTGCTATTGAAGGTAAAAGCCGTAGAAACCCTGAGTACTCAGAAATCTGAGTACAAGGGGATACAGAGACAGAGAAACCAAGGACCTTCCTGGATTCCTTCCCGCTTGTGGGTTTTAGAGGCTCGGTCCGCGGAGGGTCTGGACCAAAGAGACGCCCAGGGTTACACTACAACATAGCAAATAATCTCCCTCATAGATCACAGCCTTGTCATGGCAAAGGGACTTGGGTAACCCAGTGAAGCTATGAACCATCCTAAAGGAAATCAACCCTGAATATTCATTAGAAGGACTGATGCTGAAGCTCCAGTACTTTGGCCACCTGATGCAAACAGCCAACTCATGGAAAAGACCCTGATGCTGGGAAAAATTGAAGGCAAAAGGAGAAGAGGGCGGCAGAGACTGAGATGGTTACATAAAATCACTGACTCAATGGACATGAGTTTGAGCAAACTCTAGGAGATAGTGAAAGACAGAGGAGCCTGGTGTGCTGCAGTCCATGGGGTGGCAAAGAGTGGGACACAACTGAACTACTGAACAACAACATAGTGAATAATCCATTAGTGAATAGAGTCTCTGATTATACTTTGGTACTGGTGTTACTTGACACCAAATTTTACAGTAGTGTCAAGAGCCCAGCCTTCAGAGCTAAATGTGGATGACGGTGCTGCCTTCCCCTTGCGGCTGGAAACAGGGCTCCCTTGCTTCTTGCAGACATAGGACAGAAAGATGCCGTCTGCCTCAAAAGGTTGTGACAGCTTTCTCCAAGTGACCACTGTGGCCACTGCTGCCCCCATCCCGCCCCTGACACCGTTAGTCCTTACGGATAATGGAGAGCCTTGCTCATGCAGAAAAGCCTCACAGAGCTGCACCCATGAGACCCTCAGCGAAGCGCTCTCTGGCTCCAAGCCCTGTTGTCATTGTCCCCAGTTTCCTGAGCCAGTCTCTAGAGGTTTGGGGCTAGGGAACTGCAGTTTTAATGAGCACCCCAGGCCATTCTGACACACCTAGAAGTCTGAGAACCTGCTGTTTGAGAGTCTGAAATCTGGGGCACCATCTCTGAAGACACTGTCTTTAAAGCCCATCCTCCCTGCCTCCCCCCCACCGATCTGGGCCAGTATGTTGCCCACGGGGGTGCCCCTTGTCTTCTCACGGGATGTGGTTTGCTCTTTAGAGAGAGGGCACGTGTGGCCAAGAACATGAGCTGACTTCCTGAGTGGTAGTGCCCTGGGTGAGCAGAAGTGTCCTTGGCAGTCGGGATCATCTGCCTGGACTCTCCATCAGGGCTCCTATGAAAACCACTTGTGTTTCCTGCCTGGGGCGTCTGCGATCTCACGGAGCTCAGTCAGCTGCTCTGGAGGTCGCCTGCGTGTGTCTCTGAGGACCCCCTGGCACTCCCCCAAATAAATCTATGGTACCCCACACAGCCTCTAAACCTGGATGAGTTCCATCAAGCCACGTTTGCTTGTGTGACTCCACTCCGAAACTGCCCTGATGAGGAAAAAAGAAGCCCTGCTTGCCGCGCGGGACCAGCGCTCACTGCAAAACGAGTCAGGACCTGGGCAGAGGTGCCCTGGGGTCCTGGACCTGAGCTCTGTCTCTGTGGCCACCTTGCTGTGAAAATCATGAGACCCTGACCCACATATCTTCACCTGGAAAAGGAGGCCTTTCCACAAACAGGCTACCAACCTGCTGGCTTGGACCTTTCCTGTGTGTCCTTTGACTTGTTTATCCTCAGAGTCCTAACACCCAGTTCAGCTCCCACCAGCTGTGTTTTCAGCCATCCCGCTAGGTGCCCTGGATGGTCCACTTTTGCTGCCCTTCCTGTGATTTTAATAATAATAATAATACATAACCTCATGGGATTGTCATGAGAAATCAGTCTCAGAAAGCACCCAGACCAGGGCCTGGCACAGGGCAGTTCAATTGCGATTGAGCTGCCGCCACCACCCTCTTTGGATTTTAAAGGACTGTGGACTCAAGGTGGGTAGGGACAGTGGGATTTAAAGGTCCGAGAGAAGGAGCAGGGCCCTGTGGCTCGAGGCACCCCCCTAGGTGGGGGTGAGGGGTGGGGGGTGGTAGAGCCCTTCCCCAGGATTGGGAAAATGAAACAGGAAGCTCTCTCAAGGCAAGAGGGAACCAGATCCACCCTTGCTCGCTTCTCTTTCGGAGGAGCGCAGGACAATGCCTGCGGCCTCCGCCGTGGTCCCCTCATGGGCTCAGCCACGTGCAGCGAGCATTTCCCGGCCACGGGCAGCACTGCAGCTCTTCAGGGATTGCTGTCTCCTATCTGTGAATCACACTGCTGGGGAGTAGTTTGCATAGATTCCCAAGTTTGTAATTAAAACAATTGAGAAACAGTTTCCACTATATTGGGAAAAAAAAAAGTATAGCTGAACAGGAAGTGTCTTTTAAGCAGATGTTGTGCTGTGAGCCCCGTAGAAATATTATCTTCTCATCAGCCCAGCACGGTTATCTCAAGGCTGGAAAGAAACTAAGGGAACATCTTTTCTCCTAACCCAGCATTTCTTTAGCACCTAATATCATTTCACATTTAAAGGTGACAGCAATATCTTTAACGTTTTTCTATTGGATTAATAACATTTAACGTTCAAAGCAATAAAGCAAAATGTTTTTGTGAGAGTTCCTTATATCACTAGCGGAAAATTCAAGGTTTTTTAAAAAACACACACACACACACAAAGTGCAACAGACGTTGAGAGCCATAAACTCGAAAGGGAGCGCGGGTGTGGAGATGGCTTCGCGGAGTCGCACGGGTGTGGGTGTGCAAGGCCTGCCCCGCCTGGCGCCTGGAGTGACTTGTGCACTTGGCAGGGAGCGCTCAGCGCCCTCGCCCACTCCCCCAGCCATTCATCTCCCCACCCCCCGGCAGCAGAATATGACAATGTTAGCATTTTTCATTTCCCTGACGTTACCATTAATAAAGCAATGATCCAAAAGGGGCTTTGCTGACTCTGTTCTTTATGCTTCCATCACTCACGACTAGATAATTTCACACAGGATCGTTTTAAAATTAAATGACGATAAAAACGGTCTGCTGTTCTGTGTTCACCAGTTCATAGAAGTCTATCAAGTCATTAATGTGTCATGACAAACTGCTCGATGGATACAAGAGTAATTAATTATTTGAATAAATAACAAGTTGAACTTGGGGCTTTGAACCACAGTGACACCACGCATCCCATTAAGGGCGTTTTGGAACCTTTTCAGGGCGCCGGTCTGAAGAGTTAAAACGCAAGCCAGGGTATTTGGAAATGAGGAAAAACAATTTCATAAACACAGGGTAACGTTTTAAAGGGGAGAAAGCCAAAAGTGTCATGTTGCCATGCCCGCACGGAGTTCAGTGTTAAAAAGTTCTCCGGCTGCGGCCGTTTCGAGATACCACTTTATCAGTGATGATTTCAGAGAACAATTATACACATTTTCATAATCACCATTAATCTCTGCATATTTTTCAAGATAATTACAGCAATTATTATTTAGCTTTCTCTTTTTATGTGCCCATTGTAGAAAGGAACAAGTGCTGATTATACCGGATAGTTCAGAGAACCTTGGATTAAAATTCTTTGTCATCTCTGCAGTCATTATCTCAACTCGTGTTGCCTCTGAAAGTTCATCAGCTCTAGAAATGAGCACAGTGTGAGCAGGGCTCTGTCATTAAACCTTAAGGTTGAGCTCAAACCGTGGTGAATTGTTCATCTGTGGGACTGCTGGGTTCGGTTAGAATTACTGTCAGGTAGAGGGAGACGCCCCTGACAGATGCAGTCGGAGACGAGTGGCAGCCTCACACCCAGCTTCCGTGATCGACTTACAAAGTGAGCTCACAACTAGTATTCAGAGTACATTTCTGTGACATGCCCTTTAAAGGTTAATATTAAATCTTGAGATCTGAGCACTTGGTGGCATTGTACTTCAGAGACACTCCCCAGTATTCCAGATGAATAAGGTGTCAGCCTAGGCATCAGTTTTGTCTCTGGCTGCTGCTTTTTCTGACATCACCGTGGTCCAGGGAGCTTGTCCGCCGGAGCTGAGTTTGGGGCATGTGATGTACAGCTCTTGTGAGAAGCTGTTTCCAGGGAAGAGCCCCTTGAAACTGAGCTGGTTGGAAAGGTGCCTCTGTGCCGGTCGATGGGCACGCCTGTGCCCTGTCCCTGCTACGGGGGGCAATTTTGTCATCTCCTGTCGTTGCACACTCTCCGTGGGCAGCAGCAGCCTGCCCACCTCAGCCAGAAGCTGCAAGTCTGGCTACGTGATGGCGAGGAAGGCCAGGCCTTTGGTTTTGAACTGGGAAGTCCAGTGTTTGAGAAAAATACAAGACAGAGAAATGTTTTTTTTTCTCTTTTCAAATTAAGTTTTATTGTAAAGTTATGACCTGGTTCAAAGGCACACGCCAGTGCAGTCTTCCTTAAACAGGTTGGATTTTGATTGCTGCGAGACTTCCCGCATCATTTAGTCCGTCTGTCTGTCACTGTGCCTGGGCTTTTGGAATCACCCGGCAGCTTGGGGAGGATGAAACCTGGGGCCTCCCGGGGAAGCTGCCCCTTCAGGGCTCAGGCCTTGGCTCCAGGGTGCTCATCCTGAGTTCTCCCATCCACTCAGGGGTGCCCAGGCCCCGGTGAACGTGATCCCACTACTCAAGAGCAGAAGATCTCTGTGCTGTGGAGCCAGAGGATCACATTTTGTTCCATTTTCCTTTAACCTGTGGGCAGTCTCTTTTCAAATATTAAAATTTATAGCATATACCTTTCCAGCTGTGTGATGCTCTAGCCTGTTATCTTATCATTAAAGCACTTGAGCAAATAAACAGTTAATTAACAGCTTTCTCATTGATCGTGGAATCAGAAGGAAAGGAGTTAGAATGTCCCTCTTCCTAGAGTCCTAGCGAATTCCCATCTGGAAACACAGCTTCCTTCGGGAACACCGGCCTTCCCGCGTTTATCCGGGGTTGCCGCGTCCTTGAGGGCCCCGGGCTAGCAGGGAGCTCGTGGTCTGGGGAAAGGCACTGGGGTGGGTGACGAGCAGAGTAGCACTGGCAGCAAGGCCACTGACTCCAATGAGTGACAGCTCAGGCGGTGAGCCAGAAGGGTAACCTTCAGCCGGTTTAGGGGTTCATGGGCAAGGGTGGGCTCTCCAGGCCACGCACAGAGCAAGGAAACGGGTGTATGGTAGACAGAAGGCCTGACTTGATCAGAAGTGGTAAGCAGGTTATGGTAACTAGATCTCAAGGTGTACGGAGCCAGTGGGGGAGACTGCAAAGCTAGGTTGGGGTCAGCTTGCCAGGGCCTGGACTAAGACCTTTGGATATCAACCCTTAAACTTGAGGAAACAATCGAAGAATTCAAATAAATAACAGGAGGCGTCCTGCACTGAAAGCCACCTCCAAAGATCCCTGGGGTGGATGTGTCTGTTTTGGCCGTGAGTGTTGTCTCCCTGGGGCAAGTGCTCAGAAGACCTGGTGGGGACCCTCCCCCCCCACCCATGCTGGCTGCTTCACGGCTTCCACTCGGCATACCTTCCATCCACGTGCTCATCCTTCCTGATTGCGGCTTTCTGCTCCCATTCTTCCCTGACTGCTTCATGCCATGTAGGGCGGTGTCCCCATTTCTGCACCAGCTTTGTGGCCCTGACCTGGCCCCTCCCTTCTGGGCCCTTTGCAGAGCAGGGGTGGGGACACTCATGGGGCCGTGCAGAGGCTTAATTGATTGCTGTTCTTGTTCAGTCATCAAGTCGTGTCCAACTCTTTACGACCCAGGGACTGCAGCACCCCAGGCCTCCCTGTCCGTCACCACCTCCCGAAGTTTGCCCAAGTTCACGTCCATTGAATCTGTGACGCCATCCAACCATGGACACCTGTGTAAGCATCCCTAATACTGTCCCCTGGACAGGCACCCCAGGGCAGTGGTCCCCTGAGCATGGGTCAGTGCTGGACAACCTGGACACCTTCTCTCTGCCCTTTAACCCCAGGAGAGGGGAGGCCTCTGGTCCAGAACTTACTATAACCCTTCGTGATTGTTGCTTTGGAGAAGGCTTTTTGCACAGAATCTAGAGGAAGGCTGTTACCTCCAGTGGGCCAGCCTGGGTGGATTTCGTCCATTGTATCTTCTGAGGTTTAAACCCAGGTCTCCAATCACTTAATACTTAGGATGATTCTTATCATTTGTGAGACTGAAGAAGGTCAAGGCTGGGACGGATTTTTGACATCATCTTGTGGCCCAAAGCTGTGCAGACCTAACTGCATGCTATAGTCACCTGGGAGCTTTGAACACTGACTGATGCCTGGAGTCCACCGCCTCAGACCAAGTAAATCAGAACCTCCAAGGGAGAAACAGCAGCAGCAGCAGCAATTATTTTTTTTAAGTTGCCAGGTGAGCACCAGCCAGGTGGCTGACGTAGCCCGAGCCGTTCACTCACGAATAAGGACGCTGAGACCAGACTGGCCCCATGTGGGCCCCTTGACTTCACGGCCAGTTCTCTTCACTCTTATTTATTCCTGGTGTATCGTATCAGGAGGTCCATGATGTGGGTGTGACTCAGCCGTCCTGAGGTTTTGCTGGTTGAAGTGCTGTTTGCCAGGTTTCTTCACTATGAAGTTTCTGCTTTTCCTTTTGTAGTTAACGCGTCCTTTGTGGGAAATACTGCAACACTGTGTAAGCGGCTCATTCCAGATCAGATTTTCACCGCCTAGTTTTAGCGTCTGTTGATTTCGTCACTCCTTCCTTCAGTATTTCTTAGTTGGCATTTTATGATGAAGAAGAGTTTTCTCTTATCCCCAGTTTGTGTATATTGATGTGGACTTATAGACTTGTATTCATTCTTACCATTATTTATTTTGATGCTCAACTTTTTCCCTGTGTAGCCAGTGGGAGGCCCGTCCTGCTGCTGCTTTCCCCTCATTCTTTGAGAACGTCTTTACTTTCTGGTGCAACAAGATGTCCCAAGCATGTTCCTTCCCTGCCCAGCACTGGATCGGCCACTTCTCCAAAGAGCCCCATTTCTTTCAGAGGAGAATCCTGGAATCCAAAATCGGGGTACTGGGTATGCTCATCACTCTCAAGGTGCCATTGCTTCTACAGCCCCAGGAGATAGAAGGGTATTACGTGTGTGTGTGTTGGGGCACATACACATACATGTAAATGTATGTATGTATATACATATACATATCTACATGTGTTTACATCTGTACCTGATTTTCTTCTTTTGAAGTATAGTTGATTCAGTGGTATGCTGACTTCTGCTGTACAGCAGAGTGACTTCTCTATATGGTGGAATACAGTGTTCAGTCACTCACTCGTGTCCAACTCTTTGTGATCGCATGGACTGTAGCTCGCCAGGCTCCCTTGTCCATGGAATTTTCCAGGCAAGACTACTGGAGCGGGTTGCCATTTCCTCCTTCAGGAGATCTTCCCAACCCAGGTATCGAACCCATGTTTCTTGCATCTCTTGCATTGGCAGGCAGATTCTTTACCACTGTGCCGCCTGGGAAACCCACAATGGAATACCACTCAGCCATAAAAAAGAGTGGAATGTTGCCATTTGCAGCAACGTGGATGCAACTAGAGATTATCATACTAAGTAAAGTAAGTCAGACAGAGAAAGATAAATACCATATGACTTCACTTATACATGGAATCTAAAATGTGGCACAAATGGACTTATCTGCAAAGCCGAAGCAGACTCACAGACACGTATCTGCTTATTAAAACCAGGTTCCTACTGACACATCTAGTTTCAGAGTACATTCTCATCTTCTTCCCATCATTTTGCCAACTTCTCCGCCTCAGCCTTCACATTAACAGTCAGCATCCTTCAGTGTTCCATCCTGGGTTCACCTGTCCTCAGTTATCATGATGCTGGTAACACCCAAACACTCACTTAGGTCTCACTCCTGTACTTGTATTCGGGCAGTCCTCACCAACCAGCCTTGCATTCCTGGCCCTTGTTTCCCCACCAGTGTTGGCCGGTGTCTTCCCTTGGATGTCTCACAAGCCCTTCAGACCTCACACATCCAAAATGGAACCCTCCAGCTCACCCTGTGCTTCCTGCTCCCGCCCCCACATCCATGCTCAGCACGCTTTCTCCCAACTGCTTGAGGCAGAACCTCAGAAGCACCCTTGACTCCTCCTCTGCCCTTGCGCCTCCATAGCCCATCACCGAACCTCTTGATTGTGCCATCTAAATATCCCTCCCTCTGTCCCCTCCCCTCTGTTCTCACTGTCGCAGTCCTAGCCCAGGCCCCCAGCATCCCTTGATTTGCTGTCAGAACCTCCTCCAGGTGGTCCCGCCTCCAGCCTTACTCCCATCACAGCATGGGAGACGTCCCTAAAATATAAATATGATATGTCCTCTCCAGCTCAGAACCCTTCAGTGGTTCTCCAGGGGCCTCACAGCGACATTCAGGCCACTGTAAATGGCAGTCAGGGCTCCTTGTGAGCTGGCCCTCGGTTGTCTCCACCCTTACTTCTGTGCAGCTGTAATGAAGACTGAGATCTGTAGCCACCCCGACACAAGTTCTCTGACAGGTGGAAAAAGCAAATTGCAGAACAGTCAGTTATGCTGTGATGCTCTTTTTGTTAAAAACACAAATGAAAAAGGAAAAAGTGAAAGTGTTAGTCGCTTCAGTCATGAAGTCTTTGCAACCCCATGGACTGTAGCCTGCTAGGCTCCTCTGTCCGTGGAATTCTCCAGGCAGGAAGACTGGTATGGGTAGCCATTCCCTTCTGCAGGGGATCTTCCTGACCCAGGGATTGAACCCAGGTCTCCTGCATTAGTAGGCAGATTCTTTACTGTCTGAGCCACCACGGAAGCCTATACCAGAAAAAATGCTACATTTCTTCTTGACGTGCAAGCTCATAGGTGAGTGCTTAGGAAACGGAGGGACTGCAAGGACCGTGTGCAGACCCCTACCCCGACTGTCCCCAAAGGACAGGGCTCTGGAGTCAAGGGGCATTTTCACATAACTGGACTATTGGAGTTGCTTCTTTAGAAAACATTCATTTATTGAGAGGTTGAAAAAAAGAAACAACTTAAAAATATTTTTATGTGTGAGTTGGTTTTGAGATGGTGAAAAGAGCCCAGGAAAACAAAGTGCATCTCCTGCGCTGGGTCTGACCCTGCCCAGGTCTGTCCCGTCCCCGTCAAGGCTTGGCCTCAGTCGCAGGACAGTGGCTGTGGGTTGACCGGCTCAGTTTAGACCTCGCCCACCTCCCTGAGCACCGTGCTTGCCCCTGATGGCAGGACCCCTGGGCCAGCCCCGCGGTTCTGCTTCTCGTTCTGCGCGCACAGAGCCCCTTGTGCTGCCCTCGAGCTCATGGAGGAGTTTTTGTGCGTGTGCACTGGGGAAGCAGGTGTGAACACGTGGTGATAGTGACCGCCCGGGAGCCCCTCAACAAGCCACAGGGCAAAGTGTTGCTTAGCTGGATTTTATCTTTACTTTGAGGGAAATGCAGTTGGTCCCTGCCCTAAGCCTTGAAGTACTTACAGAGTTTTATAAAGCGTTTCTGCAGCCGAGTGAGGGTTTTCTCCTTCATGTATTTAGAGTCCGTGGTGGGCGTGGCAGCCACCCATGGCCCAGCTCCATGGGCTCCCACTGCCCAGCAGAGACCCTCGAGGGTCCTCTTGCACAGCCCCTGGGGCCTTCTGGGGTGCTCCTTGGAACAGTGGGGCAGGAGGGCTGGAGGGCCCCCAGACTCCTCCCAGGATGTGGGGATGTGGAAGGGTGAAGCAGGCTTCAGGACTAAAGTGACAGTTATTGTCAGGTGCTCTGCGTTTGGAAGGTGGGGGCAGAGATATGGGGGGACTTCCTCATTACCCAAACAAAATAGAACCTCAGAGACCAGTCATTTGTGGGGTGCAGGCATCTTTATTTGAAAAGTGCAGTATTTTTGACTAACCTGGTAAAAGTAGCCTCCTGACATCCAGGGGCAGTTTTCTTCTCTTGGCTTTGGGGGCTCTAAACCAGGGAACATTTAGCACCTGGGCCCAGAGTGGACCTTGCTGTCGCAGGCGAGCCTGACCTGTGACGGTAGGGACAACAGACGCCAGGAGAGCCGTGGTTGGGGCACCCAGGGAGGCCCTCCCGGGCAGGCTTTGCCTCTGCACCAAAACCCTTTGGCCTCGGGTTACGTAATTGAATGTGGATGCAGTTGTGTTTTTATGTAAAAGCAGAGAGAAAGAAAGGTCTATCTTGGAGGGGTTTTTCCACCTAGCGCAGGGATGATGACAGTTACTGAGGACTTAGTTTGTACCTGGGGCTTTACGCTTTTAACCTCATTTAAACTTTGCAGCCGTCCAGGTATGACTTCCTTCCTTCTGAGGTCAAGGAAGCAGGCTCGGAGATGACACGCTTGTCCTGAGTCAGAGGTGGGCGGTGGGGGTGTCTGCTGCGGGCCCCCAGCCTCTTCCCAGCAGTGTACTGCGGACTGGGCATGCCTGTCACCCTCCATGAGGACAGCTGCCTCCTTCCTTCCATGGAGCCGCCTCGTGCGTGGGATCGGGAGGCTCTGGTCCTGGCCAATAAAGCCCCGCTTTTGGCTTACAAGTAACGTGGCTAAACCGATTACTATGGGGATCCAGAAGGAAGTTGTTGGCCTTGTGTAAACTCAATTGGAATGTCACCTAGCAGACAGCTCTGGGGCATCCACAAATATCTTCCAAGGAATTTCCCCAAAGTGAAATCACAGAGAAAGCAGAACAGGCTTGGCCGTTTTGGTTTGCAAATGAGTTTTGAGATCTTGAGTTGTTGGCATTTTTCCCATCACAGACTGTAAAGGACTTTTGAAACACCCCAGGAAAGGGGGAAAGAAAGGGCCGGGTTGCTGATTATTTACAGCTCCGAGGCCCAAGCAGGTACACAGAATTAAAGGCCTCCCACCATTCCAACTGCATGTAATTTTATTGTGAAAATGACTGCCTGCCAATAAGTCATGTTGTTTACCCTCATCTCTGCGAGGACTTCTGAGGAAGCACAACTGAGCTCACTTAACACCACTTGGCAGCCACAAGCAGACAACAGTTGACATGCTGGTGATGGAGTCTTTTTAAAAATTTTACATTTTCACCATTGTTGTTCAGTCTCTTAAGTCATGTCCAACTCTTTGCGACCCCATGAACTGCAGCACGACAGGCTTCCCTGTCATTTACCATCTCCCAGAGTTTGCTCAAATTCATGTCCATTGAGTTGGTGATGCCATCCAACCATCTCATCCTCTGTTGCCCCCTTCTCCTCCTGCCTTCAGTCTTTCCCAGCATGAGGGCCACATTTTCACTATATGACTTGATGAATCTCTGGATCGAGTGTGCTGGAATTAATTCATGTGTCGATTGGAGTATTTCCTCTTTGAGGAAGGAATCGGCTGGTCCTGGGCCCAGTGCCTTTGGGAGCTGGTCAGCAGTGAGTTTGTGTTGAGCCTGCAGAAGTCCAAAGGTATGTGTTTGGAGGGGAGAATGAAGGGAAGGCACCAGGGGATTGCCTTGGCAAGTAAAATTATAGTTCCCATATGCAGGAGCTATGGCCCTCTCCTGTTGCCAGGCAGAGTTCCTGCAGATTCATGGCAGAGGTGTCTGTGCAAACAGGAATCCAATTTATGTCCGAACAGAAACGACATGCAAATCGGACTTCTTCCCCCAAGGAAAGCAAAGGCAGGTAGCACGGTCAGTTGGAAAGAAAAATAAATTCATTCCCCCTCCCTTCCTTTCCTTCTTTAGAAGAGGGAGTGGTATTAATATAGTAGCAGATTAGAGCTTTATTTGTTTAAACCTTGCAGATTCTGTAAGTATTCACAATCCTCTTGACTTGTAGTGCCTGATTGTAAAAAGAACAGTTGAATGAGCTCATTGTTTCCTGGGTTTTTTTCTGTAATGTATTTTACAAACACTCCGGTGACAGGCCTGACACGCTGATTTCTATGTACTCGCACTTCAGTTTGGGATTACAGCATTAATAACAGAGTTCCATGCATCATGCCATTTTTAAGCATGATCGTTATGATAAAGGGCATATACTTAATTACAGGCCTGCTTAATTACAGCTCTGTTGAAGCTCGTTTGTTTAGGAGAATGCTAATTGCGCTACGGAGCCCACGGCACATCCTTGCTTTCATCTCTGTGCCTCTCGGTGCCGAGGATCAGCGTTTTGTTAAAACTGCCACCAAAAATAAAATTGAAAAAGAAAAAAAGGGGGCGGGGGAAGGGAAGAAGATGAAGAAAGCACTCGTCCTCGTCCTGAAAGCGGCCTGCCTGGCGTGGGGCTGTGGGCCTGCACAGAAGCCCATGTCTGCCGTGCGCCCCTTCCACTCTCACGGCCCCTCCTGGGACAGAGGCCATGTGGTCCCCGCTTTACAGGCAGGACGGCCAAGGCCCAGAGAGGTGAGACGGCCACACATCTGCTGCACATCCTCCCCGCCACAACCGTAGCATTGCCACTGCCAGCGGGGCAACCGGACTCCAATCCTGGCCCTATCAAACTCCCTAACTCCTCAGCCTCGGGTTCCGTAAACGTTAACTTGCCCGTGCTCATCGTGGAGGTGACGTTATTTGGTGCATGTTGGCGCGCTCGGGTGTGGTCAGTAAGTGTGGTTTCCTTTCCTTCGCACTCTCTCTGGCCTAGAGTTGGGCAGAGGAAAAGTTCTGCTACATCCAAGGTTTCAGGGGGCCAGGGGACCTGGACAGTGGACAGGGGCTCTGGGCCCCGGAAGCTCCACCTTTGGTGCCAGTGAGGAAAGGACAGACCTCTGTGTCCTGCTTCTGGGTTGTGCCCACGGATCGGTCAGGCTGTGTCCATGTGAGAACCTTGTGCAAGCCCAGGCTGCCTGGGAGGGCTGGGGGGACAGGGGCAGGTGAACGAACGTGTGCCCCCTGAGCAGTGGCTCTGTGGGGGCTGCCCCTGGTCGCGGCCAGCCCTCAGCCCCTCCACCGCGTGGCACCCTGACTGGGCCTCGGCAGTGGTTGAAGGCTAGGAGGAGGAGTGGGATGAGGACGGAACGCCAGGGCAAGGGGAGGAAGGACACGCGGCTCCCCCGTGAGGTGCACGGATGATGATTTATGAGATCTTTTGGAGCATGTTAAAAATGGGCGCCATTGATTTTAAGAATTATGTCTCACAAACCTCTAGATATCTTCAAATATGGAAAAGCTGCCCAGATAAGGAGAATAGAAATGGATGTCCTGGAATTAGAAGGGGATTTAGCAGCCCCACAGATCAGCTTTTCTACCGACACACATCCCTCTCTAACCCCATGACAAGTGGCCGTGCGTCTGAAGCTTTTTCAGCCAGTGCCTCCCCTGGAAATAATGTCCTGAGTCCAGCCCCTCTTCTTGTGGCAGCTCTCAGAACACGTGCAGACACTTGACCATGTTCACCTCCAAGGCTTCTCTTATCTGGTGGTGGTGGTGGTTCAGTCACTCAGTCGTATCCAACTCTTTGCGGCCCCATAGACTATAGCCCACCAGGCTCCTCTATCCATGGAATTTCCCAGACAAGAATACTGAAGTGGGTTGCCATTTCCTTCTGCAGGGCATCTTCCCTACCCAGGAATCAAACCTGTGTCTCCTGCATTACCAGGCGGGTTCTTTACCGCTGAACCACCAGGGAAGCCCCTCCTTTGTCTGGACCAGAACCCATCTAGCTGCACTTCTTCCTGCATGCGGGACACTGGGCTCTCGGGTGCCAGGTACGGTCAGGCCTCCCTAGAGCAGCAGGTCTGATAACTTCCTCTCCTTCCCTCCTGTGGGCTGGCCTCAGGTCCCCCACCAAGCTGTCCAGGACAGTGCTCGGAGAGTGCAGTCCCAGGATGGAACCTCTTCCCTTGAGCCCAGAACAGACCAAGGTGGTGATTCCCCCACCCCGCATAGGGACGGCTGCACCATCGCTTACGATGGCATCTCCCAACTTCTAAACAGTCAGGTCACGTTGTTGACTTGTTCCACTATGGACAAGTCTTTTTTTTTTTCGTGTCTTCTGCTGTTATTCCAGCATGAACATCTCTTTCATTCCATCTGACGCAGTTGGCATTTTGGACCTAAGGTACAGGACTTAACACTGACCTTTAACAAATTCCATCTATTAAATTTAGCCCATGACCCTGACTTTTTGAGATCTCTATTGGGTTTCTCTCCCTTATCCAGTCTGTGGGCTGTCCTCCTCCGCCGCATATCGGATATGCCTACTCTGCATGCCTTCACTGAAGTAATTGATAACGCCGCGGGCACCCTCCAGAGAGGTTGCTCGAGGTCAGTGTCAATCTGTTAATCAGCTTCTTGAACATCTAGTCCAACCAGTTATGGATTCTCCTACTCTTAACATTGTCCCAGCCATACTTATCTGTCTTGTCCATTTGGATAACGTGAGAAATTTGTCAAATGCTTTGCTCAAATCTGCCTTCTTTTCAGCCTACCATAATCTTGGCTATACTAGATTTTTTTTTTTTTAAATAAATGAAACTTGGTTGGCAGATCATCTGTTCAGCAGACTCTCAGCAGCTCCTGGGGACCTGGCTCGCCTTTTCAGGGACTCCAAGCATGTCACCCCAGAGGCTGTTCCTCTTGAGGCAGTGCACGCCCATTCAGCAGCTTCTGCCCCCAGGACCCTGTGGATTCACGTTCTTTTCCTCCGAGACTGTTAGAGTCTGTTCTCTAGAAGAATGCAAGAAGTGTCTGGCTGTGCCCATCTTCCCATCCTGAACTCTGAAGATGAAGTGGAAACTTATCCCCAGATTCGCATCTCTCTCTCCCTCCCCCGACAGCTCCCCTCAAGGTCGGATTAGCTCCACGTCGTTCTCCACAGCGGCTCCTCTGCTGCTCAACCCCGTCAGGAGGCCATCGCCCCGCTGTGTTGAGAGCCACCCTCCCGCTGCCTCTTGCTTCTCAGTCTTGGGAATGCATCCTCCCTTCTCTCCAGTCGCCCAGGCTGGAGCCCCGTCACAGGGGATGCCGAGCTCCCCAGGCACCCCCTGTGCTGGGACAGGAACGCAGAGCTGACTCAACTGTGGAGAACCAGAGGCCCACGGCCTGCAGAGGAGACATGGCCCTAGCAGGCACCCAGGGGGGCGGGCAGGGCTTCGGGGACAGTGTCCTACAGGAGGGCACGCTGAGCTGACCCCAGAGGGATGGCGGAGGGCCGGGGATGGACATAGGGGAGGGGGGAGGGGCAGGGAACACCCCTCCTTGGCAATTCCCGTCTCTTCCCTTTGGGTACAGCTGTGACTCCAGCCTCGTGCTGGGCAAGGGTCACCACCCTCTCTCGCTCCTGCCCAGGGCTCCCCAGGCCTCTCATTTCCTGTAGTAATCTGGCCCTTGCAGGTCAGCGTACTACCATGTTTTCAGAACATAAGCTCACGGAACAGACATTGACATTTTGATGGAAACAGATGTCACCAGCGAGAAGGGCAATCTTCATCATATCTTTCCAGAACCCCCAGACACTGTGATGGGCAGAAAGCCCAGTGAATGACCAAACAGGGTTCCCAGCTCAGGAATGCAGCCAGGGCAGGTGACCACAGGGGCTTTGAGAGTGTGAAGGAGAGATGAAGTAGGCTGTGGCTTCCAGCGTCTGACATGGGGTGGGCAGGATGTGGGCGGTGGCTTCATGGTGAGGGGACTGACGATGGAGGGAAGTGTGGGTCCAGAGGACAGTGGTGGGTGTAACTTGGGGCTCTTGGTGCACGTAGTCACCTCCTGGCCCATCGGTCTGATGGGAAAGAGCTGGTCAAAGGCCAGCTGGACACTTGGCGAGCGTGTGGTATTGTCAAAACCGTGAAAGGCCCTGCTATGGAAGAAACAGATTTGCCGTCAGAAATAGCAAGTATCCCTCATAGAAGGGCCAGAGATTAGAGTCACTGGTTCCACCTATGTGTTCCCCAACCCTCTGTAAGGGATCAGAAATGCTGCCAGTGCTGCATGCCCAGCGGCCAGTGTGGCATCAGGAAGTAGCTGGGGTCAGAGTGCCACATGGGGTGAGCCTTGACTTCCAGCCACTGTGGGTGGATGTTGGCAGCTGTGGGGAAGGGAGCTTGGCCCTTCCCTTGGGTTCTGGGTGGGCCTTGTCCTGTCTTTTCTAGAAGGCATCGCAGCTTTTCAGGGATCATGTGTTCAGGGCTGTTATATTCCCAGCTGTTAATGCGCGTGCGTGGCTGTGTCACTTCAGTCGTGTCCGACTCTTTGTGACCCCATGAACTGTAGCCCACCAGGCTCCTCCATCCATGGGATTCTCCAGGCAAGAATACTGGAGTGGGTTGCCATTTCCTTCTCCATTCATGTAGAATGCGCATAGGTGCTCAGATTTCCTTAGTGTATCTGTGTATATGACATGCTGGATAAGGTGACTGTGGGCTTCCCCCTCCTTCCTGGGGAGCTGTCACGCTGTCCCCATTGCTTAGCTGGGTCTCCAGGCAGGGAGGGCAGATCCCCAGGCCTGCTGTGACACAAGATCTCTGACCACAGACGCCTCTGTCCAAGCCCCGTGGCCCACACAGCCCTCCCAGGAAAGAAGGGGGTGTCCTGTGCTGTAGTGGGGCCGGCCATGCTATCTCCTTTTCATACTTACCAGAGAAGGATCTGTTTTTTTCCCCAGAAACGATGACAGTAGCTTAAAATGAGACCTTTGGCTCATCTTATTGATCAGAGGATTTGTCCCAGAATTCTTTTCTGTCTCTTCCTTTTCTTCTTTCTGCTTCTGCAACTCTTTATTTCTTCAGACTGAAAAAAAAAATCAAAACGTTGTCCACCACCAGTATCCCAGAGAAGGACCCACCCGAGATGACAGGGAAAGCGGAGACCTTCATTCCCAGGGAACTAACTCATCACTCCACGTCTTCCCGTGACCACAACTCACCAGAAAACCGCGAGGCCCCCCACGCCGTGCCTGTGGCTGGGACTGGCGAGGCCAGTTTGGCCTCTGCTCGGGGCTGATGGGGACTCTGGGCCCCCGGAGAAGCCCCTGCCCATCTCCCCAGCCTGTAGCTTCCCAGCCTTCACACTAAGAGCGCCCGTGTCATGCTCTGTCCAGGGTGACCTGTTCCCGCAGGTGCCAAGGTTTCCACATGGACGTCAGAATCCCTCATCCTGGGAAAGGGGGGGGCAGCCCCAGGTCGTGACTTGGTGGCGATGATGACCTGGGGACGCAGTGGATGCGGGGCCATGGGAAAGGACCTGAACCCCTGACCCCTGCCTTCCTTGTTTTCCCTTCCGGGGACCCATTCCCACCACTCCTGTGTCCTCTGAACACTGAGCAGACAGTTGAGCCTCCATCCAGCCCTGAAAGACCAGGAGCCAGCAGTGGTGGCTGTGTAGCCCTGCCCGCCGAACTCACAGGGACAGCTCACACCAACTCCTACACAGGCCGCACCGCCCTCCTTTTAAACCCAAGCACACCCAAGGTCGTGGCCAGGGGTTCCAGGACCACTCTTTTCCCCCCAACCTGGATCTTTCCTGTGAGCCTGACAGCCTGGCTGTGATCAGGACTCGGCCAGGAGGGCACTTTACAAATACAGTCACTGCCCACCTCTGCCCCGAGCCCCCTGCCTTGTCCCTTCCACCCCGTGCTCCTCTGTCCTGCCCCCAGCCCCTCGGTGGCTCCTCCCACTCACAGCTGGGACCCTGGGTGGGCTCCAGACCCTCGCTGCTCTCACAGCTCCTGTCTGCACTTGCCGCCGGGTGTCTGCCTCGCTCACCAGCTGTGTGTCGTGAGAGCACGGATGGTCCCTGGGCACACATCACCCTTGGCCCCACTTGCCTGTGCACGTGTCAGCCGGCCCCAGCCCCTGACCGGCCTGTACTGTCCGTGTCAATAGCTCAAGTTACTGAACGTCAGTGGATCTGCAATGCCATTTATTTTCACTTTTTTTTTTTCCTCTTCTTTTGCAGCCATGGATGGTGTGCCTTTTATGATTTCAGAGAAGTTTTCTTGTGTTCCAGAAAGTGTAAGTTTCTTGCATGATCGCCCTCCCCTTCGGCTCCCTCCACCCCTAGCCTAAGCCCTTCTCTTCACAGCACTGCAGGGCCATCCTGGCAGCCCCCAAACCCCTCCCCTCCCAGAATCATCCATCGCTACCCTTGTGCCCCACCCCCACCACTGGAAGCTCAAGAGCAGGACTCTGTAGCTGTGCCTAGAAGGTGCTTGATAAGTGAGAGAAAAGAAGGGGTGAGGGTGGGGAGGGAGCGAGACAGACAAACAGACACGCTCGGACGCAGCCACAGCCGAGGCTTCTTGATTCAAATGTGATAGTGAATTATTCTGAACCTTGCTGGCTGTAAATGTTCCTGGTTTCCAAGCTCGCCTTGTTAATTTTTATTTTTTAAATAAAAAAAATTTAACATTGACAACGTTCAGCAGAAAGCAAGCTGCTAACTCTTGCCCATTGTCATTGCCGCATCCTGTGACCACATTCTCCGCTCTGAGTCGCAGGCATCTAAATGGCAGGCTGGCCCTGCTCGCACAGGCTGCTGCCCGGCAGCTGTGGGTCCGCCACCCACGGCAGGCCAGCCCAGACCCCACGGTACATGAGAAGGAACCGAGGCCATGCTGGGCCCCCAAGCCGTCTTTAGTGACAGAGGGACTGAGTGAACCAGCCAGGCCTGAAGGCTGGACCCCAGACCTTGAGAGGCACCCGGCATGCACGGCCTTGCAGGGCCCTCCTGGCACCTCTGTGCCCTGTCACCGGCAGTGCCTGCCCCCTCAGCGATGCAGGCCTGGTCTGCGGGCTCAGTAGACTTGTGCCTGGATTTTTCTCAAATCCTTGCTGCAGAAGTTTGCTCTTGAGTAGTTAATAAACACAGCGGCCCTGGTTTGGGCACCAGCTCGGAGTCCTTCAAGCAAAAGTGTTTTTCTTGGATCCAGCTTAAAACCACCCAGCTTGCGATCTGACCTGCCCTGGAGTTTCCATTTTCATGAAATATAATAGGCCTCCTCCGAACCCTTCTGGTAAGCAGCTTAATCTTGAAAAAAAAAAAAAAAAAAAAACACGCCCGTGACGTTGACACCCGGAGCCTGTGTAACTTCAGCCGACCACTCACTCGGCCGCGTTGCCATGGAGACGCTGGCATCTCTCCCGACCCACGCCGTTGGAGAGGCCGTTCTGTCCGGCGCTGTGGCTCCAAGCGGGCAAGTTTAGTGGGGCAGTTAGAGGCTAATGATACAACAGCTGGACCGCCGCTGGATCCTAGGCCGTGTGGCAGGCGGCCCCGTGCTCACACCACGCAGGCTGGCAGCAGGAGAAAGCCAAACTGTTTTGTGGCTGCTGGCAGCACAGCTCCAGGAGCTGAGAGCCTAATTCGGTGGCCCCGTCCCAAGACCGGACTCTGCCGACTCAGTGAGTGTTCAGGCAGACGGCCGCAGGCCAAGTCCAGTGTTGCCCCCTCGCTTCTCTCTATAATCTCCCGGCAGCCTGGCCTGGCCGGGAGGGGCCTGCCTGTGATGCTTTGTAGCCGGAGAGGAAGTTGATGCAGGGATTAACCTGTCCTGCTATATCCCACCCAGAAGCGGAGGCGCTGAGCCCCATCAGAATCCAGGTCCTGGGGCTGGGAGCTGGCCTCTTTCTGCCACCCCTCGCAGGGAATCCCCTCCCCTGACCTGGCCCAGGCTCCAGCTCTTGCCCCCTGCCTCTGGGCTGCAGTTCAAAACCACAAAGGCCTCCGGGGGTTTTATCCGACTCTCAGGTTTCATCTGTTCACCCCCAACTGCGGGCCCCGGGGCGGGGTGGGGGGGGGGCTGCCTTGGGAATACAGACCATGGGGGCCTCAGAGGGGACCCGGGCCAGGGACCTCGGAGACAGGGCCCCCTCACCATGCGTTTCAGCCCAGGCTTCTCTGGGCCTCCAGCTGACTCTCATTGCCACGTGTGTTTAATTTTTCATGCTGTCTGTGGGAAAGCCAGCTTTTTCAAAGAAGAAAGGTCCCCATCTCTATGAAGTTTTAGAAACAAACACCCCATTAAAATAGTGTTATTATTTTCCACCACCATTGATTTCTCAAACGATCATTGGTTAGTTCATTCACCTGGCATTTTAAATGACCTAGAATTCCCCCCAACTCCTTTCCTGATGCTAAGGAGTCCCAGGCAAGAGATGGGCTGCCTGCCTCCCCGGAGTTCCTTAGACCCATTCCAGCACACGTGTGGGGGTGGTCAGGGCAGTGTAGCGAAGCTGTGGGCACCTCCATCCCCCTGGCTGCAGAAAGAGCACACTGGCCTTTTCTGGGGGGAGCAGAGAGACAAGAGGCAGAAGTTACTGGTGACAGTGACGGTCTTTCAGGAGAGCCGGGACCGCCCCCCACCCCCGACCTGGGTGCCTAAGCAGGAGTTCCCACCAGAAGGGACCCAGTGGCAGCCGGGTTTCCTGAGTCTGCTCCTGGTCGTTTACCCTCTCACAGCACCGTGGAGTCACACTGATGGTTCCTGTGGGAAAGGAGTGGAAAAAACACCAGATCACAGAGGGGTTTGAAGTGTCACAGTTGTGAAGAAAAGCAAATATGAAGCAGCACTTTTTCCAGCCATGTAAAAGGATGACTTGATGTATTTTCAGATGCAGCCCTTTGATCTCCTGGGAATCACTATCAAATCTCTGGCAGAAATTGAAAAAGAGGTAAGCACGCTCCCCAGGATGGGGCAGGTGGGGCCCGGGTCCTCGCTGGCTGGCCCAGCGTCTCCCTTCCACCTTAAGGGTGTGTTCCAGGGACAAGAAGGGACCTCAGGGTGGGGCAGCCCTCTGAGAAAGACGCTTTCACTCAAGTTTACTTCTTAGAAACTCACTTTTTAATGTTGTGTATTACTTAATAAGACAGAAGGTTTTTCATGATAACATGGAACAGTCAACACTGCTTCATTTTGTTAAAAAAAAAAATGCCTCAGCTTAAAGAAGGAGGTTGGGGCCAGGGCACGGAGTTGGCTCTTTCTCCTTCAGTTTTATTATTTGCCTCCAGTAGGGGTTTGAGGAAATGTCCAAGCCGTTTCATGATTTAGAGGAAGGATCAGGACACATTCCATTGTGCTTGATAAAGCCAAACCCCACTTGGCAGCCTGGTTAGAAAGAGTTTGGATGTTTTCCTAATAAAAAGAGATCCCAGGATTTGGGAGCACACGTGACGACTCTGAGGAAAGAGAGTGGCAATAACGGAACGAAACCGGGGGTCAGCTCTCCTGGTGGTCTCCCCACTTTCGTCAGACAGCGCCGGCGTGCGTGTCGTCTTCCGTGTGGAGACAGTCGTTAAGCGGTCACATGCTTGCAGCCGGCTCTCCTCAGAGAGGGACATTCGTCTCAGAGATGGAAATGGTAGAACCATTTCAATATTCTCAGCTCCTCTGGGTCTTCTCTCGTGTACCCAGCTAGCAGAAGCAGGTTGCATTATTGAAAGATGGCTGAAATCAAGGAAAATTGAATCAATATAGTACAACAAATTTCTAAACCTGTCACAGCAAAAACAAGACAAAAAAGTCCCCCTTTGTCTTGGATTTTCAGTAAATCGTAGAACCCCAAGCTGACTGTCACCTATAGATTTTGAGAGGGGTAGAACAATGACCAGCTGCCACATCAGAAAAACACGTGTGGGCGGAGCCCCCGGTCAGCCCTGGCTGAAAGTGAGGTGACATTCCCCCCACACCAGACTGCCTTTGTGTGGGGTCCCCACAGGGTGGCGCCGGCGAGCGTGTCCGGAGGGCCTCTGCAGAGACCTGCTCTGGCCGCAGGCTGTGAAGCAGGGAGCTGGCCTGTGACCTTTCAGGATGGACAAGGCTGCACAGACTTTAAGGGGTGGGAGTGGGGGGGCCAGGGGTACCCCCCTTCTCTGCTTAAAGCTGGAATAACAGGAAAGCCTGTCTCATGAACACTAAAGGGACAGGTGTGAAAAACACCATAGACAGCAAGTGCCCATCACCATGGGTTGGTGCGGGTGGGTGGGAAGTGCAGGAGATGGGGCAGCTGTGAACGTCACCCCTTCTCTCCCCACCCATCCTCCCGGGCTGTAGCCAGAGCCCCGTTTATTTAAAAACCTGCCACATGCTCGGCTCTGGGCCTGGACTTTACCTTCATCACGGATTCTCACCCCGGGCTGACCAGGGGACAACATTCCTCCCCATTTCGTGGGGCAGAACTTGAGGCTCAGAGAGGCGAAGTTATCTGCCCAAGGCAAGATGGAGACCTAGCACGGTGCACTCCAGACGCCCTCCGTAATGACGTAAAGTCCGTGGCCCCCTGTCCTCGGGCTTGTGGGGACAGTGGTACGAGGGAGGCCTGTCACCCTGGGTCCTGACCCCACCCAGGCCTTCAGGTGTCCAGGACAGGGTGAAATAGGAGAGAGCCCAGTGCACACAGCCAGTGCCCATGGTGGAAACCACCATCAACTCGCTTAACTCTCTTCCCATGGAAGGGCCAAAAATGTGTTTGTTTAGAGTACGGTGTGTTGATGTCGGGTGCTCTGAGCAGAGCTTGGCGGGGGTAGCATCCTCAGCTTTTCCACATAATCTTTCTGAGCCTCAGTTTCTTCTTCTGTAAAACCAGGAGAGTATTAATAATGAAAATGTCCCGTAGCATTTATGGGTGTCACTGAGACAGTCACGGAAATGGCTCAGAGCAGCACTTGCTGTGGCAGCTGCCTGGTTAGGTGTCAGTTCAGTCACTCAGTCGTGTTCGACTCTCTGAGACCCCATGGACTGCAGCACACCAGGCCCCCCTGCCCATCACCAATTCCCGGAGTTTACTCAAACTCATGTCCATTGAGTTGGTGATGCCATCCAACCATCTCATCCTCTGTTGTCCCCTTCTCCTCCCGCCTTTAATCTTTCCCAGCATCAGGGTCTTTTCAAATGAGTCCGCTCTTCGCATCAGATGGCCAAAGTATTGGAGTTTCAGCTTCAGCATCAGTCCTTCTAATGAATATTCAGGACTGATTTCCTTTAGGGTGGACTGGTTGGATCTCCTTGCAGTCCAAGGGACTCTCAAGAGTCTTCTCCAACACCACAGCTCAAAAGCATCAATTCTTTGGTGCTCAGCCTTCTTTATGATCCAACTCTCACATCCATACATGACTACTGGGAAAACCATAGCCTTGACTAGATGGACCTTTGTTGGCAAAGTAACGTCTCTGCTTTTTAATATGCTGTCTAGGTTGGTCATAACTTTCCTTCCAAGGAGCAAGCGTCTTTTAATTAGGTGGTGGCTGCTGTCATGGTCATGGGCGGCGTTTCTTTTATTGATTTTTGGCTGCACTGGGTCTTCATTGCTGCACGTGGGCTTTCTCGAGTTGCGGCGGACCAGGGCGCCTCTCCCGCCGTGGTGCACCGGCTTGTTATCGGGGTGGCTTCTCTTGTTTCAGAGCTCGGGCTCTAGGGCACGTGGGCTTCAGTATTTGCGGCACACAGGCTTAGTTGCCTCAAGGCACGTGGAACCCTTCAGGACCAGGGATCGAACCCGTGGCCCCTACATTGGAAGGCGGACCACCAGGCAAGTCCAGTCGTGTCGTGGTCATTGTCACCACCATCCCCCTGGTCCACAGGAAGCGGGGAGAGTTGGTTCAAGTCCACGCTGTTGCAGCCTGACGCGCTGCCCTCTGTCTGCGGCAGAGCAGAGATAGCCGGTGGACCATGCCCAGCTTCCTTCCTTGTTTTCAGTGATGGGTTAAAAGCACATGTCTGTATTCTCTTGTTGAAGGAGATTAAAGTGGAGTTAGAGAAAATGTAGGGAAATGGGGAGAGGTTAGACATGCTAAATAGGCTGGGAAACCATCACAGACATCCCCGCCGTCAGGGATGCCATGAGGGTTTTCATTTAATCTGAGGATTTAGAAGTTACTTCCACCAGCCATCTGCGTGCACGTAATGGTGATTAACAGTTGACATCCACACACTCCTTCTGCGACAACATCAGCGAGTGTTCTCCATAAATATAAACTGGCGAACTTGCCCCCTCTCTCAGCCTCTGAACTCAGCATAGCTCCTGGAGTTGGAGGCGGAGGAGGAGCTGAGCCCATGGCTCCCCGGCCCTGCTCCTGGGCTCCGTGGGCTGGCCCTGAGCACCTGGGGGTTCCCTTGCTCAGGATGAGTTTGCCCCTTTTCACTGGCACCCAGTCTGGCTGTGCTTCGGGGGTGAGGGGCGTTGCTTGCGGAGGCGCCTGGGGGAGCAGGAGCTCGGCGGGGGCTTGCTTTGCTCTTGTTTACACCCTCAAGCCAAGCGCCCTCCCCCAAGAAGTCAGGAGACTGCCTTGGGTTCGGGGCTGACCATGACCTGCACCGCCCCCTTGCCCATCCTGAACACCCCCCCACCCCAGATCTCGCCCGGGATTCGCAAGCAGTGGGGAGGGCCTGGCGTCTGTGGGGGCTGCTTTGTGAGGGGCAGGCTCTCCCCTCCCTTTTCCCTCCATGTCCCCGGAGGGAGGTGGTTTCACCCCAGCACCCAGCAGAAACGTGGGCCCGGGTGGTCCCGGCTGTAGAGGAAGTGGGAATGCTCGCCCCGAGGCAGCCTGTCCAAGCGTGGCGTGGGCTTGCTTGCTCCCCTGCCAGCTTTACCGTCACCCGCCCTGCCCTGCCTGGGGGATGCTCTGTCACCACCATTTGGCCTCAGGGACAAGTCCCATCGCTCTGTTGGTTTTGAACTTGGTGATATGGGACCCGAGAGGACACCTATCCCCAGGTGCCCCCCCCCCCAGCAGGGACCCACCGGACTCCAGCCTGCCACTTCCCGGAGCTGCTGGGCACTGAGTGACAGGTGCAGGAGACTGGGTGTCACCCCCACCCCCAGCAGTGGGTGGCAGTACACCTCCAGCCCCCCAGCCCCAGAACCTGACCACCTCAAGGAGAGGGTGCTGCCTGGCCCCGCCAGCAGGAAGGTGGCACAAGGCTTGCTGGCAGTGTGGACCAGAGCCATCCGCCGCGTGGTGTGTAGACACCGATGTCTGTGGACTGTGCGGACTGTGGAGGAGACACGGCGTAGTGAAGGGACACAGTTTTCGAGTCCGCCCCCCCACCCTAGATAGCAGGCCAAATCCACCACTTATGCTGGACCCTGGCGCAGGTCCCTGGCCTCCCCATCCTCAGGGTGGCAGGCGGGCCCGGGGATCCCACCGCGGCCATGGTGCTCACAGGAGGCCCCCCGCAGGCATGGTGACACCAGGCTACGTTTCATGAACGGCCCCCAAGGAAGGTCACGATTATAAAGTCAGGAGCCATGCTACCCCCCGCATCTGTGGGGAGATTCTTTAGGTGCTCTCAGGTGGTGTGGGCTGTTGAAGTGAACGAAGCCGAGGTGAGCACACCAGTTCCCACTTTGAAGGCTGTCACTCTCCAGGCTCCAGCAGCCACATCCCATGCCGTCCACATCTACCCTCAGCTCGGGGCAGAGGCTTTGCCACGTAGATTACCCCAAGGCAGAAGAGCGTGTTTTTGCTCACCCCCTCTGGGCCACAGGAGGTGACCAGGGAGCAGCCAGCGGCAGCTGTCGGGGTGGGCGGGGGGCAGGGGGGTTGCAGGGGCCCCTTCCGGCCCTGACCTGGCCCCCATGCCCCAGGCAGCAGTCGTTGGGCTCTGCAGGAGGGCGGCGGGGGCCCCAGAGGGCTGCATCACGCGTGAAGCCCTTATCGTCCTCCCTGTTGCCCAGACAAAAGGGTCTCTCCATTCAAGAGTCGGGAAAAGTGTAATTTCGCAGCCGACCCAGTGATGAAGCGTCTTCTCTCGGCGCCAGGAGATGCGCATATAAATATTCTCTGTCTCTGCCGCTCTTTATTTCCCTTGTAAGCAGGCGCCCCATCCCTCCCTCTGATGGATGCCCCCTCACAGCCAGCCCGGGAGCTCCCCAGCTCCTCAGTTCGGGCAGCGATTCTCCAGTCTCCTTTCCTCTCCCATAGCCTGTTCATCCCCTCTCCCAATCCCCAGCCCCACCTCCCTCACCCTCCGCCCTGTCCCTTGTCTCCCGAGAGCAGTGGCCCAGAGACAGTGGCCTTGACCATAGATTCCATGCCGCATGCACAACACCGCAAACCTCTAATAATAGGAGCCAAGGGTTCCTGTGACTGAAAGGGCAACTCGAGAGCCTCCCAGCCCCATACACAAAGCCTTCCCCACTGGCTGCCGACCTCCCGTGGCAAAGACCACAGCGTTCACCCCCCTTCAGTGGGCACCCCACTCAGAAACGTGGCGAGGAGCGTCATCATTAGCCCAGCACACTCCCTGGTAGAGCAGACGGCCTCCATTTTCACTCGACTTTAAGGCTGAAAGACAAGGGAGAGTCTAATTAGTAAAGGGACGATCTGATATTAATCACTCCCTTAAAATTGACAAGGGAGGCAGTCCATTTAACCACTTAATGGCTACAGGTTTTTATGGGCTGCTGTTTGCAGATGTATTTAATGAAGAAGTTATAAATCCAAAGGAGCTTAAAATTTTAATTTTATACCTAAATATTTTCCTTGTTCTCATGTTTGTAGTCAGTCCTCCAGAGTGTAGTCACGTGGAATGTTCCTTAAATGAACATATTTGCTAACTGGCGTGATTTCAGTTTTTAAAACATTGGTTCCAGCAATTAGGCATTTTTTTTTTCAGTTCCCAAATGACTAGAGAAATTCGTCTTGATTATAATTGCTCTTAGCCACGCATATCTAATTTGTGTCTTTTTAAGTGTTAATTAGTAAACAGTTTGAGCTGACATCTTTATGTGTTTGTGTGTTGAAAAATGGGGCTTATTGCTTATTTAGCTTGGGGCCGATTCCACTCGCATTTACGTCACGACATTGAGGTGAAATTAATGGAAATATATTTGGAATCGCAAGGCAAAAAGAATTTTTGGAATCAACTTGTGGACATCCACTTTGCATGGACTTCTGCAAGCACTTCCAATATATGAGATTAAAGTGGATTTGGGAGCTGCCTGTGCGGAGAGAAAGTGAGGCAGAAGATTTTTTGTATCAGTAATGAAATGGCAGAGTCCCAATTTTATAAAAGCAAAATGTTTATATCCCAGAGTAATTGTTCATTCTTCCTACTTTTGGAAAGCTTTCATTGTGCATATTAACGTTAGAAGAATTTTGCAGAGGGCAATGTTGCAAAATGCGTGATCGCTTTGCACCATCTAGTGCTCAGGTCTCAAACTGCAACAGGAAATAAGGTCCTTTATCCGTGAGATTCAACGTTTTCATCCCCCAGCATCATTTTTTTCTTTCTTTTTCCGTCAGGAAGCTGATCTGTTTGGGGAAAGAAATGTGCCTTCTTCATTTATTAAATGAAAGCTAATTAGATAGAAGTTAACCTTTCTTATCTATTGTTCTGCTCCCCTTTTTTTAATATTGTTTTCAAAGACCCGGTTGTTCAGTCATGCCACTGAATTCTTACAGAGCTGTCACACTAAGCTGAGATCATTTCAGCCAAAAACAAAGGAACCTAATGAATTAGTTTAATGGGGAGCTGTTCCAAAGGCATAAAAGAAGGGTGGTGGTTGTTGTTCAGTCGCTAACTCGAGTCTATCTCT
The DNA here is from genome assembly GCA_024291935.2 of Okapia johnstoni. Classification (NCBI taxonomy): domain Eukaryota; kingdom Metazoa; phylum Chordata; class Mammalia; order Artiodactyla; family Giraffidae; genus Okapia; species Okapia johnstoni. Next base: position 44,437,319 of record CM044306.1, on the reverse strand, counting down.
TTGCAACCTCATGGACCACAGCAACGCCTGGCCTCCCTGTCCCTCACCATCTCCTGGAGCTTGCCCGAGTTCATGTCCATTGAATCGGTGATGCCATCCAACCATCTCGTTTTCTGCCACCCTCTTCTCCTTTTGCCTTCAGTCTTTCCCAGCATCAGGGTCTTTTCCAATTTGAAATGTGGGAAGTTGTTTGGGGACCTGCATTTCATGGACTCTTCAGGAGTCTGACCACAGCTCGGGAACCACTGTTTGATGCCACAGACAAGACTAGTTCTCTCCCCATAAAGTGTGGCAGCCATCGTGGGCAGTGTTTCATCTTCAGTATCTACCCTGCCAATCAGAATCAGTTTTTTTTAACATTTAGTGTTTTCTTTCCAAGTGCAAAAGTCATATCTGTTTTTTAAAATACAAACACAACAGAAACATGAAAAAGATGAGAGTCCCACAGGGTCCACTCCCAGGAGAGAGACACGTGCACACGTCAGACAAGCGTCACGGGTTCAACACTGGACATCCCGCTCCTGTATCTTGCTTTCGCACTGACCAGTATAAATTGTACAGCCTTCCATGTCATCGCACAGAGATCTGCCCCATTCTTTTTAATGACTACATGTGGTTCCCTTTTATGATTGTGTCATAATTTACTCAAGCAATCCACTATTGATCGACTCTTGAGTTTCCAGTTATTCACTATTACACTGCTGCAGTATATTTCCTTGTACATGGCTTTGCTCCCATGGGTCTTCTTTAGAAGAATGCATGGTATTACCATTTTGCCTTCCAAAAAGAGAGTGTCCTTTTAAACCCCCCTGCCCCCTCCATCCTGTGGTGTGTGAGGGGGTACCTGTTTTCTGCACCCTCACTATAAGCATCGCTGGTATTTAAAGGTGGACATCTTTTCATATATTTATCAGCCATTTGTACTTCTTTTGTGAATCTCTTCTGTGTGTGCCCTTTGCCCAGTTTTTTCTATTTGCTTATTTAGTTTTTTCATTCATTTTTGAGCTTTTTATGTTCTCTGTAACAACCTTCTTTCTGTCCTATGTTCAAACACACACAGTTTAACCGGTGGCTTTTCACCTTGTTAAACATGTGTTTTGCTATACAATAGTTCTTAATTTTTCATGGGCAATTTTGACTTTGTTTTAATGTTTTGTTTTTGGCTTCATGTCATACCTAAGATTATAAAAAATACTCATTCCTATTTTCTCATACCCTTTTGTGTTTTAATATCCTACAATACTAAATAGTTGACCCATCTGAAGATTATTAGAAGGTAAAAACTAGAATCAGCTTCATTTTATCCTAAATCATTAACCAGTTTTCTTGTCATTGTTTACTTTCGTCAGTAGTTTTAAGTGTTGCTCATCGTATACTTCCATCTGTAAGTGGATCAATGGACGTTTTTCTTGACTCTCGTCTCTGTTTTTTCTGTATGATTACCACACTGCTTTGACTCTGATAGCTTTATAATAAGCTTTAATATATGATAAGGTTAGTTCTTCCTTCTCCCCTCTCCCCCCGACCCCAGATTTTTCTAATTTATAGTCATGCGATTAATCTTCCAGCTGAACTTCAGACTCCCTTCAGGGGAAGAAACTCCCCTCTAGATGTTTATTGTAACTGCACTGAGCATGTAGGTTAATAGAGGGACAATTGGTGAAGAGTCTCCACCTGGGGCTTTGTGTCTGTCGCTCAGCAGGGTAGAAAGGTGTTTTTTGCAGCGAGTCTGCACACTTCTTTGTAGGTTATTGCTAAGTGTTTGGTGTTTTTGTGGTTCTCATGAGTAGGGTCTTTTTTTTTCATTATATTTCCTGTCATTTTTTGTATCAAGGAGCCGTTGACATTTGTAGTTTATTTTAGGGGCTGGCTCTCTCACTGACATCTACTTTTGATGGTTTTCAGTTGCTTTTCTTTAGTCATGCAGGCTGGTGTTAATGTCGTCTGCAAACGCCGACACCGCCGCCTCCTGCCCACTTCCTGAACCTTCAGCCAGCATTGCGGCCGGAATGATCAGGTCACTGGGCCTCCTTGTCTGAACGGAAGTTTCTATTTCGATACTCACCCGTAATGCTGCATTTTGGCTTGCTATATATAGGCATCATTTTTTTTATCATGTTAAAGAATTAGCCATCTATTTCTATTTTCCTAAGTGTTTTTATCAGGATTGGATGGTAGCTTTTGATAAATGTCTTTTAATCATCCATTGAGATGATCATATTTTTTTCTCTGCGGGTACATTAATATGGTAGATTATATTAATAGAGTTCCTAATTCTGAGAGTCGGAGTCCCCTCCCCCCACCACCCTCTCTGGTTCTATCAGCAGCAGTGCCGCCAAGCGGCAGCCCCCACTCAGGTCTCCAGGTTGCTGGCGCAGCGGCCCAGGGCATTCATCATACAAATGAGGGAGCCAGGCTGAGCCCTTGGAAATGAACCCGAGGCAGAGCCGATGTTTGACGGACAGAATTGTCTGCTCTGGACACCGTCATGAGTTATACCTGGCTCATGCAGGACAGAGGTCAAGGTGAATTATTTAGTCTTTTGAAAGTCCATCCTAAAAGGATTTTTCTGTCCTTTCCTTATGGTTTGGGGAACTCTCATCCCCCAAGTTTTAAAGTAATACCCCCTACACCCTGAGGACTTCCCTGGCAGCCCAGTGGTTAAGACTCTGTGCTTCCACTACAGGAGGCGTGAGTTCGATCCCTGGTCAGGGAACTAAGATCCCACATGCTGCGCAACGTGGCCAAAAAAATAGTTAATACCCCCCAAAATATAGTAACACCCCCCCAAACTGAGCTCTTAGAAGGTCGCCTGACATGTAGGTAAAACACGAGCATACAGATAACAAATGGGGAGGGCTTCTTCCTTAGTGATCACACGCTGCTTTTCACTCAGAGATCAGTGTCGGAAAGCAGCATTGTTCCAAATAGTTTCCACAAATAACCTGGGACAGGGAAAATACAAATACCCATTTTTAAGGTGATTTAGATGAATTCTGAAAAGCCGATTCACTGAGGGGGCTAGCCCCGTGGCTGTTTGTTGACACAGAACCGGTGTTTTCTTCGGCCACAAAGGTATGTCTCAGCCCCCAGCCTTGCCCAGACCCCCCCGCAGATGACGCTGATAGACACACAGGTGCCCTCCAGGCCCCCAGCCCCGCAACATGAGAGGGGCCTGGAGACGCAGAGCTCATTAATACTCACACAGAGATCTAAGTCCCACCATAGAATGTGCTTTTCCCCATTTTCCTTAAAATGCTTGGCTTTCTCAGTCTATTTCGTTTTCCTACTTTTAAGCATCATGGGTACAAGAAATATTTCTTGCTTACTCTGTCCCCATCAGTCCACACAAAATGCAGTCATGGTGATAAAATGGCAGAACACTCTGGTTGGGTGATTTATAGGGAGTGGTGGGGACTGTGGCAAACTGGAAAACCCGTGTGTCTCTAAAGGAGGCAGCCTCCATTCACCTGTGTGAGGCTCATGGTAGAGGCGTGAGAGTCAAGGTCTGGAATTGCCATAGCCCCCTATCTTTTTTTTTATAAAACCTGGAAAATGTTGGCATTTTATGCCAAGTCTCTCAACTTTTCCACTTTTGACTATTTTAAAACACCACACAGGCCAGCAGCATGTAAGCCTCCAGCTTGCACGTGTCTGAGCATGAAGATACACACACAGATCACATCTATACTTATACCTTCACCATTCACGGCAGGTGGTGGGGAGGGCAATGTGGACGAACCCTGGGATCAGCACTTTGCCTCCATGAGTTAAACACCCCAGGATAGGGACCATCACACCATCAGCCTAGAGGCCATAGGAATTCAGAGCACCCAAGGCTGGACTGACACACCGCTGCTTCCACGAAAGACTGAGAACCCATATGACCTCCCCATTGTCTGAGAACTGAGTCCCTAAGCTAGTTGTCTGCTCTGCGCTGAGCTGCCCCTCACCCATCCATCCATCCATCCCTGTCTATCCATCCACTCATCCATCCACCCACTCACTTCTCACACCCTATACTATCTGTCCATCCATCATTCATTCATTCATCTCTTCTGGGCCACAGCCTCTACCAGGCTCTGGAGCTACAGAAATGGCTGAGCCCCAACCCCGACGTTGCACTTAAGGAGGAAATGGACAGTGAGGTGGGCCCTGGAGGCCAGTAATTAATCATCCCTGGAGGAGGACAAATGTCCCAGGGCAGGTAGCCTTCACAAAGGCACCAAGATGTGGTGCTTGGAGGAAGACGGGCTGGGGGGTGGGATCTGAGAAGCCATGCGTGGGGACAGGTCTGTGCAGGAACCTTCCACACCTCACTCCTGGGACTGGGGCTCCGCCCCGGGTGGGGACATGGGAGGCACTTCACCACTCTGTGGTCCGTCAGGTCCTAGGTGGAGATGCTCCTGAGCAAGGGTGTCCTGCCCTGAGTGAGGGGCTCTCCCAGCACTGAGCCCAAGGCGGCAGGCCATGTAGGGTGAAAGTGGGTGCCACCATCCCCTCCCCGGAGTCCCAGGCCTGGAGCAGGAAAGGGAAGGGGGTGCTGACAGGCACTGACGAAGGTCACCTGGGTGCCCCCGAGTCAGAAGACGTAGGTAGGGGCTGACTCTGCACGTGGTATTAGTCACCCGGCAGCCACGCTGGGCACGGTGCCCAGACAGACGTGGTCCCTGCTCCTGGAGCAGGGGCATCTCAGAGGGGTGCTTTTCCAGCCCCTCATTTAGGGTGAGGCCGAGCAGCGGGACTGGGTGGGGCTCAGGGTTTCCAACTCTGGGGTTGCTGCTTGCGGGTTAGCGCTGGGGAACCCGAGGGGAACGCAGAAGAGACTTCCCAGCAGGTTCACACCGGCCCCGCTGTGGGCTTGTTGTGGGACCCGCCTGCTTCCCCACCCCTGGCCTCACTCAGGCCAGTCACCTGTCATCGGAAGAGCGGCAGTACCAGCTTCATTGGCAGAGAGGATTCTGTCCCGGACCCTGACTGGGGACCCGGCAGCTCCTGCCCCTCCCATCCCTTTACGAGTGACCACACTAGTGACCAGGAGCTCGTGGGCTGTGATCCAGGAGCCCTGACCTCCAGGCCCAGCTGTGGACTCTCAGCAACTGAGGGGTGAACATGGCACCTCCCCAGCTCTGGGGTATTCGTCCAGGGACCTCGTCCAGGTCTGGGGGACCCGTCTTGGCTGCCCCGCGTCCCCTGAGACCCAGTCTGCGTGTGACAGCCTTTCCCTGGAGCCGTTTTAGAGTCCTTCTACGGGCTTGTCAGCCCTGGTCCTTCCCCTTTCACCCGGGCTTTCGGATGTCTCTCTGGAACCATAATCCAAGTGTGAAATGAGACTTCTGTGGGAAAATGAGGAGACCTGGACTTGTCCCTGGGCCTCTGGTCCTCCCTGGCCCTTTCCACAGCTCGAAGGGGTGGACGTGTATTCACATCAGCTGGATGGGCCTTACCCAGCACACCAAGGCCTGCACCATGGACACCCTCAGGGCCCACTGCTCACAGGGGCACCTGCCCCTTCCCTCCTCCAGGAATGGGGGCCGAGATCCAGCAACCAGGCTTGTGGAAAGGGATGGGAGGACACGAGCCCTCGTGTAGGGAGAGGAAGCTTCCAGAGCTGGAGTTCCCCGGGGGTCTGAACCAGGCAACGCGCATGGCAGGTGTCACGGCCTGGCCCGCGGGGCCGGGCAGATGCCAGGACAGGCTCCAGAAGAGGCCAGCTGGAGGATGGCAAGGCCACTGCTCAGAACTTGCCCGCTGCCACGTGCCCCGGGGACCTCATGACTGCCGCTCCAGGCCCAAACCAGACTTGGCGCTGGCTGGCATCTTGCTCCTTCACTCCCCCAGCCTGTCTTCACCCGGCCAGGCCGCTGAGGAAGGCCTGCCCCTGCCGCCATCCTTCCAGGCCCTTCTGTGGCCCCCACCCGTGTGAGTGGTGAGTATAGATCCCTGTCCTGAGGCTGGGTCCCTTCCCCTGGAGCCCTCGGGGCCCCCGGGGATCTTGGGAGGTCTGATCCTCCCGAGCCTCAGCTCCCACGTTTCAAAATTCAGGTTCTAAAAACAGCCCCTCACTGCCGTTTCTTGTCCGGAGCCCCCTCGTCGATGTGATGGTTACGAGACCCAGGGAGGGAAGAGGGGAGGGTATGTGCTTGCCTTATTCCTCTGCTCTCCGTTTTATTTAGTAAAAGGTCTCAGGTAGTGGTTCTCCGCCTGCCTAACCATTGAAATCACTTTAGTGTTTTTAAAAAAGCACTGATGCCTGCCCTGCCTGCCAGTTAAACCAGGCAGGGCCCAGGTTCAAACCCTTGACTCTCTGATGCAACCCTTGACTCTGACGGAGGACTGGGTTTTCACTTTCAAGGTGCTTTCACACCAGTTGTCTCGGGTGATTCTCACATCTCCGTGAGTGGATGCGGGCTTGCTCCCCACCCCCGTCCCTTTCTGCCTCGAGGCTGAGGCTAGAGTTCCTTTGCCTCTACGGTGCGGCCTCCCAAGGCCAGGGTGTTGGCCTCACTGTGACAAAAACTCTCGGAATCTGGGAATTGAGCGCCACGGCTTAAGAATTGTCATGATGGCCCGTGTCCACCAGAGGGCGCTGTGGCCGGGAGGCGCTGCTCCGCGGGGGTCTCAGCTCTGTGAACCAAAATGCTTTTTAATTGAAAATTTTTTTTAATTCAAAAAGGATTTGCTGTTTGTGCGCGAGTGCAGGTCCTCCTTATGCAGGAGACTTAATGTCTTGAGTAAACAGATCCGAGCCCAAATCCACCTTCAAAGGTACTCACTGTTTGCCCAAGGGAGCAAAAGGGCTTCCAGAAGCGGCCTAGTCTCTTGGGCAAACACTCGGGGCCAGCCCGTCCCGGGCAGGGGACAGCGTCTGTGGGAAGGGTTATCCGCGGCCTAAGGGGGATTATGGCAGGGGGACATATGTTGAAATTTCATTTGGGGAGTTAAGGGAAAACAAGAGGTGGGGAGCAGTGCTTTTCTGCAGCCAAGATGACCTAAAAAGGGAAAAATCTCAAGGGCAGGGGCAGGGCGGGGTGGGGGTGGGGAGCCGGCTGTGCAGCAGGTCCCTGGCCCTCTCTGGGGGTGGAGGCGGTGGCATAGTCGGCCCTGAGTCAGGAGAAGGTGGCTGTGTACCCCTGATTTCCCCCCTAACACATGCCAACACCCCCTCACCCCAGAGAGTGAAAGAAACAGGAATTTAGTTTATCCTTTCTGAAGGCCCTTCTATACCACCGGCCCGCCCCCGCCACCCAGGGACCCTGTCCCTTCCTGGCCACAAAGACCAGCCTCCCGACCCCCCACCCCCACCCCTGCACCAAGGCACTTCCACCCTGGCCAGCCGCTGGCCAGCCCACCTGCACCGCCTCGTCCCCACTGCCCCGTGCCCTCAGAAAGCACCCATTCTGGGCCTACCCCTGGCAGCATCCGGGTCTCTGGGCCTGGCCCCCGGGCCCCTGGCTGTGGACGTCTGGGGGCCCGTGCCTCCATCCGCACCCTCTTTGGCCAGCCAGCCCCCAGCAAACTGAGGCAGCTTCCCTGCCCTGGGCACTCCCGCCACCTGGGAGCCGGGCACAGCTGGCGCTGGAGAGTGGGGGTGACCCAGCCCACAGCTGGTGGTGCCACTCCAGCAGGCTGGCACTGGGCTGGCTCCTTCTCTTAAGTGCCTCACCTCGGCTGTACCCCACCATCAGCCTCCTCCCCACACACCCCCATTCCCTCCTCAGCGCCCCCCTCAGCCCTAGAGTCTCTGGCCCTTCCTCTCTGCCCCTCCCATCCACTCCCACATCCTGCTGAAGGGGCCACAGAACCTACCCGCAGCATCGGGTCACCGGGGAGCTGGCTGACGAGGCAGGATCTCTGGCCCACCCCCCAAACCTAGTGAGGCAGGACCTGTGTGTGTTAAAGGCTGACCAGCCTGCTGCTTACAGTCTGGGTGCCACCCTCTGTCCACCCCCGAGGAGAGACCACACTCTCTGTCCACATCGGCACTGCCCTGGAGCCTTCGCCCACCCAGCCCTGCCCCTGCTGAGGTCACCACGTGTTTTTAGTGACCCCGTCCCTCGCCCCAGGCTGTGCAGCTCAGGCCAACTGCTGCCCCCTGACCCCCCGCCTTCCTCCCCGGCCCTGGGTCCATCGCCAGGGCTGGTGTCCTGCCTTCCTGGCCCCGATCGCCAGGCCCGTCCTCTTTGTCTTCTGACCCTGTGCACTTTCCTCCAAACATCTCTGCACTATAACTCCAGAAACCCTCTCCCCCAAGGGCTCCCACTTCCGTCCCTTCATTCCTGGTTCCACATCTCCCCAGCCAGGCAGGCGGCACCCCCGAGTGCTCCTCAGGGACCACCCTTGGCCATTGGCAGAAATGCCCTCATGTTCTCTTCCCCAGGCTGCTCTCTTTCCCTGTATTGCCCATTTGGGTTAAAACCACCGGCGTGCCGGCCCCTGCCCCTCTTGTAGGGCTCCCTCCTGACCCCAGAGCCCAGGATGGGCGAATGCAGTGGGTGATGGAGCCCAAGAGATTGTTTCCTGCTGTGATGCTCCTGAGCAGCCGCCAGGTGGCGGTATTGTCCCAAACTTTGCCCAAAGTCCTCCTGGTCTGAGGCTGCACCACTCCTCCAGCTTCCTGGAGCTGGAGTGCCCTAACCGTGGCTGGAGCCCGGGTCATTAGCAGGAAAGTGGGGCCGTTTTGATGGCTTCTGTTACGTAGCCAACAAATGTACAGTGAGTGCTTGCCTGGTGCCAGGGCGGGTGGGCCCTTAACCTGCCACACCTCATCCCACCCTCAAAGAGGTCCCCAGGAGTAGAGATCGTCACACCCACCTTCTTTATTGAAGTATAAATGGCATATTAGCTTCAGGTGTACAACATGTTTCGATATTTGTATATATTGCAAAACAATTATAATAAATATGGTTACCCTCTTTTATCTTACATAGTAACAACTTTTTTCTTCTGATGAGAATTTTTAAAATTTAGCAACTATCAAAATATGCATTGCAGTATTGATATCTATATTCGCCATGCTGTACAGTATATCCTCAGGACTTAATCATTCCATAACTGGAAGTCTGTGCCTTTTCACCCTCTTCACCATGTCACCCACCCCACCCCGCCTCTGGCATCTGCTCTGTTCAGCGAGCTTGGTCTTGTTGTATTTTGGGTTCCATATATAACTGAGATCACAAGGTGTTTGTCTTTGTGTCTGACTGACTTCATTTAGCACGACGCCCTCAAGATCCATCCAGGTTGTTACAAATGACAAGATTTCGTTCTTTTTTTATTCTTAAAAGTTTTGTATTGAGTATAGTTGATTTACAACGTTGTGTTAGTTTCAGGTGTACAGCAAAGCAATTCAGTTTTTTACAGACACACACACACACACACACACACACACACACACATATGCCCTTTCTCCGATTCTTTTCCCTTATACGTTATTATAAAATAGAGTATAGTTGTCTGTGCTATACAGTAGTTCCTTGTTGGTTATCTATTTTATATATTGTAGTGTATATTTGTTAATCCCAGACTCCTTATTTGTCCCTACCTACTGCTTCCCCTTTGGTAACCACACGTCTCTTTTCTATGTCTGTGGGTCTATTTCTGTTCTGCATGCTAAGTTCATTTGTATCCCTTCTTTTAGATTCCACATATAAGTGATATCCATGCTGTTTGTTTTTGTCTGACTTACTTCATTTAGTATGATAATCTCTAGATCCATCCATGTTGCTGCAGATGGCATTATTTCTTTTTATAGTTGGGTAGTATTCCATTGTGTATATATAGGCAAAAATACTGGAGTGGGTTGCCATTCCCTTGTTCAGGGGATCTTCCCAGCCCAGAGATCAAACCCACGTCTCCTGCATTGTAAGCAGATTCTTTACCATCTTGAGCCACCAGGGAAGCCCATGTATATATACCACATCATCTTCATTCATTCCTCTGTTGATGGACATTTTGGTTGCTTCCACGTCCTGGTTATTATAAAGAGTGCTGCAGTGAACATTGGGGTGGTGCATGTACTTTTTCAAGTAATATTTTCTCCGGATATATACCCAGGAGTGGGATTGCAGGACCATATGTAACTCTATTCTTAGTTTTTTAAAGGAGCCTTCATGCTGTTCTCCATAGTGGCTGCACCAATTTACCTTCCCACCACCGCTGTAGGAGAGTTCCTTTTCCTCCATACCCTCTCCAGCATTTGTTATTTATAGGCTTTTTGATGATAGTCATGCTGACCAGTGTGAGGTGATACCTCACTGTAATTTTGATCTGCATTTCTGTATTAGCAGTGTTGAGCATCTTTCTGTGTGCCTTTTGGCCATCTGTATTTCTTCTTTAGAGGAATGTCTATTTAGATCTTCTGCCCATTTTTTGGTTGGGCTGCTTGTTTTTTTATATTTAGCTGTATGAGCTATTTGTAATAATATATTTTGGAGATTAATACCTTGTCAGTCGCATCATTTACAAATATTTCCTCCAATTCTATAGATTGTTTGTGGTTTCCTTTGCTGTACAAAAGCTTTTGAGTTTAATTAGATCCCATTTGTTTTTTGTTTGTTGGTTGGTTGGTTTTTATTTCCATTCCTTTAGGAAACAGATCCAAAAAGAGATTGGTATGATTTAATGTCAAAGAGTGTTCTGCCTATGTCTTCCTCTTGGAGTTTCATAGTATCTTGTTTCACATTTAGGTCTTTAAACCACTTTATTTTTTGTGTATGATGTTAGAGAATGTTCTGATTGTATGCTTTTACATGTAGCTCTCCAGTTTTCCCAGCACCACTTATTGAAGAGACTGTCTTCTCTCTATTGAATGTTCTTTCTTCCTTTGTTGTTGATTAATTGACCATAATTGTGTGGGTTTGTTTCTGGGTTTTCTGTCTGGTTCCATTGATCTGTATTTCTGTTTTCATGCCAGTACCATACTGTTTTAATTACTGTAGCTTTGTAGTATAGCCTGAAGTCAAGGAATCGGATTCCTCCAGCTTCATTTTTCTTTCTCAAGGTTGCTTTGGCTATTCAGAGTCTTTTGTGTTTCCATACAAATTAAAATTTTTTTTTGTTCTGGTGCTGTGAAAAATGCCATTGGCAATTTGATAGGGATTGCATTGACTCTGTAGACTTTCTTGGATAATATAGTCATTTGACAATATTGATTCTTCCAATCCAAGAACATAATATAACTTTCCATCTGTCTGTGTCACCTTCCATTTTTCATAAACATCTTATAGTTTTTGGACTCTAGATTTTTTGTCTCCTTTGGTGGGTTTATTCCTAGGTATTGTATTCTTTTTGATGCAGTGGTAAATGGGATTTTCCTTAATTTCTCTTTCTGATATTTCATTTTTAGTGTATAGAAATGCAACAGATTTCTCCATGTAAATTTTGTACCCTGCAACTGTACTGAATGCATTGATGAGCTCTAGTAGTCTTCTGTTAGTGTCTTTAGGATTTTCTATTAGTATGTATAGTATCATGTCATCAAAATAGTTACAGCTTTACTTCTTTTTTTCCAGTCTGGATTCCTTTTCTTTTTATTCTCTGATTAATTACCATGACTCAGACTTCCAAAACTATGTTGAATAAAAGTGGCGAGAGTGGACATCCTTGTCTTATTCCTGATTTTAGAGGAAATGCTTTCAGCTTTTCACCATTGAGTATGATGTTACAATAAGTGTGGGTTTGTCATATATGTCCTTTATTATATTGACAGTATGCCTTTATGCCCTCTTTCTGGAAAATGTTTACCATAAATCGATATCGAATTTTATCAAAAGCTTTTTCTGCATCTATTGTGATGATCATATGGATTTTACTCTTCAGTTTGTTAATGTGATGGATCACATTTACAGTTTTTTTAATGGCATTATTTAAAAGATATTTTTTATTCCCTGGAATAAACCCACTTGATCATGGTATATGACCCTTTAAATGTATTGTTGGATTCAGTTTACTAGTATTTTGTTGAGGATTTTTGCATCAGTGGTCATCAGTGATATTAGCCTGTAATTTTCTTTTTTGTGGTATCTTTGTCTGATTTAGGTACGAGGATGACGGTGGCTTCATAGAACGAGTTTGGGAGGGTTCCTCCTTCTGCAGTATTTTGGAATCAGTTTGAGGACAGGTGTCAGCTCTTCTCTCAGTGTGTGATAGAATTTGCCTGTGAAGCCATCTGATCCTGAACTTCTGTTTGTTGGGAGTTTTATAATCAGAGATTCAGTGTCAGTGCTTGTAGTTGGTCTGTTCATATTTTCTTCCTGACTCAGTCTTGGGAGACGTACCTTTCTACGAATTTGCCCTTTTCTTCTAGGCTGTCCGATTTTATTGGCATAGAGTTGCCTATAGTGGCCTCTCACGGTCCTTTGTATTTCTGTGGTGTCCCCTTGTAACTTCTCCTTTTTCGTTCCTGATTTTATTGATTTGGACCCTCTGCCTTTTTTTTTCTTGATGATTCTGGCCGAAGGTTTATCCATTTTGCTTTTTCCCGCCCCCCCCCAAAGAACCAGCTTTTAGTTTCATTGAAGATTTCTTTCTTTTTTTATGGCTGAGGAATATTCTACTATGTATGTGCCACATTTTCTCCACTCATCCATCAGTGGACACTTAGGCCATTTCTGTGTCTTGACTGTTGTGACTGATACTGCAGTGAGCACAGACGGGCACGGGGAGCTCTTCAGGTTATTGTTTTCTCTTTCTTGATATAAATTCCCAACGTGAATCATACAAGAGTTCTATTTTTAGTTTTTTGTGAAATTTCCACGCCGTTCTCCACAGTGGCTGCACCAGTTTACATTCCTACCAGCAGTGTGCCAGGGTTCCCTTTTCGCCACATGCTCACCCACACTTGTTATTTCTTAATAACAAGGAATTATTATTATAAAGGAGATGAGTTCACCGAGGTTCAGCGGCGCAAAGACCTAGTTGAGGTCACCCTGCAATGGCAAGTCCTTCCCTCCCCACCCCTTGTTTGTAGGGAGCACAGTCCTGTCACTGGGGTCCCCTGGCCCCTTTGGCTGCAGGGGCTGCTTGAGGCTGCTCCCACGGGACGGCTGGGGCCTGCCCAGCTGCGACCCCACACCCAGCGCCAGCCCCGCTCTGTCCTGGGTCAGTCTGTGGGCCGTTGGCAGGTGGCTGAGGACTCGGTGCTGGCTGCCTCGTTCTCCCCACCCTTTCCCCTGGGAGGAATAAACCCCCCTCCGAGTCTTCTCCCCCTCATTCCCAAGTGACCCCCCCAAAGCCCCAGAAGGGCCTCGTAGCTGCAGGCAGCTCACTTTGGGACTTGGGGACCATTTGGAGCCCACGGCTGCAGTACCTTACTGGGTGGACACCCAGTGGTCACCCCACCCCATGCTGGGACAGTTCCATGTCATCCTGGAGGCTCCCCCAGCTGGGTCCCCGAGAGGGCAGCTTCAGGCAGAGGCGGAGTTCAGCCAGGTGGTTAGACTCTGCTTTATGTAGGGAAGCCCTTATGGCAATTCTAGTGCTGAAAAGTTTTAAAATATTATTTTAAATGTTTAATGACCACTGATCTAAGCAGCTCATTCCTAAGACTCTTCCTAAGACCCAGGGTCCTGCGTGGCTGCCCTCCGTGGTGTCCAGGCCCTTCTCACAGCCCACTCCCAGTCCCTGTCTGACCAGCGGACACTCCCCACCTGCGCCCCCTCTTGCCCGGTACACCTGCCCCACATTTGGGTGTAGAAATCCCCCTTGGCCTTCAGGGTGAACCACAGGTGTTCCCCCCTTCTCTGAATTTCCACCAGACTCGGAGCCTACCTTCTGTCATTTCTGTGACCCGGGTCAGGCGGATAGGCTTGGGTCGCCAGCGAAAGAACTGAGCCCAGGTTCAGGCTGGCAGCGGGGCAGGCTGGGCCTAGGTCCACTCCGCTGGTCCCACCCTGGCCCAGGCTGTCATCACTTCCTACGAGCTGGTCCCAGGAGCCCAGGGAGGAGTGCATGGGGGCGTGGGGCAGCGCCCCTTCCCTGTGGCCCGTGTCACCTGCAGCTTGTCTTTGGCTCAGGAAGCGCTGAGCAGAGCAGCAGGCCCAGGGGGCTCCCCAAGCCTGCAGGCTGCAGCCCGCCTGCCCGGTTGGGTCTGGGGTGGAGCCCAGGGCCGTCTCTCCCCATCCATGAGACTCCTTCTGCAGCGGGAGCAGGGGGCACCGTCTGCTGGGAGGCCGCACGGCACACCGCCTGGCACGTGAGATGCTGCTGGCATCACGGGCAGTGCTGGTGCTGAGGGCTCACATCACCGGGGGAAGGGTGTGCAAGGGTCCAGTCGTCACAAACAAGCCAGCCACCACGCAGCACCAGAGGTGTGCCCCCTTCCCTGTGCACACATGCACCCAGCCCACACCTGCGGTACATGTGCATGGGCCGAGGGCAGCCCTCCGGCGTCCTCAGGGCCTCCGCCCGGCTTCTCTGCGGCCGTGGGCTGGTTCTCTCCAGTGTCCCCTGCCCTGACTGCACTTCTTGCTTCCCTCCCCTGACCTCCCGCAGTACGAATACAGCTTCCGCACGGAGCAGAGTGCTGCCGCCAGGCTCCCGCCCAGCCCCACCCGATGCCAGCAGATCCCCCAGTCCTGAGGACCTGCCTGCCCGCCCGCCTGCAGGGAGACGACAGGGCGCCCAGACTACTGAGCGCCCCCTCGCCCGGACCCTCCCGCCGCCCATCCACACTGCCCTGCTCGGTGCTCCTGGGAGACCCTGGGCAGCTGAGCTGTTGCCTCCTCGGTCATCGGTCATCGGCTTGCCCGTCGTGACGCCCCCCCTACTCCCCGGGGATGCTGTTCCTTAACCTCCACTAACCTGTGTGTGCTGTAGTGACCAGCAGCTCCTCCCGTCTCTGTGTGATGACCAGTAGTCCTCCAACCAACCCTACCCACCACGGGAGCCATCTGAGGGCCCTGGACAGTTGTCTGGCTGCCCAGTGATGCCACCGGCTCCCTGCCCTCCTGACTCTGCCATCGCCTGACCACGAAGCCATCACCTCCTCCCAGAAGACCCTGAGGGGCTGGTGGCCTGGCACCGGGCACCCGCCCCCCCCCCCCCAACACTGATGGATTGCCCCATGGAACAAGTCTCTCACACCAGGGGCATCGAGTGTCTAAGAACTTCACGGGGACCCTAAGGAAATACGGAGGACGTGGCCAGTGGTGCCTGAGTGGACCTGGGCCTGGCTCGCTGCCCACCGTGGATACCCTGACTCACCCCTCAGTTCACACAATGGACGCTCCGGTGACAGGGGCCAGCCATCCCCCAGTCACCGACCCAGAGAGGACTTGCCTCCCGGGCGAGGCGGCCGAGTGGCTGGGTGCTTGCATGGATGTAAACTTTGCTGCCAGGTCCTTGTGCTCAGCCTCCTCACCATCATCCCCACAAAGGGCTCATCTCTGCAGTGCTCACGTGCCAACAATAGCTCCAACTGCCCGGCCCTGCACCCCGACCATCATCACGTGGGTCAAGAGGCTCTGTGAGCTGGTGCCCAAGGATATGGACACGCAGTCACCAGACTGAAGCCAGAACTGACCTTTCTGCCACGAGTGCCAGGGACTGTGCTATAATTCCCCACAGTGCTGGCTGCCCAGCCCAGCTCCCCACACGGGCACCGTGGGAACGGGGCCACTGTCCTCCCTGGAGGCCTGGTCCTCATCCGGTGGCTGCCTTGTCTGGCCGTGGGACTCTGTCCTAAATTCCCAGAACCTGGTATCTCACACCTTGGTAGGGGCGGGGTTGGGGGGTCTTCACCAGATAGTTGGAGCATTGGACGTGAGCTTTGACACGTGTCTGGCATAAGAAAGCAGCCCAGGAGAGGCCCTGTCCAGCTGGGAACAGTGCCCCACTCCCTGCAGTTCCTCGAATGATACCGGGGTGGCTGGGGTGCAGTCAGAAGGGGCAGCCTCTGGCTGAGACACGGGGCCAGGGCAAGACATACCTCACTCAGCCGGCATTAGCTCCGCCATCTCCAGACCCTCCGCCTTCCCCCACGGCTGCCCCTTGACCTTTTCATTCCGATACCTCCTAGTTCCTGTGTGTCACCTCTCCCCACTGTCCCCGAGACCTGAGGATATCCCTGGCGGGGCCGGCCTTCCCTGGAACCCGCCAGGGCCCAGGAAGCACAGGTGGAAATTCCTCGGGCAGACCTTTGGGATGGGTGCTCGCCCAGGACCGAGCCAATGACCTGGCCTCAGATGTACCCACTGAAATGAGCTGGTTGTTCCTGGGAGTCGGCGGGGAGGGAGGAGCCCCAAGGGGCCCAGAGAACCTGCGTCTGCTGCTGCCGCCAGGATGGTGGAGCTGGTCCAAAACCAAGAGCAGTGGTGACCCTTCTGCTCACCTCTGTCCGGCCATGTTGGCTCTGTCCTTCAGTCTCTCCTCACACCCTAGCCGTGGGGTCATCCCGCCAGGTAACACCCGCGGCCTTTGTCCCTCAACTGAGAAGCGTTTCAGCTCTGTGGGCCCAAGGAGGTCCAGAGACGGTCACGTGAGATTCCCTGTTGGGGAGCAAGAGGGCCGTGAGGGTGGCTGTCGGGGAAAGGGGTCCCCCCGCACCCCTCAACCAGCCCACCCCCGCCAGCCCCAGGCCACCCCCAGGCCAGGCAGAGCGAGGCAAGTCCAGGGCCGCCAGGAGAGGGCAGACCTGTGTGGGGCTGGCCAGGCCTCCCCCAGCAGGCAGCCTCAGCGCGGGGTCTAACAAGTGACGGTGGACGGCGCCATGACGGCAGCTGAAGAGAACAGAGCAGCGACAGTGTTGGAGAAGCCGGCATCCCCGGTGGGTCTTAGGCGGCTCCTGACCTCTGTCTCTCTCCTTCTGAGGCGGGCTGCCCACCCGCCCCCGTGGAGGTGAAGCTCGCTTGCCGGGGACCGAGCCCCCTCCGCCCCCTTCCTTTCTGGGACGGTGCTTTTCTCCGCGAACCCTCTGGCCACGAGGGGCGGGGAGGCAGGGCTTCTCTCAGAAACACGAAGGGCAGTGGCCTCCACCCTTCCCGGAAGGACTCACCAGAGCACAGCGTCCCCCACTGCCTCCTCTGTCCCCCCAAAATTCTAAGCCTGTCTCCACAGGCCTTGGAAACAGCACAACGGTGGTAAGGAGCAAGGAGCCAGCCCCAGGTTCACTTGCAAATTTATAACAAAGTTCTTCCCCCACCCCCAAGTCCAAGAACTGACTGGCCACGACCTCCTCTCGGAGGGACGGCAGAGGGCAGGAGGCGAGGACCAACACGTCCGAAGCACCTACTCCTTGCCGGGCACGCAGCCGGCACTTGAAGCACATTTTCTTCTGTCACTCCCACCCATTCCCCCCCCCTCCAAAAAAAAAACCACCAATACCCAGAAGCGGATGCTGGTTTCAGATGAAGATGCTGAGACGTGTCCGCAGGCACAAAGCTGGCAAGCGGCAGAGGCAGCCCAGGCCCCGCTCTGTCCCGTCACGAGCACCTGCCTCCGGTCCAGTAACGGGCCCACAGGGGTGACGGTGTCGCACAGGGCGAGGGCCGGGTCCCGTCCCCAGGACCGCGGGCTGCCCCTCACCGTTCACAGGGGTCCCAGCCCACAGCTCCCTAGAGCCGGCTGGCGAGCCTGAAGATGAGCGTGAAAGCCGAGTTCACCTCCCCGGGGCCTGGAGGGGCCGGGCGCCCACCCTCACCGCAGCTGCCCGCCCGCCACGGGGCGGCTGGCCCGTCCTCACCTGTTGGATGGACCCTGCCGGCCGGGCCTGTCACCACCGGGAACCAGGCCCCGGGCGGGCGGCTGGCTGTACTAGGTTAGGAACAACGTTGTACTGTGTGTATTTATTTGAGGTGACTCTAGTACTTGGCAAAGGGAAGTTTCACTGTGTGATTGTCTTAATATAATTTGTTAAATAAACATTTGTTTTAACCTTTTCCCGGCTCGCTGCTGTCTGAGGCATGGAGACCACGGTCCCTCTGGCTCATTCCGGATTCTGGCCAGGCCAGCAACACCCTGGCCTTCCAGCCTTCTAGAAAGAGCTGGTGAGTTTCCTTGCCCCGTTTAGATGACCTGGTGACAAGCCAGAAGGATCCAGGAAGAGCGGCACCCCTCAGGAATGCTCCTGGAGGGAGAAAAATGCCAGTTTCCATAAAAGCATGTGCAGTGCATGTGTATTAATGGGTCTCCAGCAAGGAATGCAGAGGGCGCTTTCATCTCCAGCTCGCCCCGAGCCTTGTCTGTGCCGGGGCGGGGCAGTCTGGCTGCTCGAGCGGGGGTCATACAACCACTCGGCTTCAGCACCACTGGTTTTGTCCTGTCCCCTCGCTCACCTGCAGGGAAGACGCTGCCCCAAACGCCCGGAAGGGGCTGCCAGCCCTGGACATGCATGGGCTCCTTGTGAGACACGACTGGTCAGGTTACACCGTCGGAGCTCTTTGCCTCCTTTATAAAGTGATCTTAGTGGCTCAGAATCTGCCTGCAATGCAGTTCGATCCCTGGATCCAGAAAGATTCCCCTGGAGAAGGGAATGGCAACCCACTCCAGTGTTCTTGCTTGGTAAATCCCATAGACGGGTCTGATGGGCTACAGTCCATGGGTCGCAAAGAGTCGGACACGACTGAGCAACTAACACTTTCACTTATGCATTTTGGGGCCATACTCCTGGGTCTGAGCCATCTCCACCTCCAGGCCTGTTAACACCAGGCTTGGGTGACCCTTAGCTGTCATCTCACTAGAACCGTGAAAATCCCCCAAAAGGTAATGGCACCTCCAGCCCAGACCCCCATGTCTGGCACCCCTTGGGTCTTTTTCCCACAGTGGGAGAGGGAGAACAGCCCAGAGAATTCCATGAGAAATCCATGAACACCACTCGACATGGAGTTTGGAGAGCTGACTTCAGATTCTGGCGCTGACCCTTCCTGAGCACGTAGCTCGTAGCACCCCGCACCTGTCTAAAGGGTCTGTGCCTCCCTCAGTGGCCTCCCCTGGGAGGAAAGAATGAGGACACTTGCTGGGCAGTTGCACAGAGACCGAGTAACCTGCCAGAGCTATCTTTGGGGCCTGGTTCTGTGTTGCCGCCGACCAGATGTGCCGGCTCCCTCCTGGTGCTGCATCACCAAGGAAGTTCCAAGTGGTGGCCTTTGACACCCAGGACACAGAACCTGTTTCTGGGGGGGCCTCCAGCACTGCTCTGGAGAGCCCCGGGAGAAGGCTTTGGGGAACAAGAAACTGAAGTCCACACATGACAGCCTGGACCAAGGCGGGCTTTGTGGCCAGACCCGGAGACACTCGGAGCCCAAAGCAGGGCACAGCTGAGCCTCTGAGGGGCCAGAGCCAGGAGGCATCTCCTTGCCCTCTGTCTCGACACCTGCTTGCTTCTCGTTCTCTCACACCCTGGCCCTCCCTCTCACCTGTTCTGTGCACCAGCATACCTGGCATATGCGTGCTCACACGGCTCTCCACGTTTCCACATTCTCAGTTCGGCAGACCCAGAGACAAGAGTCCCGGGACAGACTGTGATTGGCTGCCTGGGTCAAGTGACCCCTCCTGCTCCTGGCTGCTCTGGCCCTGGTGGGAGGAGGACTGTGAGATCCCAAAGCACCTGGAACCAGGTATAGGTTTAGACCATTGAGAAGCATCTGCTACAGAGAGGGTAAGACTGTAGGCAGAGGGGTGGGACACCTCCCTGGGGTGATGGCGGAGCCCTCCACCGCTGTGACCAGGGAGGTGGAGCACCGTGCATCCATCCACACATCCGCCCAGCTGTCCAAGCCGTGTTATATATCCACGTGCAGGCCCCAAGCCGGGCACTGCGGGCTCAGCAGTGACTGGCACCACGGAGCTCCCTGTCTCGTGGCGCTGATGGTCTAGCCTATCCCACTCCACCCGCCCAACCACCCTTCCTCAACGCACACACATCCCAGCCGTGTCTCTCCTACTCCCCGCACTAACCGGCTTGTCGCTAAAACCCAGGACGCTCCCTGAGCCCGATCTCACCTCTCTCCCCCGCTGCTGTCCACTCCTGGCAGCTGGGAGCTGGTGCATCTTTATGCTTAGGTCTGTCATGGCCAAGCTGCTTGAGCTCCAGCCACACGGCCCCAGCAATAGTCTCCACGTGGACATTGCACCTTGACCTCAGCACATCCCGAGCTGAGTGTGCCACCTTCCCCCAGGTCCCACACTGCCCCCCACTTCTGCTCACGTCCCCATCTCTGGAGCAGCCCTACCATCTCTCACCAGAGCCACCCACGCCCCCACCTGGAGCCACCTGTGATCACCCCATTTCCAGCTGGGCAGTTCTCGCATCTAACCTTGCTTTCAAACTCAGCCCTATTTTCCTTGCTGTTCCTTTTTAAGTTCTGGCCTCAACACCTTTGGCCTGGATGACAGCATCAACCTCTTAACTATTCCCCCCACTGCCTCCCGTGTCTTGCCATCTCTTCCATCATCCTCACAGCCAAGATCCAATAGTACTCCTCCACTGCCTGTGCTTCACCCCTCACCCTGAGAATGAAATCTGAGTCCCCAAGTCTCAGTGCACCACTGTTCTAGGTCTGCCCCCACCTCCCATCCCAGCCTCACCTGCCATGCTGAATTATTCATGCTTCCTCAAGCCTTCCTGGTGGCTCAGAGGTAAAGCCTCTGCCTGCAATGCGGGAGACCCGGGTTTGGGTTTGATCCCTGGGTCAAGAAGATCCCCTGGAAAAGGAAATGGCAACCCACTCCAGTACTCTTGCCTGGAAAATTCCATGGCTACAATCCATGGAGTCGCAAAGAGTCGGACATGACTGAGCGACGTCACTTTCGCTTTCCTCAAACCTAAGCTCCTTCCTTGCCTTTGCATATGACATTCCCTCTGCCCAGAATGCTTTTCCCACATTGTTTTCTGCCTGGTAACTCTGTTCATCCTTCAAGACTTGCTCATATATCTCCTCTGTGATGTCCTTTCTTGACCCCCTTCAAACCACTGAACATCTTTCATTTAAAAGCCATTGATCTATTGGTGGTATTAGAGCCATTTGATCCTCTTATTGGGTTATCTGCTCCTGGAGGAAGGGGTATATGTCTCATTTATTACTTCCTCCCCAGGCATACATATACTCAGAGCACCTAGTATGAGCCCAGAGGAATAGCAGGCATGAGCAAATGCTCTTTGAATGAGTTTCCTGAAGTGGGTGCAGAGACAGGTGGACTGAATTCAATTGCTGAGGAGCCAAGGAGAATGGGCCCCAGTGGCTCTTGCTGGGAGGCTTGTGACCACCCCAGGGACCATGATGAACAGCACTGGGCTTGCACAGACAAATCTGTGCTGGCTTCAGAGACACCAGAGACAAGGGTGAGAGCTGGGCCCTCACCTCGCTCGTTTCTGAAGCTGCAGCGCCTAACACGATCAATGATGGTGGTGGGGTTGGGGCAGGAAGGTGGACTGCCATGGGCTGCCGTTTCTCTCCCTTGAGCCCAACTCAGGGGGGTGTCAGAGAAAGAGACAGGAAGACTGGTGGATCACAGGACCCAGTACTAAAACTAGGAGGGGCTTGATGAACACCATGCCAGGGGGAAGACAGCCAGTGCTACAGACGCGATATGGTGCGGGGAGGCAGTTTTCTGGCTTTGCTCATTCATCTGTCTCCCACCCTCCCACGTTGCCCTGGCTAGGTCATTGCCATCCTTTCACTATCCTTTTACCACCAAAACAACAGCTGGGCTGGACACCTCCCTCCTCCCCACACCCTGGACCAGACACAGATCTCAAGAAAGGTGGTTAGGAGGCATAGGTCTTGGACACTGAAGATCTAAATCCCTTGATGGGGGAGGACACACGGGCAGAAGTTGGCACAGGCTGGAACCCCCAAGGTACATCAATCCCTCCATAACCCTCTTGTCCTTCTCTGGAGAGAGTTCAAGGGTTTGCAAACTTGATTGCACATTGGAATCAACTGAAGAGTTTTTAAACCTTCTTGTGCCCAGATCATAGTTGAGGATACAAAAATCAACATACAAAAATCAGTTGTGTTTCAGCACACTAATAATGAATTATCAGAAAGGGAAATTAAGAAAACAATTCAGCCTATAATTACAAAGACAATAAAACATCTAGGAATAAATTTTAACCAAGGAGGTGAAAGGATTGTAGATTGAAAACTGCAAGACACTGGAGAAAGAAATTGAAGACACAAATAAATAGAAAGATACCCCATGCTCATGAATTAGAAGAATTAATATTCCTAAAATGCCCATATTCTCTAAAGCAATCTACAGATTCAATACAATCCCTATCAAAATTCCAAGGGCATTTTCACAGAAAGAGAATAATCCTAAAATTTGTATGGAACCACAAAAGATACCAAATAGCCAAAGCATCCTTGAGAAAAAAAGAACAAAGCTGGAGGCATCATGCTTCCTGATGTCAAACTATTGATATATTTCAAAGCTTTAGTAACTAAAACAGTATGGAATTGGCACAAACACAGACACATAGATCCATGGAACAGACAGACCATTAACAAACCCACACACTTATGGTCAATTAATCTACAACAAAGGAGATAAGAATATTCAATGGAGAAAAGACAGTCCCTTCAGTAAGTGGTGCTGAGAAAACTGGACAGCTACATGTAAAAGAATGAAATTAGAGTATTTCCTCATATCATATACAAAAGTAAACTCAAATGAGATCTAAAACTAAGACCTGAAACCATAAAACTTCTAAAAGAGAACCTAGGCAGAACATTCTTTGACATAAATCATAGCAATATTTTTTTGGGATCTAAGGTCAAAAAAAAGCAAAAATAAACAAATGGGACCTAATTAAACTTAAAAGCTTTTGCACAGCAAATAAAACCATCAACAAAATGAAAAGGCAACCTGCAGAATGGGAGAAAATATCTGCAAATGATATGACTGATAAGGGATTAATATCCAACATCCATGAACCGTCCACACAACTTAATAGCAAAAAACAAACAACCCAAATCAAAAAAATGGGCAGAAGACCTGAAATTTTTTCCAAAAAAGACATCCACATGGCCAACAGACATGTGAAGAGATGCTCAACATCATAATCATGAGGGAAATGCAAATCAAAACCACAAGCTGTCACCTCACACCTGTCAAAATGGCTATCATCAAAAAGTCTACAAATAACAAATGTTGCTGAGGGTGTGGAGAAATCCCACTGTTGGTGGGACTGTAAACTGGTGAAGCCACTATGGAAAACAGTATAAAGTTTCCTTTGAAAACTAAAAAATAGAGCTGCTGTATGATCTAGCTATTCTGCTGCTGGCTATATACCTGAAGAAAATGAAAAACCTAATTCAAAAAGATAATTTCATCCCAATGTTTCAGTTCAGTCGCTCAGTCGTGTCCGACTCTCTTTGACCCCATGAACCGCAGCAGACCAGGCCTCCCTGTCCATCACCAACTCCCGGAGTTTACCCAAATTCATGTCCATTGAGTCGGTGACGACATCCAACCATCTCATCCTCTGTCGTCCCCTTCTCGTCCTGCCTTCAATCTTTCCCACCATCAGGGTCTTTTCAAATGAGTCCCAATGTTTATAGCAGCATTATTTATAATGCCCAAGATATAGAAGCAACCTAAGTGTCCAACAACTGATGAAGAAGATGTAGTATTGTGTGTATATATATACATATGTAATAGAATATTACTCTGCCATTAAAAAGGATGAAAGTCTGCCATTTGCTACAATATGGATGAACCTAAAGAGTATCATGCTTAGTGATATAAATCAGATAAGAAATGCAGATACTCTATCATTTGTATGTGTAATCTAAAAAAATAAATAAAGAATGTATGTAACAAAACAGAAACAGACTTATAGAGAACAAAGTAGTGGTTACCAGTGTGGAGAAGGAAATGGGGAGGGGCAAGATAAAGTCATGGGATTAAGAGATACAAACTACTTTGGATAAAATAAATAAGCAACAAGGATATAGAGTACAGGGACATTCTGCCATTATATTGTAAAACTTAAATTGAGAATAATCTATAAAAACATTGAATCACTGTTATACACCTGAAACTAGTGTAATATTGTAAATACACTATACTTCAATTAAAAGAAGATTAAAAGGGCGGCCATTATCATCATCATTTTACATATGAAGAAACCAAGTCTTCAACAGGTTAAGTGATTGCCTAAGGACATAAACTGGTAAATGGTGGATTTATGGCAACCCACTCCAGTATTCTTGCCTGGAAAATTCCATGGACAGAGGAGCCCATGGGGTCGCAAACAGTCGGACACTACTGAGCGACTTCACTTCACTTCACTTTAAAATGGGAACACACATCACAGCACTGTTTACAATAGCCAGGACATGGAAGCAACCTAGATGCCCATCAGCAGACTAAGGGATAAGGAAGCTATGGTATATATACACAATGGAATATTACTCAGCTATTAAAAAGAGTGCATTTGAATCAGTTCTAATGAGGTGGATGAAACTGGAGCCTATTATACAGAGTGAAATAAGTCAGAAAGAAAAACACCAATACAGTATATTAACACACATATATGGAATTTAGAAAGATGGTAACGATGGCCCTATATGAGAGACAGTAAAAGAGATACAGATGTAAAGAGCAGACTTTTGGACTCTGTGGGAGAAGACGAGGGTGGGATGATTTGAGAGAATAGCATTGAAACATGAATATTATCATATGTGAAATAGATCGCCAGTCCAGGTCCAATGCATGAGACAGGGTGCTCAGGGCTGGTGCACTGGGATGACCCTCAGGAATGGGATGGGGAGGGAGGTGGGAGGGGGTTCAGGATGTCTCATGGCTGATTCATGTCAATGTATGGCAAAAGCCACTACAATATTGTAATTAGCCTGAAATTAAATAAATTTTAAAAATAAATAAATAAAATGTAATTTAAAAAAAAATAAAATGGGAACAAAGAGGGCTTCCCTGTTAGTCCAGTGGTGAAGAATCTGCCTTGAAATGCAAGGGACACCGGTTCAAACCCTGGTCCAGGAAGATCCCATATGCCATGGAGAAACTAAGCACGTGCACCACAACTACCAAGCCCACACACTGCAGCTACTGAAGCCTGTGTGTCTAGAGCCTGTGCTCCGCAGCAAGAGAAGCCAGCACAACAACAAAGAGTAGCCCCCACTCGCCACAACTAGTGAACGCCTGTGTGCAGCAGTGAAGACCCGCCAGCCAAAAAGGCAATCAATTAATTTTAAAAATAAATAAAATGGGGACACTGAGCTAATTTTTGGAATACATTTTCTGATTTGTAAGCACTTTGCAGTGTATTATTGATAAATAAGTAAATAAACACCACCACCACCACAATGAACCTAGTGCATATTATAGAGAACAGTAATTGCCAGAGATGGGGGTGGGGGGTGGGCAAAATGGGTGAAGGAGGTCAAAAGATCCAAACTTCCAGTTATAACGTAAGTTCTAGGGATGTAAATAACAGCATGGTAACTGCAGTTATTAATTCTGTATTGCACATCTGAAAGGTGTTAAAAGAGTAGATCATAAAAGTTCTCTTATGAGAAAAAAAAGTTTAACTCTGTATGATGACATTATGACTTCCCAGGTGGCACAGTGGTAAAGAATCCACCTGCAAAGCAGGAGACACAGGAGATGCGGGCTCAATCCCAGATTTGGGAAGATCCCCTGGAGGAGGAAATGGCAACCCACTCCAGTACTCTTGCCTGAAAATTCCAAGGACAGAGGAGCCAGGTGGCCTACAGTCCATGGGGCAACAAAGAGTCAGACATGACTGAGCACACATGCACCATAGGATATATAATAACAGATGTTAAACAGACTTGTTATGGTCATTCTGCAATATATACAAATATTGAATTGTTATATTGTACACCTGAAATTAATATATGTCAATTACTGAAATCAAATTGATTATATTCTTTGCAGCTGAAGATAGAGAAGCTCTATACAGTCACCAAAAACAAGACTGGGAGCTGACTACGGCTCAGATCGTGAACTCCTTATTACAAAATTCAGACTTAAATTGAAGAACGTAGGGAAAACCACTAGGCCACTCATACGACCTAAATCAAATCCCTTATGATTGTACAGTGGAGGTGACAAACAGATTCAAGGAAGTAGATCTGATAGACAGAGTGCCTGAAGAACTATGGATGGAGGTCGTGACATTGTACAGGAGGTGGTGATCAAAACCATCCCCAAGAAAAAGAAATGCAAAAAGGAAAAATGGCTGTCTGAGGAGGCCTTACAAATAGCTGAGAAAAGAAGAGAAGCAAAAGCCAAAGGAGAAAAGGAAAGATATACCCATCTGAATGCAGAGTTCCCAAGAATAGCAAGGAGAGATAAGAATGCCTTCCTAAACGATCAATGCAAAGAAATAGAGGAAAACGATAGAATGGGAATAGAGATCTCTTTAAGAAAATGAGATACCAATGGAACACTTCATGCAAACATGGGCACAATAAAGGACAGAAACAGTATGGACCTAATAGAAGCAGAAGAGATTAAGAAGAGGTGGTCAGAAGAACTATACAAAAAAGATCTTAACAACCCGGATAACCACAATGGTGTGATCACTCACCTAGAGCCAGACATCTTGGAGTGTGAAGTCAAGTGGGCCTTAGGAAGCATCACTATGAACAAAGCTAGTGGGGGTGATGGAAGTCTAGCTGAGCTATTTTAAATACTAAAAGATGATGCTGTTCAAGTGCTGCACTCAATATGCCAGCAAATTTGGAAAACTCAGCAGTGGCCACAGGACTGGAAAAAGTCAGTTTTCATTCCAATCCCAAAGAAAGGCAACGCCAAAGAATGCTTAAACTACCGCACAATTGCACTCATCTCACATGCTAGCAAAGTAATACTCAAAATCCTTCAACCTAGGCTTCAATAGTACGTGAACCAAGAACTTCAGATGTACAAGCTGGGTGTCAAAAAGGTAGAGGAACCAGAAATCAAATTGCCAACATCTGTTGGATCATAGAAAGAGCAAGAGAATTCCAGAAAAACATCTACTTCTGCTTCATTGACTACACTAAAACCTTTGACTATGTGGATCACAACAAACTGGAAAATTCAAGAGATGGGAATAGTAGACCACCTTACCTGCCTCCTGCAAAACCTGTATGCAGGTCAAGAAGCAGCAGTTAGAACTGGTTATGAAATAACAGACTGGTTCAAAATTAGGAAAGGTGTATATGAAGGCTGTATATTGTTACCCTGCTTATTTAACATATGCAGAGTACATCATGCAAAATGCCAGACTGGATGAAGCACAAGCTGGAACCAAGATTGCAGGGAGAAATATCAATAACCTCAGATATGCAGGTGACACCACCCTTATGGCAGAAAGCAAAGAGGAACTAAAGAGCCTCTTGATGAAGGTGAAAGAGGAGAGTTTCAGTTTAAGCTGCCTTAAAACTCAGCATTCAAAAAACTAAGATCATGGCATCCAGTCCCATCACTTCATGGCAAATAGATGGGGAAACAATGGAAACAGTGACAGGTTTTATTTTCTTGGGCTCCAAAATCACTGCAGACAATGACTGCAGCCATGAAATTAAAAGACGCTTGCTCCTTAGAAGAAAAGCTATGACAAACCTAGACAGTGTATTAAAAAGCAGAGACATTACTTTGCCAGCAAAGGTTCATATAGTCAAAGCTATGGTTTTTCCAGTAGTCAGGTATGGATGTGAGAGTTGGACCATAAAGAAGGCTGAGTGCTGAAGAATGGATGCTTTCAAACTGTGGTGTTGGAGAAGACTCCTGAGAGTCCCTTGGACTTCAAGGAGATCAAACCAGTCAATCCTGAAGGAAATCAACCCTGAATATTCATTGGAAGGACTGATGTTGAAGCTCCAATACTTTGGCCAGCTGATGCAAAAGCTGACTCATTTGAAAAGACCCTGATGCTGGGAAAGATTGAAGGCAGGAGGGGAAGGGGATGACAGAGGATGAGATGGTTGGATGGCATCACCAACTCGATGGACATGAGTTTGAGCAAGCCCTGGGAGCTGGTGATGGACAGGGAAGCCTGGCGTGCTGCAGTCCATGGGGTTGCAAAGAGTCAGACACGACTGAGTGACTGAACAACAACGGCAACCTCAGTAAAAAAAAATCTTAATATTTAATTTTTGAAGTTATTAATATAGTCCAATTATCCACCTTTTCCTTTCTGCACCTTAAGAATCTTTGCCCATCCTCTCCAATCCTTTAAAAATGACTTTTGTTTCCCACTAGTCCCTTCCCTTGGAGAGGAGTCCTGGAAGATGGTAGAAGAAGGGTTTTGGAGGAGACAAGATGGGTGCTGAGCTCTGAAGGGGATGGATTGGGATGAAAGATGTTCCAAGTAAGGGGCAAACAAGTGGGGGGGTTGCATTTGATTACACAGCCTCCGCAAACATTTACGGAGGACCACAGCAGTCCACTTTGTGTGTATTACATCACAGTCCGTGGGCTCAGACTCCCCCTGCCTTCATAGATTGTGCCTATGTGGGAACCAGGCTGCAGAAGGACAGGTCAACCAGAGGGAGCTCAGGGCGTCCAACCAGAGAACCCCCAGAGCCCGTGCCAAGCCTGAAGACAGCCGGGATTCCATGCACCAGGTGTCCTGTCCTGCTTGGGGATGACTCCTGAAGTTTGATGGCCCCAGCTCAGCACCCAGCTCTCACCTGCCCTGAATGCAAATCTGAGACTCTGGGAAAACAGCCAGCAGTCACCAGGGCTTTCCAGGGGAGGATGTGAAGTGAGACCCTTAAGATGCTTGGTGCAGAGTGCCGGCCAGCACCGCAGAGAACGTTGGGCTCCAGGGAGGCTGAGGAAGGGCCACTCAGTGTAGGCAGGAAAGGGGATGGGGCCTCTAAGGAGACCCCAGCCCACCCCAGACCTGTCCACCCAGTGTGGGCGCCCCTGGCCTGGGGCACACTAGAACCCCGTCAGTGGTCCCTGGCTGGATTTTGCCAGAATATTTCCAAGAGCTCCGTGTTTGGAATTTGCTTCCGGCACTACCTCACCCATCGGCGCTTCCTGCTCAGGTAGAGGGCCCCCGTGGTCCCCCCAGTACCCCACCCCACCGAGGGGTGGGAACAGCCTTTGGTTGCTTCCAGGGAGCAGGCCCTTCGCAGGGAGGCACTCCCCCACTTTGAATCCCATTTCCCAGTCGAGAGCCTGGGAGGTATCTTCCCCTTTCTCCTGCCTGTTTTTTCCCCTCTGTAAAAACAGGGCTCATCGCATCCTAGAGCTCCCTTTCGCGGTCCCTGCAAAGCACGAGGCCCCTCTCCGCCCGCAGCCCGAGCCGCGGACTCGCGCGCCCCAGTCCGGCCACGCGAGGGCGCTCTGCCGCGCCCGGCCCGGCGCCGGCCCTCGCTGGGCTCTGCGGGGGATCCGGCTCTGCGTGCTGGCGGCTCACCCACCGTTCGGAAAAGAAAGCAGAGCTCCGAGAACCCCTCTGACAGTTCGGAAAACGAATCCATCGTCTCCGCACTGCGGGCATTTGTCTGGATGGAGGCCAGCCCGCAGCGCGAGCCCCTCCGCGCCCCTCGGAGGTCCCACCCCAGCCGCTCCCCGCCGGTTTGCGGAGGGCTGCCCGCGTGGGCTCTGGACCGCCGCGAGGGGATAACCAGTCTCGCTCGCCAAGCTCGGAATCCGGATCAGCTGGAGGGACCTAAACCCTCCGGCTCCGCCCTCCCCCAGTGGCTTGGACCACATCCTAGAGACTAAACTCTGAGCATCGACTTCCACACACATAAATTGGGGAAGACAAGTCCCTACTGTGAAAGTTGCTGAGAAAGTTAAAGGAGATGGGTCGCTATCGTCTGGGCCTTACACAAACCTCCTGCGTCTTTCTGAGCCTCAGTTTCCCCAGCTGCAAAATGGGGATAATAAAAGGCTTTACCTCCCAGGGTCACTGAACAGGCCAGATTGCAGCAGCCACTTGGCACCCCCTGAGCTTTCAGGCAATGGAACCACTGGGGTGGTTAGGAAAGCTCTACAGAGGCAGAGTTCACAACTCATTCCAGAGCCCCAGAACCCCACGGAGTTGTCTATTAGCAACCAGGTCCCCCAGTTTGGGAGCTGCTGGCTTAGAGCATGGCTGATGATCCCCCACTTCCCTGGCTGATGGGGGGCTCCCTGTGCAGCCCACAGGGTCGTATGGCCAGGGGGCTGGGAGGCAGGGCCCCCCACTCCTCCTGGTTGGTCTTCAAGGCCCTCTCTGGTTGAGTCACCAGGCAAAAACACACAGCTCTGACACCATCCAAAAAATGAAAATGTCTCCGGCATCTAATCCTTCCCTTTCTTTTGGCAACTTAAATCTCCCTGAAACATAACCGAGATACCAGACGCAGTGTGAGCACTCACGATGGAGCCGGCCTCCTCCCGTAAAGCCAGCCTCAGGGACTTTGTGCAGCAGAGCAACACCTCCGGTCAGGCTCAGCCTCACCAGGTAGGTGATGACCCCGACCTCCCCAGTCCACATCACAACGTGCCTCCACACTGGCCCCGACCTGACGGACACCCTCAAGCCCTGACTTCCTTCCCAGTCAAGGGCTGCTACCCACCCCCATCCACTCACCCCCCAAATATTTGGAATGGTCTTTGACTGAAATGAGATTAATCCTCAGTTCCCTGACAGTGTCTTTGGGCATGTGTTTTTATAACCTCCCTTTCAAATGAGAACCATTTGTCGTGGGGAAGCTGGGGAGGCCCAGCCCTAACTGCTGGGCCAGACATCATCGGCACCTGATTGAATGTCAAGGACAGTGCGAGGGGGCAGGGCCGAGGTGACGGCAGGCTGTAAGCAGGGATGACCTGTCCTTTGCTGGTCCCCAGCCCAAGGCAGTGTCTTAAGTCTGAGGATCTTGGCTCCAACCCAGTCTCTCCCACCCGCCAGCCAAATACCCTTGAGCTGGTGAGCCTTTAGCCTTTGCCTCTAGGAGCCTTACTCTCCTCATCTGTAAAATAGGAGAGTTGGGCTTCCTAGGTGGCGCTAGTGGTAAAGAATCTGCCTGCCAAAGCAGGAGATGAAAGAGATGCAAGAGCTGCAGATTTGTTCCCTGAGTTGGGAAGATCCCCTGGAGGAGGGCATGGCAACTCACTCCAGTATTCTTTCCTGGAGAATCCCATGGACAGAGGAGCCTGGCAGGCTACAGTCCTGGGGGTCACAAAGACATGACTAAAGCAACTTAGCACGCATGCACGCTGGGCCCAGCCCAGTGCCTGATAGACAATAGATCTTTAATGTCCAAAGAGGCTTTTGGTGGGGAGGCAAAGTAGCCCACGCTGGGGTCTTCCAGGGGGTTGTAAATGTCTATCCTATGTGTGACTCAAGTCTATTCCCTTTCCAGGCTCACCCTAAGTGAGGGGGACATCCTTGCATAGAACTTGAGTGGCTGGCACTTGAATACGGAGAGGGTCGAGTTTATAGATGCCACCAAGCAGTCTCTTTAATTAACTCTGAGCCCTCTGTCGGTGGCCTCCCTGCTCAGCACAATCTCCCCCCCACCCCCACCACCACCCCAGGTCCTGTTTGAAGTTGGCAAACTCCCACCCGCTTCCTGCCGCCCCAGCTTGCTGAACCAACTACAGACCCTTGGGGCTCAGCTGGGAGGAATTTATTGGTGGAGAATTTCAATCATGGGTTCTTGGTTCAAACTTGTTGC
This sequence comes from Okapia johnstoni, assembly GCA_024291935.2. Lineage (NCBI taxonomy): Eukaryota > Metazoa > Chordata > Mammalia > Artiodactyla > Giraffidae > Okapia > Okapia johnstoni. Next base: position 44,405,727 of record CM044306.1, on the reverse strand, counting down.
TCCCCCCCACCACCACCAAAGTCTCCCCAGCAGTTTGATACTCATGGAACTGAGGCTCAAAATTCCACCTTGGCGGGTCGGAGAGTTCACAGCCCCTCGTCACTTGGAGGAAGGGAGCGCAGAGGAGCAAGAAGGATGCAGGTTCCCGAGACAATGCAGAGGTACCGGAATTTGTTCACCTTCCAGAGCTGCTTAGAAACACCATTCCCCACCTTCGCTAGCATCCCCTCCCCAGCACTGCAGCAGGTGTCTGGATCTCTGAGGTGTGAGCTTCCCCCCTCCCCAAAACTGGTCTCGGGGCTGGGGGAAAATGGGGAAATCTGAGTGGAGAGCCTGGAACTGCAGACCTGGACACCAAAGCCACAGAGATGTGCCGTTTTTCTGAAGCCCTGTGCCTTTGCCTCCCCAGAGGCCTTCCCTGGGCGGTTTCCAGACCAAGGAGCCCACTCCCTTCCCCGGGAGCTGAGCCAAGAAGGTCCTGGGACTGAGGGCCCCATGTGCCACTTATTTTCCAACCCCTCTGGGCAGGGCTGCCTCAGCCCCGTGCCTGGGAGAGATCTTTGAAATGATGGATAAGCCGTGGCCCCAACGGCCCTGGCGAGAAAAAAAAAACATCTTTTGCAGTTTCGTGTAAAGCCTCCCACTTCTCGCTTAATAAGTGCTGAAAGCGGCACAAACAGAGGGACCCCGGGCTTGCCATGACTAACAAGATGACCACATCAGGCAGAGCAGAGCTGGGGGAGAGGACCGCGCCGGCTGGCCGCCCGGCTTCCCGGAGAGAGGTGTCCGATTCCCACTTCCCTCCCGGGACGCTCTGCCAGCAGTGCTTTGAAGCCGTGCCTAGGAGCCGGGAGCTGGGAGGCACAGAGCGTAGGGGGGAAAGGGCTGGTCCTCCCTCCCACCTCCCGCAGGATGGGCACAGATCACCCGAGATAAAGGAACCGCAGCCTCCTCCGACTTGTGCTGAGTCGCTCTTTTCAAAAGCCCTTTCAGATGGTTTCACTTCTCCGCGCGCTTTGTTGAAAGATGTAAAAATTTCAAACCACCACAGAGTAAACATTTCAAAACTCGCTCTTTGCAAAAATCAGTCATTTTCCAAAAAAAAAAAATCCCTTGAATTCCATCTCTCCCCTCACCACCACCCCCAGCACCCCCCATCCCTTCTTCTGCGCTCTTTGGATTCGAGTGTTTTTCATTAATTTAGAAGCAGTCCAGGTAAAGCTGGTGTTTGCGAGCTGGTGTTTTACGGGCGGGAAGTAGCTTTGTTATTTAGGAGATGTTTTAGATAAGTCAATGTCTTGTCAAAATCAAGCAGGTTTTCTTTATTAGGGTGAAATCGTAATGAACTCATCTGCTTCTAATATTTATAAAGAGAAGAGAGGCCATTAATTCTACTGCTTGTGAATAAAACCATCTGTGATTTCTTTCCATTTGATGGGTTTTGGTTTTAATATACATTTTTCACAAATAAGCGCAGAGATTTTTTGGTGAAAATGTCACATTCAGGATCTCATAAAGAAAGAATGCAAAGAGAGGAAAACGAAATGTTTTGTTAGCTAAGTAATTTCTCACCTTGCAGAGTGGGGAACATTTGAGCCAACTTTAGCACATTTGGGTGATGGAATCGCCCGTTCAACGCTAATGCAATCCATGACATGTTACAAGGCGAACCGCGTCCGTTTTGAAGTTTGTTTTCCTTCGGGAATTACACAGTTCGTTTAACCTAATCTGTCCTGACACTTGAATTATAATATTATGAGCTTCTTCAGGGAAGTAAAACAGTAGTTGCCTGCTTAAAAGCAAAGCAGAAGTTAATAAAGTGGGCAAAATGTCAAGGAAAAGGAGCTAATCGAATCACAGTGTCGTTCTCTAGAGAAAATACAGTCAAGTTGTATTTTTTTTCCAGTCGAAATCTTGGACGCCTAATGACACATTTCTGTCCAGGAAGAAATTTGAACTCTGAAGCCAAACTTGATTAAACCCCAAACTGCAAGACCTTGCCCACTGGGGACCGCTCAGGGACTTTGACTTCTGGGTGTCAGAGCTTAATTAAAATATTCATCCAGCTGCTCTCCCCTTGCCAAGAGGACCCAGAGGAATTAAACCAATAAGCCTAATTCTATTAGTTCACCTGCCTGTGTACACAGAGATGCGGAAGACCATTTACAGGTTCAGAAAAAAAGAAAAAGCAGCAGACCCACCCTGCACGCTCAGCATCAGTGAAGTGGTCCCCCTAGACAGAGTTCCACGCAATATTCGGGAGTCTCAGTAGCTCCAAACGCACATGACAAGTTAAAAATTCTCTTTCAAGAAAATGAAAATGCCAAGTAAGACACTGTAAGGATTTGTGTGTGTGTTATGATTTATGTATCATCTATAATAACATCTAACATTTACTGAATTCCCTGTGCCGCTGGGCTGACCCTGTTCCTTTCACATCTCAAGGAAATCTTCAGTTCCCCTTTGTGAAGTAAATACTGTTATTATCCCCACTCGACAGATGAGGAAACTGAGGCTCCTCAGTGAGACAAGTAGCTTGAAGCTCAGAATTCCCAGACCACAGTCTGAGCACTTAGCCTCTAATATAATGATGGCTTCCCAGACATTTTGATCTTTGTTTCAAACTTTAATGATTTTGTATCCACCCTACACACACACACACACAGAGTGCAAAATTCGGAAAGTAGGGACGCTGTAAAGAGGAAAGTCAACCTCGCTCTCACCCTTCCTCGGTCCCGCCCCCAAAGCAGTCACTTTGGACCATTTCTAGTGTTTCCTTTCAGAGTCGAGGCTTATTCCAACAGTTATGCATATATTTCCCTTTTAAAAAAACATACGGAGCATACCAGGTACACAATTCTGCAGCTTGCTTTTTTCCATTTTCTAATACATCTTGGAGGGTCCTCCATCTTATCCCTTTTAAGACTGCATGTTATAGCACAGAGAACTATATTCAGTATCTTGTAATAGCCTGTAGTGGACAAGAATCTTAAAAGAATATATACACACACACATATATGTATAACGGAATTACTTTGCTATATACCTGAAACATAACATTGTAAATTAACTATACTTCAATAAAAAATAAAATTTTATTTAAAAAAAAAAAAAAAACTCCACACCATTCGGTTCAGTAGAGGTGGTAGATGGACCCGTATGAGATTATCAATATTCAACCATTTTTGACCAGCAGAAATGGCAGCTTAACGTGGTTCTGCCTAATATCATCCATTATTTTTTTTTTTTTACCCAATCTCCAGTAATGGATGTGTAGGTGGTTTCTCCAACTTGGCACCTACAAACAGTGCTGTGTTGAATATTCCTTCATACACTGACAGGGACCATCTATAGGGTAGACTCCTTAGAAGTGCCACTGCCTGGGAAGAGGGGAAGTCAGATCCCATCCCTTGGCCCAAAGTCTTTAAAATGAAGCAGTCACCCTGGCTAATTTCCAAAGCCCCTGTTATCACTACATTTGTAATCCCACAGCCTAACTAGGGATGACCGCCCCCAACCCCAACACACACACAACCTCACAGCTCCAGCCTCAGGATCCCCCAGATCACTATGAAAATAAATGTTTTCCACCAAACACGGACTCCCTCCCTGCTGGCTGCATTTGTCAGCCAGGGAATGAGACATTTCCCCATGATCAATACAAATGAAATAGAGATCCAGCCTGGGCAGCCGCAAGATGTGGTTTTTTAATAAGGAGACCTCCGGAGGATATTGCATTCCTATGACAACAGCCGGCAGACCTTGATTTTTAGTGTCAGAACCTGTTTAACGCGAAGCTCTGTGGCTGGGGCCTGGCCGAGCATTGGGTGGGTTGTCTGAGGCTGGAATCAGGCTGGTCCTCCAAGCCTGCAGCAGAGACCAGCCGCCACCCCTGCGGGCCACCTGTTCACAAAGGCGGCTGCGTCTACCAGCTGGGCTGCCGTGGAGGTGGTGTGGCTGTCCGGCCAGAGGTGATCTACAGCCACAGACTGGGTTATTTACAGCTCGCCTGTGGTCCCCGACACCTGAGCATCTCTTGGATGACGGCAGCTTGCCTTAAACAGGACCAGTACCTGAGCAGAGGTGCCAGTGAACGTGAGAGACTCTATTGACCCTCTTTTTCTTTTTAGAAATTCACTGGTAACAGAGCAAGTCAGAGAGATAGCCTGAGTTGGTTGCTATTTGAAAAGACTTGAGAAGGAACAGCTACAAACTGTCCAGGACAAACAGTTTTTAGGATGTTCTAAAAACACAATCCTTGCTTGCCCAGATAACCTAGATGCCTCTGAGGTTTCTCTCTCGATTCTCCAGCCTCTTTTAGAATTATCTGCTAATACAGACCAGGGCTGAGGACGACAGCAGAAACGGAACAGCTGGTGCTTAAGGGAGATGGGATCGGCAGTGCTTTATCCCAAGGATTTGATGTTTTAAGTTATTGTTGTTGTTATGTGTGTGCAATAAATCATGTTTTAAAGTATCTGTTAATAGAGTGTTTTATTCTTTAAAAATAATAATTCATTTTTTTTTTCTTTCAAGTGGATGGGTTGTTTCTTGAAGCTGAAACTCTCAGGTTTTATGAAGAGACGCGACAATCAGTAAGAATGTGTCAATAAATTTTTCCACTGGGAAAAAATTTCCACCCGATTTTATCACCTAGAGAAGGTTTTGTCCTTTAAAAAATTAGAAGGAAAAGAAGAAACGGAGCCTTAGCTAGTATTGCTTAAAATACTTGGTTTGAATTTACGTAAATGTATTTAGCCCTTTGGCTTTTTTAACCACTGAATTCGCGTTTAGGAATTTTAAATACCGTGATGGGTGCTCTTGAGTTTCAAATGGCAACTCTCAAAGCGGCATCTGCCAAAGCTCTTGAAAACCAGGGCACAGTGGTCCCCCAAGGAAGGTCTTAGAGGATGATTACAACATTCCTTTGTGCGACACAATAACACCCTACTCGTGGACACTCTCGGACCCTCTGCTGAAAGTAACCGGCTGGGCCGCGCTTAAAACTAATCTTGTCCGCGGCTCCCGGCAAGAGGTCAGGAGGCGAGTCTTTCAGAAAATGATCTCCGGCAAGATCTGAAGGGCTCCGGGAATATAACAAGTTGTAAAAGGGAGGGGAAATGGGGGGAGAGAGAGAGAGAAAGGAAAAGAATGAAAGCAAAATGAGATTTTTACAATTAAGTATACTCCCTTTTTTTTTTCATTTAGTTAATTTCCAGCCGCTCACGTTTATTGCACATTAATTATGCATACAGCTTTTGTGTGACTTAAAAACGTGAAGACTGTAATCCTTATCCTTTTATGGAGGAGCCGGCTGCCGCGTTGGAGGCCCCGCCGGAGAAGCTTCAGGTCAGACGGGGCAGGAGTTGCAGACAGCCAGCGGCCCGAACCAGCCAGTACCCTCCAATCCCCCACCCAGCTTTCACAAATGTGATTCCTACGGCGGGTGGGGGTGGTGACTGAGGGCCACAGAGAGTCTGAATCAAGGGAAAGGATCCCAAGCAAGCCCCTCTTGGCTTGGCTTGACCAATATTTATGTTCAAAGCCACTGGCCAGGCCTGGGGCTAAAACAGAATGTCACAAGCAAGAGGTGTTGGGGTCTGTTTCCTTCCTCCAAGTACCCATCCCACACGCCAAAGGAAGCCAAGGAGGCAGCAGCCCAAGGCGGGCATAACTGTAGTGGGAGACCGTCCCTCAGTCCCACTGGACCCCAACCTCCACGCTCCCACCAGTGGCCTCAGGAAGGCATTGGCAGAGGGCCCTCAGCCAGAATGCTGTGTGACACCAGACAGGGCTACAGCCTCTCTGTACCCTCCTATCAGGAACTGTGCAGAAAGCCCTCTGGATGCCAGCAGGCCCAGTACCTCTCTGCCTGCCCCCATTTTGCCCCGGCAGGCCACAAACAGGAGACCACCAGACCCCAAGCAGAGACGGGGATTCATCACTTGGTACATCCACGTTCGGGGAGGGGCCCAGGAGCCCCTTCACCAGCTGATCAGACCTAGGCCAAGAGCATAGATCCAGGGCCCCTACTCGAGGAGAGATAGAGACCCTTGGGGACTGTAACTTGCCACATTGGGCCAGGACTCCCAGGCTCTTCTCAGAGCGGGGCTCCCCACATCCTCAGAAGCTGCACTTCCCTCCCCAGCCTGAGATCAGCTGTCGGGTCACCGCAAGGAGCCCACCCTGAGCCAGTGGGGCAGGGCCATCCGCCTACTTCCTGCACAGGTTCTGAGCAGACAGCCTGGGGTCCCCAGCACAGGCCCACCCTGACTGCTGGGCAGCTTGGGTAACGGGGCTTCCCTCTCTCTGATCCCAGATTCCTCATCTGAAAGTGGGGATCACCCAAGGAATGGCCTCCAGAGCACCCAGCCCCGGGAGAGCACCCAGGAAATGGGGCGCTCAGAGCAGCCCCAGGGTGAGCGTGGAGCCCCCATTTCACAGATAAGGAAGCTGAAGCTTTCAGGGAAGGAAGGCACCACCCACCCACCACAGTCTTTATGGCAGGACCAGCTGGGTGACAGCTCCAGAAGTCCTCCTCCGGGGTCCCCCAGCCCTCTGCTCACAAGGGGCTGGAACCCCCACGCCTTCTCCATCCATTGCAATGGAGGGGAGATGAGAGAAAACACACACTCAGTCCCTCGCTCCCTCCCTCGGACAGCTCTTGCAACAGGTTTACCAAGGGGTGTCACAGCCTGCACGGGCTCTTGTCCCTGTTCCCTGCAAGTACAACCACACACCAGCCCCTCCGCCCCTCAGTGCTGGCCTGGGGAACAAAGGCGGCAGAAGCCGCCCAGCCAGAGGCCCACAAGCCTGGCCGGGCAGCGAGCGGCTCCCACCGCAGCCAGACCTCAGAAGGTCAAGGCGGAGTTCCAGGACAGGCGCCCGCAGGCCACGCTGGCCCCCTGACCTGTGCTTGGGAGGGGGGCTTTGGGCCTGGGAGGCCTCCTCGTCCTCCTCTGTTTTAATAACAACTGCTCTCTACTGGGATAAACTGGCAGCGATCCTTCCTGCCCTTCTCTCCCAGCATCACCACCCTGTTCGGCAGGGACTCTGCGACAAACTTTAAAATAAAATTGTCATCATAAAGAAGTCAACCGCGCATACTAATAAACAACACGCTTAACATTTATTACTCTGCCTTCTGACAAACTAAAATGTGAAAACATGCCCAAATTCGGGTTTCATAAAACAATTTTTCATCAAGTTCTTTCCTCTGACAAAATGCCTCTGTTTCATTACCAGCGGGCGGGACTCACTTCAAACGCAGCAGCGTTTCCAGAAACGGGTCTCGGGTCTGACGCTCCCGAAGCCGTCTCTGGCTTTCTGAGACTTTATCTGATTGACCACGTTCTGGGCTTTGCTAGCGAGCACCCACAGGGGACAGGGGGGCACCATGGTTCTGACGCAGAACCTTACAAAGCCGCCAGTCACAGGCACCACAATCCCACCATTTTATTGTAGTAAAATACACAACATAATATTTACCTAGCCATAATCCTTACCATTTTTAAGTATGCCGTTCAGTGGCACTAAGTACCTCACACGTTGTACAACCATCACCTCCATCCATCTCCAAAACCCCTTTCACCTTGCAAAACAGAAATTGTGTCCCTATTAAATAGCTCCCCACTTCCCCCTGCGACCCCCTGTCTATGCTTTGTGAATCTGACTGACCCAAGTACCTCACACAAATGACACGCTACAGCCATCCCTTATCTCACTGAGCTAATGACCTCCAGACTCCCTCAGGTTGTAGCCTGTGTCAGGATTTCCTTCCTCTTTAAGGCTGAATACTACTCCATCTGCCGCCACCCAAACTCTCAGCCTCACACAGGTACAGGTATAAGATGCTCCCCCTCGGCTGGGGCGGGCAAGGGGCCTCCCAGTGTCCGAGGAGGCACCGCATGGCACCATAATGCTAGCTCAGTGTCGATGGCCCTGAGGGAGTTGGAGACTTGGGGGTACCCCAGTCAGCCCAGGTCTTAGAGATGCAAACAGCTCCAGTCTGCCTACCAGGCAAACCGTGACTCTCCCCCACGCCTCCCTCCTCTGGGCAAGGATGGAACCGGGAGAAGAGACCCCTCCCTGTACTCAGGGGCATAAGGGGGTGCTTGAAGGATGGGCTCTAGCCAGGAATGAAGTCAATCAACAGGCACCTCGAAAGTACTCACAGTGTACCCGCGCTCCGCTCTCACAGAGCTCACGGGCTTTGCTACCAGAGTGCCACCCCTTCCTCCGCCAGCTGCCCCGGATAGAGACTGAACCCAACGGAAGCTTTTAAAATAACAACACTCCGCTGGGCCTTTCGTTTTTCCTGAGGTACCAGCCCTTGTGTTTTAACTAATTATCAAAATTCCTCCCTCTCAAATTACTGTTAATTTTCTTCACATGGTAATGGTGTTATGGTTACAGAGGAAAATGTCCTTCTTCTTAGAAAAATCACCCTGAAGTATTTAGGGATGGCACACAGAATTTAGTTTCAAACTTGTAACAAAAAATTACAGATATAGGTACATGTATACATAGGCTTCCCTGGTGGCTCAGATGGTAAAGAATCTGCCTGCAATGTGGGAGACCTGGGTTCGATCCCTGGGTTGGGAAGATCCCTTGGAACAGGGCAGGGCAACCTACTCCAATATTCTTTCCTGGAGAATTCCATGGACAAAGGAGCCTGGCAGGAGGGCCTGGCCTGGTGGCCATGGGAGTCACAAAGAGTCGGACATGACTGAGTGACCAAGCACTCAGCACATACATAGAAAAAGCAAGTACAGTAAAATGTTCCTGTGTATTGAATCTAGGAATTGGGTATATCAGCATTCCTTGGACTGCGCTCTCAATTTTTCTATGTATTTATAATAAAGAAAAAAAAGTCTATATATTTGAATATATCTGTAACAACAAAAAAACAACCTAATCAGAAAATGAGCAAAAGACCTAAATAGACATGGCTTTAAAGAAGACATACAGATGACCAACAAGCACGTGAAGCATGCTCACCATTGCTAATTATCAGAGAAATGTAAATCAAAACTTCACCAAGGTACCACCTCACACTGGTCAGAATGCCTGTCATTTGAAAATCTACAAATAACAAATGCTAGAGAGGATATGGAGAAAAGGGAACCTTAGGATGCTATGGGAGTGTAAATTAGTGCAGCTGCTATAGAACACAGTATGAAGATTTCTCAAAAATTAAAAATAGAGTTGCCATGTAACCCAGCACTCTCACTCCTAGGCATATATCCAGACAAAACTATAATTCAAAGAGATACATGCTCCCCAGTGTTCTTTGCAGCACTGTTTACAGTAGCTAAGACATGGAAACTACCTAAATGTCCATCAGCAGATGAATGGATAAAGAAGATGTGGTGTATGTGTGTGTATATTTACACACAATGGACTACTACTCAGCCAGAACAAACGAAATGCCATTTGTAGCAACATAGATAGAAGTACAGATTCTCATATTAAGTGAAGTCAGACAGAGAAAGCCAAATACCATATGGTATCGTTTATACGTGGAATCTAAAATATGACACAAATGAACATATCTAAGAAACAGAAACAGACTCACAGACATAGAAAATGACTTGTCGTTGCCAAGGGAGGAGGGGTGGAGGAGGGATGGATTGGGAGTCTGAGATTAACAGATGCAAACTATTATGTATGGGATGGAGAAACAAGGTCCTACTGTAGGGCAGAGGGAACTATATTCAATATCCTATGACAAACCATGTATGTATATGCACAACTGAATCACTTTGCTGTACACCAGAAAATTAACACACGGTAAATCAACTATACTATCAATATAAATACAACTGTATTTACACAGTAAATCAATAATTTTTTTTTTAAGGTGGGGAGAAGCCCTTTGCTCTCATCTTGCCCCTCCCTTTATCGTTCTGCATCCCCTTACCACAAATGTGACCCAGGGGTCCAAGAGGGCGTGTCAATGACGGGACATGGGAAGAACAGCCTGCCAGAGGCTCAAGCGGGAGTACTCCATTCTCTGGTTCCTAATGGAGGCGTCACGTGGCTTCGCCCAAAAACTGCGGGTCCAGGTGGGAGCAGGAAGCATCAGGAGCACCACTACTCCGATATCCTTAGGGACCCACTGGGACCCCGGGAGGGCTGTCACCCAACAGTGAGAGCTCTGTCCCCAGCCCTTGCTCAGGAACCCTGGGGTATCTGTGATCTGCCGTGGATCGTGTGCCCAGAACCCATTGCTAATCAGAATCATAACCACCTCCAACCCCATCCCCCCATGAGGGCAGGAACCACATCCATCTCCCTGGCCACTGTGCCCCCAGCACCACCCCAGGGCCTGGCACAAAGCTGGGGCCTGGCGGGATGAGTCAAGGCTTCCAACTGAGGTTCTCTCTTCACAAGTTAGACGAACCTTAAGGTCCTTCCTCGCAGACAGCTGACCACAGAGGTCAGGGGGATTGGGCACACCTGCCTCGTCTTCCTGGCAGCAGCAGCTGAGGGCAAGCAGTCAGTGGGTCCGAGAAGCTCTCATGGGAGAACCTCAAGGGCAGGCATCTGAGGATCCAAGCAGGGGGAAGGCAGCAGGCCACCAGGCCAGGGACAGTTCTAACCCTGGAGTCTAGGTGAGCCTCTCCAGAGTCCCTTTGAAAGCAGGACCTCTCTCTCGGGAAGGCTCAGGGAGGGGACAGTCTCTGGCCACTCAACGTCTGCCAGCTGGAAAGGGGGCTTCCCTCCCTGATGAGGAGGAAACCCCCGGAGAGGGTGCTTTCCTTTAACCAGAGATCAAAGACAAGTTCCTCTGGGCTGAGGGTCCTCTATCTCTCCTCCTACTCCAGAGTCCCTGACTCTCGGCTCCCCTCTTTCAGAGCTGCTGCCTGGGGCCACCTCTGAACACCTGAGGGGCGGGGGAGCAGGACCTCAGGGCTGGGGTCTTGCTAACTTTATGGCTGTGGTCTTACTGAAAGCCTAGGCAAAGGTAAGAAGAAATGAGGAAAAGTCTGCGCACCTGGAAAACTGGTGCGTCGCGGGGGCCTGAGGATCAGCTCAGGCTCCCGCCCTTCCAGGAAAGCCAGTGATTAAGAGCTGGGCGGTGGGGTGACAGGTCTGGTCCCATCCTGCCTCTGACTGGCAGGCCACCTAACTCGGAGCACACAGGATCATCCTTGTCAAACGCTTGTTTGGTCCCTGGCGGACTGAGCACTCAGTAAGCAACCAGGGTTATCTTTGCCGGCACTGTTCTTACTGACCCGGGTTCGCTCCCCATGCCAGTGTCCCCTGTGGCTGCTGAGATTGGCTAAGATGCAGCTTTGGTGAGTTTTTTCACTGGGGGCCAGTGGACCCGGCGTGACGGGCACATAGGTCTGAATATGGGGGCTAGGAAAGCCCCCTCCCTCAGCCACAGCCAGTGTTCTTGGCCAGCAGCCCTACTCCAGGGCCAGCCACCTCCCTGCCCTTCCCAGGAGGTGGGATGGCCTGTGTCCCCCGCAGACAGAGGCCAGAGACTTTGGCCTCCTCTGCCATGAAAGAGCGAAACCACCGCAGGGTTCAAAAGGAAAAGAGGAAAACCTGGTAACTCGACCCAGACGGTCCATCCGCTTTATCAAAGCTGAGTCCAGGGAGCAGCATTCCCACCAGGAGAGGCTGTGGCCTCATTAGGAACGATGAAAAAGATTGGCCGCAGCGCACATCCCGAGGACAATTAGGCCTTGTCTCCCTGCCTTCAAAGGCAATCTGTGTGTGTGTATGTGTACACGCGTGTGCACATCTTTTGCATTGTTTCTCTCTCCCTCCTTTCCGCCTACCCTCTCACCCCTCTCGGCACTAAACAACTCAGAATGTCATTAAAGACCCATCCTCGGCCCACTGGGTACCCACAGATGTTCAAGACCCAAAAAGAATTCCCCCCAAAGACCCTGCTTTCATGGAACTGGCCCCAAAACACTGCCCCCAGACACCCAGCTCAGCCAAAAGATGGGCGCGGTGTGATCACTTCCGTGCATTACTCCTCCTGAAACACCAGCTCTCCCATCCGAGACACAGAATGCAAACTATTCCCCTAGAGCAACTCCCGCTCCGGTTTCCGGATGCCTCTCTCCTAGCAGCAACAGTCTGAACCCCGGAGATTCTTCTCCAAATCCTGGCCAGCACCTCCCCGCCCCTTCCCCTGGAATGTTCCTTACCCACTGGCAGGAATCCGAAGCCGGGACACTAACACATTCCTTCGCGCATGGACACTGCCTTAGACCGACAGGCATCCCACTGTCAGGAGGCAAGGACTTGTTTTGGGGTTGCCACCCTGAAACGGACCCAGGCCCCGAGCATGACCCAGGCCTGCCTAGTCCTGCCAAGGCCACTGCCCAGGCCCTGGCACGGTGGAAGTTTCCTGTAACCGACAACGCCACTTGTGAGATGCCGATTCTGACATCAGGCAATTATTTGAGGGGATCAACGTATTGCTCTCAGTGAGAAGGCAAATTCTAGATACTTGTTTTTGTCATAACACCGGAGGAAGCGGGCGCAATATTTGCGAAATTAGAAACAGCCGTGGGTCTCGGGCCCTCGCTGATGGCACCCAGGTATTAATCCATTAAGGGAATCAAAAGAGCTTAAATAAAAGTCTGAAGCCCGCAATATACATGTCCATGAACAAGCAGTAAAACTTCCTGAAAAGGTGATTTCAAAGCCATATTGCCCACGCTTGGCAAATTGCATATTTAATTATTTTGTCATTCCCTCTCTCTCCTCTAATCTTTGGGGAAAATGCCTTCGGACATATGAAACCAGTTAGGATAATTAAGCTATGATGGAATTAGGTGTCGGCTGATTCCTCAGGAAGATGGCATACTCTAACCTGGTATGAGATGTGTGCAGGCCCCAAAAGGCAGTAACGTTGGTAATGCCTGCCTTTCTATAGAAAGATCAAAGGTCTTTTGCCCCTTTCAAGATGTCTGTAGAATTTGTTTCCCAATTATCCCACATTTGCGCACTGGGACATCCTAGTTAACTCTTTGATAGCACCTCTAGAATTGCGCCATAATTGACATCAAGCCGCACCTCGCGGCTCCAGGCTTGGGGCCAAGATTCCCCTCTGAGGTCTACGATTCCAGAGGGAAGAGGAGGGATGGGAACTGGAAAGGGGGTGCTGGCTGCGGTTTGGGTCCCTTAGGTTTCAGCCAGCGTCTTTGCTCAGGAAAGCAGGACTCACCCCATGGTTCAGACTTGGCGGATGGAGCGTAGGTGAACTCCCCTGGCTCTCATTCTGATGTGAATTGGGACTTGGATTTTGTCTTTGCAAAATTTTGCCATCTTAAAAGCAGAGGCTGACTGCCTTTAAATACTGTTCTCAAAAAGAAATTCACTGAATACATTATTTTCCCGCGTTGGAATATTTGTTCTGGTCCGGGAAGATGTTTAAAAAAAAAAGAAAAAGAAAAAGCCATCAAATATTTGGAAAAAGTGAGAAAAATCCAAGATTGGATGTTTTAGTTACGGCATCTTGAAACTAAATGTGACTAGGATAGCACGACAAGGTAGAAAGTTAGATGTCAAAAAATGCTAACGAAAATCTAATATAAAAGACTTTTTTTCTCCTGTGTGTTTTATTTGCTTTTTATCTGTTTCCTTTTTTCACGTCCTGTTGATCTTTCTCGACTCTGCAAATATTTTTTCCTGATTGCCTAGTTCAGATAATGTCTTTAACATCTATGTGTTAGCTTAAGAAAGAGAGAGAATGGGAAAGAAAAAGATCTAAGTCTCTTTATATGCAAAGGCAGCAGCCCTTTTGGAAATAACTTTTTGAAAAGGACCTCAACAATTTGAAAAATGAAACATCACTGATCCCAAGAACTGTATTTCAAGAGCTGCTCCGAGAACTTTTGCTGGTATTTTGTTTTTTCCTTTCATTTTACATCTGAGGAAAGAAAAAAAAATCCACCTGTGTTCCAGCAACTTTTAAATCGAGATGAGCTTCCAGAAACATCAGAAGGAAAAGTTCACCTGGCACCGTCGGCTGTTTTCCACATTCGTCAAGAGAAACCAGAGACGACAGAAACAGTCTGCTCGGCACCGCCGTATCCTCCACTAACGACAAACTCAAGACCGCCCCATTTCCCAATAAATAATTCCCCTTGAGAGGGAGCCCTCCAAGCCTCCACCAGAAATAAATACCGGAAGAAAAATATCACAAGAAAACGCATACTCTGTTCTTCGCAACAGTAAAGGAATAATTATGGCTTCTGGCGTCTCCAAACTGTGAGAGCAGTGTCTCCAGCCCAGGGTCCTGCTGACAGAGAAGAGCCTAGAAGATTCTCTCTGGAAGGGAACAGCAGCCCCAAATGGGGAAGAGGGCCCTGGGTAGAGTTGCCAGATTTTAGCAAATAAAATACAGGATGCAGGATTTAATTGGAATTTCAGGTAAATAAGGAATAGCTTTTTTTCCAGTATAAATATGCCCCGAATATTGCACTGGACATACTTATACTAGAAAATTATCCCTTGTTATCTGAAATTCCAGTGGTGACCGACTCTGAGACCCCATGGACTGTAGCCCTCCTGGCTCCTCTGTCCATAGAATTCTCCAGGCAAAAATACTGGAGTGAGTTGCCATTCCCTCCTCCAGGGGGTCTTCCCAACCTAGGGACTGAACCCAAGTCTCCTACAATGCAGGCGGATTCTTTACCATCTGAGCCACCAAAGAAGCCCAGTATTTATTCGGAATTTCAGGTAAATAAGGAATAGCTTTTTTTCCAGTATAAATATGCCCCAAATATTGCACTGGACATACTTATACTAGAAAATTATCCCTTGTTATCTGAAATTCCTGTCGGATGGAGAGTCCTATATTTGATCCCACAACCCAGGGTTTTAGAAGGGGTCGAGGAAGCTGAGCAGGGACATCCTAGTTTTCCGCCCAGAAGCAGAACCAAAGCCATCAAGAAACCAGTGCTTCGGGTTGGGCTAGAACAACACTTGGCCACCATCGTGTGGCCATGACCCCAGAGACCTGTCCCATCCTCTCGCTGCACCCAGGTTTCCGTATCATGGGTTGGGGGTTGGGGTGAGGTTTGCAGGAAGGAAGGAAGCTGACCAGCTCAGCTCAGCCCTGAGCACGGCTTTCCAGGGTCTCTCCTGTCCCCAGCTCTCCAGGGTCAGTGGCCCTGGTCCGAGGGAGGAAGCGCCAGGCTGGGTCACCCTATGAGCAGACAGAGCCTTGCTTAGGGCACCAGCTGAACCAAGACACCTAGAGGTTTCAGTTGAATTGTCTTAAAATACCAAAGTGTTCACTGTGGGGAGAACTAGGACATTGCAGGCCTTCCTAACCCTTACTGAACAGTTTAATACTTTTATAGTTTATTTTCACGAGCTACGGTTTGGGGTGTGGGGGGCATCATGATGTTTGGGGGCGGGGTGCCTTTGGCCGCTGAAGGTTTCACCTTCTGGGACCGGCTGTCACCAGCCTGTGTGGGCTGAGACATGAGATGCCCCAGAACCCTGACTGTTCAGCGAGCTTGAGGGGGTGGCTTCAGGGGCTCCTATTTAAAGCTTGATACCCCAGACGCTGGGCCTGCTGGAACAGTGGAGTGTCAGACCCACAGGCAGGGCTGGGAGAGGGTGGTGAGTTCGTTCAAATCCATCATGGAGGAAGAGAGTCCTTGGCACTGACTGTCCAAGTTCTCTCTGGCCCCCATGAGCTGTTTGGAGCTGCTGTCCTGTTTCTTACAGCTCCTCAGAGCCTGACTACTCCCCTCAGCCAGTTCTTCCTCCTATCCACCCTAATTCTCTCCTGCTGTAGAAGCCCTATATGGTTCTGCTGGGCCTCCAGGGAGACAGTGAACAGCTGGTCAGCATCTGGTGCTCGCCATTAGCCGGGGCCCCTGCCCCCTGGGCCTTCCGCTCCCCGGGCGGAATAATCCCGCTTCCTCTAACCTTTTGGCTGGGTCCCGTGCTCCGGGCCTTTCATCATGTCCATCGAGGCCTCTGAAGCCACTCCAGGCTCCCTGGCCCTCCTATGGCTTCTGCTGGGCCGGGCCAGGTGAACCGGCCGGGGTCGGGGCAGGGGGTGAACGACCCTCTCTCCTCCCGGCACAGAGGTGGGGGCGGGAGCAGCCACGTCCAGGGCAAGGAGGTGGAGGTCAGGGCCCTGCCAGGTGAGTCTCGGCTTGTCTGGAAACTGGGGGACCTGGGGGAGCCTGCACTTCTGTTTCAGGTTTGACGGGAGGGTGCCTACAGGCGATCTTGGTAGGGTCCTCTGCTTAGTCCCAAACACTCTGGCTCCATTGGGCGACTTCAGGTCAGTAAGCTCATTGCTTAAACCTGAGCTTCCTCGCACACAAAGGGGTAGTTAAGGCCCCAGAGATAAGCTCACCCTCAACTCGTCTCCGCACGCTTGGCCCTGGCCCATAGTGAGAGCTCAGAACCTGTATTACCATGGGTGCTGTGCCCAGCAATGGGATCGTCATCAGTATCTTCCCAGACCAGAAAAGTGCCCATCCCAAGGCTCAGCTGGCCCAGGCCCGGCTCCACCTCCCTGGTGTCTCTGGAACCAGGGACTGTGGGATTCTGCCCGGCCCCCTGGCTGAAAAGGAGGGACCCGCGAGCGCAGCTGAATTCAATGTTCCTCCTTGGGGCTTCCAGAAAGAGTGGGACTATCTCCTCTTTCCAGAAGCTTCTGTGACCCCAGCGTGGTGTCTCAGCTGCATCTCGCAGCCCCTCTCCCTGGCGTGGGTGGCTTCCCTGAGCGAGGGCCAGCATGCCCCAAGCTGTATGGACAGACCTGCCACCGCTACCATGGAAGCATCCCAGAAATGCCAGTGGTTAAGTGTCTAGAAGCAACGTATACTCTCTGACTTGGAGAAAAGTGCCTCACCCCAGCCTTTGGTCCTCCGAAGCACCTTGTCCTGGAAAGGGCTGCAGATCTGTCAGACCCCCCATCTGCTTGCCCCCTCCCCAGCCCTCTGTGACCCCCCCCCCCAGGAGTGTAGACTCCTGTGACCCTCCAGCTCACATCGAGGTTAAGAAAGAGCCACTGGCTGCATCGCCAGCTGCCTCAGCCACAGGGCCTCATATCTGCCCATAAGCCAGCACACACCTCGCGATTAATTTGGTGATCACGACTTGGAAAGAACCCCGGAGACCAGAGACATATTTATTAAATGCAAACTTCTAATTATTTCTTGGAACGCTGATGAAAACTACTCCTTAAGTAATCTTTTTTTTTTTTTGGCTAGTGACTGAGCTGCCATGTAGTTTTCTAGCAATTATTTTTAACATCCCGAAAATTGCCCTGAAGATATGCAAAACACATTTCCTACGAACCGCGCTTGAGAAAGGCAAGCAGCTCTTTTCTCTCCATTTCAGTTATTAAGAAAATGGAAAGTCAAATTTATTGATAATCACACTTCCACAGCAGATCCTAATGGGGGCAACTCCCCCCACAGTGAACAAGGAGAGGACACCAAGAAATCAACCAGAGAACACGTCTTTGTGTGTCTGCCATGACTGCCAAGGGACACGGGTTTCCGGAGCGGAGTCCTCCCCGAGGTCAAGGGGCACCAGGCTCTGGGAGCGGCTTGCATGGAGTCCAGGGCCGTGAGAACTTACCTGCCGGCGTCCGAGGGGCAGGGCGGTCTCAGGAGCTGGCGGTGCCAGGGCCGGCCCAGGAGGCACGGCTGTATGGAGGCTCTCTGTGGACAGGTGCATGGGCCCATCTCTCTCCCAGGCTACCTGCGGTTTAGTGGACGTTTATTAGAAGTCCACGCAATCTCATGAAGCACCTGCAGGCCATAAAACCTCACATGTGTGAGGCCTTGAGGAAATTAACGGCTCCTCCCTGGGGGTGCATATTTTGTGAAGATGTTTATTACAGATGAAGTGCTCCTGGGGTGGAACATTAACAAGTTGTAGAGTGATAAAAGGATTTTTATCCTTTTTCAGTGACAGAAGTAGGAAGAAGGCTTTAACGGAATCTATAAAAGACCCACTTCCTAATGAATTTTCTTAACTCTTTATTAATAGGGTCGGCTGAGTGGAGTCAGGGTCTTTGGACTGTTGGACCACTGGATGAGGGGGGTGGGGCTTAACGGGGACCGCAGGGCCTGGATGCTGGACAGAGGATGCACAAGACAGATGCGGGTTGGAATTCCAGGCGCAGAAGGCCATCCAAGCCTGGGCGCGTGGGGAAAGCTTTCTGCCCCAGGAAACTCATTTGGAGGCCCCTCCAGGTGATGGGGTGAATCAGGCCAAAAAGCAGGTTCCAAGCCCCTCTTTTTAACCCCCTGTTTCCCACTCTGGCCTGCAGACCATTACTGAGATGAAAGCCCAGAGAATGCCTTTGGACCACGGCTGCGGGATCTAATTGAATTATATGAATGCAGTTAAACGCCTGCTTCAGAGAGGCAGGGCTTGCTTTCAAGACTGGATGCTTCAGGAGTTAATGGGCTATTTGAACAATATAGGCCGAGAGCCGAACACAGGTGGGCTGTGTTAATAACTTTATTTAGACCCGCTTTTTTTTTTCCCTTTGAGGCGCACAAGCCTTCCATTAATGCATTCATTAGAGTTTATGGCCGGGCTCTGGTTTTCTCCTAATGACACTGTCCAGACCTGGCTCCCTAGCTAATTGAGGCCAGCTGCCCGGCTGCCCCGCCCCGGCCTCAGGACCCAGTGTCACCAGGATTAGCCACTGGGGCTGGAGCTGGACTTGGCCTGAGCCAGGCTGGGGATGATAGCCGTTCGGGAAGGGAAACCTGCTACTCTCCCCAGCCCGCAACCACTGTAGCTGCAGGGGAGGAGGGGTCAAGGGAACCTGTGTGTCTGGACACCCTCCAGCCCCACCCAGGCACAGCGAAGGAGCCCAGATGGGTGGGCTCCCATCCCCACGTCGCCTCGTCATGGCCTGTGCTGCCTCCACTCCTGTCCTCTCCTGGGCCTCCTCCCCACTGCAGTCACACTGACGATCCCTGAGACCAACCTGATGCTGTTGGGCCCTCTGAGTAACCTGCTATGGCTCCCCATGGCCCTCTGAGGAAAGCTTAAAAGATGTGTCTGCATTCACAACCTTCTTGTTGCCTTCAGTCTCATCTCTCATCCCTCCGCTGTGTGGACCATCAGCCAGTAATGCCTCCCTCATCACCCATGGACCCCCCTCTAGCCTGAGTCCTTAATCCTGCTGGAGTCAATTTAAATGCAACCTCCTCCAGGAAGCCTTCCTTTGCACAAAAGAATCCCATGAATGCATATAGGTCTTGTCATTGCCCACCTCCCCCCACTAGAGCATGAACACCCTGAGAGGATATGTGTTCATTATTTTTACTAAAGTAACTATAATACACTAGTGGGTCCCACTTGTCAAGTGTTTGCTTTATGTCAGGTGCTTTACAAGCTTTAACTCATGAAATCTCCATAGCACCCCAGGAGATACATTTTATTGGCCCCATTTTACAGATGAGGAAACTGAGGTTTGAGGACAGGAAGTTACTTGCTCAAGAATGCTCAGTTCTCTCATTCACCAGCTGGGTGATCTCACTTTACCTCCCCAATGACAGCAGCTATGTTAGGGATTGTAGCAGCCGTGTACGGAAGTTGGTTCAGACCAGCTCCCAAGAACTGCTTGTTAAATTTTCAAGAGCTAACTTTGTAGGCTGGTCATTAAAAACAGCCATTGTTAAAAATTAAATAAGGTAAACTTACAATTAAATATGTGATATTAAAATAAATACTCCAAATCTGTCAATTCCTATAAAATTACATTTTACTATCATCTACGCCCTGGAGGTTGTCTCGGTCTTTGTATCTGTGGTGGAAATCCCACATAGGGATGTATTATTGCCTGTCTCTTCCAGTTACACATCCCATGACATCGTGTGGGTCACTTGAAATCAACCATGGTTGGAGTATTTATACCAGAGAAATTGGCAAACTCTACAAATCAGAGTTTGTATGCTTTTTCTCTGGAGAACTGGTAGCAAGACCTGTACCAGCACACCACTGGATTATAGAGAAGAGTCAATAAAGAAATCACTCTGAGCACAGTGCCTAGTACCTACTAAGTCTGCTTAGATGAAGACTGGGCATCCCATGTGGCTCAGCAGTAAAGGATCCTCCTGCAATGCAGGAGACACAGGTTTGATCCCTGGGTTGGGTAGATCCCCTGGAGAAGGAAATGGCAACCCACTCGAGTATTTTTGCCTAAGAAGTCCCACAGACAGAGGAGCTTGGCCAGCTACAGTCCATGGGGTCACAAGAGTCGGGCACAACTTAGCGACTAAGCCACCACCTCAGTGAAGATCATGAGTGGCGATGACAACAAGGATGTCATGCTCCCCAGGCTCCAAGCCCAAAACTGTCCAGAGCAGGATGCTCTCCTGAGCTTTAGACCCCCTGGCCCCAACTTCCCAGATACCCCCACTAAGATGCCCGAGAGACCCTTGGACTTGACACCCCCAGAACAGAATCTCCCCTCTGGGACTCCTCAGCTCAGTGAATGGCATTTCACCCCTCAGCGGCCAGACCAGCAGCCTGACCATCAGTCGTGGCTCCTCCCTGACTCCCTCCCCTAGAACCAACCCTTCACCACCACACCTTACCTGAACTGGGATAACTTGTCCACACTGGCTGCCAGTCTCACTCCTTCCAGAACATGCCCCTCCCAACCAGCAACCTGACTATCCATAAGCATAAATTCAACCACTCATGACCCTTGCCCGGCTGACTGACTGACTCCAGGAAAAGATCCAAGCTCCTTGCCATCATCCGAGGCATCCCCCACCCCCAGCCTGCTGCTGTAGTCTACCGGTTCTAAGCCTCATCTCCTGCCTCCCTCCTCAACTTTGCTCTGTTCCCAGCAATGCCAAACTATTTGAAGTTATTGAACACATGCTTCTAGATGGTGTTCTAGTACTGGGGCCGCAAGAGTGAACAAGACAAAGTGCCTATTCTCTTGAAACTCCCATTCTAACCAGCAAAAAAAAGGTTAAAAATCATACGTATATATCATATCACACATTATGATATATACATAAATATATATGTATACATATACATGTGTATGTGCATGTGTATAAAATCAGGTGACTTTATAAGCTCGGAGGAAAATAAAGCCAGGTAAGGACAGAGAGTAACTGAGAGTTTTATACAGGGTCAAGGACAGCCTCACTGATATTTGGGCAGAGACTGGGGGAGAATGAAGGTGGGAGTCTCCAGGCACAGGGAGTAGGTGGTGCAGAGGCCTGAGCCGGCACTGTTTGGGCTCTCCAAGAAACAGCAGTGGTTGGAATAGAGTAATCAGGTAAATTCAGAGAAACACTGAGGCCAGGTCACATCAGGCCTTGCTTGTGTCAAGGACATTGGGATTTATCTGAAAGTGAAAGTTAAAGTCATTCAGTCATGTCTGACTCTTTGTGACCCCATGGACTATATAGTCCATGGAATTCTCCAGGCCAGAATACTGGAGTGGGTAGCCTCTCCCTTCTCCAGGGGATCTTCCCAACCTAGGGATTGAACCCAGATCTCCCGTATCACAGGCAGATTCTTTACCAACTGAGCCCCGAGGGAAGCCCTGGGATTTATCTGGAGTAAGCTAAAAAACCATCAGTGGATTTTCAGCAAAGGAGGGACATGACATGCTATGAGGCAACTACTACAGTTGTCCTGAGAAGAGATGACCGAGTTGTACAGGTTCTTCCCTTTGGGTCTTGGTTCCCTGTGTCCCCTTAGCATGGATACCCTATTCTCATCATGCAAGACAAATTCCAAGGCCACCTTCTCCAGGAAGCCTCTTTGATCTCTCTTCCTGGGTTGGGTCAGGTGGCCCTTCCTGGGGGTCCCACAATGCCATTCATGTCCTCCTGACTGCAAGTACATCACTGTGTATAAGATGTGTTTACTCACCTGTTTCCCCAATAGCCAAGCAGCACCTTGAGTACAGGGGCTAAGATTCTTTCCCCCAGGATCAGCATATGACCAGGCACAAAGGAGATGCTCAGCAAACATGTGTTGACATGAACTAAAAGATACCATAATATTAACACAGTGAATGTCATTCAACAGGAACTCAAGGAATACCTGTCAAAGGGAAGTTTCTACAGGGTGCCAGAGATTCTGCACTGAAGAAAACAACCTACCCTCTTGAATCTCCTAATCTAGGGCCTGAGGCATTTCAAGAAGTTAGGTATGGCCAGAGGGATTAATCCCTGGGTCGGGAAGATCCCTTGGAGAAGGAAATGGCAACCCACTCCAGTATTCTTGCCTGGAAAATCCCATGGACAGAGGAGCCCGTAGTCCAGAAGGCTGTAGTCCACAGGGTAGCAAGAGTTGGACACTGCTGAGCATAGCACAGCTAGAGTATCAGAGAGGTTATGGCATTAGATTTTTGATTGCTTCATAGAATTATAAGTGAAACTTTCCATACTGTCCTATTATAAACAAACCTTTCCATCTTTCCCTAATCTCAGGAAAGTATTAATTGCAGGTGAATTATCCATTCTTTGTGAGAGTGCATAAAACCATCTGGGCCTGGTGCCATTTTAGTGTCATCTTTCTAAAACTGAAATTTAACTACGCCATATGCTTTCAAGTTTGGTAAAACAGCCAATTGGTTGTTGCTGTTTAGTCACTTAAGTTGTGTCTAACTCTTATGCGACCCCATGGATTTAGGCCTCCAAGCTCCTTGGCCCATGGGATTTCCCAGGCAAGAACACTGGAGTGGGTTACCATTTCCTTCTCCAGGAGATCTTCCCGACCCAGGGACTGAACCTGAGTCTCCTGCATTGGCAGGCAGGTTCTTTACCACTGAGACACCAGGGAAATCAATAGTTAGATGATTAGAAAGAAATAACTTTTCTATACTTCAGTAGCAAGCAGTTAAAATATATAATGGGAAAAATCCCATTTATAAAAACCATTAAAAAGTACCAAATGCCTAGAACTAAGCACAACCAAAAATGTATTAGGACCTATACAAATGAAACTTAAGAACTTCCTTGAGAGACACAGAAGAACTTTTAACTAGCTGGGCAACAAGGCATTTTACTGGATAGGAAGATGGAGTGCTGTAAAAATCTATAAAATGCCTACCTTCTTCAAAGTAATCTGCATATGTAACACAAACAAAAAGTCAATGGAATTTTATTTTTCAAATTAAATGATTCTAAAGTTCATCTGGATATGCAAACATATTAGAATCACCAAGAAAGTTTTGAAAAGAAAGATTAATGAGGAGGGTTTGCTTGTAAGATTACAAAACATAATATAAAACTACAATAATTAAATCAGGGAGATACCAGCAGAGGGAGAGACAAGCATGCCACTGAGATAGATCCAAAGACAATAAGAATTAATTACAGCAAAAGACAATTCAAATCAATAAGGAAATAATGGAATTTTTAATAAATGATCAGAGACATTAGAACCACTGAGAAAAAAATAAAGTTACATCCCTACCTTAAGTGAAAATAAATTTCAGATATATTAGTGATTTAAGTTTTTGGAAGGGAATTTACTTTTTTGATTACCAGAAGAAACTATTGGTGAATATGTTTATAATCTTGAGGATAGGGAAGATATTTCTAATTTGACTTCCAAAGATAAAAAACAAAATTTAGAACCCATGGCTGATTCATGTCAATGTATGGCAAAAACTACTACAATATTGTAAAGTAATTAGCCCCCAACTAAAATAAATTAAAAAAAAATTTACTCTAACTACATAAATTATAAAATAATTTGGTATAGCAAAGTATTCCAAATGAGTAAAATATAAAAGACACACTGTAAATTGGAGGGAGGAGGGCTATTTACTAGATATATGACAGAAAGAAGTGAGCATATTTACATATAAGGACATATACATATGGGCTTCCTAGGTGGCTCAATGGTAAAAAGAATCTTCCTGTCAAACAGGAGACTCAGAAGACTTGGGTTCGATCTCTGGGTCAGGAATATCCCTTGGAGGGGAAAATGGCAATGCACTGCAGCATTCTTGCCTGGGAAATCCCATGGACAGAGAAGTCTGGTGGGCTACAGTCCATAGGGTGACAAAGAGTCAGATATGACTGGGCAACTGAACACTCATGCATGCACATTTTTAAGAGTCTCTCACAAATCTAGAAATATGTTAGAGACAATTCACAAAATAAGAAATGGAAGTGGTCCATATGTGCGAGAAAGGTGCCCAACCTCACCAATACCCAGAAAAAGGCAAATTAATGCAGCATCAAGATAGAATGTTTGGCTTATCAGATTGGTCAAGATTCAAATGAATTATAATACTGGGTACTGGTGAGGCTGCAGGAAATATCCGTCAGCCTTCTAAAAGTGGCAGCATAGACTGACAGCCTCTAAAATATACATAGGGGCTTCCCTGGACTTCCCAGGTGGTGCCAGTAGTAAAGAATACGCCTGCCAATGCAGGAGACCTAAGAGATGCAGCTTTGATCCCTGGGTCGGGAAGATTCCCTGGAGGAGGGCCTGGCAACCCACTCCTGTGCTCTTGCCTGGAGAATTCCATGGACAGAGGAGCCTGGTAAGCTATGGTCCATAGCATCACAAAGAGTCGGACACGACGACCGAATCAACTTAGCATGCACGCCACGCATACAGAGGCTTCTCTGGTGGCTGGGTGGTAAAGAATGCACCTGCCAATGCAGGAAACATGGGTTCGATGCCTGGTCCAGAAACTAAGATCCCACATGCTGACGGCAACTAAACAACTATGTCCACCTGCCTTAACTACCGAAGTCCGTGCACCCTAGAGCCCATGCTCCAAAACAAGAGAAACCACCTCAGGGAGAAGCCAGCAAACAGAAATGAAGCGTAGCCCTCGTTCATCACAACTAGAGAAAGCCCACGAACAGCAACGAATAGCCCACGTGCTCCAATGAAGACCCAGTGTGGCCAAAAATACATTTAAAATATATACATATATATATATATATATATATATGTACATTATGTTTTATTTAACATTTCTGCTTCTAGGATGTAGTCATGAAGATAGTAAGACAAGTTCTATACACAAGCACATTCAAGGAGGCACTGTTAATAAATATGTGACAACCTGGATACAGCTAAAAGTCTGAGATGGATAAATTTTTGCACAACCATCTTAAGTAGCCTTAAAAAGAATGAGGGAAACCTTTGTGTGCTGATGTGGAACCATCTTCAAGACTGTGGATAAATAAGTAAGTAAGCAAATGCCAAACTATTTATAGCATGTTTATAGTTATGGGGGAAAAAAACACATATTTACATGTACATGCATAAAAATTCTAAAAACATGCCCTCCCAAAACTGTTAACAGTGAATGGTAGGGGAGAATATAGCTATTTGCACTTCTAATATTTTTATCTTGTGATTTTTTTATTTAAAAAAATAAAACAAGAAAGTCATGGTAAATATGTGTGTGTGCTCTCACATGAGAGAGCTTTCAAAAATTAGCAGGATAGCATATTTAAAAGCAGAGACATTACTTTGACAACAAAGGTCCATCTAGTCAAGGCTATGGTTTTTCCAGTGGTCATGTATGGATGTGAGAGTTTGACGGTGAAGAAAGCTGAGCGCCGAAGAACTGATGCTTTTGAACTGTGGTGTTGGAGAAGACTCTTGAGAGTCCCTTGGACTGCAAGAAGATCCAACCAGTCCATCCTAAAGGAGATCTGTCCTGGGTGTTCATTGGAAGGACTGATGTTGAAGCTGAAACTCCAATACTTTGGCCACCTCATGCGAAGAGTTGACTCATTGGAAAAGACCCTAATGCTGGGAAGGATTGGGGGCAGGAGGAGAAGGGGATGACAGAGGATGAGATGGTTGGATGGCATCACTGACTCGATCGACATGGGTTTGGGTAAACTCCAGGAGTTGGTGATGGACAGGGAGGCCTGGCATGCTGCGATTCATGGGGTCGCAAAGAGCCGGACACGACTGAGCGACTGAACTGAACTGAAGTAGTATAAACAACAAGATACCATCTTTTAACAAAAAGAAAGAAATGCGTGTGTGTGCATGTGTGTTTGTGTGTGCGTTTTGTTTCCGGCTTAGTTATTGTTTCATCTCATTATTGTGTGCATTTTATTCTGGACACAAAATTGGGGCTTAATAACATTTGTTGGATAGTCTAAATGTACACTGCTAGAAGATACATGTTGATATCTTACATGGTGCTGGTCCCTCAGTAATAAGGTTATGAATGCTTTTATATTTTCTTCTACTTGCCATTTTTCCTTAAAGTTTCTTTAATAAAAAGATATTGTGTTTATTTCTGTCATTACTTTTTTGATTAAAAAAATAAAAGACAATCATTTCCCTACAAAATGGGCTGGTCAGTTGTTGAGGTCTGGTGACCTTATGGAAGACAGATGGGATGGGATGGACATCCTGGCCCAGTCTGCCCAGGGCACACACCTACTGAAGACCCCTCCCCAGCATTCCCTTCCGCAACATCCTGGTTTCCACCCCAAATAAGCATCAGTTGCACCCGGAAGCTTATTAAAAACAGCTATTGCTCAGTCTCAGCTTAGACCAGCCTGAGCTGGTGAGTGAGCTCACTCACCAAGGTGGCCGAGGGCCCTCTAGTCTGGAGCCCCCAGAACCCCATTGGTGCCAGGGCATGGAGCAGCCCACAGATCAGGGCTCAACCACAATGCCTTGGGTTCAGGTCTGCTCATGATCTGGCCTCAGTTTATAGCCCTGAAATCATATGGCATTTGAAAAAAGTGAAGTGAAAGTGAAGTCGCTCAGTCGTGTCTGACTCTATGCGACCCCATGGACTCTAGCCTACCAGGCTTCTCCTTCCATGGGATTTTCCAGGCAAGGGTCCTAGAGTGGGTTGCCATTTCCTTCTCCAAGGGATCTTCCAGACCCAGGGATCAAACCCAGGTCTCCTGCACCACAGACAGAGGCTTTACCCTCTGAGCCACCAGGGAAGCCCCATATGGCACTTGCTTCCCTTAAATCGCATTCCCCTCCACGCCCCACTAAAGCTCTCACTCTTCCTAGAACAGACCTGATCCCTTTTCCCCTTTGCCCTATTGCACATACAGCCCCCTTATCTGAAATGCCCCCTCTTTGCCTTCTAGCTCCTTCCTACCCATGGAAGCCAATTCTGGGCACCCATTCAGAGACACCCTACATTAACAAGTGGGGTCTGGATGCTCTTTGCTCACTCCTACCCTGGAGAAGGTCTTGCCCAGGGAGGCCCATGGGACACAAGGGCAGGGAGGGGTTGTCATGGAACAGCTCTGGGCCCTGGGCCCTGGGGATGAGAAAGGAATGATGCTCAGAGCCTGGTGGGGAGTCAGAGAGACAAACAGATAAGGGGGCCTTCCAGGGCTGGGGTCGGCCAGTCCCTCTGTGCTTTGCCCATGGCACCAATCATTACTGGGACAAGGCCCCCTGTGAGCTTCAGTTCCCTATCCCTGTCCCTGAGGAGCCCTAAACGGAAGGATCTTGCAGTGCCAGCCTCCAGCCCCTCCATGTGCGCCCTCAGCCTTTAACCTTGCCACATGGAAAGAAAGTCCTGGGACTTCCCTGGCAGTCCAGTGGTTAAGACGCCATGCTTCCACTGCAGGAGGCACAGGTTCAATCTCTGGTTGGGCACCAATGCTTTGCATGTCGTGGCCAACAAAAAGAAGAAAGTCCTTTGAATCCCTCCCCCAGTATCCACACCTTCACACTGCTCCATTGCACAGGCAAGCTTCTCAGAAGCGTCCTGGGCATCCCGGCCACACCTTCGCCCCACCCCTCCGCCAAAGCCCTGCTCTCTCAGCCTCCTATTCAGGGTGCGTCTCCACCCCATGTCAGCTCCTCCCTCCAGGCTTCCTCAGAGACTTGGCCTTCCCTGGGGCTCCCTCCCCCTCTGCACTCTGGTCCCCCAACCCCCCAACTCCCTGACCTTCATGGAGAATGGCCATTTTGTTCTTTGCTGAATCCTGGACACCTGGAACAGCGCCTGGCACAGCTGATGAGGGAGTGAGTGAACAAGTGAGAGAAGCCAGAGCTCAGTGTGGGGCAGGGGGGCTGAGAGGACCCAAACAGGACTGGGCAGGAAAAGCCACTGTGGCCAGCAGAGTGGGTATCATTGTGCCAACAGGGACCCCAGTAAGGCTGGAGAAGTTGGTGATTGAGGGTAAGCATCACGGAGTCAAACAGTGCTGATTCCAACCTTGACCCTGCCTCCTGGGCCTCTGTTTTCTCATCCGTAAAGTGGGTCTAATACCCCTCTGGGAAGGTATTTGTGGGGATTAAGCAAACACAGGACACAACTTGCCTCTGTCTGGGGCTTGCTGTAAGGGGCCTGGGTTTAGCTTCCTTTCACCACAAGCCTGCAATTAGTCAAGACTATTGTCCCCATTTTTTAAAATATTTATTTATTTATTTGGGTGGGTCTCAGTTGCCATGCACCAGCTTTGTTGCTTCATGGCATGTGGGATCTTATTTTTTCTGATCAGGGACCGAACACATGTCCCCTTCTTTGGAAGGCGGATTTTTAACCACTGAACCACCAGGGAAGTCCCCATTGTCCCCATTTTTCAGACAAGGAAGCCAAGGCTAGAGAGATTAAGTGGTTTGCCCAGGGCAGCAAGGCTCAAAGGCAAGGGGCTTCAGATTTGAACCCAACAGTGTGACCCCACAGCCAATATTCCAAGCACAGCAAAGCAGCCAAGAACACTGAAGGTGCTCCAGCAGCGAGGGTGCCCACCCAGCACGGGGTTTACTCTCTAGGGTTGCCCAGAGATGGAGGCCCAAGGAGACAGTAAGGAAGCCTGTGACACTGAAGGCTTTCAGCTAAAAAGTAAGGATGCACCAGGCTAGAGGAGAAACAACAGGGAATCATACACTTTAAGTTGGGAGTTGGAATGCGAGCCACAGGGAGCCAGAGCAGGTTCTTGAGTGAGGGGAGCCCTGCAGCAGCAGTAGGCAGGGTGGGTGGAAGGCACTGTGTCCCTGGAGCTGAAGTTTACACTCTAAGAAGACAAGGATTGAGCTTGGCTCATTTGCCACTTGGCCCTCTGTGCCCTGCTTAGTGCCTGGCACTTAGTAGGCAAACTATGGTATAGAATAGTAGGCAAACTGTTGATAGATGGATAAGTGAATGGATGGATGGGTGGATGATTGGATGGATGGATGTTGATAGATGGATGAATGAATGGATGGATGGGTGGATGATTGGATGGATGGGTGGATGAATGGATGGATGGGTGGATGGATGGATGGAATGGATGGATGGATGGATGGGTGGATGAGTGGATGGATGGATGGAATGGATGAACAAGGTTACTATATTAAGAGAGATTCTACCCTTCAACCCAACAAGTTCTATTCTGGGAATTGTCCTACAGACAAACAACCTGATGATGTATGTATAAAGTTCTTCCACACATCTTTGTTAATAATAACAAAAGACAGGCCACAATCAAAACATCTGTCACAGGGAGCCGGTTAAATCAACCCAGGCACCTGCACAGTGGAATACTAAGCAGCTGGAAAAAGGAGAGGACCCTTCACATCAATATGGAAAGATCTCCAGGACGTAGCATTAATAAGTGAAAGAGCAAGGTAGAGATCTTGGTGCACGGCGTTCTGCTTTGTTTTGTTTGTACCTTGTAATCATACCTAAACATATATGTGCATAAAGAAACTCAAGAAGAGTACCCGAGAAGCCGATCGTGGTGGTTCACTGTGGGGGTGGACATGCTGACTTCACTATTTTGTCTATAAATAACTTGGAGCCATGTGAACTGTGATGTATTATATATACAGGGATCTCCCTGGGGGTCCAGGGTTAAGACTCCAAGCTTCCAATGCAGTGGGTAAGGGTCTGATCCCTGGTTGGGGAACAAAGATTCTGTATGTCTCAAGGTGCAGCCAAAAGAAAAAAAGTAACAAATAGGTACATATTTTGGCCACATCGTTCGCCATGTAAGATCTCAGTTTCCTGACCAGGGATTGAACCTACGCCCCCTGCACTGGAAGAACGGAGTCTTAACCACTGAACCACCAGGGAAGTCCCATGTATTTTAAATAATTAAATTTAAAATTTTTTTTGTGGATTCCAGGGAGAGGCAGGGTCTGAGAGAAGACTAGCCGAGCTCTGAGTCTGGCCTGGGAGAGCCGAAACTGGGGCCATGCATCGCTGGATGCACCATGCGTGCCCCTCAGGCCCCTACTGGGAGGTGGCAGGGACCACACCCCTTCGCTGGGCAGAGTGATGGGTGCTCCTGATGTGTAGCTGAGGAAACTGAGGCACAGAGAAAGTGAACCATCTGCTTGCTTGGTTCCTAGCCTGGTAGGAAGTAAAACCGGTACAGGAGCCCCTGTTCCAAACTCAGTGTTGCTCATCTGCTTTGTTCATTCATTCATCCATTCATTAGATAGAGTAAGTTCCTTACATGTAAACGAGCTCCATTCCGAGAGCATGTTCATAAGTCCAACAAAGTCAGCCTAGGTACCCAGCTAACACAATAGGCTATATAGTACTGCACTGTAATAGGCTTATAATACTTTTCATACAAATACTACATTAAAAAAAACTAAAGAAAAAATTTTTAATCTTACAGTACAGTACCTTGAAAAGTACAGGTGTACAGGACAACAGCCGGCATACAGAGGCTGGCATCAAGTGACCAGGCAAGAGTTACTACTGACTGGAGCAGGGAGAGGAGGTGGGAGATGGTAGAGCTGAATGATCGCCAGCAATAGGAGATGGAGGGCCAGCTGCAATGTCACTCTGTCCGTGGGATCCTCCAGGCAAGAACACTGGAGTGGGTTGCTAGGCCCTCTTCCAGGGGATCTTCCCTGGGTCGCAACGAGTAGGTCATGACTGAAGCGACTTAGAACGCAGGCACTGATGCTGATGACACAGGTTCTGGTTCCTTGTTGGAACCAGATGCACAGTTGCATCTTTGAAAGTTCGCAACTTGAAGGTTCGTATATAGTGGACTTCCTGTATTCTCTGAGTCACTGCTGTCTTGTCAGGCTCTGGACCGGGTGCTGGGGGATCCATATGTCATCAGAGGAGGCCAGGGAGGGACACAGTGGGCTGGGACATGAAGGACAAAAGGGAATCCACAAACGGGAGGCTGGACAGAGGGACCCAAACAGGTGAAGGCGGGGAGGTGGGAGGGGAGGGACTGCTGAGAGTGCAACACTTGGCCTCACCCCCGTTCCCCTCCAGATACAGCCTCCAAGCAGAGCTGGAGATCTGCC
Organism: Okapia johnstoni; assembly: GCA_024291935.2. NCBI lineage: Eukaryota > Metazoa > Chordata > Mammalia > Artiodactyla > Giraffidae > Okapia > Okapia johnstoni. The sequence continues at coordinate 44,374,536 of CM044306.1, read as the reverse complement.
CGGCCCGGTGGGGTGGGGGGAGGGAGGCAGGGGGCAGGAACGTGGCAGGAGAAAGAGCTGGGCGATGGGAGGCTAGAGCAGGGAGGGGGCAGCAGCTGCCGCCTCTGGCTGGGCGATGGGCAGGCTGATAGCAGCGGTGTCAGGCCAGCCACGGGGCTCACTGCATCTTTCTTGCAAAGTTCCTTATCAGCAGGATGCACCGTTGCCAGGGAGCCCGCTTCAGGCCCCGCTCTAGCCGTTGCTGGGAGGATTATCAGCAAGATTTGAGTCTTTTTAATTAAATCTGAGCTGAATGCAATTCTGCTCCCGCCTGCCCGGAGAAGCCCATTCAGTATCGTGTTGACGACTCCGATAGCTTTGTCTTGCGAGCCCTGCTATCAGGGTACCTATCTGGTCACGAGGCGTGGGCGCCCCTGTCCCCAGCCTGACAACTGCTGGCACCTGTGGGGATGGCTTTTAAAGCTGAGAGGAGGGTTGGCCCAGGTCTGGTTTTCTGGCATGGCTCTGGTCTCTGAGGAGGCTCCCAGACCAGCATCCAGCAGGTTCATGCCCCAGGGGGCCTGCACCTTTCACTCGGTGCCAGGTGTTGTACCTGACTGTGGATTCCTCAGTCTGCAACCATAAAGGAAGGCTCTAGGATCATTCCCATTTTACAGATGAGAAAACGGAGCCCCAAAGGGAGTTACTTACCCAGGTCCACACAGCTAGAAGTGGCAGAAGCAGGATTTGAACCTAGGTCCTTCTGACTCTCAAGTCTCCACTCTTAATTGTTGCATCTAGGAGCTTGAGCAGCCAGCCTGGGCTTCCCCAGCCACCCCAGCCACCTCAGCCTTCCTCCCGCCAAGCCCTCCTGGGCTCCACGCATAAGCCCCCACCACCAGGGCTCAGGACACCGACAATGTTCACAGCCCACATTGGCTGAGCAGTCACTGAGTGCCCAGCACCCTTCCTCACTGTCTCATGGGTGGGGGGTGGGGGTGGCAGCTTCAGCTTCTACCCCACTTCTCGATGCAGAAACAGACCATCTGGGCGGAGTGAGTCATTTGCCCGACATCACAAAGCCAGGCAGGGTCCTGCCCGCTCTTCTGCATCTCTAGCTGGCATTCCCAGCCTCGCTCCTCCCCCATGGAGGCAAGTATGTGCCTGGCACAGCCTGGGAGCTGCAGGCAAGTCAGGGTTGGGGCTCAGGGGCTTGGAGTTGGTTCATGCCGTGGCCAGAGGATAAAATTAACTCGATAAATAATATGGGCACGCGGGGAGGGGAGTGTTCTTTTTAGAAAACCAAGCAGCTCCCGGCACCCATGCCTGTGTGCTGAGTTTATAGAGCTAAGTTTTAATTGCAGGCCCCACACCCTGGCTGCAGCCGCCCTGCAGAGGAGGATGTGTGTTCTTTTTAATTAAATCTGTCTGTTATCACGGCAGATTGTGATGAAAGGAGGCCCATTAGCGGCGCATCGGCTGCCGGGAAACCTCTCGCTGCACTGGACGCATGGCCCTGAGAAATCCCCGATGGGGCCAGATTCTCTGACCTTTCCCCCTGTCCACACTGTGCCACCAGGGAGAAGCTCTGGACAAGCTGCCTGACACTCAGCCCTACTACCCTCCAGAAGCCAACTGCCATCCAGAGCTCTTGCCAACAAGCCTCGAGCCCCTCACACCAGAAACTGGAAGGACCTGGGCTCTGGGGTCAGAGATACCTGGGCCGCTGCTTTGCTGCGTGACCCTAGGAGGGCAACTTCACCTCTTTGGTCTTGGGGGTGACAGGCAGTTCACATAAGCTGGCCCATCCTAGAGGGAAAGCTATGGGCTCTTAGCACAATCCTGGACTTCCCTTTGGCTCGATGGTAAAGAATCCACCTGCCAACACAGGGGACATAAGTTCGATCCCAGGTCCAGGAAGATTCCACATGCTGCAGAGCAAGTAAGTTTGCATGCCACAACTACTAAGCCCACGTGCTGAAGCCACTGAAACCCTTATACCCTAGAGCCCACACTCCACAACAAGAGAAGCCCCCAAAATGAGAAGCCCATGCACCGCAACTACAGAAAAGCCCCAGTGCAGCAACAAAGACCCAGTACAGCCAAAAATAAACTAATTAATGTTTTTAAAAGAGCAGAATCCTATTGACAACACACAGCACCTCAAGAAGTTGTTTAGTCACTCAGTCATGTCTGACTCTGCAACCCCATGGTCTGCAGCACGCCAGGCTTCCCTGTCCCTCACCATCTCCTGGAGTTTGTTCAAACTCATGTCCATTGAGTCAGTGATGCCATCCAACCAGCCATCCTTCATCATCCCCTTCTCCTGCTTTCAACCTTTACCAGCATCAGGGTCTTTTCTAATAAGTCGGCTCTTCACATCAGGTGGCCAAAGTATTGGAGCTTCAGCTTCAGCATCAGTCCTTTCAATGAATATTCAGAGCTGATTTCCTTTAGGATTGACTCGTTTAATCTCCTTGCAGTCCAAGAGACTCTCAAAAGTCTTCTCCAGCACCACAGTTTGAAAGCATCAATTCTTCAACACTCAGCCTTCTTTATGGTCCAACTCTCACATCCATTCATGACTACTGGAAAAACCATAGCTTTGACTATATCGACCTTTGTTGGCAAAGTAATGTTTCTGCTTTTTAGGCTATCGTTGTTCCTCTTATACAGACTGGGAAACTGAGGCTCAGAAACAACTTACTGTGGGTCACTATGACTGAGCTAGGATTTGGATGGATCACTGAGAGTTTCCCCGCCTAGAAAGTGAAGCCAGTGATCCTCAACTGGGAATGGTGGCTTTAGATAGGACAGTGAAGGGCATGAAGTCTCAGTGAATGATGGCTGTTTTTATTTGAACCTTGTATTTTAAGTACCAGAGTGGCTATTAGCCTGATTATCCACATGAGGAAACTGAGGCTTTGCCCCCCATCACCCACTGTATATCCCCCTCCCAAGATCACTGCACACCTGGACATCCCAGCAGCCTCCTTATCAGGGTTCCTGCTCTGATTTCATGCCTTTCAAATCCTGTCCCCTCTGGGTACCCAGAGCAATCTCTCATTCTATCATTAGAATAATGCATATTTGATTTTTCTTACTTGAGTATAAAATAAAATCAAGATAAACATGTGTTCAAAAGAGTATAAAAAGAAAAATAAAATCACTTGTAATTCAATACCATTATCTATTTGGAGTAATTCCTTTCTGACATTTTCCTGTTTGCTCATTCATTCACTGAGTAAGTATTTGGTGAGCTCCTACTCTGTGCCAAGCCCTGTGCACAGTGACGGAGAAACAGACCAACCTGGTCCCTGCCTTCAGTGAGTTCAACATAATGGGAGGAGGCCTATATTAAACAGGGAAACACATCTATGATATTGAACCTCAGGTGCAAAATGCGCTGTACCATAATATTAGAAGGATTATACTCCATGATCAAGTGGGATTTATTCCTGGAATGCAAGGATAGTTCAACATATGAAAATTGATCTGTGTAATATATCACATTAACAGAAGGGAGGGGGAAAAACCCACATGATTAAAAAAAAAACATGATCATCTCAGCCAATGCAGAAAAAGCATTTGACAAAATTCAATACCCTTTGTGATTTTTTAAAGAAAACACCCACAACAAACTGGGAACAGAAGGTAACCTCCTAAACATAATAAAAGCCATATATGAAAAACCTACAGAAACGTCACACTTAATGGTGCAAGATTAAAAGACTTTTCCTCCAAGATCAGGAACAAGGCACAGAAGTCTGCTTTTCCACTTCTGTGCAACATAGTACTGAAAGTCCTAACCAGAGAAATTAGGGAAGAAAGGGAAATTGAAGGCATCCCATTGGAAATAAAGGAGTAAAATTATATCTGCTCACAGACAACATAAGCTTATATATAGAAAACTCTAAAATACCATAAAAATCATGGGTAGAACTAACAAATTCAACTAAGTAGGAGGATACAAAGTAAACACACAAAAATTAGTTGCAATTCTGTACACTAATAATAAACAACCTAAAAGGAAAATTAAGAAAACAATTCCATATACAACAGCATCCAAAAAAATAAATAAAATACTTAGAAAGTAACTTAACAAAGGAGGTGAAAGATTTGTACAATAAAAACTATAAAACATTTCTGAAAAGAAATTTAGACAAATAAATGAAAAGACACACTATGTTCATGAGTTGGAAGAATGAACATTTCTGAGATATCAATGCTACCCAAGATAATCTATATACTTAATGCAATCCCTACCAAAGTTATTATCTCAATAATTTTTTGCAAAAGTAAAAATAAAAATTAGAAGATCTCATCCCCAAATTTATACAGAATCTCAAGGGACCCCAAATAGCCAAAACAATTCTGGCAAAGAGGAACAAAATTCAGGTCACACTTCCTGATTTCAAAACTTACTATTATACAAAGTTACATGAATAAAAACAGTGTGGCACTGGCATAAATACAGACATACAGACAAATACAATAGAATAGAGAGCCCAGAAATAAATCTTCACATGTGTAGTCAAACAATTTTTTATAAGAATGTCAAGACTAATCAATGGAGAAGAGACAATCTTTTCAACAAATGGTTCTGGAAAAATTAGATATCCACATGCAAAAGAATGAAGTTGGTCCCTTTCCTAACACCATGTACAAAAATTAACTCAGGATAGGTCCATGACCTAAACGTAGAGCCTAAAATTATAAAACTCTTAGAAGAAAACACAGGACAAAAGCTCCACAACATTGCCAGTGATATCTTGGCTATGACACCAAAGGCAAAGACAACAGAAGGAAAAGAATAGACAAGCTGGACTCCAACAAAATTATAAATTTTTTATGCATCAAAAGATACCATAAAGAGAGTAAAAATGCAACCCACTTAATGGGAAGAAATATTTGCAAATCAAATATCCAATAAAGGATTAATATACAGAATATATAGAAAACTCCTAAAACTTAACAATGACAAAATTCAACAAACAACCCAGTTCAAAAATGGGCAAAAGACTTAAATAGAAATTTCTCCAAAGACGATATATAAATGGCCAATAAGCACATGAAAAGATGCTCAACATCACTGATTATTCAGTTCAGTTCAGCCACTCAGTCGTGTCCAACTCTTTGCAACCCCATGAATCGCAGCACGCCAGGCCTCCCTGTCCATCACCAACTCCCGGAGTTTACCCAAACTCATGTCCATCGAGTTGGTGATGCTATCCAGCCATCTCATCCTCTGTCGTCCCCTTCTCCTCCTGCCCCCAATCCTTCCCAGCATCAGAGTCTTTTCCAATGAGTCAACTCTTCACATGAGGTGGCCAAAGTATTGAAGTCTCAGCTTCAACATCAGACCTTCCAATGAACACCCGGGACTGATCTCCTTTAGGATGGACTGGTTGGATCTCCCTGCAGTCCAAGGGACTCTCAGGAGTCTTCTCCAACACCACAGTTCAAAAGCATCAATTCTTCGGTGCTCAGCTTTCTTCACAGTCCAACTCTCACATCCATTCATGACTACTGGAAAAACCATAGCCTTGACTAGATGGACCTTTGTTGGCAAAGTTATGTCTCTGCTTTTTAATATGCTATCTAGGTTGGTCATAACTTTCCTCCCAAGGAGTAAGCGTCTTTTAATTTCATGGCTGCAATCACCATCTGCAGTGATTTTGGAGCCCAAAAAAATGAAGTCTGACACTGTTTCCACTGTTTACCCATCTATTTCCTATGATCATTAGGGAAATGCAAATCAAAACTACAATGAGATATCATTTCATATCATTAAGATGACTATTATGAAAATAAATAATAGGTGTTGATGAGTATTTGATGAAATCGGAACCCATATGCACTGTTGTTGGGAATGCAAAATGGTTCCGCCGCAGTGGAAAATAGTATGGTAGTTCCTCAAAAAATTAAAAGTAGAATTACCAAATGATTCAGCAATTCCACCTTTGGGTAAATACTCAAAGGAATTTAAAGCAAGTTGGCTATGGAGGGGAGACAAAGGCATAATCCTATTTCATACAACTTTTGGATTTTATTCCACGTGCCTTTCATAACTGAAAAATAGATAACATTCAAGAAATAAATAATATGCTTTTCAAATATTACAGTTTTTAAATTTCTCTTTGGACTAGAGATTTATTATCTATGTACCTGGGTTCAAATCCTAACCCCATTACTTCCTGGCTGTGGGACCTTAGCAAGTGAGCTCATCTTTTGGCACCTCGGGCTCCTCATTCACACTATTCAAAGGAGAGCAACTTTGTGAGACGTGAGAACAACATGTGTCAAGGTGCCCAGTGCAGAGTGGGTGCTCAACTCATCCCAACAGAGCTCAGCCTCGGTTCCCTTACTCCCCACCTCACCATACCACCTCAACTGTGGCTTTAGCCAGGGTCATCTCTTCCCCTGGTGTGGCCCTGACCAGCTCTGGCCCCAGGCATGGCTGGTAAGTCCCCTCCCCGTGGGGCAGGGGACTGGAAATGGTGGCCTCTGGGGCTCGAGTCCCGCAGCCCCTATCCATCTCCTGCCAGCCAGCCAGCGCATCTGAGACCCATGTGTGTGCTCTCCCAGCCAGGGGTTTGGGTTCCTTATTTTATGGCTTCCTAATCCGCACTTGGCAGAAAGGAAGTCGTGGGCCCACCCAGCCGTGCGGAGAGTGGCCAGCGGATCCACACAGGAAAGATTCATGGACCATCAAACGGGTCTTGTGCCTCCCAGGCCGCCCTAGTCTTTCCCATGGAGATAAATCACAGCCTGAGGAGGAAGATAAAAGGTACAGGATCGCAGGGTCCCGTCTTATGAGAAAAAACATGCAGAGGGGGACTATGCCCTGGACTCCTGCAGAGCTGGGCTGGTGACATCCCAGGGGCTCCTGAGATGTGTCCCCCATAGGTCTTCCCCAGACCCAAAGGGTTGGGCTTTCTGGGCATTCAATTTGTGCAGTGACACAGAACCTCATACCTAGAAGGGCCCTGTAATTGGCTTGCTGATCTGCTCTATCTTGAAATTCTTAATTTTTGAGCAAAGGGTCCCACATTTTCATTTTGCAGCAGGCCGTGAAAATTATATAGCTGGTCCTGCCTGTCCAGGAGCAGCTTTGGGCACCTGGTGCCCCACACCCTCTCTGGTGGGTGCTTACCCAGCACAACTTGTACACCTCCAATGATGGGGAACTCACTTCCTCCTGATGGGGTGGCCCACTGAATCTGCTGAGAGGCAGCTAAAATTCAGAGGTCTTACATCACTATTGCTGAGGAAAGGCTCCTAGTCTCCCAGTCCTGGAAATCCCTGGCTATGACCTGGGGCATGTTAGAGTCTCAGTTTCTTTGTCTGAGAGATTAATAGTAAGACTATAATTAGAAAAATGAGAATTCATTGAGATCCTGCATAGGCAGCACCTGGCACAACCTGCTTTGCACACATACTCACGTACACACACCCACACACAGCCAGAGGCTCCCCTCTTAAGGTCAAACGGAGTTCCACCTGGGCTCCACCCCATTAGGTACCTTGTTCTCTGCTGCCATCTGCTGGCTTGAATAGGGCACTGCATCACAGGTGGCGCCGCTGGACTCCAAGCTTCATTTGATTAATAATTGGAAGATAATCGAATCCTTCCCTAGCTCTGTACTGAAGATCTGCTTTAAATTTTCCTATGAACATAAAAGACAAGGACCTTGTCTTCCTGGAACTAATACTCTTGTGGCAGAGATGGATAACAAGCAAGAAAAACAATCATTTGATTTCCACCAGTGAGAATTACAACAAAAAGGAAAACAAAAACAGAGGGCGGGGAATGGAGCCGGTGCGCTCTCATGGCGCCAGGAGAACCAAGTCCGTTTGGAGGCAGGGTCAGAAGGGCCGCAGGCTGAAAAACTGTCTGGTGGGGGGTGAGTGTGTGGCTCTGCTGTTTGTCTGGTCCCGTCAGCCGGGCTTCCCAGCCCCACTCCCCCCACTTCCTGTGTAACTTTGGGCAACTTCCGCCCTTGACCCAGGCTCTAGTTTACCCATCTGGAAAATGGGTAGAATCACAGGCGTGCCTCAAAATAGTGCTGTTGTGAGGAGTCAGTGGGATCTTGAAGGGGAAATACAGTTTGAACTGTGTTATTTTGTTTCATTATAATCTTATTGTTAGTTAATATTTGGTCAGCATTTTTCAGAGCACTTTCATAAATCGCCTCTTTGAATCCTTAGAAAAACCCTGCTCGGTAGGTACTGTGATTACTCCCCATTTACAGATGAGAAAATCACGGCCCAGGAGATAAAGCGGCTTGTCCAAAGACAGAGTACGGCGGCAGATGAGGGGCTTGGATGAGTGAAAGTATGGGGACCAGCATGTATCAGCAGGAAGGCTAAGGGTCTTGCTGTTTTTCAGACTCACAGCTCCCTCCACTCCAAGCCACCTCTATCTGTCCTTCCAGTTCTCACTTCCCTGAGAACAGATGGTAAGAGTAGAGGGAAGGGCTTCTCTCATGACCACGGCCAGCAGACCCTGGGCTCACGACTCCACTGTCCAGGAAAACATTATCTATTGACCATAAGTCTCCCATGCCATGTAGACACAGGCGTTCCTGTAACCACGGAACTTAGTCGTTCACCCTAAGCAGGTCCTGTCTGCACCCTGTCTGACCCCAGATATGCTGCCTATTTCTCTCTGGCCTCAGTTTTCTCACCCTTATAGTGGGAAGAATACGTAGGATCATTGGGAGGTTCATAAAATAACTGAGTGGAAGTTTTGTGTGAACCGTGAAGTGCAGTGCACACAGGGCACCAGCCATCGCTGCTCTTCTCCAAGCCCCCATGTTCAGCACTTTCCATGCATTTTTCTCTTTTCATTCTCATGACAACCCTGTAAGTGACCAACTCATCATCCCGGTTTGCCTGGAATTTTCCAGGCTCAAGCACTGAATGTCCTGCATCTCAAGAAACACTTAGCTTTGAGCAAACCTGTAAGGCAGAGAACATTGTCTCCATTTTCCAAGGGAGGAAACTGAAACTCAGAGTCCTGGGCCCTGGGGCTTCCCTGTAGCTCAGCTGGTAAAGAATCCACCTGTAATGCAAGAGACCCCGGTTCAATCCGTGGGTTAGGAAGATTAGACTTCCCTTGTGGCTCAGACAGTAAAGAATCTGCTCGCTATGTAGGATACCTGGGTTTGATCCCTGGGTTGGGAAGATCTCTTGGAGGAGGGCTTGGCACAGCCATTCCAGTATTCTGGCCTGGAGAATCCTCATGGACAGAGGAGCCTGGTGAGCTTCAGTCCATGGGGTCGCAAAGAGTCGGACTCGACTAAGCACAGCACAGCACAGCAGCCCAGGGTCCCACAACCAGAAAGGGGCCCGGGTGTGTGGGCTCCAGAGCTGTCCTCGGGCTGAGGTGTCTGGCTGGTCCTCATGGACAGTGGGAGCCACAGAAGGCTCAGGGCAGTGGCAGGCACATGTTTGAGAGCTCACAGCCCACCCAGACAGGCCTGGGCCATGCAGCCATTGAGATGTCAGCCAGCGATACACTTCAGAGGAGGACAATCTGAATGAACAGCAAAACACCCTCTTCCCCTCCCTTCCATGTTTAGGTTTCGACTTTGAAGTCACAAATGCCTCAAATAAGTTCAACATGGACTCCAGGCCCAAGAGACTCGGGCCCCAGTTGCTTCCAAATGGGCCTGAAGATTCATCTCCCAGAACCCATGGTCATGCACACATGGTTTCAGACGCCTGAGGATCCTGGGCAGAGCAAGAAGGGGCTGCGTGCGTTCTTGGAAGGCCAGGCCTTGGAGTGGGAGGGCTTGGGCTCAGGGTTGACAGCCGGGCAAACCCCAGGTCTGAGTTCTATTGTCAGTTGCTGTTTACTGAGCAATCACTGAGTAAGCCCATAGAAGTATCTGAACTCTAGTTGTGTTATTATCCCGATTTTACAGATGGACAAGTGAAGGCTGAGAGGGACCATGCCTTGTCCCCGGTCACCCAGTGGGAAGTGCTGGAGCCAGATCACACCCAGGATTCGACAGCCCCCAAGCCCCACAGTTGGCCTGCATGTCCCACCTCCTGTATGCCCCGGGTGTCTCTGCCCTCTGTGACCTGGTTGGTTCACCTGGAAGCTGGAAGTAAGCGTCCATACCTCCTAGTGTGTTGAGAAGACTCAGAAAGATTTGGTTTGCAGAGCACTTGGGAAGGACTGAGATCATGGCAATGAAATGATTGGTAGTTGTGGTTATCACTGATTTCCAATGAAGGGGCTCTTTGGGTTCAAATACACAATTTGCTCCTGTGTCCACAACACCCGGAAAGGGGGCTAATCCTTATGTCCAACAATCCTGAGATAGCCACCTCCTCCTCCTCGGCCCCTTACAGGTACGGGAACGCAGACCAGAGCAAAGGACCTTCAGCTGCTAGGTGGCGGGGCTGGGCTTTGAATCCAGGCAGACTGGGTCTCCACTCCGAGTTTGATTCCACAGGATGGAGGCTCCCAGAGGTAGCTGGGACCCCTGGACAGGGCCAGGGCCAGGGATGCCTGGCTTTGGTGGGGAGCAGGAAGCCGGAGAGCTCTGCCGGGGCACCTGGGGCACCGTGGGCACCCTTGGCCCACTGTTACGTGCCCTCACTGCCAATCTGTCTCCTCTGTAAAGTAGGAGGCTAAGCCCCAGAGGAAATGAAATCAGGGTGGGGGGATGGAGGATGGGGTGGGTGGGAATGGGGAGGGAACCACGGTAGATCAAGTCACCAGCGCAACCTCGCTGAAGAGGTGACACTGGTACTGAGTCCTGGAGGTTGGAACGGGCTAGTCTTGTGAAGAACTGGAGACAGCACACCTGCTCGCCAAGCCAGCCTCAGTTTCCCCATCCATAAAGGACAAAGGGTGGAGCTTCTGCTGCCCTTGCAGAAACTAAAGTGAAGCAGAACCCCAGGCAGCTCTGACCCATGGGATCCAGGCAAAGCTAAGAGGACGGACTTCCCTGGTGGTCCAGTGGCTAAGACTCCGAGCTCCCGATACAGGGGGCTCAGGTTTGATCCCTGGTCAGGAAACTAGATCCCAAATGCCAAAACAATGATTGAAGATCCCCAGTGCAGCCAAATAAATATTAAAAAAAAAAACTCAGAGGAGTGAGGGGACCCTGGGAGCTGGGCAACAGGGAGCTGGAAGGGTTGACCAGGGAGCCTGAAGGGCCTGACCCACAGCACTGAAATCCTCCCCTGGAGGCGCAGGGACTGGCTGTCAGGACAGGATGGAGGCCAAGGCCCAAGGGCTGGGAGGGGGGAGGGACCACAGATGGGACGCAGGTGGGGGGCGGCGAGTGGGAGGCAGGGGACAGATGAGGCCTAGACACGGAGGAAGCGAGGAAGCGGAGAACAAGATGAGAGATAAGATTTCAAAGGCGCGTCAGACAGTGGCAGGGGCAGAATATAAGCAGCAGTGCCTGGACCCAGGAGGGCCGGGGTGGGGTGGGTGGGGAGGGCTGAGGAACCCGAGGAGGGGAGTGGAGGACCAGGCTCCCCGGAGCCCTGTCCACACTGCTGTGTCTCCCAGGACCATCCCCTGTGTCTCCACCACTGCCCACTGTGTCTCGGACTGTCTACATGACACACACACTGTTCAGGAGTGAGCTTGGTACCCACTGTTGCCAGCATCCCCAGCCACGGTCTAATCCCAACACCATCCCTATCAGAATCCCTGTAGCTCTGGCCATGCCCTTGCCTGGGGACAGCACCCAAGCTCGAGGTGGGTCCCTGTGTGGTGGGAGGACAAATCCAGGCCCCAGACTCACTGGGCTGCCCACGGTGTGGGGACTCCTGCAGCCCCCACATTTCAGAATCAGATGGACCCCAAAGTGAGGGGCTGAAAGAGCACCGGAGAAACCCGTAGAGAGCTGTGTCCCTGGAGCATCTAGAAGAACCTGGATGAGCTGAACATATCTCCACACCCTGCCCTCCCTCCCGCCTCCTGTTTACACCTCGGCCTAGGTGGCCTACAGGTGGCTCTGCGGACACAGAGGCATGGAGATCCTGCAATAGCCCCTGACCTGCAGACATCAGCCCAAAGTGTCCCCCCGACCAATCCACACCACGGGTGTTGGCACCAGGCAGCCGGGTCGACCCCCAGATCCACCTGGCCCTGCTGGGGGCCCTTGGCAAGTTGTTTAGCTGTCAGGTGTGGAGGGATGGACACCTTCACTCTCAGGTGTCGATGGAGGGACCTGCATCCCACAGCCAGTGTTAGGAGTCAGGGAGGGCGTGGCACACAGTAGGACCTTGTTGCATTGGCATATGATGCCCTGCCATCTCCATGACTCTAATGGGCGTGATGGCATCTGAAGGACCCAACTGGAGGGTAAGACCTGGGGGCATCCCAGAGGCATCGTCCAGGGGCAGGAGGCAGGGTGAAAGGGAGAGCCAAGGAAGTTTCCTGATAGAGTGGATTGGGAAGCGATGAGAAAGCAAGTTCAATTCAGTTCAGTTCAGTCGCTCAGTCGTGTCCGACTCTTTGCGACCCTATGAATTGGAGCACGCCAGGCCTCCCTGTCCATCACCAACTCCCAGAGTTTATCCAAACCCATGTCCATCGAGTCGGTGATGCCATCCAACCATCTCATCCTCTGTCGTCCCCTTCTCCTCCTGCCCCCAATCCTTCCCAGCATTAGGGTCTTTTCCAATGAGTCAACTCTTCACATGAGGTGGCCAAAGTATTGGAGTTTCAGCTTCAACATCAGTCCTTCCAAAGTACACCCAGGACTGATCTCCTTTAGAATGGACTGGTTGGATCTTCTTGCAGTCCAAGGGACTCTCAAGAGTCTTCTCCAACACCACAGTTCAAAAGCATCAATTCTTCGGCGCTCAGCTTTCTTCACCGTCCAACTCTCACATCCATACATGATCACTGGAAAAACCATAGCCTTGACTAGATGGACCTTTGTTGTCAAAGTAATGTCTCTGCTTTTAAATATGCTATCTAGGTTGGCCATAACCTTCCTTCCAAGGAGTAAGCATCTTTTAATTTCATGGCTGCAATCACCATCAGCAGTGATTTTGGAGCCCCCAAAAATAAAGTCTGATACTGTTTCCACTGTTTCCCCACTTATTTCCCATGAAGTGATGGGACCAGATGCCATGATCTTAGTTTTCTGAATGTTGAGCTTTAAGCCAACTTTTTCACTCTCCTCTTTCACTTTCATCAAGAGGCTCTTTAGTTCTTCTTCACCTTCTGCCATAAGGGTGGTGTCATCTGCATATCTGAGGTTATTGATATTTCTCCTGGCAATCTTGATTCCAGTTTGTGTTTCTTTCAGCCCAGCGTTTCTCATGATGTACTCTGCATATAAGTTAAATAAGCAGGGTGACAATATACAGCCTTGACATACTCCTTTTCCTATTTGGAACCAGTCTGTTGTTCCATGTCCAGTTCTAACTGTTGCTTCCTGATCTGCATACAGGTTTCTCAAGAGACAGGTCAGATGGTCTCGTATTCTCATCTCTTTCAGAATTTTCCACAGTTTATTGTGATCCACACAGTCAAAGGCTTTGGCATAGTCAATAAACCAGAAATAGATGTTTTTCTGGTACTCTCTTGCTTTTTCGATGATCCAGCAGATGTTGGCAATGTGATCTCTGGTTCCTCTGCCTTTTCTAAAACCAGCTTGAACATCTGGAAGTTCACGGTTCACGTATTGCTGAAGCCTGGCTTGGAGAATTTTGAGCATTACTTTACTAGCATGTGAGATGAGTGCAATTGTGCAGTAGTTTGAGCATTCTTTGGCATTGCCTTTCTTTGGGATTGGAATGAAAACTGACCTTTTCCATTCCTGTGGCCACTGCTGAGTTTTCCGTATTTGCTGGCATATCGAGTGCAGCACTTTCACAGTATCATCTTTCAGGATTTGAAATAGCTCAACTGGACTTCTATCACCTCCACTAGCTTTGTTCGTAGTGATGCTTTCTAAGGCTCACTTGACTTCACATTCCAGGATGTCTGGCTCTAGGTGAGTGATCACACCATCGTGATTATCTGGGTCGTGAAGATCTTTTTTGTACAGTTCTTCTATGTATTCTTGCCACCTCTTCTTAATATCTTCTGCTTCTTTTAGGTCCATACCATTTCTGTCCTTTATCGAGCCCATCTTTGTATGAAATGTTCCCTTGGTATCTCTAATTTTCTTGAAGAGATCTCTAGTCTTTCCCATTCTGTTGTTTTCCTCTATTTCTTTGCATTGATCGCTGAGGAAGGCTTTCTTATCTCTCCTTGCTATTCTTTGGAACTCTGCATTCAGATGGGAATATCTTTCCTTTTCTCCTTTGCTTTTCACTTCTCTTCTTTTCCCAGCTATTTGTAAGGCCTCCTCAGACAGCCATTTTGCTTTTTTGCATTTCTTTTCCATGGGGATGGTCTTGATCCCTGTCTCCTGTACAATGTCATGAACCTCTGTCCATAGTTCATCAGACACTCTGTCTATCAGATCTAGTCCCTTAAATCTATTTCTCACTTCCACTGTATAATCATAAGGGATTTGATTTAGGTCATACCTGAATGGTCTAGTGGTTTTCCCTACTTTCTTCAATTTAAGTCTGAATTGGGCAATAAGCAGTTCATGATCTGAGCCACAGTCTGCTCCCAGTCTTGTTTTTGCTGACTGTATCGAGCTTCTCCATCTTTGGCTGCAAAGAATATAATCAGTCTGATTTCGATGTTGACCATCTGGTGATGTCCATGTGTAGAGTCTTCTCTTGTGTTGTTGGAAGAGGGTGTTTGCTATGAAAGAAAGAGAAATAGAAAGCAAGAGGCAGGAGGGAATCCCCTGTGTAGAGATGGGGCTGGGTGGGTGGAGGCTGACCTTTAACTTCTTGCACTGATGGCAGCAGGCAGGTGCAGCAGAGGATGGGGCTGTGCACTGAGTGACAATCTACAGTGGCTACAGAAATGCCACTGAGTGAGGACAGCTCAGGGGTCTCACCGCAGAGGGGCTGTCACCCCCTTCGCTCCTGCACAGGTTGGGGAGAACAGCCCTGCCCCTCAGGGGTTGGGATCTGATCACCCAGAGGGGCAGGAGTGAGAGGTGCAAAGCCAAGGCTGGGCCAGGTGGGCAGAGCCAGCAGGTAGGTGTGGGGGTGGGGAGGAACCAAGGAATGGGCTCCGAGTGCCCCCTTAAAAATCCTGGGACCCCTCAGGCCAATGCGGGTGGTCTGTCTGCAGCCTCTGACATCAGGGCACGTGGAGCAACATCAGGAACCTGGAATCAGATAGGTCCAAGTTTGAATCCAGCCCCTCGACTTCCCAGTGGGCAGCCCAGTTGGAGACATCTTTGGGTAAAAAATCTCTCAGTGATATTGAACTTGGAGGTTTACATCCTCCCCTTTCTGTGCATTAGAGCAAACCCAAACTCACTTTTGTAAATAACTTTATCTTGGCTAATATCTGTCAGGCACATATTCCTCATCAGTCATTCTGCTAAACACTCTCCATGAATTATCTGGTTTAATTTAATCTCTATCCTAACCTTAACCTTTGCCAGTTGACTCCTGGGCCAGCGATTGCTGATGGGCCAGTTGGCCACTCAGAGTCTTCTAGTTTGTGATAATAGAAACATCATCACAATACACACAAAAACTATACTTCTAACCTCCAGAGTTATGCTGTCAATAGCCGCGATAGCCACTGAGCACTTGATGTCCAGCCAGGACCATTGACACAAGTGACCAGTATAAAATACACACCAGATTGCAAATACATATATGAATGAAGTAGCTCATTAATTTTTATATCCATTGTGTGTTGAAATAATAACATTTTGGATATGTCGGATTAAATAATTGCTTTAATATTTGTTTGCTTTTGGCTGCATCAGGTCTTCTCTGTGGCACACAGGCTTTGTTTCTGTGGCTGGGCTTCTCTTTCTCTAGTTGTGGTACCCAGGCCCCAGAGCGCGTGGGCTCAGAAATTGCGCCACTCGGGCTCAGTTGCCCTATAGCATGTGGGATCTTAGTTTCCCAACCAGGGATCAAACCCGTGTCTCCTGCATTGGAAGGTGGCTTCTTAACTACTGGGCCACCAAGGAAGTACCTAAATAATATTTTATTAAAATTAATTTCACCTATTTCTGTTTTAATACAACTTCTAGAAAAATTTGCTGCATGTATTTTATTTATTTCTACTGGACAGCACTGCTCCAGACCAAGCAAAGTATCCACAATTATCATCAAATCACGAAAGGTCCAAACCCTGGTTTACGTCTCTGGACATCTTTTTTGACTTCCCAGGGGGCACTCCCTACTGCCTCTAACTGTGCAGGACCCAGAGTCAGTTCTGTGTAGGCATCAGAAACCAGCTAGGCTCTGAGGCTTGACCCAAAGGTCAAGACATGACCCATAAAAGCCACAACCACAGATTCTTTCTCCAAGGTTCCCTCACAGGAGACCCAGAGGATCAGGCTCAAGGCTGATTCATTCTCAGCCTGGGTCTCAGCCCCAATGTCACCTCCTCGGAGATGCTGTCTGGACACCTTTGAGCACTTTGGATGCCCAGGGCCAATAGAACAATGCCTCACTAAGGCTGGGCAAACCTCGGCTCACCTGCCATGGGATTTCTCTCTGCACACTGCACAGTGGAAATCCACTCAGAGCCCACATATTTGCAACCCAAACATCCAGGAAGAGATAATGCCTGGTGGGGTGAACCAGTAACCAGCGAATGGGGTAAACTTTTGAGCAATGGGGGACTGGTGCAGTGCACAAACCTTTCCCCTTCTTGCCACTGGTCCTACAGGACTGAGCAGACATTGTCACCAGATGGCAGAGGTCAGCTTGATGACAGACCCTCACACTGGCTCTCCCTCCTCCCTGATTCACTCTGCAACCCTTACTCCTCCCTGGTGTCGCACTCCCCGTTAAGTATTGGGTTGGCCAAAAACTTTGTTTGGGTTTTTCCAAAGGAGCTTAAAAACCCGAAAGAAGTTTTTGGCCAACACAGTACTTGCACTGATGACTTTGTCTTAGTCCCAGCTTGCTGGGGAGCCCAGGCTAAGACAGAGGCCCACCACTGGCTGCCTGTTCCAGCCCCCGGCACCCCTAAATCACATCTTTTATGCTCCTGATGATCGTATTCATTTCATTTGCTTGACTTGTGTTTTCCTCTCTGCCCAACTAGACTGCAGGCTCCTTGGGGGTTCCATCCCCAACACCTGAAACTGGACTGAGGGCATACTTGGTGCTTGATTGAAAGGAATGGCTCCAACCAAGCCTGACTGTCCTCTTTGAGCTTGCTAGACTGTGAAGCTCAGACTCTGTGTGTATCCGATGGGTCAGGCATGTTGAGAACAGATCACCTAGTAAGCTGGTAGGTCTTCATCCTGGGGACAGATGATGCTGCTCCTCTGAGAAACAGGATCTTACCTTCTGGATCCACCTACAGGGGACCTTGCCCTTAAAGGTGATGGCAGTCAACAAAGAAGCACATGTTGAAATCCACCAGTCAGACAGCGTTTGGAACAGTTCTGGGGACACATAATCCTCCCCTGGAGACTGGATGGCCTTGAGCTCTCAAGTCACCTGGGATATTAGGAAGTTTCTCCAAGGTCCAGAGAGCAGCCTGGGGGAGCTGATGACATGGACTTCCTTTGGCAAAGTGGCAAAGGTACTGTCTCATTAACCAGCCTCATGGGGAGTGGGGTGGGAAGGGGCTTCCTCAGGGGTTGGGATGGGGAACAAGTGAGGAGCACCTGACATATGCATTGTCTTCATGTTCTTTATTCTTTCCACTTATGATACTGAACCCTCATTGTCAGATCTAAGACACAAGCCCTGTTCCTCTCACACAGACCATGTTCATTCCAAGGAAGTATGTCTAGAGCAGGGGTCCTCTACCAAGGACAATGTTAGCCACTCCACCCCCAGGGCATGTTTGGCCATGTCCAGAGGCATTTTGGGTGGTCAGAGCTGGAGGGAGGATGCCACTGGCAGCTAGTGGGTAGAAGCCAGGAAGCTTGATCCTCCAGAGCATGGACAGCCCCTCGCATGAAGAATTAATCAGTCCCAAATGTCAGTAGAGCTCAGTTGAGAAACTCTGAGTTGAAGGATGCAGGGTGTGTATGGAACTTGCCCTGAGCCTCCTGCTGCATGGGACAGTGTGGCTGCGGGACCCCAGCAGACCTGAATCTGAGGCCTGGATCCTCTCTGAGTGGCTGTGCATCCTCAGGCAAGTGAAGCTCCCCCTCTGAGCCTCAGCCACCTTGACTATAAAATGGGGAAGACAACACTCATTGCTGTAAGTTGCAGGAGGATTAAATGAGATACTATTTAGAAGAGTTCAACTCAGTTCTTTGCGAAAAGAGCTCATGGAATGGGGGCTGTGCCGGGTTGAATAGTCCCCACCTCACCCCCATTCATGTCCAACCAGAATCTCAACCCGTGACTTTATTTGGAAATAAGGCTTCCCAAGTGGCACAGTAGTAAAGAACCTGCCTGCCAATGCAGGAGACTCAAGAGACTCAGATTTGATCCCTGGATCAGAAAGATTCCCCTGGAAAAGGAAATGGCAACCCACTCCAGTATTCTGGCCTGGGAAATCCCAAGGACAGAGGAGCCTGATGTGTTATAGTCCATGGGCTCACGAAGAGCTCCACACGACTGAGCAGCAACTGAGCACACAAAGGTCTTTGCAGATGTAATTAGTTAAACTACGATGAGGTCACGCTGAATTAGGGTGGGGCCAGAATCCTGAATTAGGGTGGGGCCAGAATCCAACGACTGGTGTCCTTGTAAAAAGAAAGGAGGACATGTTCAGACATGCGGGCACTAGGGAAACCCCCTCGGGGAGAGACCAGATGAAGACAGAGGTGGAGATCGAAGTGATGCAGCTACAAGCCACGGAGCACCAAGGGTCATGGCTGCCCCTCACTCCAGGAGAGAGCCTGGAGCAGGTCTCCCCGGGGCTGTGGGAGGAACCAACCCCACCGGCACCTTGACTTCAGACCTTGAGCTTCCTAAAACTGTGAGAGAATAAATTTTGGCTATCTTAAGCCCTTAAGTGTGTGACTCTATTTTACAGCAGCTCCAGAAAGCTCATCCGGGTCTGCAGCAATCCTGCGGCTGTGACCAAGGTTACCTGGAGGGGACAGCTCCAGGGCACACAGAGGCCTCACCCCGATGAGGGCACCTGCATGCAACTCGAAGGCCCAGGCTGAGTCTGGAGTGGGAAGGTTTTCTCCACGGATGGGGAGAGTGTATCTCCAGACATCCAATCGTGTCTTGGAGTCACTGGCAGTCCGCAATGTATACCATTGGTGGCACCTGTGTGCACCAACCTGGGATGGACATCCAAGGTGGTGATGGCTGGCGCCTGGCGTGATGTGTATATCAACACAGCTCACCATGTGTGTCCAAGGAAAGGCGGACAAATTTGGAGGATGCAGACAGAGCCCGTAGCACGCTCGTGTGCGCACACGGCGGGAACACCAGGTGCGGCCCACCCACTGCATCCCCCGCCCACCGACCGTCTTGAGGACACCCGGGCACATGCGCAGCCCGCCGTGGCTACCCGCGGCCAGGGAGGATGTCTGCCTGCGGAGATGGCTCCGAGGAACTCGGAGTAGCTATGGCACATGGAAAGCAGAGAAGGAGGAAAATCCATTTGGGGCCAAGAGCTCTGTCTGAACTTTGTCCTTTTCTCAAGCAAAAGAAAATATTATTTCACCCTCTAAAGAACCACACATAATAACAGGCGAAATGTCAAGACCAATGTTGATATAAACCCCCAAGGAAAACAAACATCTCTGTACCTTCTCCGCGGCCTCCCCACCTCACCCTGCTCAGCTAGTTTAAACAGATCTAGTGGTGGGCAGAGGGGAGGAGGGAGAGAGCCTGCCTGGCTGGGAGCTGAGAGGGAGACAGGGTTTCTCCGGGACCAGGAGCCGTCTGGGCAAGCCTGGCCTGAGGGGACACACAGACCAGACCAGACATTAAGAAGTCATCCTGATTTCAAGTCCCGGTGTCCCTCGCTGGCTGTGTGATCTTGGGCAAATAGCCTGACCTCTCTGAACCTGAGGTTCCTCTTTGGCAAATGGAGAGGATGGCATGGGATCATGCAGTAGGGCACCAAGGATGGCATTTTATGATCATTACCCTCTAGCAGGTCAAGTGTCCCCTGGGGTTTTCACCAGGGAAACCTCCAAGGTGGCATGAAAAACCATGTCCTGGCTACCTACTAGGTGCCAACACCACTGAAGCAGCCCTACGGCAATCACTCATTGAATCCATGCAGTAATCCCCAGGTGGAGGTGACCATCGAGTTGCAAGAGGCAGAACAGGTTTGGAGAGATGAACAGACTTAACCAAGGTCACACAGCTGGGAAGAGGCGTTGAAATTTCAAGCCAGATCCGCTTGGCTCCAAGAGCCCAGGCAGGGCTCAACCATGAAGCTGGAAGGCCCAGTTCTAGCCCAAGTTTGTGGAACTCTCTGCACCCCAGGATGTATGTTGTGGGGTGTTGGATTATACTGCCCAAGAGACCACCCCCCAAGTTTGGCTCTGGATTGAAACCTCAATTCACCAGCCTCTGCCTATTGGTCCTCCAAGCCCTACCCAGGTGATTGTCTAAACATCCAGTCTAGCTTTTCTTTGTATTTGCTTTTCTGAATTGGAAGCAGTCTGATGAATATTCATTGAGCTCCTCTATGCCAGATCCTGGGCTGAGCACTAAGGACCCAGAGTTAAATTCTCCCTGAGCCCAACCCTGAAGAAACTCCCCATCCAGTAGGGGTGGGGTGGGGTGAGGGAGACAGACAGATGTAACAAGACTATTACAGTATATACTAAGTACTCACTTTCATGGTGACTGTATAACCCTCAATAGGACCATAGAGCAGGGGCACCTGAGACATCCAGGAGAGTCAAAGGGAAGTGGCATCTGAGAGAAGACTTCAAAAGGAACAGTAGTTTGCCTGGAAGATCAGAGAGGAAGGGTGTTCAAGACAGAGAGAATAGCGCATGTAAAATTGTGGGGACAGCAAAACCTCAAGTGATGGGGATCGGCACGCAGTCCGTGTTGATACCGAGCATGGAGACTGGCAAGAAAGTATAGCGAGCTGATCCGAGATGCCCCAGCGAGAAAGCAGGTTGGAGAGTCTGTCAGGGGCCGCATCATGGGAAGTTTTATTGAGGCGGGTTTTATTTCAAGAACAACAGGGAGCCATTGAAGGGACGTAAACAGATCAAATTTGCATTGGAGAAAAATGACTCTGTACAGTGGGGAGAGGGTTTCCCTGGTGGCTCGGTGGTAAAGAATCCACCTGCCAATGCAGGACATGTAGGTTCGATCCCTGGGTCAGGAAGATCCCCTGGAGAAGGAAATGGCAACCCACTTTAGTATGCTTGCCTGGGAAATCCCATGGACAGAGGAGCATGGTGGGCTACAGTCCATGGGGTCTCAAAGAGTTGGACACAACTCAATGACTAAACAACAACAGTGGGGAAACAAGTTTATAGGAGCAGGGCTGGGGATGGGAGAGCAGTGAGGAGGCAAGAGAACACGGCAGCCTGAATGAGGGTGGTGGGCCGGGGGATGCAAAGGACGAAGGGGAACAGAGGATGTACAGGAGGTAGAAATGACAGGACCTGGTACCCGACCCAGAACAGGAGTGACTAGAGGAGAAGACGGAAGGATCCTCAGGACGCTCCAATTTCACACCTGGGTGGAGGCTGATGGTGATGCCCCCTGGTGAAATGGGCAGCCCAGGGGGAAGGCCCATTAGGTGTTCCAGTGGGGATGTGCTGAGTCTGCAGGGCCAGTGGGATGTCCCAGTGAATACAGCAGGACACCAGGACGCAGTTGGCTCTGTGCGTAGGAGTGAAGCCAGAAATGGGGGTGCAGGTTTGGACATCATCTCAGTGGTCCTGGTGGCTGAGGTCCCCCAGCGAGGGTGGGCCATGCCAGGAAAGCTGTGGGTGCACCAACATGCAGGAGAGGGTGCAAAGGAAGAGATGCCAAGAAGCAGCTGGAGAAGAGGCAGTGGTGAACCAGAGGAGAGAGGGGCTAAGGGTGTAAGACGAAGACGAAAACCTGAACAAAGGGACCGGATGACCGAGGGGTCAGAGGCGGTCTCACCCAGAGCCATTTCAGGGGAGACGTGGGAGCAGAGTGCCAAGAGCTGAGGGGTGGGTGGGGGCGAGGAGGCGGACATACAGGAGGCCATTCACTGGTCTTGCAAAAGCTTGGCCGGAGATGGAAACAGAGACCGAAGTGGTCTAGCTAGCAGGAGCCTCCAGGTTAAGGGAGAGTTTTTATTTCAAAATGGGCCAGTTGAAGAGCTGCTGGAGTTTGAGTCACGGGAGCTGATGGGTTACTGGAGGCAAGGGGGTCCCTGCGGAGAAGACCAGGGTTGAGGCCTGGAGGCCATGGTAGGGGAGAGGGGTCCTGCCTTGAGACTGAGAGACAGAAGTGATGAGCTGGAGGGTCAACCCAGAGCAGGCAGAGGAAGAGGCGTGACACCAGGCTGGGGGCGCTCGTCAAGGGCAGGCCGAGGACTCCAGCAGGGCTGGAGAGGCCAGGGCTTCTGGACGCAGCCTGACCTAGGTTGTGTGTCCCAGCCCTGTCACCCACCAGCAATGTGACCCCGCGGTACCCCCCCAACACACACTGCCGCTCCCTCTTCCCTGAGACCCGGGGAGCAGCAGTCCCTGCCCCACGGGAACACATGCACGAAAGGCATTCAGCCACGGGACTGGCGAGCAGAGGACCTGGATAAATGTGAGCGAATAAGAACAATAAATAATGCAGAGCCATCGAGGGGTTTTGAAGCCGGGAAGTGACAAGGTCAAATCTGTATTTTAGAAAGACCCCGCTGGAGGAGGAGGTAGCCTTGGGGAGAAACTAAAAGGTCGTGCACTTCTCGAGGTATTTCTCTGAAGTCTGTGGGAAGTTTGTAGTGTCAGGTTAAGGATTTTATTGGTTCCATGTTTGGTTTTTGATTCTGCTGCTTCCTCGGGTCCTCACACATCGGATGCTGGTCTTACTGGTGGGGCTGCTGAGTTGGGTCTATCTGGGGCTCTGAGGGGTATTTCAGGGATGAAATGAAGGGGCGGGAAAAGTAAATACAGAAAAATAAATAAATAACGGGGAGGGTGGGTTTGGGGGAAGGGGAGGGGTGGCCTGGTGGTCCCCTCCCCGACCCTGTTCAGAGGATGCTGCGGCAGGGCGAGGGGTGCTGGCCCAACCGAGAAGGGGCTGGGGAGGTGACTCCTCGTGAAATTTCCTGGTCAGTTTCCAGGGATGACCTGCAGCCGGGATTCACACGGGTCAGCTGCTCTCACACCCCTCACGGCCTCATCAGGAAAAGCTTCCATTTAAGAACAGCATGGACCCACTTGTAGGAGACGCCTGGGCCCACGCTGAGCCCCAGGGGGTTAGACCTGGATGAGACATAGCAGTGATAATAACATTCACGGTGGCTGTTACTGCGTTCCTACTTGTCATCCGGCCGCACGGCTCTCTGATGAGATGGACGCTGTTATCTGTCCCAAGACACCGAGGAGACTGGGGCTCGGGAAACGCTGTTTGCCAGAGGCCTGGCTCTGGATCTGAGCCCCTTGGAGGAGACGCCCACCTGCTTTTCCATCCTGCTCCAGGGACCCCGGCCTGTGTGGAGCCCTTCGCGGTGCCTCGCCCGTGAGGCCCCAGGGAGGCTGTTTTTCTCTGCCGGTCACTCAGGCACAAAGTAGAGAGAGCCCCGGGGAGCAGGTGGCCTCCCCTTCCAGCACCCTGCTAGCCTGCCCTGTGGCCTTGGGCAAGTGCCTTCCCTCTCTGAACCTTGGCGGCCTCCTCCTCAGTCCAGTGTGACTCGGCGTCCAGTCTTAGGTTGGGGGGGTGGGGGGGAAGGTCTCACTGGCTCCTGCCTGCCTTGGGCCTAGCACATAGTAGGCGCTCCACAAAGGCCTGAGCCCTCTTCCAGGGCTTCCCTGTCAGGGCCGATTATGTCCATGGAATCCACACTGTGAAAATAAACATGAACTCAAGTGGCCCCGGTCTCCGTGGCAGCCAAGGGGAAGCTCGGTCCCCAGCCTGTGTCTGTTCTGGGCAAGAACAAAAGTTTCCCTGTGAAGTTGCCCCCACCCCCGCTTCCCTTCTGGAGCCAGCTGGGATGGGAGAACGAGCTGGGGGAGGGGGCCCGGCCAAGAGCAGCCCAAGAGCCCAGCTGCCTGTCAAAACCCAGTCTCCCCGCCCCTGCTCAAGCCCATCCCAACACACACCCCCCGGGGGGGGCTCAGGTAGGTGAAGGGACTCCAAACTCAGGAGCCCTAGGGACAGAAAGCTGGGTCTGGTGGAGGATTTGAGGAAGAGAAGATTCCCAGGGGCGGTCCTGAGGACAGAACGTGTGACACTACAGAGTCCAGGGATGCAGGTGGGAGAAGCTGCCTGGTCACTCTTGCACTGAGTGCTGTCCGGTCCATGCCTCTCACAGCCCTTCACACCCCCCCTCCCCAGCCTCCCAGCTCAGAGCCTCTCCCAACTGGGGGAAATGGCCAGTCCTGGAGGACTCGGCCGAATCAGCCCAGAACTTGGCGTCAGGGAGAAATGGCATAGATTCTGGCTCCATCATAACCTGTGGTGAGACCTTGGGCGGGGAAGGTGCTCTCTGAACCACCGTCTCTGCCTCTGTATCACAGAATGGACTGGGGCCGAGTGGCAGCCGCATCCAAGTTCAGCGACATGCCTCTGCTCAGCAGCTGCTGTGCCCACCGGGGACCAGGCAGCATCGTGGGCTGGACGTGGAGCTCACCCACTGGGGGGTCAGATGTGTGACATGCGACAGCCTGGGGGAACATGGGAACGGGGTGCCGGGAGGAGCAGAGGACCCCAGAGAGAGGAAAAGAGCCAGACTCAACCCAGGGCTGGAGGAGCAGAGGGTGGCTTGGACAGGATGTGGCTGCTATCAGCCTCCAGGCGCCAATCCTAACTCCCACGTGGACACAGCTCTCCTAACAATGGGATTGCTCCCTGAGGCGGGGGAAGAACTGTGTGGAAGGAAGCTTCACTTCACTCACTCTACTCCTTCCTGGGCCCAGGCAGCACTGCGGCATGGTCCCCTAGCCAAACAAAAGCTGGAGGAACAACCTCCCCTTCCCTTCCAAGGTCATCAGGGCACGAGAAGTCCACAGCGAGGAGCATCTCTGCGTGGCCAGGGGCCACGGGGGCAAACTTTGCTCTGCAGGGCTATGACATAGGTGAGGGAGGGGGAGGAGCTGTCAAATGACAACCAGGACTTGCATGAATTGTATCTCAATAATGCTGTTGAAAAAAACATAATTGTGATTGCTCATTCCTAGTTTATAGAGAGACAAGTGATTTGGGTTTTTTTTTAATATGTATATATTTACTTATTTATTTTTGACTGCACTGGGTCTTCGATGCTCCAAGTGGGCTTTCTCTAGCTGCAGTGCACGCTCTTCAGTTGTTGCAGAGCGTGGGCTCAGTAGTCGTGGCTCATGGTCTTAGGTGCCCCTCGGCATGTGGCATCTTCTGGAACCAGGGGTCAAACCCATGTCCCCTGCATTGCAGATGGATTCTTAACCACGGGCCCACTAGGGAAGTCCTGATTTTTGTATTTTGATGTAGTATCTTGCAACCTTACTAAACTCACTTATTAGTTTTAGCAGCATTTTTTGTAGATGACACTGGATTTTTCTACATAGATGATCATGTCATCTGCAAGTAAATCAATGCCATGTTTTCTTTTCAAAATAAAATGACAACCAGGACTTACCTGTGGGTACACATTCCACACCCCTCGGGGTCTCCCTGAAACACCTCGAAGGATAGGGCCCTGCAAGGTGCAAGGTCTCATGAGTGAGGAGACTGATGCTGAGAACTATCATGATCCTGGTTAGTGTCATCCTAGGCTGATGAAATCAGACTTTCCGAGATCACGTTCTCTGCCCTCTAGGGGTATCATGAGAACTCATGACGTCAGAGCTGTAAAAGCGTCTGTTGCAGAGAAGACTGGGAGCCCACAGAACTGGGATCCTTGCCATCTGGGAAAGAAAGGCACGTGTTTGATAACATTACTGTGGACGCAGTGTTTGTATCCCCACCCAGATTCTATGTTAAAGCCCAATCCCCAACATGATGGTATTTGGAGTTGGAACTCTGAGGGGAGGTGATTAGGTCATGAGGGCTCCACCCTTCCAAATGGGGTTAGCGTCCATGAAAGAGAGACCCCAGAGAGCTCCTTCACCCCTGCCACCACGTGAGGACACAGGTGTCTATAAATCAGGAAGAGAATCCCCTCCCCAGACGCCAAATCCACTGATCTTGGACTTCTCAGCCTCCGGAACTGTAAGAAATAAATTTCTGTTGTTTATAAGCCACCCAGACACTGTTATAGCAGCCCGAAAACACTGTTTTAATCAAAATTAAACATTCCAATAAAAATTACAAGGTAGGTTTTTAAATCTGCAAAACTTTTGATTGTGTGATCTTAGTCTTAGAAACTGATCATAAGAAAATTATGAAATGCGCAGAAATACAGGTTATTAATTGACAGATGATGGAAAATGCTATCAGAACATCAATTTATACAAAAATAACTTGGAGATAATCTGAATATTCAACAAAAATATAGAATGCTATGCAGCTGTGCTGCTCAGATATACTTTTGTGATGTGTTTGATTTCTGAGTGCAATAGGTTATAATACAGTATTAGAGAAAAATCTCATTTTGCTTTATATATGTGCATGGTAAGTCGCTTCAGTTGTGTCTGACTCTTTGTGACGCTGTGGACCGTACCCTGCCAAGCTACTCTGTCCATGGGATTCTCCAGGCAAGAAGACTGGAGTGGGTAGTCATTCCCTTCTCCAGGGGATCTTCCCGACCCAGAGATCGAACCCATGTCTCTTCCATCTCCTGCACTGGCAGGCAGACTCTTTACCACTAGTGCCACCTGGGAAGACTTTATATATACCTCTCAGTCTCAGTTCAGTCGCTCAGTCGTGTCCGATTCTTTGCGACCCCATGTACTTTATATATGTATGTATATATAAATGAATGTCCGGAAGAAAAATATTTAGCTGATTATTCCTAAGAGGCGAAATTAGGAATAATGGAATGATGTACACTTTTTTCTCTGATATTTTTTGCTTTATCTGAATTTTCCTGCTTTTCTACAAAATTATAATGACAACAACGTAAACAACTACTATTCACTAAGCAGGAACTTTTTCCACGTACTGCCCTGAGGGCTCTCGGTATGTTTCCTTACCTAATCCTGACAACAATTCTGAGAGACAGGTACTATTCTTTATCAGGAAGGGTTCTTTCAATTGAAAATGACAAAATACCCAACTCAAAAGGGCTTCCCAGGTGGCTCAGCAGGTAAAGAGTCCACCTGCCCACGCAGGAGACACAGGAGATGTAGGTTCAATCACTGGGTTGAGAAGATCCCCTGGAGCAGGAAATGGCAACCCACTCCAGTATTCCTGCCTGGAAAATCCCATGGGTAGAGGAGCCTGGCGAGCTACAGTCCATAGGGTTGAAAAAAGCGGGACACAACTGAGTGACTGAGCACATATGCACACCCAACTCAAACTGGTTTAAACCAAGAAAGAGGATCAATTCACTGTGTCAATGGAAAAACCATGATTGACCAAGCAGGGACTCAAAAGTTGCCCACAACTGGTTTCTCTTGGATCTGCTCCCCTGAAGCATACTCCCATTTGAGAGCAAGATGGCTTCGTAGCAGGGGCCAGTCACACCCTCACAATTGCAAGGCTTTATGGAAAAGAAGTGGTTGGCCAAAGCCCTAAGGAATACTCCACTGGAATGGCATGGGTCCACATGACCACCCACCAACTCATCTCTGTGGTCAGGTGATGGGGGCAGTGAGTGGCTTAAGCCCAGGTAACAGGCCCCAGTCATGGAGCCAAGGAGTGAAATCATAGTTCAGGGTAGGACAGAATTGGTTCTCTCAAAGCAAAAACACAGAGTTATAGATGGTGGATGGGAGGGGAAAAAGCTTTCCTCTGCAATTATCATCTCCAACCTACTAAATAAGAAGCTGCAGCTCAGAGATGGGAAATAGTTTGTTCAAAATGGTACAGATAGGGGAATTCCCTGGCGGTCCAGTGGTTAGGACTCCACACTTCCACTTCAAGAGGCACGGGTCCCTGGTCTGGAAACTGAGATACCGCAAGCCCACAAGCCACCCACATGGCAAAAAAAAAAAAAATTTCAAAATGATACAGATAGTAAGTAAGGAGGCAGGGATTCACTGTCTAGTTCCAAAGACTGGAAACTTAGTTACTATGTGATATTGCCTTCCAGGATTACTTGTGTAGTATTTTGATGATTTTATAAACAAAAGAAAGTCATAATTCCTCCATCAGTGGATTTAGGGTGCCTGGCTGCTGAAGGTCAGGGTGGGGTCAGGGCAAACCTGAGACATACATACCCAATGTTTCCTTCCAAGATGGTGATCATCCAGTTGCTTCGCATCTTTCCATCAAGACAAGCTGTCAAGAGCAACCCTGACACCAGAGAATGGCCAGTGCAGGTTGGAAAAACAGAGAAGATGGTCCAAACACAAGTCATAATAATAATATTTGATATTTATTGATGGCTTATCCTGGGCCAGACATTGTGCTCTTGTGTCCTCGTGGCTCCCAACAGAGGTGGGAGCAGGTGCTGCCCTGGGTTACAGAGAGGTGAAGCTCCTTGCCGAGATCACACAGCCATCTCAGGAGGAGCCAGCTGAGGGTGCGTCTGACTCCAGAGCCAGCCCCTAATCACACACTCTGATGCCAGCATCACAGCTCCTCACCAGCCAGGAGAGAGTTTTAGTGGTACCTGCAGAGATCAGAACTGTAGAGAGTGAATGTGCTGATAACATATCGCTGAGCCATATAGGAGCCAAGTAACACTGATGCCTCCAGCTGATTTCTTGAGGCATTTCCCTGGGCCTTTGTTGGGGAAAGGTTGTGCAGTCAAGGCTGAGGCCCAGTACCCTGCTTAGAAACCTGCTTAATAGTCTTCCCATTATGATATCCACCTTAGTCGAGTTTATAATTATTTTATGTGGTAAAGCAAGTTGTCACTGGTGAAAATAAATCCAACCTCTAAGTAGACACTTAAGTCTGAAAAGATGTTCAGTTAAGGAAATGTTCATGATACATTGTTAGCGATTTTTTTAACGCAAACTACAGAGCTATTTACATATATAGAAAAGATCCAAATGTTGTTTCTTAAACAAAGATATCCATACATAAAAAAGACCAAAGGAATAAACGGAAAGACTAGCTCCAGGGGCTAGTATTATGGATTATTTTTATATTCTCATTTTTGCTTTTCTATAGTTTCTCAATTTTCTATAATTTTCTAATAGTAATAAAGTATATTATATCCATAATTTAAAACTTACTAAATTTTTAACAAAGGTTTCTGAGTATAAGAGACATAAGACTTCCATAACAACCTCAAGCTTTGTTCTTTCAACCTCCTTTGTTTATTTATTTATTCATTCAGCAAACATCACTGGCTTCTGCTGTGCGGGGCTTCTCGCTTCGAGCGGATTAGACAGAGTCCCTTGAGGCTCCCTGTGCAGTGGGTGGAATGACAGATGAACAAATGCTCAGACATGAATGATACCCTAGGTGTGAGCCCCGTGAGGACAGGAGCCTGCCTGGTTCATCTCCACATCTCAGTACCTGGGATGGAGTCTGAAACAGAGTTAGGAGCTTTGGAAATTCTTACGAACAAATGGGTGAAGTCAGGGAGACAGGAGTTCAAATCCTAGTTCATTAAGTTCCAGTTTTCACTTCTGCAAAATAGGGAGATAGCAACTACTTCCTGGGATTGTTTGAAGGCTCCACTAACATGCAGGCATCTTTTTATACAAAACTGGAAATAACAGTGGGCCCTCAACAAAGAACAGAAACAATGTATTTCTAGTTGGATGGATTCTGACAGTGTACAAAGTCTGCAAACAGCCAACTCACTGGAAAAGACCCTGATGCTGCGGAAGACTGAGGGCAGGAGAAGAGGGAGATAAAGGATGAGATGGTCGGATGGCATCATTGATTCAAGGGACCTGTACTTGGGCAAACTCCAGGAGACAGGGAGGAACAGGGAAGCCTAGCATGCTGCAGTTAATGGGGTAGCAAAGGGTCAGACACAACTTGGAGACTGAACAACAGCAACAATAACACAAAGTCTGGGGTCAGCAAGTATCTGGAACTTGACTAGGAAGAAATTGCGTTTAAAAGTTGAAGAAGAATGTGTAGACTATACTCATTTATCTAAGAAAAGAGGAGGCATTGTATTTTTAAATGAAAGGATAAACTGAAAACTTGAAGCAGCAAAAGTTATCGAACAGGAGAGGAACAGCATAGAGAAGCAGAGACAGAAGGTAGACTACGTGTAATATTGCATGATTCATGGACCTGACTTGGAAACCAGGCAAATATTTTACATAATCATGTGTTAAATGTGTCAAATGTTTGGAAAAGGAATTCCAAATAACAAAAGCAAAACAAAGAAACAAAAAGCTAACTTATGGCAAGCTGGTGATAAAACCATGGAGAGGAATTCTTCCAAATGAATAAAACACAGTACTTTGGACTATCCATCCCTAATAAGATAGTCCCTGAAGGCAAAGCAAAAATAAACTGCAAAAGACAAAAAAACAGCAATTGCATTGTGGGTGGTACTGGTATTCTCATCTGAGAGTGTTATCTGGAAAGCTCATGTGTGCTCAGTTGTGTTCGACTGTTTCAGACCCCATGGACTGTAGCCCACCAGGCCCCTCTGTCCATGGAGTTTTCCAGGCAAGCATACTAAAGTGGGCTGCCGTTTCCTACTCCAGGGGATCTTCCTGATGCAGGGATCGAGCCTACACTCTCTGGTATCTCCTGCATTGCAGGCAGACTCTTTACCACTAGTGCCACCAGGAAAGTCCATTATGTGGAATAGGACTCAGCGAACGAGTGCATCTTTCACTGGGAACTGGGGAGAAAGAACACACAGCATGGGAGAAAGGATGTGCAGATGTAAAATGAATGAGGCTGAGTAAAAACACTGCAGCCCTGACTTTGAATGAGAAGTGTCAATATGAATTCATATTTTGAAAATAAATTAATGGATTTTATTTATTTATTTTTTTTAGCAATTTTAGGGTTACAGAAAAATTGAGCAGAAAGTACAGGAGTTCCCATATACCGCTGCATCTCTCCCTCCCCCCAATGTCCCTCATTATTAACATCTAGCATGAGTGGGATACACTTGCTACAGTTGATGAGCCAATATTGATACATAATTATGACCCAAGGTCCATAGTTGATATTAGGGTTCACTCTAGATGCTGCAAATTTTTTTAGAGTCATTTGTTGGTTTTTAATCAGAAATATTTTATTTATTTATTTATTCATTTATTTATTTATGGCTGTGCTGAGTCTTTGTTCCTATGCAGGCTTTTCTCCAGTTGTGGTCCACGGGCTTCTCACTGTGGTGGCTTCTCTTGTTGCAGTGCGTGGGCTCAGTAGTTGCAGCATATGGGTTTTTAGTTGCCCCAAGGTATGTGGGATCTTCCTGTACCAGAGTTCAAACCTGTGTCTCCTGCATTGGCAGGTAGATTCTTAACCACTGGACCACCAGGGAAGTTCCTAGGCCCTGCACATTTTAAGGATTTTGACAAATGTATAATGACACATATCCATCATTGTAGAATAATTCAGAATAGTTCCCATGCCCTAAAAGTGCCCTGTGTTCTGCCTATTCATCCCTCTCCCCACCAGCTCCTGGCAACCACAGATCTAGTTGTCTCCACGGTTTTGCCTTTTCCAAAATATCATATAGTTGGAATCATACGGTGTGTAGCCTTTTCAGATTGACTTCTTTCACCTAGCAATATGTATTTAAGATTAAAATTTCCTTTATGTCTTTCCATGGCTTGATACCTCATATTTTTTTTAGCACTGAATTACATTCCATTGTGTGGATGAACTACAGTTTGTTTATCCATTCACCTTCTAAAGGACATCTTTGTTGCTTCCAAGTTTTGGCAGTTATAACTCACAGTGTATTCCACCTTTAAAAAACAAATGTATTTCCTAGCTCTGTCTACTGAAAACGCCCAGAAACAATGACCAGCCCAATGGTGCTAAGCATTACTTAAACCTTGGCTGTAGTCTTTAAATGCCACTCCCCACTCAAAGAAACCAAGGTTCCTTGGAGAAATGGTTGATTTCTGGTCTGGGCAGAAAATGTCCAAGGCAAATCTGGGAAACTAGGGTATCTTGCTGTTCCAGAAAGCAAGAAAGTATCAGAGTCTACTAAGGTCAAAAAGCTGCAGGAGCGAACCTGAAGAGCTTCACTCTGGCCGAGGGGGAATCATATGAGTATCTTAAGAATAATCATTGCAGGGGATTAAAACACACCAAGTAGCATTAAATTTCTATGTTCATAATGATTCTAAAAAAAAACTCCCTTAAAAGATAACTTCATGGATGTCAGGAAGCCAACTTATTATTTGAGAACAAAGGTCCGTCTAGTCAAGGCTATGGTTTTCCAGTAGTCATGTATGGATGTGAGAGTTGGACTGTGAAGAAAGCTGAGCGCTGAAGAATTGATGCTTTTGAACTGTGGTGTTGGAGAAGACTCTTGAGAGTCCCTTGGACTGCAAGGAGATTCAACCAGTCCATCCTAAAGGAGATCAGTTCCGGGTGTTCATTGGAAGGACTGATGTTGAAGCTGAAACTCCAATACTTTGGACACCTGATGAGAAGAGCTGACTCACAGGAAAAGACCCTGATGCTGGGAATGATTGAAGGCAGGAGGAGAAGGGGACAACAGAGGATGAGATGATTGGATGGCATCACCGACTCAATGGACATGAGTTTGGGTGGGCCCCAGGAGTTGGTATTGGACAGGGAGGCCTGGCGTGCTGCAGCTCATGGGGTCGCAAAGAGTCGGACACAACTGAGCAACTGAACTGAACTGAAAGAGTCAAGTACTTTGTACTATTTGCATTATATGTATGAAGGATATTGTATTGTACCTCGGGGTAACTAAAGAGTTGAAGAAGAAAGTTTCTCTTTTACAAGCCTTCTAGCTAATAAATGAAGCAGAAAGACAGAATTAGAATATCATCTTTTGGCAATCCCTAATGAAAGAATGACAGAGAGGCCTGACGTGCTGCAATTCATGGGGTCACAAAGAGTCGGACATGACTGAGCGACTGAACTGAACTGAATGAAAGAATGAACTTGAGCAGTGAACATCCATGAACTGCTAACTTCACAGAAACAGAGATCACAAGATACTATGGGCCACCTGATGAAAGGAAGCAATACCTCCTGTGAAGTATTGTGGCCAAAAATCGAACCTGAATCTGATCAAGCCTTAGATCTGATTACAGGAAATACAGAGGACAGAGGAACATGTTAAAGGATCCCACAGGAATACAATCCAGATTGAAGGAAACTCTACAGGACAAACAATCAGGTTCCTTCAGCAAATAAGTGACAAGGGCAGAGAGGGAGGGAAGGGGGATGGGGAGGGGACTACTGATTAAAAGGAACTTAAGAGACATATCTGGTCTTTTTTACAAGGTGCAAAAAAACATTTATGAGACAGTCAAGGAAATGTAAACAATGACTAGATATGTGTGATGATAATAATTTCTCTAGCTGTGATAGTGGTATTACGGCTATAATCTCTTTTTTAAAAAAAATATTTTTTATTTTTAGACATTTTATTTTATGTTGGAGTATAGCTGATTAACAATGTTGTGATAGCTTCAGATGCACAGCAGAGTGCACAACATACATGTGTGTTGCCCATGCAAACATACATGTATCCATTCTCCCCCAAACTCCTCTCCCATCCAGGCTGCCACATAATATGGAGCAGAGTTCCCTGTGCTATACAGCAGGTTCTTGTTGGTTATCCGTTTTTTTTTAACTTTTTATTTTGTCTTGGGGTATAGCTGATTAGCAGGCTTCCCTGGTGGCTCAGTGGTAAAGAACCCGCCTGCAATACAGGAGATGCAGGAGACCCAGGTTCAATCCCTAGGTCGGGAAGATCCCCTGGAGGAGGGCATGGCAACCCACTCCAGTATTCTTGCCAGGAGAATCCCATGGACAGAGGAGCCTGGTGGGCTACAGTCCATAGGGTCGCAGAGTCGGGCATGAATGAGCATGCACGCATGCATGCACTCGTAGCCAATTTGTACACCCATGGCTGATTCATGTCAATGTATGGCAAAAACCACTACAATATTGTAAAGTAATTAGCCTCCAATTAAAATAAATAAATAAAATAAAATAAAACAATGTTGTGATGTGGGGACAGTTTCAGGAGAACAGAGAAGGGACTCAGCCATACATATACATGCAACCATTCTCCTCCAAACCCCTCTCCCATCTAAGCTGCCACATAACATTGAGCAGAGTTCCATGTGCTATATGGTAGGTCATTGTTGGTTCTCCTTTTACATATAGCAGCGTATACATGTCCATCCCAAACTCCTTATCTCTTCCCACCACCCTTCCCCCACCCATAACAATAAGTTCATTCTCTGAGTCTGTGAGTCTGTTTCTGTTTTGTAAATAAGTTCATTTGTATCATTAATTTTTTAGATTCTGCATATAAGGGATATCATGGGATATTTCTCTTTCTCTGTTTGAGTTATTTCACTCAGTATGACAGTGTCTAGGTCCATCCAAGTTGCTGTAAATGATATTATTTCATTCTTTTTAATGGCTGAGTAATAGTCCATTGTATGTAAGAACCACATCTTCCTTATCCATTCCTCTGTCGAAGAAAATGTTTCTTATCTTTTCGAAGGATATAACCAAATTGCTATGGTTGAGATGTGAGAGGGTCTGGGATTTGCTTCAAAATAGCCCACTGGGATAGAGGAAATGGGGTAGAATATAGATAAAACAAGACTGGGCATGAGTTATACTGCTGGGTGATAAGCTGGGTGATAGGTATATTATTCTCTCGACTTCTATGTATGCTTGAAATTTTCCATAATAAAAAAACAAGCTTATCAAAAATAAAAATAGTAGCTCCTTTTAACAAAACAAGAGGTAACCCAGAGTCTCCTGTGCCTTTGATGTTTTTATGTTGTCACCTCTTTGTGTGAAACTGACCTGAGTGGTAACTTTCTTCCCTTTTATCTTCCAAGTGTCTGATGGTGAGTTGGTTCTAACCTGCCTGAGCAGAAGTGAGGAGGGACCTCCTGTAATGTCCCCTTCCTGTATCAGCCTGCACCCTGGGGGTGAACCACCAACAAGCAGGCAGAGGGAACCAAGACAAGTGTGGGTCCCAGCCCTGCAGCCAACTCTGCATG
The DNA here is from genome assembly GCA_024291935.2 of Okapia johnstoni. NCBI lineage: Eukaryota > Metazoa > Chordata > Mammalia > Artiodactyla > Giraffidae > Okapia > Okapia johnstoni. The sequence continues at coordinate 44,339,224 of CM044306.1, read as the reverse complement.
AGTGAGATAGGAGGATTTTAACTGCCACCAGCACCTGAACAGGCTCCTCTCTGGGTCACCTACAGTGCTGGGCACTCACAGCCTGGAACAGGATGGATAAAAGCAGAATCATGTAGTGATTAAGAGCTCAGGTTCTGAAAGACACAGGGTCAAATCCCAGCTCTCCCAGCATGTGTCTTCACCTGCCTGAGCCTCAATTTCCCCATCTGTAGATGGGGAACAATATGAGCCTCTTCCTCATAAGGCTGGTGTGTGGATTCCATGTGAGAATGTGTGAGAAGCAATGAACCCAGTGCCAGGCTGGAGTGACTCACAACTAATGGTGGTTATTTCTGCTGCTACTATTATTGCCACTATGTTATATTAATTATTCTATAGCTAGAATATAAAGTAAGGCTTCCCCACTCCCCAAATTACTCCTTATATTTGCCTCTTTCCAAAGTATGGTGTATTACGGGTCATTCTCTCAAGTATTTCATTTGACCAACAGTGTGTTGTTTGGGGAAGACACACTGGCCTGAAATGACCTCACTGGGTGCTCATTTTGGATGTTAATCGCAGTAAGCTGACAAATGGGTTAAAAGAGATAAAGTAATTTCATGTAGCTTTAGAATTTCTCCGGGGAGTGTGGCTTGGCTTACATAGGGGTTGGATACTGTTGCAAACAAGCCTTTTACAATTCACTTTACAATACAATATAGCAGCTCTTCAAATTATGAATTTGTACCTACAAGGAGAGTAAGTATAACCTAATGCCATAATATGTGGCCAATCAGTGTTTGTGCCTGGCATAATTACCACACCAAGCATGAGTCTGTCCATCAAGCAGCTTAGAGAGGTAAAGAGAGGTGCTCTGGAAAGTGATGCTGGACATTTTGAAAGGTGGCTTTGTAATGACAAAGGTCACAGACTCAAAAATGCAGGTGTAGCACAGGCAACAAAAGCAAAAATAGATAAATTGAACTTCAAAACTGAAAATTTCTGTGTATCAAAGGACTTGATCAACAGAGTGAAAATGCAACCCACTGGATGTGAGAAATATCTGCAAATCATATATTTGATAAGGGGTTAATATCCAGAATATATTAGGAGGAGAAAGGGGAGTCAGAGGATGAGATGGTTGGATGGCATCAGTGACTCAACGGACAGCAAGCTCAAGGATATAATGGAGGACAGAGGAGCCCGGTGTGCTGCAGTCCATGGGGTCACAAAGACTCGGACACAACTGAGCAACTGAAAAACAACAATAACTCAACAACAACCAAAATCTCTACCAAACATGAGGAAAAGACCTGATAGACATTTCTCCAAAGCAGATATACAAATGACCAATGAGCACGTGAAAAAATGCTTAGCATTGCTATTCATTGTTGTCGCTGTTCAGTCGCACTATTTATTAGGGACACGTAAATCAAAAGTACCATGATACCGCCTCACACCCATTAGGATGTTACTATCAAAAACAGACGGCATGGAGAAATTGGAACCCTGGTGCACTGCTGGTGGAAATGTAAAATGGTGCAGCCACTGTGAAAACCAGTATGGCAGTTCCTAAAAATAATAATAATAGAATCACCATATGATACAGCAATTCCAATTCTGGGTATATACCCAAAAGAATTGAAAGCAGGAATTTGAAGAGATATTTGTGTACTCATGTTCATAACCATATTATTTGCCTTAGCAAAGAGGTGGAAGCAACTCAAGACAGATGAGAAATGGATAAACAAAATGTGGCATACATACATACAATGGAATATTATTCAGTCTTAGGAAAGGATTTCTGACACATGCTATAACACAGATGAACCTCAAGGGCATTATGTTAAGTTGAATAAGCCATTCGTAAATGGACAAATATGTATGATTCCACCTAATGAGATACCTAGAGGAATCAAATTCATAAGAGACAGAACATTGAATGGTGGTTGCCAAGGGAGTCAGAGAAGGAGAGAAGAAATTATTGTTTAATGGGGACAGAGTTTCAGTTCTGCAAGATGAAAACAGTTCGGGAAAAGGGTGATGGCTGCACAGCCAATGTGAATGTACTTAAGGTCATTGTACACAAAAATAGTTTAGATGGTAAATTTTCACACAATTAAAAATAATAATAAAAAAGGAAGAAAGTCAAGTGAAGAGTCTGAAATTATACTACCTCACAAACTGTAAGAAAAAGCAATATTTATATTTACTATAGCTTATTTTTTTAATAAATTTATTTATTTTAGTTGGGGGCTAATTACTTTACAAAATGGTAGTGGTTTTTGCCATACATTGACATGAATCAGCCATGGGTTTTCATGTGTTCTCCATCCTGAACCCCCCTCCCACCTCCCTCCCTACTATCGCTTCTTAACCCATTTACTAGGTTACTGCTATAAACATCCAAAATTATAATAAAAATTTTGATTACAATTTTACAGATAATACCCAACTCATAATAATAATATTTTAGGTAGCCATTTGAAAGTTTCATTGTCTTGAGCTCCTATACTTAAATTGGCCAAAAACATTGGAGGGTAATCTTCTCATTAGGCAAATGTGGAAGAAGTGGAAGCCGTGATGAATTTTATTTTCTTGGGCTCCAAAATCACTGCGGATGGTAACTGCAGCCATGAAATTAAAAGACGCTTGCTCCTTGGAAGAAAATATATAACAAACATAGACAGCATATTAAAAAGCAGAGACATTACTTTGTCAACAAAAGTCCATATAATCGAAGCTGTGATTTTTCCAGTAGTCATGTATGGATGTGAGAGTTGGACTTTAAAGAAGGCTGAGTGCCGAAGAATTGATGCTTTCAAATTGTGGTACTGGAGAAGACTCTTGAGAGCCCCTCGGACAGCAGGGAGATCCAACCAGTCAATCCTAAAGGAAATCAACCCTGAATATTCATTGGAAGGACTGATGCTAAAGCTGAAGTTCCAATACTTTGGCCATCTGAGGCAAAGGGCTGACTCATTAGAAAAGACTCTGATGCTGGGAAAGATTGAAGACAGGAGGAGAAGGGGGCGACAGAGGGTGAGATTGTTACATAGCATCACCGACTCAATGGACATAAATCTAAGCAAACTCAGGGAGATAGTGAAGGACAGGGAAGCCTGGCTTGCTGCAGTCCATGGGGTTGCAAAGAGTCGGACACGAATGAACAACTGAACAACAAGAAGGGTGCTCTCCGTCCCTCCTCACGTGTTCAGGGCACAATGGAACCATCTCCTGTCACCGCTGTCCCCTCAGCCTGGCTCTCCTTGGGCAGCCTGGACTGTTCTGGGCTCCCACATAGACTAGAACCTGGAGCTCAGGGCCCCAAGACTCCCACAAAGCCTTCTGTCTCCCCTGTAGGGAGCTTCCTAAACACAGAGAACATTTATTGTCTAAAATGCTCTTGTTTGTGTTATGCTTCTTAATGTTCCTTTATTAAAAAGAAATGAGTTTCTGAAAGAAATGGTTGAAAACAGATTTTTTAAATTGCTCTTGGGCCCTAACACCCTGAAACTACAGTTTTCCTTTCGAGGGGGTCCCTCTGGGCTGTCACCCTCCAATTACCCCCACAATGAGCTCCTTCCATGGAAATCTGGCCCCGCTCAGTGGTGGCAGACAAAGGTCCGAGGCCCCAAGGGTGAGATCCTGACAGTCATCACCATGCACTGGGTGCCTATGACGGGGACCAGGCTCCTGGCTACCTCTTCTCATCCCCTTGCACTCTGTGAGACACCACCGCACCCCTAGGATTTGCCTCTGTGGTTGCCATCAAGAAACCTTAGGTAGGGACATTCCCTGACGGTTCAGTGGTTAGGATTCCACGCTTCCACTGCAGGGGTGATGGATTCAATCCTAGGTTGTGGAATGAAGATACTGCATGCTGTATGGCCAGAGAACAAAAACAAAACCAATATCTAACCTATGTAACCAAAAGATCTCATTAAACAAACCCCACTTGGAAAAATGAAAATAGAGTCCCCAGGTATATCAACTAGGTGTGCTAAGTTGCTTCGTGTCCGAGTCTTTGGGACCCCATGGACTGTAGCCCGTCAGGCTCCTCTGTCCATGGGATTCTCCAGGCAAGAATACTGGAGTGGGTGGCCAAGCCCTCCTTCCGGGAATCTTCCCGATCCAGGGATTGAACGCGAGTCTCTTATGTCTCCTGCAGCAGCAGGCAGGTTCTTTACCACTAGTGCCACCTAGGAAGCCCATATCAACTATAGTGAAGTGAAAGTCGCTCAGTCGTGTCCAACTCTTTGCGACCCCATGGACTTAGTCCATGGAATTCTCCAGGCCAGAATACTGGAGTGGGTAGCCTTTCCCTTCTCCAAGGGATCATCCCAACCCAGGGATCGAACCCAGGTCTCCCACACTGCAGGTGAATTCTTTACCAGCTGAGCCACAAGGGAAGCCCAAGCATACTGGAGTGGGTAGCCTATCCCTTCTCCAGCGGATCTTCCCTACCCAGGAATCGAACCAGGGTCTCCTGCATCGCAGGTGGATTCTTTACAAATTGAGCTATGAGGGAAGCCCCATATCAACTATACCTCAATCTTAAAAATACTTTTTAATTTAAAAAAGAACAAAAAAGAATTCCTAGAAACAGAGAACAGCCTCTCCTTACCTCACCGTCTTCCATTCCCCATCCTCAGGCCTTTAAGCTCCTCCCCACCCCCAACTCTGCTGCCTCAGTTTCCCCAGACCATTTCACCCTCCCCTAGAATCTAGCAAGCCCGGGTCTCCATTTGCATTTTTTCCAGCCTGGGTTGTGAGTCCAGGTTTTCTTCTCCCACATCTTTAGGGCTCCCTGGCAGAGGGAAGGGCAGTAAAAAGGAACAAAACGAGGCAATCTTTCAGTGCAATCAATCAGCCTCGTCTTATGCCATGAGAAGATTTCTTGCCTGAGTCCTCAGCTGGTCTATGTGAGAGACATGTATCTTCAACCATCGAGCAAGCACAATATGGCCTGTGTTATATTTCAAGAGCCTTTGTCCCCTCCCCATCTTACAGATCCCCTTCCACCCCATCCGCTGAGGAAGTCCTCCCCATCGCTCCTTCCTGAGACCGCGGGACTGTTGAAGAGTAGGGAAGACAGATAACCCATCGCCCCATGATGAAGAAATACACATTGCTGAAAACATGTAAGAGGAAGACCTAAGCTAGTCCAAGAAGTGAAGGAAGGCTTCCAGGAGGTGGTGACATTTACATTGAGTCCAAAAGGATGAATAGAAGTAAGCTAGGAAAACAGAATGGAGAAAGCCTGCCAGGCAAAGGGATCAGCCTGTTCAGAGCCTGCAGGCAGGAGAGAGTAGAGCTGTCTGAGAAGCTGAAATAAGGCCAACATGTTTGGCGAGTAATGCAGAGTGGAGGGGAAGGAGGTAGGGCTGAGGCCAGGGGGTGGACACAGGCCAAGAAGCCTTAGAGCCCATTGGGAGGATTCTAGACTTGGAGGCTTTTCCTAGGTTTGGAAAGCCTGAATTGCCAAGCTCTTCCAGGGAGAATAACTTTGCTGGGCAGATTACGTGGGCTGAAGTGGAGGTGGAGGCCAGGGTGCCAGGTTGCAATTCTCTGGCTTTTCTGTGCACTGAGAATAGTTGCAGGGCTGTCTGGATGCCACAGAGTTCAACAACACACTGGCTTGCCACCCTTTTGGGGCAGCCCAGCACCCACAGGTGGCAGGGTAATGGGAGTGCCTACTGCCCTGGTCCTACCACTCAGTAACCATGAGCAACGCATTTCCCTACTCTGGGCCTCGCTTTCCTCATCTGTATAATGGGTATCAGTGCTAGCTACCTCACAAGGTTATTTTAGGATGTCATGAGATCACAGGGCCTTCTCAGGTGGCACTAGTGGTAAAGAACCCTCCTGCCAATGCAGGAGACATAGGAGACATGGGTTTGATCCCTGGGTCAGGAAGATCCCCTGAAGGAGGGCATGGCAACCCATTCCAGTATTTTTGCCTGGAGAATCCCATGGACAGAGGAGCCTGGTGAGCTACGGTCCATAGGGTCGCAAAGAGTTGGACATGACTGAAACGACTTAGCACTCACGCAGGCACGCACAAGATCACAGATGTTAGAGACTTCACAAAGGCATGGAATGGTCATCAATACAGGTTAGTTGTTATCATCATTACTATTATTGTTATTATTGGTGTTTGCAGCCTGTCCCAACTCCTATAACACTGTTCCATCTGTTGGTTGCTGGATGGTTTCATGGACAGACACCGCCAAGCCCCAGCACTGCAGTGCTCTACTTTTTTGCATAAAAGTGCATTTTGCATTCAGAAGAGCCCCTCCTTCCACAGAGGGTCCAGCGGGGTTGCTCGAGGGACACATTCCAGAAAGAATAACTCTGTGTAACATGAAACCCTGAATCTGGAAACACAACCTCTATGGGAAATTAGAGGATAAGGTCTGCTCTGCGGACCGCCCAACCTCATTCCATACAAAAGGGATATTGAAACCCAAAGGCCTCGTCACTTGGCCTCCCGCCTGTGGTCTCACCCCTCATTGCAGCCAGAAAGATCTTCCTAAAAAACAAACTTGACTGTGGCACAATGTTGTTCAAACCCTCCCATGGGTCCTTGCTGCCCTTGGGTTCAAGTCCACACTCCTCGTTGTGACCTAGGATGTCCTGTGGTCAGGCTCCTGTCCACACCTGTAGCCACGGCCTTCCTCTGACCCAGCCATTCGGGTGTCCAATGGATCGAGTTCTTTCCCACCTCAGGACCTTTGCATATCCAGTGACCCTCTTGCCTCTCCTCTAACAGGCCACCTCCAATTCTTCCAGACTCAAAAGCCTATAGGTCTTGTTGAACCTCCAAATAGTAATGAAAAGTAGTCAAACTATCCCCACTTCCCAGATGAAGAAACTGAGGCCCAATGAATGAACACACGACTCTGTTACTAAGCCCCAGACTAAGTCAGGCAAACTCCAGAAATCTTTGTGCACCCAAGGGGATGTACCTGGGTGCACGTCCATCATAACAGAAGAGTGGAGGGGGATCAGATAAGAGGGTTGAGCCAATGTGGCACAGAGGCATACCACTCACACATTCTTAGTTCAAGGCAAGACATGTAACCTCATTGAACCTCAGTTTTCTCATCTGTAAAGTGGGGCTAAATAACAATACGTACCTCATAGCCACCTTGTGAATCTTTGGGAACAACATACAGGAAGCGCCTGGCGTGTGGTGGAGACTCGGTGACTGGCACAATGCCGCCCTCCCTGGCTGCATCCGGGAGGCTGCACCAGTCCAGACCAGCCCTTCCCAGACTAGACTTGCATCCCCCGAGGTTAGGCTGCTGGGGCCTGGGAACCATCCCTGCCCTGTTTTCTGTTTTGGGTTTTGTGTTTCCCAGCGTTTCCTTTGGAAAAAGTCCAGCTTCCTCCCTGCTGGAAGGAGGCAGAGGGGGATTGTTCACGCCTGGGCCTGGATGCCCAGGCGAGCCATGTGGGGAGGCGACAAGAGCCTGAGGTTTGGGGTCTGGCCAATCCAGGTTTGAATCCAAGATCTGACACTTAGAATGCTGTGTGACCCCGGGCAAGTGACTTCACCTCTCTGAGGTGCTGATTTCCTCACCTGTTAAAAGGTCTCATGATTTCTACTTCAGAGGATGGAGGGACTAGGATAAGACTCTGGATCCACTTCCCCCGTGTACATACAGTAATTCCTTTGGGGGAAGGGGCTGAAGAGCGGGGGAGAAGCCACAGGTTTTATAGCAGGAGTCACCAACTCATACACTCCCTGACAAACTGAAGGAGATAGGTGTGTAGGGGTTAATTAGGGGTGGGTGGAGGGCACAACTCAGCTCCAGATTATCAACACCCCACTGGAATAAGGATCCAAGATAAGCAGACCTCTGGATTTTCAGGAGAAAAATCCCTATTTTCATGCAAAACCTCATGATTAAAGTATGGTTAAGATGTACATAGTCTATGACTCTGCACATATAAAATTCAAAACCAGACAAAACTCATGTATGGTGATAGAAACCAGATAGCAGTTTCCTTCATGAGGGGGGTGGGCAGTGCCTGGGAGCGGGGCTGCAGAGACATGCTGAGTAGCCAGAACATTTTCCCTCTTGATTAGGGTCTTGGGGGCATAAGTGTGTCCCCTTCGTAATTTTATGCATTGTGCACTTCTCTGTATGTTTTTGTTGTTGTTTAGTCACTAAGTTGTGTCTGACTCTTTTGAGACCCCATGGACTGTAGCCCACCAGGCTCCTCTATCCATGGGATTTCCCAGGCTAGAATACTAGAGTGGGTTGTTACTTCCTTCTCCAGTGGATCTTCCTGACCCACGGATCAAACCCAAATCTCCTGCTTGGCTGGCAGATTCTTCACCACTGAGCCATATCATACTTCAATAAAAATGCTAAAATAATTTGAGAACAAATAAATCCAGACGACAGTGCTGGGAGGCGAGACAGCCAGCATGAACAAATCCTGAGTGCGCCTGCAGACATCTCAGGCACCAGGTGGATACCTGAGACAGGGACACAGGTGCTCCTAGCCCCTGACCCCCTGAACTGGCTCCTGGCCTTTAGGGAGCACCCCTGTTTCCCCGAGCCACACAGGAGGAATGCCCATTCTGCATCACCCTGGTCACCATGTCCAGAGAAGGCTGGGAAGCCACATGTCCATCCAACCTGCCTCTCCACCAGATTCCTCTGAGCTCAAATTCCAGAGAAGTAGGTCTACGCTGCCACTTAGATGATAATATGACACCTGCAAAACTCACCCTTATTTATTATACATTTTTCTTTACCAAGAACACCCAGAGGACAGTAATCAAAAGGCAGGCAGAGTTCTGTTCCCAAAAAAGCTCTCCCTAGAATCTGTGTTTCACCCAGCCTGCCTCCTAGCCCAGGGCAACTCCATGCAGCAAACCCAAAGGCTGCAAACTTATTTGGCGGTATCTCTGGTTCCTATGAACCCTCAGCAGAGAGGTGGTGGTCTGCAGGGGGACGGCCCTGGCTCCACCCCTCTGCCTGGGCCGGATATCTTGGTTTTATTTTTATTTTCACTCTCGTTCTTTTCTGAGAGCCAACAGAAGATGCACACGCCTCCTATATAAAGCGGCACTAGCCAAAACAAATGCACATCAAATGCATTTATTTGCACAGACACTCATAAAAACTTTACTAGACACCAAATAATTACAGGAAGAGGCAAACCTCCAGCTCTGCCGATCTCCCGCTTTTGAAGTGGATTTAAGATAAAGATCAAATAGGCTGGGCACTGGCCCCCACATCACACCCAGCCCCCCTTCCCCAGTCACGGACCCTCAGGGTGGAGACCAATGAACTTTCTTGCTTTTGTGAATTTGTGTCCAATTCATGTAAAATGTCTTTCTGCGACTTATTCTTAAGTGTCCTAATGGGGGTTTTATGGCTCGAAATATGGTCCTGGGCTTTTTCTTTGTTCTGGCTCAGGTCCTCCGTCGGGGAAGCCCCCGGTTCTATAGGAGCCGCTGAAATACCCCAGCCCGTCCATTTGGCAAGAAATGCAAAGATTCTTGAGGAAAGTGCCTTTTAGGAAATAAATATAAATGGCACCTTGGGAGTCCCACACGGACAGCTTCGACGCATTGGGCTGAAGCCCCTAATTCTGTTGCCTTCTGAAAAACCCCTCAGCCTGGGCTCCACAGCCAAAGCGAGGAGTGAAGGCTGAGACTGTGCTGGGCTGTCTGGGCACTGCCTGGGCGGAGGGCGGGGGGAGTCTCCTGGGCCCGGCCCACAGCTGCCTGGACCTGAGTTTCACCTGCCCTAAAGGAAGATATATTGTTGAGCTCAGCGTGCGTCTGGTTCCCCTCAGACCCTGGTTGGACGGGAAGGAGGCAGCTGCAGTCTCCCCTAAGTCCCGGGGACTCTCTTTCCTCCAGACATCTGAGTGGAGACTCACTATGTGCCAGGCACTGTGGTGAGTGCTTGTAGTCCGTTCTTGCAACGGCCCTGCAGGAATGTAGGCTATTACATCCACTTTACAGATGAGAAAGTTTCAGTACAGAGCGAGGGCAGGGCCTTCCAGAGGCCCTGAACCAGATCTGGGGGACTCCCTGAGACCTGTTCTTCACCCGGCTTCTAACCCACTGCCTGGCCAGTGAGAGATCTCAGCCCTGGGCCACCTGGCTGAGGCACTGTCGCTCTCCAGCCCTGAGGGCTTAAAGCAGCCTTTCGATCTGCATCCTGGGTCAGGATCTTCTGAGCCACCAAGGAGAAATCTCATGACTAATGACCCAGACCTTGTGCTGAAAAGTCATGAGTCCGTGGCCAGAGACCCCCACCAGCTGGTTGAGGGTGGGGGCTGGGCCGCAGAGAGGGCTAAAGGACTTTGCTGGGGCTGGATGGACCCCGTGTTGCACACGGACTGGTCACCAGCACACAGCCTCGGAGCCACACACACTGTGCCTCACCAGCAAGCTCTGACTAAAGTCTTGTCCCCCGCCACCTCAGTCTAAAAAACCCCAGATGGGAGAATGAGGCCTGCTCCCAGTCCTGAGTCAGAGGGACCCCCACCCCACTTGGAAACCGCACCCCCCCAGTCATTCCTATGGGCACCTCCACGGGACTCAGGGTCTCTGAGCTCTCCACAGACATGGGAAGACCACAGACCCTCTTCCCTGGGCTGTTGGAAGGTGACGGATTACTTATCACACACATGCATCTCTCTGCTAGCTGAGAAGAGACCTGAGCCTTTGACCTCTGTGTCCCGGGGGTCAAGTACAGCCGGTGATCCAAGGAGTCAAGGGTGGTCACATCTGGCTCCAAAGGCCGGTACACTCAACCCTTCAGTGCCTGCCCACTTCACTTCCTGAGCACCCAGGTCTTCAGAGCCCAGGCTAGGTCATGGGACTAGCAGCCCCCAGCCCAGGTCTTAGCTGGGGGCCGCAGCTCTGGTCCAGGCTGGCTCCCCCCACATTCCCGCCCCCCAAGAATCTGTGGATCTCAGGGGCCAGTGGCTGGCAAGCAATGCAGGAGGAATCTGGGTGCTCTGGCAGCCCTGACTCTTCCCCTGGCTGGCAGGGTGGAATCTCCGATCCGCACAGCTCGGAGCCTGAGCCTCCAAGCTGCACGGCACCGGGCTGGGCCGCGCCCTGTCCTCTACCCCTGCCCAGGATTGTGGCTTCCAGCTGGGGCTGTAAACCAGGAGGGGACCCACGGCTGGCTCTGGTCAGAAGCACGGCTGGGGGAGAACAGACAGGGCTCCACTGCCAGGAGGGTGGTGGTCCTAGAGCCGTGCTTGTGGATCGCTGGTAGCACTAGGCCCTAAGGAAAGGAGCAAGGAGGTAGGGAGAACGGCTCAGTGGAAATGAGGTGTCTGTAGAATTGGGGAGTTAAGACTCCCGCCCTACAGCTTCCATCTCGGTTCTTGCTTCTGCCCAGGCGATTCCGCACAGTCGACTGGGTCTTCCCTTAGGTGGAGAAAACCCGAAGCTGTTTCTGACACCTTAGTCAGAGCCCAAGAGAATCCCGGATCGGATCGCCGCCGGAGGGCCTGGGGTCGCCCTGGGGAGGAATCGGCGGCTTCTGTCGGCCAGTCCGAGCAAGACAGCACTAGCCAGCTACTGGTAGTATCCAACTTCAGGCCGAGGCCCCGTTTCTACCGTGCAGTCCGCCAAGTTTTCAGCAGGGGAAGCCCATCGGGAGACGCAGGAGCCACGACTGGGCTTGAAAGAGACCTGGGGCCTCTGCGCACGGCGCGAAGGAGCCGGGAAGCTGCCGACTCAGCCGGGGGAGAGGGGGAGCAGAGACAGAAGGCAAGGACAGGACCCACGGGTTGATCCAGAGGGTGGGTGTGGGGTGGGGAATTAATGCGCAGTGAACCGGGAGGAGGAGACGGGAAACCAGGTTCGTGGCCTGAGCAACACTGCTCCCAGATCAGAGAGCGCAGCCTGCGGCCTGGGTCCAAGCCCGAATCTCAGCATCTGCAGACAGCTCTGGGCACCCGCCTTGGCCCTGGTGGTGTGGGCTGTGATGCCGGCAAGAGCACCGGTGACTTGCCAAGGTTCTGTGTGCCCCAGGGGCCAGGTGAGCTATGCACCCTAAAGTGGATCGCCGGCGCACCCTTCTGCTTGGAGACGCGGCCTTTGAGCTGCCAAGGGAATGCGGCCCTGGGCACAGTCCCGACTCAACTGTGAACGCCAGCCGGAGAGTCCCAGAAGCTCAGAGGTCTCCATTCCGACAAAGGGGAGGAGAGGCGGGGAGAAGAGGCTGAGCACACAGAAGGCGGGGAGTGGGAAACAGGAAGAAGGGGATGACCTGCTGTTCCCGGAATTTGGAGTCTGGGGTGGGTCTGCAGGACCTGTGATGGAAGAGGATTCCTAAGTGATGGAAGAGAATTCCTAAGTGCGCTCTGAAGGAGGAGAGAGTCTGGGCCTGGAATAAGGACCCTCTCGCCTACAGGCAGTCGCCCGACAGCGGGTGCAAGAACGCAGCGCTGCCAGCAGAGGGCAGAATGTGCCCGATCGGCCCGCCAGCCCTGAGCCCGGCTCTGCGCCCCGGGCTCCGCATGCCCGAGCCTCGTCCGCCCGGTTTCACCCGCCGCTGCCTCGCCCCCCGTCCCAGTCACCCGGCGAGGATGGTCCAGGCCCAGTCCCAGGCCCGGCTTCGGGAGCTCAAGGCCTGGGGTTCCCAGGTTGCCAAGGAGAGGGGACCAAGGGCTTGTAGGAGAAACTCCACACCCACTTATCCGCTGTCTGGATACAGACGCACAAAGACGCCAAGAAATCAAGAAAAACACGGAGACACAAAGACATACACAACTCGGAGACTCAGGAGCACACAGAATCGCTCGGAAACTCGGAGGTACACACAGACACATAAAGGTGACACCAAGACACCAACAGAAAAGGATCCCATACACAATACTGAGGGTGAGAGGCATACAAAGACCTTGGGACCCGCATAGAGTGACAGGCGCAGGGGCACACACAAAGACCTACAAAAACGCTAACGATATGGAGACACAGAAGGCCCAGCAGACTCACATCCAAACACACACGGATGTGGGATATCAGACACGGATTCAGAATCACATATTCGGAGCCCAGACAGTTGTAGGGACGCAGAGAAATCGTATGTGCACAGAGACACGGGTGGACAGGCAGGGAAGAACCTCAGAGACGGGAGCATCGAAACGCACATACACACACACACACACACACACACGCAGATACCCACCGACAAACACGCAGGTACTGGGGTAGGGAGGGAGCTTTCTAATCCTCCACAAAGCCGGGCTCCTCCGCGGGGCCCCGCGGCACAGGGGGCCACTTCTTACCAAGCCTCCCGCAGGCTTCAAATCCGATCCGCCCTCTCGCCTCCAGCGGGGTCAGGGGACCCGCCTCCCTTGCCCTCCGCCCCCGCCCCGCTCCGCACCGCTGCTCCGCTCCGGGAGGGGCCCGGGCTGCCCCCAGCGGCGCGCAGGGGTCAACCTGCGCCTGCCCCCGGGCCACCTCGGCCCCCCTGCTCCCAGGCGAGCCGTGCCTCCGTGGGGACCTCTGGAGCCGAAGACACAGCCAGCCCGGGCGCGGGGCGCCGCAGCCGGACGCAGCGGCCTGAGTGCGGAGTGCGGGTGCCAGACCCGATGGGAGCCAGGCCAGGCGGGCGCCCGAGTCGGCCGCTTAATCTCGCCGGCCTTTCCTTCCCCGGTGCCGAGGCCCACTCTGCCCAGACTGGCCAGGGCCCTGTCCCTGCCGGGCATGGCCTACTGACCCCCGGCAGGGTCCCTCAGCCACCCAAGGTAGCTTATATTCCAGCGATCGATCCGGTTTCCTTCGCGCGCTCCAACGCACGTCCTCCGCGACCCTGGGGCCCTCACCTTCCTCTAAACTCTATGTCGCCTGCAGCCCGGCCTCACCTTTCTGGCCTGCCCCAGTGTTCCCATTCTTCATCCCGGGGGGGCCCTTCCCGGATCTTCGCTCACTCTTCCACCCACTCTCTGCCACGTCTGAAGCTTTCCCGGACCCCCACCCCAAATCTGGAGCCAAATCCCACTCCCACCCGGGGCAGGACTTTCGCAAGTCCTGGGCCAGCAGCCCTTTCCTGCCTTTCGAAGGCGAACCGGCTCCAAACTTCTGGGAGGGTAAGGTAGGACGCCAACTCAGCCCCGTGGCCGGTCGTCCCCCCGCCCCGGGCGGCCACTGCCGGTCGGCGCCGTCCCCTGGTGGATCCGCTGCTCTCCCCGCCGTCCAGTCTGTCCTCGCTCAGGGCCACTCCTCTTAGCGCTGAAGCTTTACAAAATATTAATAATAAAGAAGGCAAGAAGAGGGGAGGGAAAAAAAAAAGAAAAGCTTTCATTTCCCCAGCTCCCAAATCAATTTTTCAAGGGGGGTGGGGCAGAAGGATTTGTTTCGAAGGCGACCCAAACTTCTGCGAGGGACCCGTGGGGGCGCTCGGCCTGGCCGGGGGCGCCCGGGTCCGCACTCGGGGGCCCAGCGCGGCGCAGGAAGCTCAAGCCGGGGGGCGGCGGGGAGACCTCCCGCGGGGGGGGGGGAGGGTTGGAGAGGTGGGGGGTGGGCAGCGACGGCACTATTTGACGTGGAGCCGCCGGCTCATCCCAGCGCAGGGATACGAGGCGCACCAGTGAGTTCAAATGTCAGGAAGTTTGAGGAGCGGTGAGGCGGATCCCGGCCGGGGTATCCCTCCGCCGCCGGCCCCACAGCTCTAAACCAAGCGGCTCCTCGGGCGCACCATGGCACTGGGGTAGCGCGGGGGAGCGCGCCTGGAAGCCCGCGGCCCGCTGCGCCCCGCCCCGGGACCCCGCTGCGCCGCCCGCGCGCCCCCCCTCAGCCCGCGGGGCCGCCCCTGCACCCCCACCCCCTCCCCCGCCCGCCGCCGCGGCCGCGGCCGCCGCCGCCACCACCACCACCAGCACCGCTGCCGCCGTCTCCTCCTCCCCGCGCGGCTCCGTCCGCGGCCGCCGCTCGCCGCCGCTGCAGCCCGGCTCCGGGGCTGACAGGCAGGTGACTGACAGAGGAGCCGGCGCGCGTGCCCACGAGTGCCCCTGGAGAGAGCGCGGCGCGGGCTGCAGCAGCCCCGGCCCGCCCGCACGACGCCGGGGCCCGGGGCCCGGGGCCAGCGAGTGGCCGCTCCGCACTCGCTGGGGGCAGCCGGCGGCCCCAGCCGCAGCTCCAACCCCCGCGGGGGCCGCTCCTCCCAGGCTCCCCGGCTCCCCGGCTCCCCGGCGGCGGCGGCGGCGGCGGCGGCGGGAGGCGAGCGGGCCGGCAAGCGGGCGGGCAAACACCCTGGCCGGCGGGGCCCGCAGCGCGCCCCGCGTCCCATGGATATAGCAACAGGTCCCGAGTCGCTGGAGAGGTGCTTCCCCCGCGGGCAGACGGACTGCGCGAAGATGTTGGACGGCATCAAGATGGAGGAGCACGCCCTGCGCCCCGGGCCCGCCACTCTGGGGGTGCTGCTGGGTGAGTGCGGGGTCGGGACGCCCCGAGTGGTCTACTGGCAGTGGACAGGGGCCTCGGCCCCTGGAGGTGGAAATGGGGGGTCCAGGCCAACGGATAAAGGCAATGGTGTTGCAGAACGTGGGGGTGTCGGGGACACAGAAGACTCCTGGAGTGATCACCAGAGGGACGAGAGGCACGCCTAGACAGGCATCCTGAGGGGACAGAGGTACGCAGGGACACCACCTAGGAGAAGCGAGGACAGGCACAGCTCCAGCCGCCACCTCCCATCCTCACCGGGCCGCAGTTCTAGAGCTGCCACTCGGGAAGCGAGAGGTAGGAGGCGGTGGCAGGGGTGATGGAGAAGACAAGAAGTCACCTTGGCAAGCTTGGGAGTGGTGCCGGGTCACTTGGGGAGGGGCAGTCTCTAAGAGGGAAATGTTCCCCGGGTCACCCAGATTACAGATTTTGGGGGAGATGTGGGAGAGAAGACAACGAACGCCACCGTGGGGCTTGCGCCTAAGCCCTCACCTCGCCTGTCTCGGTCCCGGCCGGCTGCCCCGCGCCGTGTTCGTTCCTCCTCTCTTGTATTACCACCGGGCGCTGAATCTCCGGAGAAGGGGAGCGCGCAGCGCCGAGCCGAGGCTCCAGGCCCGCGAGGCCTTTCGGCGCCGGAGTCCGCCGACCGAGATGAACTCACTGAGGCTGCCCGGCCCCTGGCGCGGTGGCCGGGGAGGCGCAGGCGGCGGGCGGCGCTCGCTCCCGGGCTGCCCTAGCCTTTGGGGCCGGGAGCCGCGGGCACAGCGCGATCGGGACGCTGGGCCGGGCTGGTCGGCGCTGACGGCCCGGCTCTCGCCCTGTGCGCTGCAGGCTCCGACTGCCCGCATCCCGCCGTGTGCGAGGGCTGCCAGCGGCCCATCTCCGACCGCTTCCTGATGCGAGTCAACGAGTCGTCCTGGCACGAGGAATGTTTGCAGTGCGCGGCGTGTCAGCAAGCCCTCACCACCAGCTGCTACTTCCGGGATCGGAAACTGTACTGCAAACAAGACTACCAACAGTAAGCGCCTCGCGTCCTCCTTCTTCCCCGCTGCCGCCAGGCACTCGAGCCCGGCCGCCCCTCTGCCCGGCCGGGGCCCGCGTACGCCCTGCAGCCGGCTCCGCGCGCCGCTGGGCCCGTCAACTCCAGAGAGAACTCCACGGGTTGCGCGTCTTCCTGCAGGGCAGAACCATCCTGGCCCCGGCTTACCCCGGTGGGGTGGCCGGGACCCTCCGGCAGCCCCTAGTTGCCATCTTTTTTGTTCGGGAAACCTGCGCTGGGCTGCTCCCGTTGGGGTGCTCGGGACAAGGCCCTGAGCGGAATGGGGGATACGATGCTGAGGTCGCGGGACCAGGGCCTGGCTTCACGGAGGCCTGCACTGGGGACCGAGAATTGCTTTTCAAACGAAAGCAGTGCTTTAGGGAGCCGGGCCCTGGCGGCGTGCTTCCCCAGCCCGAAGGCAGGATTTGTGTCGGTTGGGGATTGCTGAAGCAAGGGGGTGGAGTGCCAGGGTGCTGAAGAGCTGAAGCCGTCGGGCATGCCCCCTTTCTGCCAGGCTCCCTGCTGCCTTTTCAGTCCCTGATGGAGAGAAAAGGGTGTGCACCCTCCCCAGACCGTTCCATGCGGGAATCCTGCACACATAATTATTGTTGGCTGGAGACGCTGTCTAGGAAGAGGACCTTAAGAGGTGGCAAACCACAATCTGGGCTCCCCATGGGGTGAGGAGCTGACCAAGTCAGCCTTCCCCAGCAGGCCCTCTTTCTTGCAAAGTGTATATGTTGGGAGGGCTGGCCTGCTCTGCCCTCCTGCAGCCCAAGCCTCTCAGGGTTGGGGCCAGAGACGGGGCTGAGCCCTACCTGCTTGGCTTTTGTTTTTAGCTGAGACCATGGATTTGTCTGGCGGGGCGGGGGGCGGAGGGTAGGTAAGAGTAGATCCAGGTTTTTGTTTTGTTTTGTTTCTTTTGACCCTCTGGGTTTTGTGCCTGGTGTTGTGATTAAGAGGGAGGCGGAGGAGAGCAGCAGCAGGAAGAGGGGCATGGGGATGCCCAGGGCAGTGACTAGTGGGTGCCTGTGAGAACTTTGCAGTGACACCCAGAAAACCATTTCCGATAGGGCTGTGGGGTGGGTAGGCTGCTCAGGTGGTGTGGAGCTCAGAAGGGGCTGTGTGTGCTCAAGCCTCTGAGAAAAGACAGGGCGGCCAGTACTTGGTATGATAGCAAGGGCAGCCTACCTGCTGTGCTCAGGGACTGGCCCGAAATCCATGCCCTGATGGGAAGGGGAGCAGCTTGACTGAGACCTGGAAAAAGGTGGGACTGCAGGCCGGAGCCCTGGAGAGGGCAGCGGGTTCTACTTCAAAAGACCCTGGAGGAGCCCTCCGCTAGCACCTACTCTGTGCTCCCCTGGTCCAGGGGCCCACCAGGAGCTGCTTTTTTGTGCCTGGCTCTTCCTGCCAGCTGGGGGGCTCTGCAGGCAGGAACTGGGGCCCTGTCCTGAGCCGGCTCTTCTGTGGTCCCCAAGGACTGCCCCTCTCTCTGGAGTACCCCGGTTTAGGCACACTGCCATTCATGGGGTTTGTGCTGTGCCCCGGACTGATATGGTTCTATTTCCAGAAGAAGGTGAGGCCACCAGTCAGCTCAGCCACAGGCAGGCATAGAGCAGTATAAATAAAAGGAGCAAAGTAGTTTGAGCTAGGTTCGGTCAGAGGCTTTGGGCTGGCCCCAGGGACTGGCCCCTCAGCGGGGCTCACCAGCCTCCAGTCCACATACATCCTGCTGTCCTGTACCCCTCGCCTGGCTTTGCCTGCCCAAACACGCCACTGCCCACAGCAGCTCAGCCTGGACAACTCAACACGTGGGGGCCGGAGGCCCAGAAAACTGGAAATGGACCTCCAAATTATTTGTGCAAGTTTTGGGGGAAAAAAAAATTTTTTTTTTTTGTACATTTTGTAAAGACTCTTTCCAGCCTCTTGTACCCATCTGCCCATCCTCTCCTCCCCATACCCTAGTCATTTATAGCAATTTTCTTTAAAACAAGGTTAGGGTGCCCCCCTGGTTCTTCAGAGCAGGGAATTGTAAAGTCACACAATTTGAGCTGGATGATCCTTTAAAGCTGAAAGGCCAGCTCCCTCATTTTACAAAACAATTAAGCTTTGCTGAAAGTATATTTGTTTAAAATAGAAGAAAAGGTACCTAAGAGCTTTCTCCCTCAGTGCAGTAGGAGTGTGTTTGCGAGTGAATTTTGGGTCAGGGTGAATCTCCAGCGCGGAGTCTAGGTCCTGTGGGCAGCAGGCAGGCATTATTCATACCTCTCATGGTGTCCTCCTCCTTCCCTACCCCCTCTTTCTTCCAATAATGCCAATTAGGTATCTGCACTAGGCTGGCCGGCGGAGGAGGGGGCAGAAGGGGGGTTGTTATCAAGACAATTTTGGGGACAAATCCTCTGGTGGATCTGGCATCAGCTTTTCTCTGGGAGAGCAAGGGCAGAGAGGCAAGCAGGGGCTCACTGGGAAGCAATGTTCTTTGCACAATAAAAATGTATTTCACGATTTATTTTTTTCTTTGAGGATCGCAGATGCATATTTACTGCATCTGTGCGTCAATGCTTTTCAGACGAGAATGCAGGCAAGTGGGCGCAGAAACGTGCCTTCTCGATTTTGTAGTCTGTATGTCAGCGGTATTGGGAAATTAACACCCCCCCAAAAAAAAAACTTTTGAAAACTGTTTCTTCACCTTGAGAGGAGCTGCAGTTTTCGATCTTTGGAAAGAGGTTCCCTATTTTTATTAAGCATCTTTTCCTCCTTCCGATTTATGTTAAAGATCCGGGACACTCAGAGGCTCAACGTTCTTTTACGCACCACGGGGGTGATTAATTGACGTTCAGGAGCATTTAATAACGTTTGATAAAAAATCCACTCACACGTCCTGATCCTGCAAAGTGGAGAGTGGGCCACGAGCATTTGGGCATTTTCACGCATCACTCGAAGCCTTCTTCTTACGTGTTTTGAGGGGGTCTCCTTCAGGGGAGGAAAAAAAGCATCGGATCGTTCAGCTGTGCCCCAGGCTTTGGCCCCTCGGCAGCGCGAGCTCCGTTTCCGATAGAAAATCGGGTTAGAATTCGGGAGGACCCACGACCTCCAAACACAAACACCCTCTCCTTCCTCCACCCCAGAACACATTTTAAAAATGACATTACCTACCTCCTCGGTTTTTTTTTTTTTGCTTTTGCTTCTTAGCCAAATAGAATTATGTAACTCTCTTTTCCTTGTCGTCTGTCGCTCGTCTGGAAAGGGTTTCTATCTTTCTATCCCGAGGAGATGGCGAATTCCGGGAGGAGGCTCCGGAAGCGGGGAGGGTCGTTAGCAGAGTCCAAAAATCTGTCACAAAATGGAGCCTAATGGTTTGGAAGACAGCTCCCATATCTGGCCACCCGAGCTTCGTCGGTGTGCGGCCAGCGGGAGCCTGCGTGCGCTGTGCGCCCACCTCGGCGTCCAGGGCTGGCGGCGCCCCTTCGGCTGCCGGGCCTGCCCGGGCGGCCTCACCTCTCTGCCGTGGAGCCCGCGCGGGGCCCCTGGGCCTCGCCTGCCCAGGTAGGATGCTCCCACAGCGGCGAGAGTGGGGCAGCGAGGCTTTGCTTGAGTTTTCCAAAATAGCTGTCTGAGTCCTGGGTGATTTTCTTTCTTTTTTTTAATTTACCCCAGCTGACTGTGGATCCAGTGGCCCAACCCCAGTCTTCTCCAGCACATTCCTTTCCTGGGAAGTGTTTACACCGGCAAGGGCCTTCCTGGGAGATTCACCTCACCTCTGAGCACCAGGTGTGGCGCATGGGGAGAGCAAAGTCAGGCCCCAGCCTTTGCTGGCGGCTGCTTCTCCCTGCTTGGGAGGCCTCCTTTAGGAGGACGCCAGTTAAACCAGCAGCATCCCCTCCACCAGTGGGTACCCCAGCTGGCATGGCTCCCAGCAGACTAGTTTCGAGCTGTGACATCCCTGCCCACAGCCTGGGGTAGAGTAGTGGGCCTGTCCTGGAAACAGATTTCCTTAGAAGGAAGAGCCAGCGCTTTGCCTTATTTAAAAGACTTCTCGAGTGCTCTCCCTGGACATGGAAGGGCTGAAGGGCTCCCTCTGCCAGCCCACGTATAGGGACCCTCTGGCCCCCGGGAGGGCACCTCCTCGATTAACCCCAGCAACTTGGCTGCAGGCGGAAGGGTAAGCAAGGGCCTTCCTGAGGCTGCAGTCCTCTGCTGCTGAACGGATGCATTATTCACAGCTGACTCCTGGCTCACCCTGTATTCCTCAGGCTCCGGGCTGGTGTAGCCTAATTTGTTTGCTGGGTTTTTCCCGAGTGGGGGAAGCAGGCTATGAGAATCTCCTCTGGGGTATGTGATCGGTGACCCTCACCTCCCTCCTGTGTGTCCTTTGGAGCCAGGCTTAGGACCACAGAGCCCCAACACCTACCCGAGCCTCTTCTATAAAATGGGGGACATGCCCACCTGGGAGGGGGGAAGTATTTTTATGAGGATTGAAGATAACATGCCCCAAAGGACCTGGCATCTTGCCTGGCACATTGTTAATACTCTGGAAATTATTGTTGTTGCTTTATCACCATCAGTGTGGCAAGGAATGCCTTGTCTCCACGGCCACACACCATACCATCCATGGATTCCACGCCAAAGAGAGGGCAGCTGGCATGCTAGGCTTGCCATAAGGAAGGATGAGGGGCACCCCTGGGAAAACCATTCCCTTTCCCTGAGTGGGACACTAAGGCAGACCCCGGTTCACCTCCCAGCCTCAGCACTCAGCAGCTGTATGATCTTAGCCAAGTGGCTGCCTAGCTCTGAGCCCGAGGTTCTCCATGCACAGAAGGGAGGTGATGATATAATTTCTCAAGGAGGTTGTGAGGATTACACTCCCCCCCCAGTGGGGGTGGGGAAGCTTCAGTAAATGTTCCATACTTCATGGGATCCAGTATCCTCTCCTGAACCTCCATAGAGGCAGAAAAGCTTCTGATTACGTGAGTGAAAACAAATGCCAACTGTGCATTGTCAAGAAGGGCAGGCGGGCAGCAGGGTGGTCCTGGCCTATTCTTCCTTGTGGGGTGAGGGGGCAGCGTGTTGAAGTTGGGCTAAAGCAAAGATCTTTCCATTGGAATCTCCAGGGTCTACATATAACTTGGAAAAGCACACTCAATAATATAATTTAGTATTTGGAGAGCTGTTCATGTTCATTTGCTCTTGTGATTCAAATGACAGAAAATAAAGCTCAACCAACATCTCCCAGGCTGCAAGGGGGATTCCAAAGAGAGGGTATGTGTGGGAGAGATCCAGGGATCTGTACATTTTTCAGGTGAGAAACACCAGCCCAGGCAGTCAGAAGGCTCTTCCAGCCCAGGGAGGTTTTTTGGTCCATAAAGAGCTGGCAGTGCTTCCCCAGAGAACTTCCTCTATCCTGCAGCTCTGAGGTTTTTAAAACAGAAAAGGGAACACACACACACACACACACACACACACACACACACACACACCCACACTCACTCACACTCACACTCACTCACTCACTCACTCACTCACAACCACCCAGTCCTACCTTGGCATTAGTTAGGTGGAGGGATGGAGGATACTCTCAGTGACATGAGTTATAACTTCCAATTTGTTGGACACCATAATCAGGCCTCAGCTTTAGGGGAGGATGGAAGGAGGGATGGTCCACTCATCCAAGGAGTTCCTGTGAGCTGTCAGTCAACGGAGGATGCTAGAGGACCCAAGGCCCTTGGCTCTCTGGCTGACCCAGCCCTCTCCAACCTCCAGATTCTGTGCTGATGGCAGCAGAGAGCAAAACCAAAATTATATGTATTTATTGCCACTGCAGTCAGAAGTGGGGAGGCGGTGGTACTGAGGGGAGGGCAAGGCTGAAAACCATATTTGAAAAAGTTGATTCACGAAGGCAGAGGAAGCAAAGTGGCAGACGTTTGCCATTTCATCGGCCGGCTGGTGTTCTCCATTCATGTCATAAATGTCTCCTGTCATTTGAAGCCAAAAGCAACATGATTTGGTTCCCCGGTGGCCTATAAGGTTTTTCTCCATTTTTTTTGTAGTAAATGTTTATTTGTTAATGATATACTTTAAACAGCCTAGCCTTGACCTCAAGTCTCCTGAAGCATCCATCTCCTCTCAGAAAAATCTTTCAAAGTTTGTGTAATTTTGGGGGGAAGGTGTAACTGACAGGGCAGTGAAGGGCCTGTGTTTGCTTTAACTACTGCGGTGTTGGGAGTGGAGTGGTATAAGGGGCCACTGTGCTCCGAATGGCAACTTTCTTGAGTTTCAGGCCTGGCTGACAGCACTTCCTCGCTGCCCTTTACCTTTGGGTCGCCTGATCAGTACAAATAAATTTCTGCCGTGGCCCTTCCTTTGTAATTCCCAGGGCAATATTGTATCCATTTCTGTTCAGCTTCTTGACTGGCAGCCGCTGGATCTGCCTGGTGGACCCAGGGGCCCTGAAAAGAAGTAGGGGGGTCTCAGGGTCCAGGGACGTGTGTGCGCACATTGGGGAGGGGAGGGGGCTTTGTCTCAATCGGGAGCCAGGCCCAGAACAGGACCAAGTGCGCTGGCTGATGGCAGAGCACCTGGCTGGCCTGGCGCTTGATGAACTGGGGGCGGTGGTGGAGGGGGGGTGGGGACCCGGTTCCTGGAATCGGGTTCCAGGAGAAACAAAGGTGTTTGCTTCCTGGCCGGCCATGCTGTCAGAGGTTTCCTCAGGAACTGTGAGGTGGGTGCCAGCTGGGGAGGGTGCTGAAGGCTGTCTAGAGCAACAGAGGTGCCCACCAGGGCCGGGGTGAGGAGACCAGTGAGCAGCACGCTAGGTTCAGGAGGATGAGTGAGCATGCTGGCACACCGAGCTGCCAGGGCGCCCCCCAACCCCAAATGCCTCTGCTGATGCTGCTCAGCTCTGATGGCCAGAGGGGAGGCACAGCATCACCACTGGTCTGGATGAGCTGGGTGTGACCGCCCTTCCCCTCTCCCACCTCCAGCTTTCAAGGGGGACTCGGTGACTGTTGTCATGTGACTCCTGGATTGCCATAGTTACTGGGCTGCCGGGGTGTGGGCACCAGCCCAAGCCTGGAGTTGCCCAAGCCTTGTGGAGACGGAGAAGACCAGGGTGCTCTGGGGCCACCTCCTCTAAAAGGCGGGCCCTCCGAGGGGGACACAGTTTCTCAAAGGAAAGAGCAAGACGGCAGGGCAGTTACAGATCGGGGCTTGAGAATGTCTCCGGCTCCCAGTAACGCAGGCCAAGGGCATTTAGGAAAGGTGATGCCTCTTCCGGAGCTTCAGTTTTCTTTCTCTGTGTAATAGGGGTGATCTTTCCAATCTCACTGGGTCGCTCAGAGGAAAAGTGAAACAAACCCAAAGATGCCAGCCTACCTTCGGCATCCAGTCAATGTATGTTTCCTGCCTGCCTGGGATGGAAGCCCAAGGCCCCCTACCCGAGTGGGAGGCCCAAGGAGCGCAGCCTCCTAAAGGACCTCCTAGAGCAGCCCTGCCCACCCTCTTACTTCTCACCCGGGTCTGGACGGGTGTTTGGGGGGTTTCCCCTTGCAGAACTCCAAAGCCGGCACAGAGCTGGCCATCAGAAACTGGTCCTTGGAGGCAGGCATTCGGCAGCCTGTGGATGGGCCCCCATTACTGTGGGTGAGGCACATAAGTTCCCGGTTTTTCCCAGCAGACCCTGGCGGTCTCCAGGGTAGGTGTTACTAACACCTAGTAAGGTAGGTTAGCCTTGCTAACCCCAGAGCATCAGGCCACAGTAGTGCATCTGGAAGGAAAGTGACGGGTGTTTTTTGAGTGTCTGGATGGACACACCTTTTTTGCTGCAGCTCTGTGTATTGGTGAGAAAACCCAGACTGGGAGAGTTAATAATAACTTCCCCCAAGTCCAGAGTGACTCTGTAGCAGATTCTTCCCCAGATGGAGCTAACTCCCAAAGCGGTAGGGACCCTGCACCCCTTCACTCCTGACCTTCTGGAAGTTCCACGTACCCACCCTGGACCGTTGTGACTCTCTCTGGAGCGCCCAGCGGGAGGTGGGGGAGCAGTGTCACCGCCGGTGGTTTGGAAGGGGTGGAGTTGGGTGGATCACTGCTCTCTTCCACCGGAATGCCCCAGTAAGGCCAGTCCTGGCCAGAGAAGGAAAAAGGTTAGAATAACTGCCTTTCTCCGGGCGGGAGAGCTGCCTTCAGCGCCCCCCTTCGGCGCGCAGGCGGGCGGCTCTCAGTGGTCTCCGCCCGCCTTCTCCTCCAGGCCCCCCTCTCGGAGAGTTCCTGCTCCTCGTTCTCCTTTACCCCCGAGTGGGGGCAGCGCGGTGCACGGGCTCCTCGGTTCCCCGGCTCCTCGGTTCCCGGGCTCCTTGGCCGAGCCACGGGGCGCCAGCGGCGGTTGATGAATTTCGGTGTCACCAGGGGTTTAGCCCGGATTTGGGAACCGCGCGCTCTAATACGCGCACACGGTCCTGCCCTTTCTAAAGCGCAGCCCTTTCACCCAGCCGCTGATTTATGAAGGAACCCGATGCTGGGACGGGCTGGGCTGGAGCCGGGAGCCCGGGGCCCGCGCGGCAGCCTTCGGGCTCTTTCTCATTGCGGGGGCCCTTGGCGGCTCCGGGCGTTCTCCTGGGCTGGACTCAAGGAGCCCTGCCGGGCGGCGCCTCCCGAGGCCCAGGACTTCCCTCCGAGCCTCTTAAACCCCCTGGAAGGGAGCGAGGCGGGTGGAGAGAGTTCGAGTTTTCATTCGGAATTGAGCAAAGCCCTCGCCCCTCCCCAAGCCCTCCGATCGACCCCCTTGGGCAGGCCCTAAAGCAGCGAGATCGGGAGGTTTGTTTATCGAGGGAATAGAAAATTGAAAAAAAAAAAAAAAAGCGTCTAAGACCTTTTTTCCCGCCGCAGAAACGTGCAAAGTCCCTCAGCTCCCGGAGGCGGCGAGGCGCCCCGATAGCCGAGTTCCCCGCGCGCCCATGCGGGGCCGACCCAGCGCCCTCCCTCCTGCCCCCCGGCCGAAGCACGGCGGGAGAGCGGATTTTTTTTTTTTTTTTTCAGATTTGGTTTGCAGGGGGGAAATGGGGTTGTATCAATCCACAAATATTTACTCTTAACAGACTTGTATCTGTGGAGATTTCGAACAAAGACAGTTTAGGGGGATTACAAAAACCCTAAACCCCGTTTTTCTCCCGGACTTGGTGCTTTAAATGCCAATTACAGGCGAGCCATATCCAACAGCAACGGGGGGAGGCGAGCAGGGTCCGGGGAGGTTCCGAGGGCAGAGAGAGGAGGGGGGCTCTAGCCCTGTGCCCCCCCACCCCCAGCGCCTTTCGTTTCCCATTGCGCTTGGGTCTCCAGAGCCCGCCAGGCATTCCAGCAAAGGTGGGGGAAGAGGATGCTTTTCGGGAGCCTCAATTGTTAGCTTCTGGGAAATGGGGGCAAAGGCCCCAGGACCAGAGGATACAAGTTGGTGGGGTGGTTTTTTTTGCCTCCAGTGACAGAGGACACAGGCCCCGTCTGTCCCCTTTCCCCAGGAGAAGTGGCATTGGGCAGTGCACGCCCACCATCCCCTGTAAAGCAGGATTGAGAACCATCAGAGGCCAGAAGGAGATAACCAGACTGGGGCCCTCCGCGGGGCAGATTTCGTTGGATCCCTGGGACTGATGTCGCCAGGCTGGTACCCCTGCGAGTCTCAGGGTTGACCGTTCGCAGCCTACTGGCTGGGCCCCTTTCTTCCGAGGGCGAATTCCTTTGTTCAACCCCTGCGGAAATCTGCTTCTCCGCTGGGCCAGTGGCGCCTTTATCCTCGACACCGCCGCCGCCACTCCTGTCCCACAGTATGCAGATCTTTTCAGCGGCGCTCGGCCGCCCAGATCCAGCCAGGTCCACCGACTGACCCGGCCTTCGACGTCGCTGCCCTGCCTGAGCCCTGGCCACCAGCTAGATCTCCAGCCCAAGAGCGGGGGCGCAGCTGCGGACTTTAGCCTCTGGCTTTTGCCTCGGGGCACAGTGGGAAGCCGCGGGCTTCCGAGAAGTCGAGGCGCACGGCTCCAGGTCGCTGCACAGGCTGAAAAACACCAAAAGCAAAACCAACACCCAGCAGATGAAACCCCTGCACCCCCAGGGCTCCACTCAGCGCCCCTCCAGGGGACCAGGCCGGCGACCTCCCCCCTGGCTTCTAAGATCTCAGACCCAAAGCCCCAGCATAGCTGGCGGTGGAGACTTCAGAGGAATTTGTCTCTGTATACCCGGTTCCTTGGCCTCCTTTTAAAGCTCTTAGGCTGTGCTTCAGGGCAGCCTCCCAAGGATCCCATTGCGCCCTGGGAGCGCTCTGGAGATGCCTGACTGCATGCAGTCTCCTCCCTCTCGAGCTCAGGCTCCGGGGCGTGGGGAGGATCGGGCTGAGAGCAGGGTGTCACCTCGTAAAAGCGACAGGCAAGGGCTGTTTTATGGGGAGGGAGAAGGGGCAGGAAGTGATGCTTCCATCTCTGGTCACTCTAGGACAGAGAGCCCCAAGGAGGGAGCCCCATCTGAGCAGGGAACAACCAGGAGGGACAGGGCAGGGTCAAAACACAGCCGGGGCTGCGGCTGTGAAGAAGGGCATGGGGACCAGCCGGAGCTGGGAAGGGGACCAGCGGACCTGGGAATTCGGAGCTCACCTCCCGCGTGTGCTCCGCCGGCGCCCCCTCTGCAGTGCTTGCTGCAGCCAGCAGTCCCGGCCCTTCCTCCCAGGCCGGGGGTGGGGGAGAGACTTTCTCCCTCGAAACACTTGATACCAACTTTGTTTTTTTGGCAAGAAAAATAAGCCTTGTTTGAAAAGGGGGGTTGGTGGTCGAGCGAGCGGGGGAAGGAGCGAGCCGCCGGCGGCAGAGCAAACTTTGCGGATTAGGTTTCAGCGCCTCCGCCCCACCCCCAGCCCCGAGGCGGTGATTTGTGCGCGGGGGTCTGTGACCCTGCGAGGCATCAAACGGCCCGCGGGAACCGGCCGAGTTCAGAGGGACAGTGGGCAGAGGGGCGGCCTAAGACAACGCAGATGGTTCATATCAGCCCAGCCGGGCCAGCCTTGGGCTCGCAGCGTCTGCCCACTAGCCTGGGCTCCTCCGGCCGGGGAGAGGCCTGGGGTCTTCCAGGGAGGCCAAGGCCCCAGCTGGTGATAGGGGGCCAGCAACGCAGCAGTCAGTGACCAGTGGGCCGCAGCTGAAAGAAGGCGAGGCAGCCGGTGACAGGGTTTTTCCACCAGGCAGTCCTGACCCCATCTAGTTAAGGCGGGACCTGACCTCCAGGGTAGCCTCTGAGAACTGAGTGATGCCCAAAGGAGACCCTCCCAAGGCTGCCTGGAGGCTGGGACTTACCCTCCCCTTCCCAGTGGCAGCTGGGCTCATCCAGGTCATGGTGCCCCTTCTCCGGGGACCATGAGTAGCCTTTTTCCTCTCCAGGAGGTGCCCTGTCCTCAGCCTGCCCGCTGTGATGGGTTCGGAAAGCCCTCTCCTCCCTCTGATATTCATTCATTCATTCTACCACTCAGGTAGACTGCCCATCCTCTCTCTGCCAGCTTAGCCCTTCTGCTTGACCTGGGCAAACTCCTGCCTCCCTCCTAGCCCCAAGGGAAAGCTAAGACAGAGGCTCGCTGTCACCTTGGCCCATAGACTAGCTTTGGGGGTAGGCCCTGGTTGGTTGGGGTGGGAGAGGTCCTTAGTCACACCAGCCTTGGCTCTAAGACTGCTCCCCCACCCACCCACCCACCCCAGAACTGGAGTGCTGCCATGGGCAGTGGCATGCCCAGGCCTCCCTACCCTGGTCTCCAGGACCTGGCTTTCTCCTTGGCCTCCAAGGACCTCAGAAGACCAGGACTACACCTGCCACCGGGACCTTGGGCTGGTTTAGAATATCCCAGCTGAAGGCCTCTTTGAGATCCTTGTAGAAATGGGAAAATGAGGCCCAGGTGTAGCCAGGGCTTGCCCAGCATCTCAGTGGTAGCAGAACAGAGTCAGGAACCTCTTTCTGCTGCCCAGTTAGGGGTCTATGTGCCAACTCCACAGTTCTTTCTAGAACCCTCTTCCAGGCTCTGGCTTTATCAGTGACCTTGTCTGTTCCCCTGGGCTGAGGCCACTGAGTGGGGGGTGACTGCAGAGAGACCACTGAGAGAAGGTCCTACAATTCCAGTTCCTAGAGGGGGTAACAGGCCTCTGTGATGAAATGATTTTGCAAGCTTTCTGGATAGCATGGGGTTGTGTGGGTTTGGAAGTTTTATCTTCTAAATTGGGACACCAAAGGACAAGGGCCAGGTGGCACAGTGCCACATCCCACCATCTTTCCGTCCCCTAGTGTCAGACTCCAAGACCCCATGGGCTTGGCCCTTCCTCTCTACAGCAGGTCACAGGGAGGCCAGCCGCCTGGCCAGGGCCACAGAGGGCCATTGGGCTGCCAGGACCTCTTGGGGCTCTGTCTCCCAAGGTCCCTGCCTCGGGGGAGCAGCCGGCTGGGTCATCTGTGCACAGGAGACACATCTGTCTTCCACATGTTGGAGGCCGAGCAGAGGACATGTGGTTTGGGACGTGTTATCTTAATCATATTTATTAACCAATCCTGAAATGTGAAAATGTTTGATATTGTTACGATTCGGAAAAGATCCCCAAATCTACATGGCAACAGATCAGGGGAACCCGCCAACGTCAGCCAGATTTCTTTCAGCTGGGCTCAGGACACTGCTTTGGAAGTTCTGAGTTGTTCTAGTGTGGTGGGATCTCTGTGCTGTGAAGTAACACTTCCCGCTTTCATTTTCCCAAGCAGAGATCTGAAGCAAAATTAATTACCCGCCTTGAATGATAGTTGTTCTGTTGGAGTATGGTTCTAATCCTTATTAACATTCTCTAAAGTCAGGCATGAAATATGACTTTTGCACCACACTCTTTGGCATATGTTTTTCTTTTCCAGGATATTTTTCAGGCTATCTCCGAGCCTCGCTGCTGTTCATTATTTCTGCCATAGGTCTAAAGTTGCTGGTCCCGCACTGAGCCCAGCCAAGGGGGTGGGGGGTGGGAATGACACATCTCTGCTCACAACGCAAATTGCTTCTGATTATTGAGCTTTGAATGTTTTCCTCCATCATGTTTTTATTAAAAAACTCCAGCATATTTACGCTCAATGGTGTCTTCAATTAGGATTTTTTTTTTAAGCCGGGGGTTCCCCTTTCTATAGCAGTATGTAAAGAAAATAGTTGTTATGACCGCAAAATAACTGTCCAAACCTGGTTTTAGTAAATCTGGCCCTGCTTTGACAAGCCCAGCGGGCTTGGAGCTTTTTTTCCCTAAGTGTTCCAGCTGCTGGGGAAACAGGGAGGAAGCCCACAGAAGCCTCTGTTCTGCAGGATACTCATTGCGCCTCTCAGGGGCTAACACTTCCCAAGTTTGGGAGCTGCAGAAGGGGGTCTGGCTGCAGGGGGCTTGCTGATGGGCAGGCCCAGGCCAGCAGCACACAACCTCAGCAGCAACAGTACTAATCACAGCCGATGCTTATCGAGGGGCCGTGGTCTGTCAGGTGCTGCTCTAAAGGGTGGGTGGTTCAGTGGTAAAGAATCTGCCTGCAGATGCAGGAGATGCAAGTTCGATCCCTGGGTCATGAAGATCGCCTGGTGGAGGAGATGGCAGCCCACTCCAATATTCCTGCCTGGACAATCCCATGGACAGAGGAGCCTGGTGGGCTCCAGTCCAGGGGTCCCAAAGAGTCAGACACACCTGAGCAGGAATGCACACTCTACGGGGTGCTCTGGGTCACAGTCAGACACACCTGAGCAGGAATGCACACTCTACGGGGTGCTCTCATCATTTCCGTTTTCAGATAAGGCAAGAGGCACTGAGGGATTGAGTGACTTACCCAAGATCACACAGATAGTAAGTGGAACCGGGCTTGGAGCCCAGGCATTCTGTCAGGAGAAAGCTTTCAGCGATCCTGTAGGAGGCAAATTCCAGCCCCTTGGGTTCTGTGTCCTAGTGGTGGCCTGGCACCAAACTTAACATTATTTGTTGAATGAACACTTCGTAACTACAGGCCGGTATTCACTGTGTGCTGCCTGTGGTAAGGGTTTCATGGGGATTAGCAGATTGAATCTTCTCACCACCCTGGGGCACGTATGATCATCTTCCATTTTGCAACTTTGACCTGAGAGGTGCAGTGATTTTCCCATGCAGCTTCAGGTGGCAGTGATAAGAGCTACCATGTATTCTGGGCATCTGTTATGGCCAGGCTCAGAGCTAAGCCCTCGGCACCCCACATCTTAGAGTTCTGAAAAGCTCAGTCGTTGACCCAGATTTCCAGGTGACAGAACTGGGGCTCAGAGAGGTGAAGACACATCCCCAGGGTCACACAGCCAGCACGGAGTTGCACCAGCATCTGTAGGTGCCAAGACTTAACCACTCCTCAGCCTCGAGGGGCTCAGGGTTGGGGGAGCACTGGGACCAGCCTTCATGGTGGGTCTCACTTGGGATGAATAACTGTCCCTGCAGGAGGCAGGATATATTTTGGAGCTGACGGGAGGAGCATGTCTGTGTCCAGCCTTGTGCCGAGTGGGCACAGCATCATCCAATCCTAGCCTCCCCTTGCAGATGGGGAAAGCAGGGCACAGAGAAGTTAGGTGACTCGCCCTGGGTCACACAGCTAGTGAACAGCTAATGAGATTCCCGCTCCAGTGTTCTGGCTTTGGGGCCGTGTTTCTCAGAGAGACATTCTGACTCATCATTACTATCGTTGACATCATGCGTGACCGTCCCTGAGTGCCTTCTGAGTGCTTTGCAAATACACAGTGACAGCAGGGTGGTTCCCAGAGGGAGGGTGCTTTTCCCAGTGTCACCCTGCAAGATACAGCCGGCCGGGGTGTGCCCGCCTACTCTGGGCCAGGGGACCAGGAAGCAGGGGCCAGCCGCTCCCTGGTGGATGAGAGAGGTGGATGGGAGCCCTGCCAGCTCTCCCAGGGCTGCTTTGACTCCTGCCCTGCCTTCTGGGCTCCGGCTGCCGGTACAGCAGCTCCGGGCAGGCTCTGTCTGCCCTTTGAAGGGGGACAGCCTCCTGAGCCTGTCACTTTGAACTGCAGAGGGGCCTGCGGTGAGGGCCTGGCCCCCTCCCACGTGCCCCCGCCCGCCCACCCCTCCAGGTCTGGTTCCAGTCGGCAGGCCTGGAGCCGGAGGGGCGGGCAGGGCGGCGGCCCCCCTGTGGGATGTCAGCCTGATAAGTGAGTAGCGGCAGACCCCTGGAGGAAGATGGAGCAGGCCGCCCACTGGTCCAACCGTCCCACGTGGTGAGAGTTCAAGCCGGTCACCGAGGTGGCATCCTCCAGACAGGCCCTGGTGACTGCAGAGAAACATCTCCCCAAACATCAAAGATTTAAATTAAAATAACAGTAATGATTGTAATAGTAATGATAACTTATAAAAGGAAATCTTTCGCCCTGGGGCACAGGGAGTATCATGCTCTGTTTGGAGACTGCTGAGTGGCAGGAAGTCAAAGGGCTGGTAGGTAAGAGACGGGTGCACCTGGGCAGCTTGTTACCAGGAACGCAGCTGGGGGCCTTTTAGTTGCTCAGCCAGGTCCTGGCTAAACTGGGCCAGGATGGGATAGAACCATCCTACCCTCTGAGAGCTCCTGGGTAAATTGGTGTGGTGGGGGTGGGGCAGAGTTCAGCAGAAATCATGCTAGCCCAGTCCTTGTGCCTGGAAATGTTGGCCTCTTCTCTGATTTTGTGACCCCAGAACTGATTCCTTGGGAGGCCGAGAACTTCTCCAGATTCTTAGGTAGACAGAGAAAAGATGCCAGTGCTTCGGAGCTGCAAGGTTCAGAGTTTGATCTAGGCTCTGCCACTTCCTGGATTTGTGACCTTGGGTTAGGTGCTTTACCTGTCTGCCTCAGTTCCCCCAGGGCTTTCCAAGTGGCACTAGTGGTGAAGAACTCTTCTACTCATGCAGGAGACCTGGGTTCAATCCTTGGGTTGGGAAGATCCTCTGGAGGAGGAAATGGCAACCCATCCCAGTATTCTTGCTTGGAGAATGCTATGGACAGAGGAACCTGGAGGGCTACAGTCCACGGGGTTGCAAAGATTCAGACATGACTGAAGTGACTTAGCATGCAGGCATGCATGCCTCAGTTCCCTCAAAGTCTATTGAGACCCAAACACCTGCCTCAGGGTAGTGATGAAATTCAAAGGCAAAAGCGGGTGAAAGGGTCAAGGTTATGTGTATGGCTTTTGCTGATATTGTTACTGATGCTCCCATAGTCCTTTGCATTGGGTCTAAACAGGCACCTGGCTCTGGTTATATGTGTCAGGCAGTCTCTTTGCCAGACTTATTTGTGTGCATCGTGCCTCAGCTAGAACAGGGCATGGTGCATATAGTAGGTGTCCAGTTAGTACTGAAAGAATGTATCAAGGGATAGTTTATGGCTAGGCTGACTCACCTGGATTCCAGGCTCAGCCTCTTTCTAGCTGTGTGACCTTTGGTGAGTTCCTCAGCTCCTCTGAGCCTCTGTTCGCTTGTTGCTAAAACAGGGACAATCAAAAAGCCTAGCTTTTCGGGTTGTTGTGTTAAATGAGATGATGCATGCAGAAAACTGTACTGGTAGATGTGAGCTCTTTTTGTTGTTGAGAAAGGGCCATGAGCAGGGGTCTGGTTAATCACTCAAGACAGAGTCTGTGTGCAGGGTTATCCTGGAGGGCTTGTAAGGGCCTTCCAGGTAGGGGCACTAGCAGCAGGAATAGTAGGGGTTAAAGTGGTGGGCCGAGAAGAGTGGGCAGAGACAGTGAGTCTGGCTGGAGGGACTGCCTGGGGACTGCTGGGACATGGGGCTGCAGAGGGGGATGGGGGCCAGTAGCTATGCAACGGGGTGTGGATTTATCCTGTGGGCAGGAGGGAGCCATTGAAGATTATTGGATGGGGGAGTGACAGGGCTGGAGAGGCACTTTATGGAGATGACACTGGCGGCATATGCACAGGATTGGAGACTGGAGACAGGCAGGAGGAGGCGAGGGCAGTGGCGGGGACTAGAGACGGGACAGGTTCATGCCAACTTGAGGCAGCGCTGAGGGCCGAGGGGAGGGGGTAGGGCAAAGGGAGAGTCAAGGGGGCCTGGGGCTTGGAGCTGGAGTGACTGGAAACCCCAGGTTCTGACCACTCTGGGCTGGACACAGCAAGGATGAGCCACTTGGCTGGGTGCTGGCCAGGTCCAGCTTCTTGGGCAGGTTGACTGTTCAGTCACATTGGGCCCTCCCCTTAGAAGAGTTCTTGTACTCAGTTTAATGCTCTGTCATCACCCTCTTGATATTCTTAATGTATTTTGAACAAGGGCCCTGTATTTGCATTTTGTGCTGGGCCCTGCAAATCCCAGTCCCTGAGTCTCAGGCTCTGGGCTCTTGGAATGGAGGCCTGGGAGAGCTCAAGCTGGAACCAGGCCTGCAGGAATTAAAGAGACCTCCCTCTCTACCACAGACCTGAGGCTTGTCCTCAGGTGGCTTCTTCCCCCTGGCTTGGCCTTCAGAGCCTTCCTAGGTCAGGCCCTGCCTCTTCTTGTATCCTCTGAGCTCAGCCAGCAGCTCACCTGCTGTTCCCCACACAGACCCTTGTCCACATCCAGGTCTTACTCAGTCTGCACTGGCAGTTGCAGGCTCTGTCCCCTGGCTTCTATCATTCTGTCTTCTCCAGGAAAAGTCCTCTGGAGGCCTGGCATAGGAGTCACCAGTGCCACACAGTTCCTTGGCTCTCCACCCCACCCACCTCCCCACTGAGGCTTGGGTCAGTCTTGCAGTGCTTCATAAATATGCAGACTCCTATTCTAACCCTCAGGGTGAAGCCTGTGAATCTTCAGTCCCAGCTGGTCCCCAAGGCTGCCTGTACACCCTGGGGTGTGAGAATCTCTGCCCCAGGTTCCCCCAAGTCAAGCACAGGGCCTGGTAATGGCTAGGTGCTCTGTGTACTGAGTCAATGAACTGTGGTTGTCTTGTCTTCTTGATGTACGCAGCCTCCCTGGGGCCTGCGTGGAATGGCATTAGCGGGTGGCTCTAGATGGTGGTGGGATGGAGCAAGTGTGGGTCTGAGGAGGGTTGAGAGAACATGTGAGGGTTGAGAGTCCTTCCTGGGGACTGTGGCTGGGCCAGGGTTC
Source organism: Okapia johnstoni (assembly GCA_024291935.2). NCBI lineage: Eukaryota > Metazoa > Chordata > Mammalia > Artiodactyla > Giraffidae > Okapia > Okapia johnstoni. The sequence goes on along the minus strand of CM044306.1, from coordinate 44,304,650 downwards.
TTCCCCTCTCCCTGAAGCCTTCTGGATGTAGGGTATGCCCTCTAGGAGACAGGAGGTAGGCAGAGCCATTCCGTTCCCCCTCCTCCTAGAGGGCCATCTGTTCCCAGTGTGGTTCCCTCTGCATATAATCACTTTATTTCTTTATACTGCATAGGCACTGAGTTAAGGACTTGCACTATTTCATTAAACCCATACAAGTGCATGAAGCAGGGTCTGTTACTACCCCATTTCAGAGATGTGGAAACTGAGGCACAGAAAGGGAAAGTCAGCTGTCCAAGGCCATACAGCTTGGCTCAGCCTTTCCACCATTTGGCCTCTGAGATGTCTGATCTCCCTGTGGCTCCTGTTTGTGATGTCCCAGGAAAGCAAGTGTTCAGTGAGTATTTGGGGAAGGGAGGGAGAGTAGAAGGAAGCCCAGCCCAGCCTCCCTGCCCTTATCTAGCTGGAAGGACTTCTGCTTCAGGCAGGGCTGGAACCCAAGGTGAGCTGAAGCATCGCAACCTGGTGTATCTGGGGATGGAGAGCACAAGGAACTCAGAGGAGAAGCAGCTGACTGGCAGGACAGGCTGTGCGGGCGCCTTCAGAAAGCTCTGTGGTAGAGGACCAAGACCAGGCAAGCCTCCCTGCCCAGTGGTGACAGGGCTCTGTCAAGAGGCCTGGATGAATCCGTTCCCAAGATGGCATCCCATGGATAAAGAAGATGTACCTTTATATGATGCAATATTACTCAGCCATTAAAAAAGAATGAAACATCATTTGCAGCAACATGGATGGACCTAGAGATTGTCATACTGAGTGAAGTAAGTCAGACAGAGGAGACATATCATATAACATCCCTTATATGTGGAATCTAAAAAGAAATGATACAAATGAACTTACTTACAAAACAGAAGGAGTCTCAGACTTAGAGAATGAACTTGTGGTTGCCAGGGGGAAGGATGGTGGGAAGAGATAGGGAGTTCAGGATGGACGTGTATACTCAGCTATATTTAAAATGGATCACCAACAAGGACTTGCTGTATAGCACATGGAATTCTGCTCAATGTAATGTAGCAGCCTGGATGGGAGGGGAGTTTGGGGGAGAGTGGATATATGTGTAGACGTATGGCTGATTCTCTTTGCTTTCTACTTGAAACTATCACAACATTGTTAATCAGCTATATCCCAATACAAAATCAAAAGTTTGAAAAAAACGAAAATGAAATCCCAGAATCTTGAGTGGAGCCCCCTTGATCCCAGACCTATGTAGGGTTGGGAAGGCCTGAGGAGCAAGACAGATGAAAGTCTTGCCCTTGAGGGGGTTCATGATCCAGGAGGCAGACAGCATGAAGGAGACCCAGCCAGACAGGCCCTGAGGAACTAAGTGGGGTGGGGTCCAGCCAAGAGAAGACAGGTGCAAGGAGCAAGCCTGGCACACAGTAGGTGCTCAGGGACCTTCCCCATGACATTTCTCAGTTGTCCACCTACTGCAACAGCCCCCTTAATCAGTACCCCAGAGGGCCAGGCTCCAGGCCCTCCCTAAAGCCATGACTATGAGCTGCTGTCTTGGATGAGTCCTTTGATCTTTCTGAACCTCAGTTTCCTTACCTGTAAAACGGGTACAACTATTCCTCCTCTCCAGGTCATTGGAAAGATTAACCATGGGAGGATGTGAAGCTCTTAGTACAAAGCTCATCACTCAAAAATAGAGAGGGAGTTCCCTGGTAGTCCAGTGGCTAAGACTTTGAGCTCCCCATGCAGGGGGCTCAGGTTCAATTCCTGGTCAGACAACTAGATCCCACATGCCACAACTAAGAGTTCGCATGCTGCAGCTAAAGATCCTGTCTGTCACAGTGAAGATCGAAGACCCCAGTGCCACAGCTAAGACCCAGAGAGCCAAATAAATAAATACTAAAAAAAAAGACCAAAGTATAAATGTTAAAAAAAAATAGAATGATGAAATGTTTCTTTTACAACTATTGTGGTGGTCATTGTTATTTTTGTTATTAGTAAGAATTCTAATAAAATAAACCACAGGAAGCCCAATCCAACCCCTCTGAACCCTCCAGGGACTGACTTACCTCCCTTTCTCTCCTCCCTCCCACCTCCTCAGGGCCAGCTCAGTCCCCTATTTCTGCCTCCACCCCTACCTCCACCCCTGCACAGGGAGCAGAGGTGACTCAGTTGGTCCCCACCTTGCTGGTGCTCCAGCCTCTCAGGGGAGGGAAGTGGTGGGGGTGGGGAGGAGGGGATAGTGGGCATAATTTAATCCTGTGGGTGGAGGGCTGTGATGAGGGGAGGGTCCTTAGGGAAGGGGCATCTGGAGGAAGGGGTGGGGAATGCTGCCTGGGGAGGCAGGAAGCTTTACTAAGCAGGGAACATTTGGGCAGAACTGGGAGAGGCAGGCGGGAGTGCTTTCCAGGCTCAGGGAATGGTGAGAGCCAAGGTCTGGATGCGTGGAAGACTGTGGCCTGTTAGGAGAAGCAGTGTCCCCTCCTTCTGCTTCCCTTCCCCCTCTGTCCCTGGCTGCCCTTCCTTTAGATATCGGTGTGATCTGGCAGATTCGATTCAGGGTCTAACACCCACTACATGCCAGGCTCTGGCTGAGCTTGTCACATAAACCTGTGAAGCCCTCTGACACACCTGAGAGGTCAGTGTGATTATCATACCCATTTTACAGATAAAGAGCCTGAGGCCCTGATGTGGTAAGCAACTTGCCCAAGGCCACACAGCTGCATCACAATCAGATCTGACTGCAGCCCCTGCCCCTCCCTCACCCCTCCCACTCCCCTTTTAGTGAACTGCTTGTCATGCACTTGGTCATTGCCCACATTCTCATGTCACCTGGGGCTCACGCACAGAGTATGGACTCTTGGGACTGGGGAGATTGGGAGCAGTTACGGCGGAAGTGGACACTCAGGAAGTGTGTGTCTGAAAACCCACTAGCAGGCAGAAGAGATGCTGGAGTAAGGGTGCTCCAGGGTGAGGGGACTGCTTGGGCAGAGGCAGAGAGGCTGGCAAGCCCCAGCCATACTAATAATTCTGTGCACATGGCTGATGACACGACCCAAGTGCCCTGACCTTGGAAGTTCAAAGGAGTGAGTGTGTTTCAGAGCCTGGTGTTCCCTATCTTGATCACATCCCTTTCTGCCATTTAACTGAAATTCCTTCGCCTATGAATGGGACAATCTAAAACCCCAAATCAGGATTTTCAGCAAATGAAGAAATGGTAGCTGCTATTTTTAATGTGGTAGTAATAACAGTAATAACAATAATGATAATAATAGTAATGAAAGTCTCAGAACATTACAGCTGAGGAAATTGGAGCTCAGAGAGGTTGAGTAGCTGCTCTGAGGTCACCCAGCTAGGGAAGTGGGTGGTTTGGACTCAGGTCTGAGGGCTGAACCTCTTGGTGCCGTGGGCTGCTGCGTCCCTGGGGAAGGGAGGGGAGGCGAGCCCAAGGCCTGATTTGAACCCAGGCAGTCTGAGCCAGCACCTGTCCTGTGGGCTGCCAGCCTCTTGGTGGTGGACGAGGGGAGGCATTTCACTCTTATGGCCCGAGAGCTTGGAAAAGACTCTGATGGAGGAAGCGTGGGACATTGTGGACCCTGGGGAAAGGGCTCCTCTCCCAGACTAGGGGGCGTGGAGGACTTCCTGGAGGAAGTGCTGTCCACATGAGAGCTGAGGGATTATCAAGCTAAAGAGAGAAGGGGAGCAGCTTTGGGGCAGAGAGGTGCATCTGGAGGTGGGCCGTGGTGGGGGTGCAGGGAGAGGTCAGATCACACAGGGTTTTGAAGGCTATGCTGGGAGTCTGGCCTTTATTCTGGGGGCCCCTGGAAACCTTGGAAGGATTCAAGGTAGGGCAGTATCCTGGTCATATTTGAGTGATGAAATTCACTCTGATGGCCACAGATTGCAGGGGAAGCAGAGGGAGGGCAGAGAGGAAGCTGTACACATGGGGAGGGGGCCCTGCAAGGCATTGTTCAGGTGTGCACACGTGAATGCACATGACTGTAAGCACAGGTGGGTGCCAGCATCTGTGTCCGTGTCGCGGGACTTGAGCTCCATGAGGGCCTGGCCCGTGGTGGAGACTCGGTGAGTATGTCAGTAGGTGCCGGACACATCCGTGTGTGTGGGCGTGTACCTGGCATCCATCTGTGAGTCCATCAGTGACGGTGGTGTGTCCCTGTGTGTTTCCAGGGACACACAGGGCGGGTTTGTTTGTGTGCACACATGGGTGCACACACGGGTTTGTGAAGTGGCAGCTCTGTCCAACAATGCTGTCCAGGAGAGGCCCATCCAGCCTTGGGCCGGCCCAGCCTGCGTGGATACCACCCAGTTTCGACACCCTGGTCGGAGGCTATCAGCTCCGCCTCTGCTGAGCTTTAGTGCCTTGTCCTCTGAGGGGGTTATCGCTGCTGTAAATCGTCCCATGAACAGTTTAATCACCACCGAAGTACCTGCCTGATTCCCTGCAGCTGAGCTGATGGCAGGTGGGTGGCGGGTGGCGGGCGCAGCGCTCTGGAACAGCAGCATCTGGAGAGGCAAGCCCTAGCCTCCTTGGGGACCCTGGCTGATTCTCCCACATCTGAATGCCGGTGCATATGGAGGACAGGCAGCAGGGAGGGACAGCGCATGTGTCAGTGTGTGTGTCAGTGTGTGTGCGCGTGTGTGTCCCTGCATGGGCCCCTGTGTGCCTGGGCGTGCCATGCTGCAGGTGTGTGTTCGCCTGACATCAATCCTCTGTGCCCGCGACCGAGTGTGCCTGCCTGTCACCATGTCGGTGAGCGCGGGTGTTAGGATGCACGCGCACGTTTGTACCTGTCTGCCTGTGTCTGTGTGTGTCAGCGTGGGAGGGTGTGCTGCTGCGAGTGTGTGTGGACACGAGTACTTCCATGACGGAAGGGTGTGTGCACATGTCACGTGTGGGGAGGCCGTGTGTGGGTGTGAGTGTTGGCCCCTGTAGGCTGATACGGCAGGGCATGGGGAGGGTGAACACACGTGTCAGTGAGGGCACTGGTGTGTGTGCATGCCTGTGTGCATGTGTGTCTGGACACAGGGAATGGGTGTGATGGGTGGAGAAGCAGATGGCCCCTCCTGGTCTGTGACATCCATGGCCACGGCTCCAAGATCCCAGCCCAGGTGTGGGCAAGAATTTCCTCTCACCTTCATCATGGTCAGGAGGGTGGAGGGCAGGGTGTGATGCAGGATATGAGGCTCTGGGGCCGTGGGCAGCAGGCAGGCAAGCGCCCTCCCCAGGTGGGAACAGTCGGCAGCTCCTCCCCTTCCTCCTCCCCTGCCCCTCCTCTCTCATCTCCCTCCTCTCTCTCCTCAGGTGCTGAGCCCAGGCTTAGCTCCAGGCCAAAAGGTGTGGATACTGGGAGAGGTCAGACCCAGACCCTGGGAGGAGAGAGACGCTCCAGCTCCTCTCCCATGGCCCTGACCAGCGGTCTGCTTTGGGCCTGTGGTCAAGGACTTTCAGCAGGGTGCCCAGACTGGCACCGCAGGGCCTGGAAGCACACAGAGAAGGGGTCACACGGCCCCATGCCCAGGCAGAAGAGGGGGCAGTTTCCTGGAAGCCCAGGCGAGCCTCTGCGGGTGTCCCTGGCAGGTGGGGCACGGCAGGTGTGCACCAGTGGATGTGTCCCTGTTGGTGTGTCCTCACAGGTGTGTCCCAGCCCATGGTTCCCCAACAGGTGTGCCCTGACAGGTGTGCCCTGCCCCCAGTTTCCCTGGGAGGAGCCAGGGGAGCCGGCTGCTGGGCCTGCAAGGGCGAGTGGCTGAGCCTCCAGGGCTCCCCCTATCTCCCCCTCCTTATCCACTCCGGCCGGGAGGCCGGGACCCTCCCACCACTGCTGCTGCCCCCCGCCGCCGGAGGCCTGGCCACCCCAGGGAGCTGACCCCGACCCCACCCGGCCCCCCACATCCCAGCTCGGGGGCTCACAAAGGGAGAGGAGAGAAGAGAAAAATCGCAGAGATTTGTCTTGTCTGGGGCTGACAGCGGAGCGAGTGATTGCCAGGCCCGCTTGGCAGTTTTTAATCATTTTATCTCTGTTCTCGGCTCTCCGGGGAGACAGCCAGTGCTTAGCAGTCTGCTCAGAAAGACCTCGGGGCGCGTGGCGCAGCGGCGGCTCCGAGCTCCCATTATTAGCTGTGCTCTTCGGAGCGCGCTCCGATCTCTCCCGGGGGAGCCGGTGAAAAATTAACACGGGCCGGCGGCGCGGGCGCCCGATGTAACTGTAATTACTCCATTGATATTCCTCACACAATAGCGCTGTCATCAGTCATTTACATAAACTTTCTCTCCGCGAAGACGGGCGGAGGTGCCTAATCCTATTGGGTGCTTCCACTGCATGCATTATACATGGCAGGGGGGCCCCTAGGTGCGGAGGGGAGGGAAGAGAGAGGGGAGGGTCGTCGGAGAGGAGAGGAAGGGACTGGGAGGGGCCGGGAGGAGAGGAGGGGAAGGGCGAGAGCCTTGGGAAAGAAGTGGAAGGCAGGGAACCAGCGGGAGAGCCGGGGACGGGCTGGGCGGGGCGGGGGCCAGAGCCACAAGCCACACCCTGCAGAGGGCGGGGTCCCGGTGGGCTGGAGCCCAGTGGGGCTGGGGTCCCGCTTTGCCTGGTGAGGATCCCACTGAATCAGGAACCCGCCCGCCAGAGTCGGGCAGGCGCGGCTCCTCTGTTGTGTTGGGGTGGGGGGAGGAGGGGAAGGTGGACCCGATCCCCCCCAGGGATCTCCAACAAAGCCTATCCCCCGATTCGGGGACCATTCCCCACTTCCTTACCCACCCGGAGGGCCAAGCCCTAAACCCCGCTGGGCATCTGGGCTCAAGCTGGAGGCTCTTCAGCTCCTAAGGAGTTAAAAACCTCCCTGGAAATTACCCCTGTAATGACCTAATTAAAGACTTCAGGGCCACCTACTCCAGGGTGAAAGCTAATAACACCCTCCCAACAATAATAATCCTGGTGGAGCCCCCTCCCCCCACCCCGTTATTTCTGCAGCCTCAGCCCCCCTTCCCACCACCCCCACCTGACTCCCCCCCCTCCTCTGGTCCTGCCTGCGCAAGCTGGTGGTATCTGGGGGCGGGCCAGGGGCTGAGCCCCCAGCTGGGCAGGAAAGGGCTCAGGATGGGACCAAGGGGAGAGGCCTGGGATAGTCAAATTTCCATTGCTGAATATTTAATGAAGCCCAGCGCGGTTTATTTGGTTGGCCTGTCGATTTTTATTCTTCTGTCAATAGCTTCTCATATGTGGGGCTGTAATGATCTTTAGCAGGGCCTCTCCAGGGACGGCTGCCACTAAATGCAATTATGGATTTTATACCTCAATGTGTTTGATATTTCCACTGATCTAATTTGCAGCCTGGTAGTTTATTGTTTGGCATTTTAATGGCGTTCAAATGCTATGGGAAATTTGATTTCTTTTTATAATTTCTCCTTAACACAGTTAATGCGGGTGGCGGGTTGGCCCAGATTTTTACAGCCCAATGTATAGAAAGAAGAGAGAAAAAAAGAAGATCACACCCTGTATACATTTAAGGATGTGTCCACTGAAGGATGTGCTCCCTTTGAGCAGTAGGGCCCAGGTGCCTACCTGCCTTGGGATGGGGACCTCTGTTGGCTGGTGTAGGGAGCTGGGACTGAGATGCGGGGAAGCTGGTGCTGTTCCTTGCTCCAGCACGCAGTTCCTTGCTCCCTCTGTCCTGAGCCTCATGGTCTGCTGGCCTTGTCCTGAGACCTCTCCAAGTGGCTTTCAGATCATTGCCCTGCTCAGTTCTGAGCAGCTGCAGTCAGAGAGGCCAGCCCTCCCACTGCCACCAGTTTTTGTGGCCTGCATCTGAGGGCAGGGGCTCCACCCAGTCCTGGGCCTTTGAGACCAGGGGTGATTTTGTGACCTGCCTGTCATCAGTGTGACACACCCTCATGGGGCCTCAGTCACATTCACCAAATGTGTCCACTTCCAAGTCCCAGGACAGGGAGGTCCCCACTTCTGCCCCCCATGCACCTCTCCTTCCTGACCTCCTCGGGAAGGCTAAGTGTGGGGGTGTGGCCAGGATGGGCCCTGGCTGCTCCGTGTCCCAACCTGGGTTCCTAGAGGCTGTGCTGGCTCTTTCCTAGGCTGGACTAGAACAGAGAGGAAGGTCCACAGAGCTAGGAGGAGGACCCCCACCTCCTTGGGCCAGCCTCCCTGAGCGGAGCCACTTTGTTTCCTAACAGTGAGTCCATAGGCCGGGCTCTGGCCATGAGGGACCTTCTGCCCTTGATTAGCAGGGTACTGTTGTGGAGGACATGGGGGCACTGTGCCCCCCGCCCCCGCAATGGAGGATAGCTCGGGCCAATCTACCAGCAACTGCTCTTGATTTTCTAAAACATCTTCTGGGGAAAAGGGTCCAGAAAGGCTCAGGAATTTCTTCCAAGTGGCCTGCCTGGAAGTGAGCGAGGAAATGGTCCACGGCAGGTGAACTGAGTTCCTGAGTCCTGGGCAGCCCGGCCCGGGGAGCAGTGAGGGAACTCAGCCTCAGGCCTTCCAGGAGGGTCTGTCTGGTATTCCTGCGACCTGCAGACTCCATGTTCTGGCTTGGAAGGTAACCTTTCCTGGCACAGGTGAGCCTGGAGTCCAGTTGCTGAGGATGCAGAGTGAATCCAGCTGCCTTTTACCGGACACCCACTGTGTGCCGAGCAGAGTGCTGAACACTTGGCATATGTCGTCTTGTCATAGCCCCAGGAAATGCAGGTACCATTGTTATCCCCATTTCACAGAGACATAGACTGAGGCTCTAGGAGTTTCACAACACCTGCCTGAGGCCATTGTAATGGCAGGGCCAGACAAGGAACCCAAATGTGGGTAGCTTCGGAGGTGCTGCTCTTGACCACATGTCTGATAGTACAGCGGTCCCCAGTAATTTGGGCACCAGGGGCCAATTTCACGGAAGACAATTTTTTCCATGGACCAGAAGTGGTGGGAGGAGATGTTTGGGGATGATTCAAGATCATAACGGGCTCTTCTGGTGGCTCAGCAGTAAAGAATCCTCCTGCAATGCAAGAAACACAGGAGATCCAGGTTCGATCCCTGGGTCAGAAAGATCCCCTGGAGAAGAGCATGGCAACCCACTCCAGTATTCTTGCCTGGAGAATCCCATGGACAGAGGAGCCTGGCGGGCTACAGTCCATAGGCAAGGTCGCAAAGAGACACGACTGAAGCGACTAAGCATGCATGCATACATAAGAGCATTACATTCATCGTGCACTTTTATTTCTAATCGAACACCACCGCTGATCTGACAGGAGGTACCGGTCTGCACCCAGAGGTTGGGGACCCCTGTAATACATTCTTCCAAGGGCCAGGCTGGGCGTGCCTGCATAGGGAGACATGTCATCTCTCCCTAGCTGGGGTCCCCCTCTTCCTCACCTCCTCCTCCTGCTCATCCTCTTCAACAGAGCTGACCCTATTTTCTGTCCCTGGGCCAGGCGACCCCCATAACCCACAGGGCTGCTGGCTCAGGCACAGTGGGTGGGTTCTGTCTTGGGGGGGAGTTTTGTACCTTCTGGAAAGGAATGGCTGTCCTTCCCTCCTCCTGGGGGATTCTAGCCCCACCACCTCTCCCAGGTTTCTGCTGTGTCCAGTCCATCTTCTGCACAGCTGCTGTTCACAATACCAGCCCCGCCAGCTTCTTGGCCTCTTAAATGTAAGCCATCACAGTAAGAGCTCACACCCATGAACCCCTACTCCGACCAGGCCCTGGGTGAGCACTTCTCACACATTCTCACACAACTCCATGAGGCAGGGACCATGGTTATCCCCATTTTACAGATGAGAAGACTGAGGATTAGAGAAGACACATTCCTGCTAGGGGAATAGTATAACTCAAAGCTTCCCCCTCCAACACCTCCCACAATTAGAACAATTAATTATATTACCCCATTGCTTTCTTATGTGTCTCATGCCACCTAATGCCGTGGCAGTTTGTGTTCTTGTGGCACTAGTGCAGAAGACCTAAGATGCAGGTTTGATCCCTAGGTCTGGACGATCCCCTGGAGGAGGACATGGCAACCCACTCCAGTATTCTTGCCTGGGAAGTCCCATGGACAGAAGAGCCTGGTGGGCTTGGTCTGTGGGGTCGCAAAGAGTTGGACACAACAACCAAAGTGCTTTAGCATGCATATGTCTCCAGCTGGCCTAGGAGGCCCAACAGACCAGGGCCAGGTCTGTCCTGTTCATTGCTATAACAGGGCCTGGCACCCCACAGATGCCAGAAAGCTTGTTGAACAAATGCATGAATGAACAAGTGAAGGCCCAGAGACCGTACTCCTGACCTCTCCTTACAGTCTTTCTGAGATCTCCTGGCACCTTCAGGGGAGATTTCAGTCTGGGTGCCAGGTGCCACAGTTTCCCTACCCCTCAGGTCCCACTGCCAGTCCCTCAGCCCCACTCCAGATGCCCAGTTTTCACTTCCAAGCCTCACTTTGCCCAGACACTCACCTCTCCATTGTGCCTCTGTGCCCGGGTCCACACTGTCCTCTCCATCAAATAGCTTCCCCTCCCCTTGCCAGGCAGACTTCACTCATCCTTACCCTGCACCACCCAGCTCCGGGGTCAGCCCCCCCCGCCTGGCGATCTCTGCAGTTCCCTGCAAGGCTGCCCTGCCTACACTGGGCACCCCTGCTGCCCCAGCCCTCATCACGTGGCTCTGCCACCGTCCCCTGCTGCCCTGGCATTGCTTGGAGGGAGAGTCTCCCATGACTGCACAGACATGGGGGAGGGTCTGTTGAATGAATGAATAAAACAGGGTTATCTCAGGCAACTCCCCTGCCCAGGCTGGAGGTTGACAGCACTTTGGCCCCCTGCTCACCCAGAAACTCCTGCCCTGGGATAGAAGGGAAAAATGGATTGAAACTCTGTTGTCCTCAAGTGTGGACAGGGACACTATCAGTCGGTGATGGATAAGCAGCCCACTTTGGCCTCACCCTGTCCTTAGAGCTGAGTGTTAAGTGGGCTCCCCCCTTCCCAGCCCCAATCAGTAGTGAAATCAGACCTGAATAATCTGATGTTCCACTTAGGAAAGAAAACAGGATTCCCCAGGTGGGGGGGAGGCTGAGGCCTGATGGGCAGTGGAGGATAGCCTGCTAGCATCAGCGTCAGCCATCAGGGGCCTGATAAGATCTTCACAGCTTGTTATCCTGGGTCAGGCTGCCCTGTGTGCTTGGCTGCGGGGAGCTCTCCAGGTAACTGGATCTGTTCTCTGTACTTAACCCACCTGAGGAGGGCTGCAGGGGCTGTGTGTATATGTGGAGGCAGCTGCAAGAGAAACTGGGTCCCAAGGGCTCTGTCTGCCCCCAGAAGCACCAGCTTTTGATCCTTGCACCTTCAACTGAATCTCATAACAGAGCCCAGGAGAAGGGGTGAATGCCCACAGTGTGGTTCGTTGGGGTCTGAACGAACCCCAACGAGTGAGCCTAGCTCAGTCCCTTGCCAGCGGTGTGCCCTTGAGAAAATCACACACCCTTTCTGAACCACAGAAAGGGTGCTACTCTGTAACTGGGGAACACAGTTCCTACTCCTGGGTTGTGGACCAGACTTAGTGACATCTAAGTCTGTGTAACCCTGACACAGCTAAACAAATCAAAACGTAGGTGACCAAGCCATTCACTGGCCAAATCAGGCCATTTTCAGAGTGAAAGGGGATGTTATTAATAATTATGCTGGAACCACAGGTATACACCAGGACCCTCCCAGGCATCCTGGAATATATGGTCACCCATCAGTAAAATGGGCTTCCCTGGTAGCTCAGCTGGTAAAGAATCCGCCTGCAATGCAGGAGACCCCAGTTCAATTCCTGGGTTGGAAAGATCCCCTGGAGAAGGGATAGGCTACCCACTCCAGTATTCTTACGCTTCCCTCATAGCTCAGATGGTAAAGAATCCGCCTGCAATGCAGGAGACCTGGGTTCGATCCCTGGGTTGGGAATATCCCCTGGAGGAGGGCATGGCAACCCACTCCAATATTCTTGCCTGGAAAATCCCCATGGACCAAGAAGCCTGGTGAGCTACAGTCCATGGGGTCACCAAGAGTCGGACACAACTGAGCAACTAAGCACAACACAGTACAACATCAGTAAAGCACTTTTCGGGGATCAGGGCCGTGGTATCTCAAAGTATGCCATTAGGCTCCCATATCATTCCCTAGTGCTTGTCGGTAAAGGGCTCCTGGGATTAGCTAAAAACAATACTGTGTAACATTGATGGAGCACTTACTGCATGCCAGTCACCAAGCTTACTCATGGGATTGTCACAATAACCTGATGAGATTGGTACCACTTTTATGCCCACTTTACAGATGAGGAAACTGAGGCTCAGAGGGGTCAAGTGACTTGCCAAGGTCTCACAGCCAGGAAGGAGCAGAAACAGGGCCCGCAAGGAGGTCTGCTTGACTCCCAAGATGAAAATGTAACCACTTGACTGCACTGCCCATGTTCCCACCAGGTCTGCCCTAGCAGCCAAGGGGAGAGGAGGTTGAGCTGATAAAGGGCCATCTGGAGGCCAGGTGGGAGCCATCTCACCCTGCCAGGTAACTGGGCTGCCAGCTCTTGGGCCTGCACGGGCCTCCCCAGGCCCTCAGTGTCCTGCCAGCAGGGCATCTGCAGAGCTGGTTTCCCAGCTGGAGGGTCTCCCCCATCAGCTCAGCAGCTGTCAGGATTAAAGAATGAGATGGGGAGAGAAATCTATAAACTGCGGTTTTGAAAAACCTGTTTGTTGGGCGAGCTATTGATTGACTGGAAGGAAGCCTCCTCCCAAGTCACCATTTAAACTTAATGGGCAACAGAGGATGGTGGGTCAGCTGGGTCAGGCACAGAGAGTGGGGAGGGAGATGGTAATTCCCCCCTACCCCAGCCTAGTCCCCTCCCCAGAATAACTTGCTTGGGTTCCCTGGGGTGGGGATGCCCCTGCGGCCTTAGGACAGCTGTCTTTGGGGATCAGTTGTTCCTGACACAGGAGGCTACCTGTTTCCACCGCCTACATCACGGGACGGCACTTGACCTGGGCAGGGTAGGGCCCTTGCTGAGACAGGGCAGGAGAGAGAGTGGCTTTGCCCTCTAGCTGAACTGAGTGAGAATCCTACCCTGCCCCTCCCCAAGCCTCAGCTTCCTTTTCTGTAAAATGGGACCATGACCCGCCATGCAGGGCACTGGGTGACTCAGATGCATGCTTGGCCAGGCTCAATGCGGAGGGCGGTTCCTGGCACATCTTCCTGAGTCAGGTGGAGACGGGGTAGGGGGTTTCACTTGGGATTCTCTGGAGCAAGAGAGGCCCTTTCAGCAGTTGAGTTCCTTGGAATCCCTGCCAAGAGGTGACAAGGACAGAGGCCTTGTCCTTGTCAGGGGCCCAGGAGGCTTCTCCTGCCCTCCCAGCCCACCTGCTGCCAATCACCCCCCCCAAAGAGGTGCTCTGCTCCCCTCTCCCACCTGCCGCCGGCTGGCGGCAACAGGCATCCGCCCTCGTTGCATTCTTCCGACTCTCTCCTGATTTGTGTTCATGTGGTTGGGTTGCCCCCACCCTGCTGGAGGTCCTGCTGAAGAGCCTTCCTCAGACCAGGGAGCCCACTTGTCAAACAGACCTCCCCCCACCCCACCACAACCAGTGGGCACCTTTCTCCAGAACTCGGCACCTGACCCTAGGCAGACCCCTCCCTGGCACCACTTCTGGGCCTCGCTGTCCTTGTGGAGGGACACAGGTAGGACCTTGGACCTGGATGCTGTCCTTGGGGAGCCCTTGTCTGATTGGGGAGAGAGATGAACACTGGTGACACCAAACCCAGGGTGATCCCTGCTGTGCTTGAGGAATGTCCTGAGGCCCTGCAGGGAGCAGAACCCTTCTAACCCAGCCCTCCCACACAGGTATATGCAGACTGAATTTCAACCCACTCACCCCTCTGAGGAGCGTCTTGTTCAGTGAACAGCCTACACAAGTGTACAGAGCAGCCTGGGCGATCCATGGAGACAAAGTCCATGGGCAAGGCAATTACATAGACTCTGAGTCAGAGATGGTGCCCTCAAGGCTGAAAGGTGGAAGAGTTGTGCTTCCCAGGGCCCTTGAACCTGTCCAGGGGAAGGCAGGGGATGATGTTGGTGGAGAATGGCTCCAAGGGGACCTGGAGGGGAAGTGGGCTTGTCCTTGAATCCTCAGATTCCACGGTGAAGCGTTGGAGTTGATGCTAGAGTTCAGAGGGGGTTTTGAGCAACGAAGCAGTAGTGCCCCAGCTGCTTCAAGGAGGGTGTGCTGATGAGGGAGGAGGGTTAGGGAAACACTAGCCCTGGGATGGGAGTCCCATGAGGGCAGGATTTGCCCTGGCTTGTTCTGCACATAATACTGTCCTTGAAGCCCAATTGGCACTCACTAAGTATTTTCTGAGGGAATTTTTGACCCAAGAGAGAGCATTAGAATCTTGGCTCAGTTCTTGTCATTTGAGGCCAAAGATTCCTGGTTTCTTGGGAGTGCTACCAGGGCAAAACATGGGACTGAGTTCTCATCTCCTCTTGATAGAAAGAGACCCTCAGTTTGCTCCTCTGTGATATGGGGTGAGGCCCCAGAGTCAAATGTGGGTGTCAAGAGGAATGTCTGAGTGCCTAGAAAACCAGAAAGGTATACTGACCCCTCTTATCTCATTTGTCCATCCTCTCAGCCACTCACCCACCTATCCATCTAACTGTCTACCCATCTGCCCATCCATCCATTTATTTATCCATCCATCTGTTCATCCATCCATCCAATCACCCAACCACCTACCTATCCATCTACCCATCTGTCCATCTGTTTGTGCTCTGTCCATCCTTCCATCCATCCATTCATCCACCCACCCACCCAGTCACCTAACCATCCATCTATTATGTACTGAGAGTCCACTCTATACCAGATTCCATGTTAGACAAATAAAGACATGGGAGTGAAATCTACATGCATAGCCTGCCCTCATGGACTCATAGTCCAAGGGGGACACAGACAAGTTGTCAGGTGACTGGGTGCAGCAGTCTTCAGTCCCATGAGGCCAGGGCCAGTATGGACATCTGTTAAGACAAGTCTCTTGGCTGCTGGGTGTCTTTTCTGGGAGATGAGCAGAGTTCAGCTCTTAGAGCCGGTGTCCCCAAAATCAAACTCTTGGTCCAGTCCACACATAATTCTTGAGCTCCTCGCCTGTGCCAGACCTTGCCCTAGTGCCAGGACACTGCAGGCAAGGTCCTTGCCCTTGGGGCGGGGGAGGCGGGGCACATGCTCACACCTTATGCCAGCTCTGCAATTGATGAGGTGAACTGAACAAAGTCACAGTCTACAGGGGGACACAGACAGACTGACAGCCCTGACAGCTCCAAAGCAAGGTTTGGGGTTTGCTAAGAGGACAAGCACGTTTTCCTTTGCTGGATCAAGGAAGGTCTAGGTAAGAGGAAATAAGTGAACTTACTCTTTTGAACAGATATCCTTTTAGCTTTATTATTATCATCATCAAAGTATTATTATGATCACCAAAGTGACACATGCTAGGAAAAATTCAAATATAGAATGTCTAAACAAAGAAGTGAAAGGTCTCTCCCTACCCTCTTCCCCCTCCCCTTGGAGATCAACTCCTTTAGCTGCTGCTGCTGCTAAGTCGCTTCAGTCGTGTCTGACTCTGTGCGACCCCATAGACGGTAGCCCACCAGACTCCCCCGTCCCTGGGATTCTCCAGGCAAGAACACTGGAGTGGGTTGCCACTTCCTTCTCCAATGCATGAAAGTGAAAAGTGAAAGTGAAGTCACTCAGCCATGTCCGACTCTGAGCGACCCCATGGACTGCAGCCTACCAGGCTCCTCCATCCATGGGATTTTCCAGGCAAGAGTACTGGAGTGGGCTGCCATTGCCTTCCCCAACTTTAGAGGTGGGACCAGTTCCTCCGGACACTGCTCCACAGTTATGTTCGGTTCTGCATGCAAGACTGGGACAGGGTGGAATCGTGCTGCACATATTCTTTGGCAACTTGCATTTGTCACTTACTGGGCAGTTCCTTTCCTGTCGGTGCCCCCTCGTCACTGTGCGCTGGCCCAGAGTCCCTTTGCGTGCATTCGTGCTTAGTCACTCATTCGTGTCTGACTCTTGCTACCCCATGGACTGTAGCCCGCCAGGCTCCTTTGTCCATAGGATTTTTCAGGCAAGAATACTGGAGTGGGTTACCATTTCCTTCTCTGGGGGTGGGGATCTTCCTGACTCAGGGATCGAACCTGCATCTCCTGTGTCTCCTGCATTCCAGGTGGATTCTTTACCCACTGAGCCATCGGGAAAACCCCCAGAGTCCCTTTAATCAGCCCCTAATGATTAACAAGCGGTTTGCATCTGTTTTTCACTATTACAAACACTGCCACGGTGAACATCCCTGCACAACAGCTTTGCACAGTTGCACGAGTGAATTTGGCCGTGAGTTGGGAGAGTAGGGAACGACTATGTGGACCGGAGGGGAAAGACAAACACCCATAGATGTGGAGAGGCTTCTGCCTGGTCCGAGGACTGGTCAGTGTCTCCGGGGGGTGCCTGGTAGGGGAGGATCCCTGACCTGACTGATCCGCTCAGGAAGCCGCACTGGGAAGAGGCTCAGAGCTTGGGGCACCTGCCCGGGACTCTCCAGCCTCCACCCCTGCGTGGGGATACCAGGCTCTAGGGGAAGTCCAGAGATCTCATACAACCTCAGGCCTAGCCTCACAAGCCCATGCTCTGTCCTTCAGAGTGGCCAGTCCAGGGCAGTCTTGGGAATGGACTGGCTGAGTTCCTAGGGACACAGACTTCTCTCCCCAGAGAGCCAGTAGCTACCTCCCCTCCTCCACCCTGCTGTCTCCAGGGAGCTATCATCTCCATCCTCCCCTGCCTGCTCTCCTGACCCTGACAGCTCCTTGGGTGATAGGAAAGGCAGCTTTCCAGCATGTGGCCCTGTCGCGATGCCGTATGCATTTCTGTTTTTTCAGCATGTTGTGAAATTCATAACACCCGGTAATGACTTCCTCACTGTACTGGGTAAAGAGAAGGAAACGGAAAGAAAAAAAAAGGCCCTTGAAGAAAAATGAACCCTGGCGGGCATGGACTCCATTTGTAACAATATGGAAATTGATTGTTGAGTCAGAGGAATATTTTGTAGTTTGCTTAGCTGTGCTCAGCACTAATAGCCGGGAACATTAGCGAACCCAGGGAATGAGTTATGGGCACATTAAGGAGGCCTCAAGGCTCCCATGCCTCCCTCGAAGGCAGGTCCCTGCCCCCCTCGGTTCTACCCACCGCCATGGGCACTAGCTCCTTTCTGCCCTAGGAGGACCGGACAGGTCTGCAACTCTGTTGAGGAGTAACACAGGTGCCATCTGGGTGGGGTGGTGGGGGCTGGACTTGGGTTCGGATCTGAACGCCGCTCACTTGTTTGCTGTGCTACCTTGGGCTGACTTGACCTCTCTCAGTCTTGGTTTATTCTCATCTGTAAAATAGTGTTCATCATCCCTCACTTAGGGAGTGTGGGAAAAATACAAACTTGAAGCCAGGAACCCAGGGACGGGCAGGCTGGTGGCTCAGCCAGCCAGGGGCTCAGATGCAGAAGGGGATGACTGTCCAGCTAAAGATGATGCTAGACTCGGCGGAGAGATGCTGAGTGGCCAGTGGAACCCTTGGGAGGGAGCCATCAGGCTGCACAGGACCATGAGGAGGCTGCGACCATAGGGATGGGGAGTAATCAGATGGAGAGGGGCCGTGACTTCCAGCCCCCTCTTCACATTAGCAACTTCCCAACCCGGAGCTCCCCACCAAGACAGAGCGTCAGACTTCTTCACTTCCTCACATGAGGGTCTGCAGGGGCCTGAGACAACACTGATCTTGAAGTCGTGGTCCCCGCCCCGACCCATCGGCCCCTCTTTCCTGCCTCTGCGAGAGGCACCCATCATCCTGGTGCTCAGGTCAGACTCCTTGAAGCCTTCTTCTCCCTCACCTCCTACATCCTGGCCGTCTGACCTCCTGACTGTCACTCCGACCTCTGCCTTTCTCTCTGTCCCCTTGGCCACCCTCGGCCCAGGCCTTCCTTCTTTCTTCCCACCCTGGACAGCTGCCTCAGCCCCCTGCCTGCCAGCTGCTCCCTCGGCCCCAAAGCACGCTTTTTATAATGTCATCTGACTTTATCAACTCCCTCGCTTAAAACCCTTCCATGCCCTCCAAGACCCTTCCAGGGACTCGAGACCTTCTGGGAACCCCCTAGAGGCATTCACCTGCTATACCTCCCTGTGTCCCCCCCCAACTCCCCTGTGTATACTCTGGCACCAGGGTCCTCAAACCAGAGCAGGTGTCAGAAACACCCCTCCACCCCCCACCACCCCGCCCAGGACTTGTTAAAATAACCGCAAACCATAGTTAGTACAAACTACCAACAAACTAGTGTGTTAAAACACTTCCCCAGGGTTTCTGATCCAATACATTGGGGGTGGGGCCTGAGAATTTTACATTTCTAATAAGGTTCCAGGCCTCCAGGCTGTGGTCACTGTTCTGGAAACTTCACCCTGAGAACCACTGTTCTAGGCACATTTTTTTTTTCCAATTGTTCTCAAACATCAGGTTCATTATCGACTCCAAAGCTCTGCACCTGCCGTGTCTGCCAATGAGACTGTTCTTTCTTCCTCTTCTCAACCTGGTGAGCCCCAGTCCATCCTCTCTCCGTGTCCCCAGGCAGAGGTCCACCAGGAGCCCCTCTTTCACAACAGCCTTTATCCCTGTTGGTCCGCACAGCAGGAGCTCTTGTCTGACCACCTCTGAGTCGCCAGGAGGGCCAGGCCTCAGATAAGGGGCTTTCTGCCCTCAAGCGTCAGAGCAGCTTGTGCTAGCAGATCAAGCACAGAACGTGGCTGCCACAGGGACAGGCTCTGTGGGGAGATGCAGGCCCTGGTCAGCCCTCCTGGAACCCAGAGGGAGCAGAGGCCTCTGGGAAGACAAGGCCAGAGCCGCAACTCGGACCGGTCAGCTGAAAGGCAGGCGGGGCTCCAGGGGGACAGCCCAGTGTTTTGTTTTAATCTTGAGCGAGATGCTGACGTGGGCCTCCCCAGGGGACGGTGAGGGGGAGACCAGCCCCGCCGGCCGTGGAGGCGCTTCTGCAAACAGTGAGGAAAACCCAAGTCAGCATCGGCGGGGGAGAGAGGGCCAGCGGTCCTGGAAAGAGAACATTCCTTATGCCAGGAAGGCAGTGGGAAAGCCCCGACGCAGCCCTGCGGTGCAGCCTCCTGGCTGGCTGCTCAGCTGCTCAGTGCTCAGACCTGGCCTGGCGCACCTGGGGGATCCCCAGGACAGTGTGGCCGCTGGCCTCTCGGGGGGCCCCACTGGGAGCCACCATGCAGTTGGAAGTTGTGGCTGCAGCAAAACTTCCAGCGCATCCTTTTCCGTGGGTGCCCTGGGCAGCCCTCTGCCGGCGGGGAAACTGCTCACCATACCTATTTTAAACACCAGTGTGATGGTTTATGGCCCATCGAGGGATAATTACGGAGTGCAGAACCCGGCTTTTATGGCCCCTCCTCCCCGGGGCGCACTTAGAGAACAGTATGTGTCATGTAGCCAATTTAGATAATGATTCTGATAAAGATAAACGGAATTGTTTATTATAAGTAATTGGGTCTGCTAAGGCCCAGATGAGGCGGGGGTGGGGAGGATGCACTCGAATGTGGGGACATGGGGACAGGGGCCCGGATGGGGCTCCAAGGCGGAGACAGGCCTGCTCCCCTCTCTGTGTATCTGTGCGTGTCTCTCTGTCTCCCTCTCTCTGCTCTCCTTTTTCCCTCTCCTCCCGGGGCCTGAATGGATGGATCCTCCTCCATCTGTATCCTGGGCAGAGGCTGCTCCTGGGCAGAAATAAATCATGGGGTTTTCTGTTGAGTCAGCTGAGCGGGGGAGGCACCTGGAAGGAGGGCTGGGAGGATCAGGAAAGGCTTCAGACCCGCCTGGGCTCCAGGGCAGCCCCTGTTGGCCACAGACCCCATTCAGGTCCCTGGACCCCTGAGGGCTACTGTCCTGCCAGCAGCTGGCAGGTGTGAGGAGGAGGCGCAGGGAACTGGGGACAACCCAGAGCTGAGCGGCAGAGCTGTCTCAAGGGGGACAGTGGCCCCCTGGTGGGGGTCTTTGTGAAAGATAAACAAAACGAAGGCGCTTCCAGCCCAGCCCCGCCCCGCAACACACACACACCTGAGACCTCTAATTATGCCGCAGCCCCAGGCAGGCCGTGGGAACGCTGTCCCTTTAACCTGCTCGCCTGACCCCTCTCCCCCAGGCCCCTCCTGGGTCTCAGTGCCTGGCTGTGCGGGGCGGTGTTGGGGGGCGGCGGGTTGGGGGACGGGATCCTGAAGACCCAGCTTCTGAGAGATGAAGGCTCAGAGATTAGAGCCTCAGAGAACAGGACTGTTTTCCCCAGGTCTCTGAGATAAGGATCCACAAAGTCACTGAGCTGAGGGTTCAACAAGCCCAGGTGCACACCCACAGGTCCCGCAGACCAGCCCCCTTAGGGGTGCGGCAGGGACCTACAAGCCAGGGTCTTAGATGGATCCCACAATGTAGTTTGAATGGGAAACTGCACAAGCCAAGGTGTGAGCTTAGGGGACCCCACAAAATAGGGGAATCCTATAAACCAGGGCCCTTGAGAAAAAAAGCCACAAGCCAGGGTGCCTGAGGCTTGGGGGTCCCCGAGAGCCAGGACCCTTGAGGGAGGGTCCTCACCACAGAGGGCCCCCCCAGTGGCCCATCAGACCCAGGTGTAAGGGGCCCCAGCTAGGCTGCCCGAGGCTGCAGCTCCCCCGGATTGAAATCCAAACCGGAGGAGCGGCCTGTCACCTGCCTGTGATCCTCGCATGATTGAGAGGGGGGGCAGGGGCTGCAGGCCCGCAGGCAGCTCCTCTTCGGGGAGCAGCGGCGCAGCAGGAGTCTGAGGAAAGAGCAGGGGGTTTCTCTTTCTTCCCCGTGAGCTTATCTGATCACAGCCCAGGGGAGGGCTCCGGTTCAAAGGCAGTGTCCTTATCAGCTGGGATTTGTTTGGGGCGTGATAACTGCACCTGGCAGGGAAGCCGTCCTGCAGGTGAGGTGGGGGGGGGGGGGGGTGGTTAGTGGCAGAGGAAGCCTGGGCGGGTCTGGGCTCCAGGGTTGAGCGGGACCCGTTGCTCCTCCGTGAGTGTGCACGCATCTTTCCGCACCTCCACTGTCTGTGTGCGCAGGTTGGCGTGCCTCGTGCGTCTCCATGTCTCTGGGTGTGCGCGCACGGCTGTGCTTGGTTCTGTGCAAGTCTCCCACCCATGCGTGACTTTGTGCACGCGGGTGGGCACGGTGCAGACCTGCTCTGCACAGACCACAAAAGGAAGGGGCTCAGGTCTGTGCCTGGGACCAGGCTTCTCCAGTGATGCTGGTCCTCGCCTGTCCACACCCTCCCGTGGGAACCAGAGGGTGGGTGGGTAAGTGTTGTCCCGGGTCACACAGGTACAATGAGGACAGGGGGAGTGAGGAGGCGCACGATGCTGAGGTGTGGCCCTGGACACGTTTGTGGAGAAGAAAGAACCCCAGGGAGAGGCCAAATCAGGTGAGGGAGACTGTCCAGCCCAGGGCCAGGGAAGACTGAAGAGCGAAACCAGCTGCAGGGCCAGGGTGCCCAAAGGCTGGGACAGAGCAGGGGGCCCAAGGGTGTCATGGGGCCTGGGGCCTTTGGTGCTAGGAGTTGACTTAGCTTGAGACCCATTCCCCATCCCAAGCCCCTGAACCCCTGGTTTTAGTTTTTTTTTTTTAAGTAGATGTTTTAAATTAATTTTTTTATTTTGAGATAATCGTAGAATCACAGGCAGTTGTAAGACATGACATAGAGCGATCCCTTGTACCCTTTATTCAGTTTCTCCCAGTGGTGACGTCTTGTACAATTGAAGTACAACCTCACGACTTGGAGATGGACACCAATACCATTCCGATTTCCCCGGTGTTACCTGCATCCGAGTGAGTTTGCAGCAGTCTGATCACTAGTGCGGATTCCGAATCCACCACCTCAGGTGAAGCAAAGACCGATTCTATCACAAGGATGCCTCCCACTGTCCTTCTGCAGCCACATCGGTCTCCCTCCTACCCCCACCTCTAACCCCCCAGGTGTTTTGTCTTAAAAAAATGGCCCCTCTGTCCACCAGTCTCCCACACTGAAAAATCAGTGTATTGTCTTGATACCCCTCATCTCCACTACTCATCCTGTGCGTCCAATCATCAATGCCTGGACATTCACCTGACCCCAGTCATTTCTAGAATTCTCTCTCCCGGGTAGCTCCAATGGTAAAGAATCTGCCTGTAATGTGGGAGACCTGGGTCCGTTCCCTGGGTCGGGAAGATACCCTGGAGGAGGGCATGGCAACCCACTCCAGTATTCTTGCCTGGAGAATCCCATGGGCAGAGGAGCCCTGTGGGCTACAGTCCATGGGGTCTCAAGGAGTCGGACACAATTGAGCGATTGACACACACACCGCTTCTCTCCAACCTCCCATCACTCTCTCATCTCTGCTTCGTCTCTCCATTATACCTGAGCTCTCCTGCTCCGGGCTGTGCCCTGCTTGCCCACCCACCCACAGTGGCAGCTGTAACTGGGACCTCCTTCTCCACCACAGCATCAGCTCCATTACCATGTACCCCAGAGGTCCTGCAGCTCCACTGTTAGGATAAGAACATGAAATACTCTGGCTCTGCCCTGCCCACCTCCCAGCTCCCACTCTCTCGCACTCTGTGTTCATTCTGAGCTACTCGCCGGGCCCCCGAAATGCTACCCTCCTAAGCCCTCCCCTCTGCTGGGACCCCGCACCCACTCCTGCCTCCTTCTCTTGGGTAACCCTGCCCGTCCTGCAGGTTTCGGCTGGAGGGCCACATCCAGGGGGCCTTTGCCGGCACTCCGCCTGGGTTTGCTGCCCCTTGGCTGGGGTACTGCAGCCCCCATCCTATGTATTATCATAATCTGTTTACTCACTGGTCTTCCCCAGAGACGGCAAATAACTTGAAGGCAGAGCTGGTGTCTGGTTTGGTGCTGAGAGCCTGGTGTCTACATGGCTTGGAGCAGGCCCCCAAATTGAACTTGTGTGAGTGATCAGTGGACAGGTGGGTGGGTGGTAGTAGGTGCCCAGTTGGGGACAGACAGCCGGGAGTGGTAGCCAGTGAAGGGAGAGAGTTGCTCTTGCCAAACTGTAGCCACATGTCCCAGAAGCAGGCCTTCCCCCTGTGACCACTCTTATTTGGGACCTGAGTGCCAAGGCCTGAGCAGCTGTCTCTGGAGAAGGAAATAAAGATTAATAAATTATTGAGTGCCTTCTGGAGGCCTAGCAGGGAGCATGCCCCAGGAAACGAAGCAGGTCAGTAGAAGAGTAGGGGCAGTTGTGACACACAGTTCTGGGTCTGTTTTTGCCAGCTGGGCGACCAGGGACAAGTCCCTTCACCCTGTGAAGCAGTGGGTCACGATACCTTCTGTGCAGGGCCCAGGAGGAGCCAGGGGAGCAGTGGGCATGAATGGGATAAAGCTGTGCTTTCGTGGTGGGATAGTTAACTTTTTGGAGGCTCCCAAGGATGCCCTGGCCTGGAGTCAGAGCCAGGAGGGTGTCCCCAGCTCAGCCTGAGGACCCTTGCCAGACCTGCCCTCCAGCGCTCGCATGCGGTCCCCATTGATGGGAAGGTCTAAGTGCCCTCACTGCCCCGGACACCCAGCTGGTTCTCTTGAAGGGGACGAGCAAGATGGAGCGCTGATGGGTGGGGCTGAGGGGGCTGCCCAGGGCGCCAGACGGTGTGGGTCACCTCCCCAGTGCAAGGGAATTCCGTCCCAGGAGAGAAGACAGGAAGTTGGAAGCGGGGCTTCAGGGATGACTGGCATCCCAAACAGAAATCCTGGCTTTGCCTCCGACTAGCTGAGAAGCTCTGCACAGCAGAAGCAGCACAGAAGGAGGGGTTTTGCTATGTGGTTTTTTTGTTTGTTTGTTTTGGGGGGAAAGCTTGAAGGCAGAAGGGGACAGCAGACGATGAGATGGTTGGATGGCATCACCAACTCAATGGACATGAGTTTGGGCAAACTCTGGGAGATAGTGACGGACGGGGCAGCCTGGCGCGCTGCAGTCCATGGGGTCACAAAGAGTCGGACATGACTTAGAGACTGAACAACAACAAAAAATATTTATTTATTTATTTTTTGGCTTTGCTGAGTCTTCATTGCTGCACGGGTTTCTCTCCTAGTTGTGGTGCGTGGACTTCTCACTGTGGGTGGCTTCCCTTGTTGGGGAGCACGGGTTCTAGGTGTGGGTGATTCAATAGTTTCAGTGCATGGGCTCAGTAGTTGTGGTTCCCGGGCTCCCAAACTCGGGCTCAGTAGTCGTGGCGCATGGGTTTAAGCTGCCCCGGCAGCATGTGGGATCTTCCCGGACCAGGGATCAAACCTATGTCTCCTGCATTCGCAGGCGGACCCTTTACCACTGAGCCACCAGGAAAGCCTGGGTTTTGCTGTTTTGTTCACTGTTCCCTAATTCCCAGAACAGAAACTGCTCAGAAACTATTTGTTGAACGACTGAATCAACCTTGGGCAAATCACGTCACTTCTCTAAGCTTCAGTGGGAAATGGTTTTGCTGCTGTTTTGTCTGACATGTAATTTACATCACATAAAATCCACCATTTCAAAGCACGCAATCCATGGGTTTTTAGCAGAGTTGCAAGATCGGATGCTGCAATTACGGTCGTTGAAGGTGATACCGAGGGGCAAGTGATCCACAGGGGCTTGGCTGCTCAGGGACAAGGCTGTGCCTCTTTGTTTGTGATGCTTACCTGCTACTTCCTCAAAGGCGTCCAGCTTCTTAAAAACAGTGGCTCAGCTCCCTGGGGAATGCAGGGGAAGTCAGTTAAGCACCCAAGCTGATACTTTCCCTAGATGAAGATTCCACTGAGCTCTGAGCATCCTGGCAACTGACACAGAAGGGGAAACAGGATGGATCAGAGAATACCCAAGGTCTGACCCCAAGAGGCTGATAAGTTCATTGAGAGAGATTTTTTTTTTCTTCCTGTTAACAAACTCAGTTTCTGCAGGTGTCTTGTATGAGGAATGAAAAATGGGCAGGTGTCAAGCCCTCAGCCCTTGCCTGGTGCCTGCCCATCAGAGACTCCTTTGATGAAGTGAAATACTGACCAAGACCTCCAGTGGAGGCTGTCTACCCCCCATCACAGACAAGGATGAACTGCAAGGAAGCTGCTTGGAGAAGGCCTTTCTGAGGGTCATATGCCAGGGAAGGAAGGGATGTGACGCTTCAGGGAACTTGAGGGACCTGGGGCAGGTAGGGCTTGGGGGCCCAACAGGAGAGTGGAGGCCTCCATGCCCTCAGCTGGTCAGGCCACCAGGCTGTTTCTCAGCCTGGGCAGTGTTGCTTTGTGTTGTCGGGGATGGTCCCGGAAGTTTAGCAGCATCCTAACCTCTACCCACTAGATGCCAGTATCACCACTCCCTAGCCATGACAATCCAAGATGCCTCCAGACATCGCTGAAGTCCCCTGGGGAGGCAAAATCACCCCTCGCTGATGGGGTGGACCACTGAGATGGAGGGACGCCAGACCTTCTGACCTTCCCCTTTGGTGTGGCCGCATTTGGAGATGCGGTGCACTGGTACCCAAAACTGCCCTCCATCCCTAATCCAACTCTTGTCCATCACCTGATGGAAGAAGGAGTCACACTCTTATGAAGCAGCATTGGCCACCTCCCAGCCACTCACCTGGCCCCATTTGCCAGCTTTTAATCAACTTGTATGCATTTTAGGGGGACTACTTTATTACACTTTATTCTGAGCTTTAAAAACAAAAAAGTAAGACAAGGGCTTTCCTGACGGCTCAGTGGTAAAGAATCCGCCTGCCAATGCAGGAGACATGGGTTCGATCCCTGATCCAGGAAGATCCCAAGTGCCATGGAACAACTGAGCCCTGGCCCCACAGCTACTGAGCCCATACTCTAGAGCGTGTGCTCTGCAGCAAGCCACCGCAATGAGAAGCCCGGGCCCCGCAACTAGAGGGTAGCCCCTGCTCACCACAGCTGGAGAAAAGCCTGCACAGCAATGAAGACTCAGCACAGCCAAAAGTTAAATAAATAAATACAAAGTAAAACAAGTGGTCAAAATAAAAGCACCACTACTACTAGTAAGAAGAAACCTTCTTCTCACAAAGGTGGACATGACCAGTTTCACAAAGTGGACCAAAAACTGTCTGGTGTGGGAAGCCCCTGGCGGTCCGGTGGTTAGGACTTGGTGCATCCACTGCCCGGGACCAGGGTTCAGCCCCCGGTCAGTGATCCCTCAAGTCACATGGTGCAGCCAAAAAAGAGACTGTCTGATTGTGAAGGAAAATAATGATGTTCAAGAACACAGGCGTGGTAGGTAGTGCCGAAAAAACACTGGAGGGCATTTTGAAAGACTGGGCAGGTATTTGATGACACACAAAAGGCCCAGAAGAGGCAAAGCATGCTTGGAAACCTGACCGTACTTTCAGTTCTCTGCAAACAGAACTCTGCTCATCTGTGCTGCCCAGCTGGGACCTGTTACCAGGGGCTGCCTGCCTGCAGTGGGCAGGGCTGGGGGCATGGGAGAGGGAGTGAGCCATGGGCTTTGGATCCTAGAAGCCTCTGGAGGGAGAGCAGCAGGGTGTCCCCCTTGTGGAGCCCTTGTCACTTCACAGGGGTGTGGACACCCTGCAGCTCTGGAGCCAGAACTCTGGAAGTGGGAGGATCTTAATGCATCCATCCATTCAGCAAGCAATTCAGCGTGAGAACACACTGTGTGCCAGCATCCGTGTTAGGCATGGAGCACACAGATGTAAGACAGCCCAGGGAGCCCAAGGCTGTTTTGTGAGTGCTGTGAGAGCACCCAAGGCTGCTTGTGAACTGTTAGTACAGGTTGTTTTCACTGCAAGGGGGTGAGTAGGAGACTGAAATGTATCTCACACTTTTTCACCTGGTTCAGGTCCAGAAGAAGGGGTGGTACTTTCATTTAGTGTCAAGGTCCAGCGTGGGCCAGCAGTCCAGAGGACGGATGGACAAGGGGCCTTGGAGCTTCGCTTGGGGGAAGGAGCGGTGGGATAGGAGAAGTCTTCTCAGAAGAGGGGCTATGGGACATGATATGGACATGATAGTCTCCTTGCAGAGTCCTAGATGTGGAGGGCACGGAGGGAAAGCTCCGGTGAGTGCAAAGGTCAGGGAGGCCTGAATAAGGAGACTGTCTCTAGGGAGAGGGTGGCGGGATTGTCGGAGTTGGGGGAGGAGTGAGAGGTGAGGCCAATGGGGCAGGAGGCGTTGAGCCTGCAAAGAGCACCGCCTGCCAGGTTTGGAGTCTGGGGAGAGTAGGGAAGGGTCTACAGCCAGGGCGAGACTTGTCAGCTCGAGATCCTTTGGGCTAGGGCATGGGGAGGGGGGATCTGGAAACAAGCCAGCCTCCAGTTTGGCCTGCCCCCCTCCCACGGGCAGCCAGGCCTCCAGGGACCTGGGGGCACCCTGCCTGTTGACCCTCTGCCCTCCCTGCCGCCCACCAGCACCCTCCCCCTGGTCCAAGTTCCCACCTCCTGATTAGATTTGGGAAGGACTAATTAGATATAATTCATTATCCCCAGAAATGAGATCAGAAATCAGGAGCTCTCCTCGGAAGAAGGTGGCCTCGCCCCTCATCCATCATGCCTCTAAGTAACCAATTTAAAGCCAGGCGGACGCACGCGGCAGCATTATTACCTTGTCATAAACAGTTAGGGGAAGGCCCCCCGAACCAGGCAGCTTTATAAATGGTTTTTATCACATTAGTTTGCAGTTATTTGTCATCCACTTTGCTTAAGATAAATGCCGAACAAATAATCAAATTATCAAGCCAAAACCTTGGAAAGTCATTTGCATTAATTGCAGCAGGAAAGGCCAGGCGTCCCAATCCAGAGAGCCCCCCTGCCCCTCTCCAGCCTAGTTTGGAGAATGGGGAGCAAGCGCTTCCTGGCGGGGGTGGGAAGTCTCTACTGGGGGCTGGAGACACCCAGAGGTGCGTCACCATGGATGAGGCCGGCCCAGGGCAGGAGCCTTTCAGGGGGCTGAGGGGCTGTGCTTCCTGGGGCTGGAGCCAGGGTGTTAGGGCGGGTCTGCTGGGGCCTCCTCTCCCTTATACACACAGAACTCACACAGATATACACATATATACACACAGATTAGTGCAAACACATGCTGTCTCTCTCTCTCTCTCTCTCTCTCACACACACACACACCCCTCCCTCTCTGTTGCTGGGAGCTGGTTGGTGCCTTTTGTCTGGTCCCAGAAGGGCCTTGTCACAGACCTGAATGGACCCCCTGCCCCCGCAGAGCATGACAGCTTCAGGCGACTCATGCCCCAGGCCTGTCTGGTTCCTGTCCTGGCCACCAGTGCTGGGCAGGTGGTGAGGAGGGACCTGGGCTCGGAACATGTCCAGGGGCGCCCACTGACCCCCTCCCAGCTGGGCCCGGAAGGCTCCCTCCAGCAGCAGCCCCTCAGTGACGAATGGTAATTTCACGCCACCCCTCTGCCGCCAGGCCCTCCTGTACCCCAGCTGGGCCGGGGACCCGCCAGGCCTGCGGGCGCCCACCCCTCCTCCCCACCCAAACAGGAAGGGCCCTAGCCCATCCAGCCTCCTCCACGTTCAGGTCAGCGCAGGGGCCTGCTGAGTCATCAGGCTGCAGATGCTGGCCTGACTTCAGAGATGGTCCAGTGTGTGGCTGTCTACACTGGCCTCAGAGGTCATCTTACATGGAGTAGCCTACACTGGCTTCAGAGGCTGTCCTCTCTGTAAACGTCTCCACTAACCTTAGAGGTTGTCTTGGTGTGCCCAAGGTAATATGAGCTTTCTCTGGTCGGTGTAGACCTTCTTGGAGCTGCCCAAGAAGGAATTTCTGAGACCAGTGTAATAATAAAGCAATTGGCATGGGCTCTGGAGCCAGGTAGCCTCAGTCAAACCCCAGCTTGACCGCTGTGAGACTTTGGGCAAGTTACTTAACCTCTCTGTGGCTCAGTCTTCTCATCTACAGTAGCAGTGTTAGTCACTCAGTCGTGTCTGACTCTGCAATTCTATGGACTGTAGCCCTCCAAGCTCCTCTGTCCATGGGATTCTCCAGGCAAGAATACTGGAGTGGGTTGCCATGCCCTTCTCCAGAGGATCTTCCTGACCCAGGGATTGAACCCGAGTCTCCTGCATTACAGGCAGATTCTTCACTGTCTGAGCCATCAGGGCAGCCCTTGATTTCTTATCTATAATCAAGTCTATAATCAAGGTATTAGCAAGACCCACCTCCACAGGGCGCTGAGAGGGTTAACTGGGTTCGTATTTGTAAAGCGCTTGTACCAAAGTCTAGAACACAGTCAGCACCATAGCAGGGCTTGAAATCCTAGAGGTCACAGTGATCTCCTGGCTCGTGTGAGCACTCAGGTGATCTATCCACCTGTCCCCTTCCTTCCTTCTCCTAACGCTCATCTTCTCTGAGCATCTCACAGGAGCCAGGGCTGCGGCTGTAACCAAGCCAGCCAGCTGTGGTTCTCGGGTTGGGATGGGGACACAAGCAATGAAACGGGCACTGTCAGGGCCTTCGGTGGGTGTCATCACAGGGAACACACAGGCAGGTGCTGTGGAGTCAGAGCAGGAGAGCCAAACCAGTCAAGGGACCCCACCAATGTCGCTGAAAACCCAAGATCTAAGATCTAGCCTGGGAAGGGGAAATAACCCAGGGAACCAAGAGTCGAGAAACTTCTCCATGCAGGACAATCTCTGAGGGCAGTGTAGACACCCTGCCCCAAAGCGGCCTCTGCAACCAGTGTGGACACCCCACCCAGAGTGAGCTCTGAGGCCAATGTGGACACCCCAAGCAGGGTGACCTCTGGGGGTGTGGACACCCCAAGCTGGACTTCCTTTGCCGTTCTGTTGGCTTCTCGCCAGGAGCTTGCGCAGCATCAAGGCAGGTTCTGAGCAAGGCAGCCTGGGGATGAGGCAGTCGGTTGTCTCTTGGGCAGTGGCTCCGGCGGGTGGGCAGAGGGCTGGTGGGTGGGAGGTGCTGAAGCTGAGCCGCAGCACATGGTTGCTGTCTGTTTATTGGGCAGCGGAGCAGGTTTATGGGCCAGCCTGCAGTCCATGGAGAGGCGGCCCTGGGACGCCCGTCCCTCCGCCCTGCCTGCCCCAACTCAGCTGGGCCGCCGGAGCCTGGGGTTCTTTTGGGGTCCCTGCCCACCCCTCCCTGTCCACCAGCCCTTGGTGGGGCTGTGGCCTGGCCCTGAGCAGGCACCTGGAAATGCCAGGCCCTGGTGGGAGGGGCTGGCCTGTCCCTCCGAGTATCCTAGGAGGGGTCCCTGCAAGGTGTGGCCATCCCAGCCAGGAGGAGGACACCTGGCCAGGCACGACCTTTGCCCTCACCCGGGCAGGCCTGCAGCACCCCCCGGCCCGGTGGCCCCGCAGCCCCCAGCCGCCTCAATCACTCATCTCCCCACCCTTCGAACAGCTGGTGCTTCCAGGGAGATTACCTAATGAATCAACAATGCGGGGATTGTGGAGGCAGAAGGGCTGGAAACAGGCCTCTCCCCGCACCAGGCCCACTGGGCACGGAGGGTACCTGCGGGACAGCAGGGGCCCCTGCACCCCTCCCCCCACCCACAGGCGCCTTCCCCCAGCACCTTGTGGGTTAAAGAAGTCTGGAGTCAGACAGACCTGGGTACCACCGCCAGGCTGTCACTTGCCTGCTGTGTGGCCTTACGAGAGTCACTTTACCTCTCTCAGTTTGTGTTTTGGTGAATGGCGTTCATATAGTATCTTGTGTAGGGAGACTGTGATGATTGAGAGAAATGGCTTAGCAGGGGCCTGGCATGAGTGACTGCTCAGGGTGTGGGAGCCTAATAATAATAATAATAATAATTACTCTACCTGGGTTGGGAAGATTCCCTGGAAGAGGAAATGGCAACCCACTCCAGTATCCTTGCCTAGGAAAATCCCATGGACAGAGGAGCCTGGAGGGCTACAGTCCATGGGGTCACAAAGACATGACTGAGCAGCTAAACAGCAACATACCTGCCCAGGAAATGTGCATTTATTTATAGTTACCAGTGACCTCGCCAGAGAATTCCCTTCAGCCTCACTTTCCCCAGCTGTAAAGTGGGGCCAGGAGCCTCTTGGCTTGAGCGTCGTGGCACGAACTGAAATGTCCTAGCCTGCACATGGCGTCTGGCCTGGTTCCTGTCCCTGGAGACCTCCTGGCTCCCAGCCTGGGAGCATGGCTGGGAATTCTGCAGAACCAGTTCCCTGCTGTGCGACTCCCACGCCCTGCCCTCAGGGGGAAGGATGCCTGCTCCCAGGGTGGGCACCATGGGGGCCTGGGGAGGTACTGCGGAAGTGTGTGGGGCTGGGGCTGGGCCGGGAGCCGGTGGGCGGCCTGTTAGAGCAGGCCCTGCACTGGGCACAGAGGGCCCATTGTTGCCAGGCCCAGCCAGGCCAGGCCCTCAAGAGTTTTGAGAAGTGTCTAGACGGGGGCAGCCCCAGGCCCTGGCCTGGCCTCCTTCTGGGCGGGGCTGTGTCACAGGGGATGGGCAGCGAGGCTGGTATCCTCAGCTCAGAGACACGGATGGAGGAGACTGGGGTTGCGGGCAGGGCTGCCAAATGGGAAGAACAAACAGGCACAGTTCACACACTGCTGGCCAGGAGGACGGTGCTGGCTGTGGTGACCCGCTTGGGACCTGAAGAAGGGTCCTGGACCTGGGAGTCAGAAAACCCTGGGTTCCAATCCTGGCTTTGTGGCTGTGTGACCTGGAGCTGGTGAATGCCCCTCTCTGAGACACAGTGACCTCAAGGGAACAACCTAAGGTTTAACAGCTCTGAAGTCAGAGAGACTTGGGTTCGAATCCCAGCTTTGTCACTTCCCACAGCTGTGTGCCTTTGGCAGGGGACCTTTGTGAGCCTCAGTTTCCTCATCTGTAAAGTGGGGATAATTTTTTCCTCATTTCTAGAATGGGATGAAACACATGAGATGTTGAGAAGGGTGCCTGGCAGATAATGAATGTGCAGTAAACAGTAATGACTGAGGTGGTGTTATCCTCATCACCCCGATTTGTTTTGGATGAAAGCAGACATGCAGATCACTTGCCAGGCATTGCCTGGCACAGAGCCAGGCCTCACTGTTGAGAGAGCCTTCTCTGAGACCACGTGCTAGGGCCCTGATCCTCGCCTTGGCCTCGGTTGTCCTGCCTATGAAATGGGCTCATCCCTGACCAGGCCACCCACATCGCAGGGGCAGAGGGCCAGGCCGTCTGTGGGGAATTCCCCTCCCAGCCTCTCTGCCTCCCAGCGTGGGCCTATTTTTAGCCTGGTGGGTAGAAGTTTCTGCTCTTATCTCTCCTGGTATTTTTGGCACGTCCTGACCAACGGGGCTTCTCCACCCACCTGTGCCAGCAGCGCCCACAGAACCTGGTCTGAATTCTGTGCCAGGGTCTTGCCTCCCACCCAGCCCAGGAGACACCAGGTGGAAGAGACACCTGTCCAGCCACCTCTCATTGGCCTCCAGCGGCCTCCAGGCCACCCACAGCTGGCCCCAGGTCTGAGGCTGTGGGGGTCTTACAGCACCCGCTGGG
The DNA here is from genome assembly GCA_024291935.2 of Okapia johnstoni. Lineage (NCBI taxonomy): Eukaryota > Metazoa > Chordata > Mammalia > Artiodactyla > Giraffidae > Okapia > Okapia johnstoni. The sequence continues at coordinate 44,272,034 of CM044306.1, read as the reverse complement.
CTCCCCTCCCCCCAACGCTCTGTGTGGTTTCCACGGCAATGAACACAAATCCCCTAGCCCTTCACAGAGGAGCCTTGTTTGTTTTGCCCGCATAACTCTGGAGACCATGTCACAGGCCCCAGCCCCCCCAAGTCCCCCACTCAGCCCAGCATGCTCCCCGACCCGATCAAATGGACCAGCTCAGAGTGGGGGGTAGCACATTCTTCCTCCTGTGGATCAGGCTGAGGGGTCAAGGATGGGGAGCTGAGCTGCATCACTTCCCAGTCCCTTCCCCATTTGGAGGCTCACTTCCCTCGTCTGTAGAATGGGGATGTGTCACGAGATAGAACATGTGACATGGCCTATGGTGTTAGTAGCTCAGTCGTTTGCAACTCTTTGCAACGCCATGGACTGTATCCCACCAGACTCCTCTGTCCATGGATTTTCCAGGCAAGACTACTAGAATGGGTTGCCATTCCCTTCTCCAGGGGATCTATACTACGTGCTTAATAAATGCACGGTTGTGTAGAATTGTTGCGGTCCTTGACCAAAGTAATTTGCCTTTCTGAGCCTCAATTTCTCCCCCTGTTCAATGGGGATAAAGGTCTCTCTCTACCTTATTAGAGGGGATGAAGCATTAAATAAAATGTTGCCTCTTCATTGCTTAGCGTGGTACTTGTCACCAAGCAAGGGCCCATCTGTGAGGATGCTTGTATTGCTCCTGTGCCATTATTGTTATTATCTTCCCCAGGTTAGGGGCAGGGGGTATTCCCACCAGGCCCTCCAGCCTCTCTGGCTTCCTCCAGCTCAGGGGCTGCCTGAGCGCAGCCCACCTACCCACCTACTCACATACCCCCAACCCCACCCCTGTCGCCCCTACCCCCCGCCCCGTAACCTGATGGGGGGAGGGGCGGCACAGCCTGGCACAGCCCATTGTTCAGTGTCCCCCTCAACCTGGGGGGGGTCGGCAGGGGGGGAGGTCGGCGGGGGCAGGGCTGCCAGCCGTGTGGTGACATTCCACAGCCCTCCTAACCGCTGCTCCTGACTCTGGTGGCTAAATTGAGTCTCAGTTTCTTTAAAATGACTATTTATTGCTTTAATGCAGTATTGAGTATTTACTGAGTGTTGGAAAAAAAAAAGGCTCACCCAGCTCAGGCGGTGTGGCAGCCGGCAGTGGGGCTGCTCCAGGAGGGCTGTCTGGAAAAGGGAGGCAGCCCCTCTTTTCCAGAGAAACAAAGGCCCCTTCGGTGCACCGTCCCACCCCCACCCCCGTGCTGGGCTGCAGGGGTGGGATTGCCAAGTCTCTGATCCCCACCACCCCCTCCCCAGGTGGTATGTGTTCAGCAGGAGTGGGCCTGCCCGACACCCCCCACCACCCATCACCAGCGTGGAGAATCGCTGGCCTTTGAACAGATCAGGCACCAGCTGCCCCCCACCCGCCCCTGGGCAGCCCGCCTCCTCTCGGGGCCAGCTCATGCCAGCCTAGGGCATCTCAGCTGTGTCCCCTGCACAGAGACCCCCACATGCCCAATGAGGGGGGCATGGGCCCTCCCTGAGGGCGGCACCATTGTCTCCAGGGTTAATGCAAGCATTGACCAAAACCCAGAGGGAGCCATGCATTGAGAGGCTGCAGTGTGCTGGTGAAACAGAGATGGGAGGAGAGGCAGCGTTTGCATCAGAGCTCAGTAACCCTCCTGACAACCTGTGAGGTAGCTACTAGAGTTGTCCTATTTTACAGATGGGAAAACTGAGGGTTGCAAGACCAGATCTGAACCCCAGTTGGGCTGCTCGGCTCCCCACCTCCCAGGGGCCCAGGGTGTTATGATGGCCCACAGGAGGACGCCAGGGGCATGGGTGGGCTCCCTAGAGGAAGTGCCCATTGAATAGTCCTGAAGGACAGAAAGCATTCAATTGACAGTCCTGGAGGGGCCCCAGCAGGCCAAGAAGAGGGATGTGGGGAGCACAGGCGGTGAAGTGAGGCAGACTGGCGGGGATTTCAGAGCGTGGAGTAGCTGTGAGAGTGAAGCCGATTAAGTGAGCGGGGCCAGATCAGGGAGAGCTTGCCTTTGTGTGGCTGGAGCCTCAGATCCACTTCTAGAAAGGAAGGAGAGGGAAACAGAGGGCAGAAGACTGAGGGCAAGGGTAGAAAGGACAAAAGGACTATCAGAAGTGGGAAAGAGAAGTTGTTGAAGTGGCCGCGATCATGAGGACCTTAGCTCAGGTGTCTGGCCTTTTCTCTGAGCTGGCACCACTCCAGGTGCTTCACGTATTAAAAACATGGACAGGGACTTTCCTGGTGGTGCAGTGGCTAGGGCTCCGCAGGCAGTGGGCCTGGGTTCGATCTCTGGTTGGGGAACTAGATCCCACATGCTGCCACAAAAAAATCGAACATGCCTCAACTAAGACCCAATGTAGCCAAATAAATAAATATTTTTTAAAAAAGAAAAAAAAAATAAAAACATGGACAGAGAGCTTGGGCTGGCCGAGAAGGACGTCAGCGGCACGCTCAGACTGCGGGCTTCTGAGCATCATGATGCCCTTTGACTTTCATTCCCAAAGAGCCAAGAGGAGGCAGAGAGGGCCAGGAGGCCAGTGTCAGGCCCGGCAGGGTGGGCATATGGGGACAAGGGCCCCCAGCGGTGCCACTGGGGCAGAATAGGAAGAGGGAGTGGACCAAGGGCCTGCAGTTCTGGACCTCAGCCCTGGGAACCCAGTAGTCATCTCTAGGAGAGCTAGTCAGATAAACTGAGCTTTGGGGGAAAGACAAATGGAGTTGGGGCATTTTTTTTTCTTTTTTATATTATAAAAGTCTTTCTTGCTTGATCAATAAATTCCAACCAAGGAGAGGTAAGCCAAGCAAAGTGGGACGGTCCTCACCCCTTCCCCCACCCCTTTCTCAGAGGCAGTTAGTGACTGATGGGGAACATTCCAGACCTTTCCTACATGTGTGCGAGCATGTCCTGTGCACATGCGGTTGGCTTTGCTTTTTACAGGATCCATGTTTCCTCTGCCCTGCTCCGCACTTTGCCGGCTCCACTTGGCAACCTGCTGAGGATATCTGCCTGTGTCAGTGCACGTGGATTTACCTCTGTCTTTGTAACCACGACTTAACAGTCCAGGGAATGGGTGAGCTTTGATTTATTAACCCATTTCCCCCACTGACAGCCCCTTGGGCTGCAGCCAGTGCTTTGCTGTCACACACACAATACATCAGCAAACATCCTGGTACATAGATCTTTGTGCACATGTGCCACATGACGGGAACTGGGGTGTAAACACATTGCGCGGTGCTGCCCTGGGGGCACCTACTCGGAGCAGCCCAGGAAGCAGGTGGATGAAGGGATCTGGAGCCCAGGGGAGGAGGAGGGGGGCCTGAAGGAGGGGTCAGTGCTACAGAACTGGAGGTGGTGGCTTGAGGGCATTTGGCATCAGTGACAATCGAAGTTACAAAGGGACAGAGCCCTGGGGGTCCTGGCATTAGAAAGCAGGTGGAGAACAAGAAACCTGCAGGTGTGGGGGTGGGGGGATGGGGACCAAGACCATGCACCTTCATAGTTACCAGGAAAAAGGGATGGCTAAGATCATGGCATCTGGTCCCATCACTTCATGGGAAATAGATGGGGAAACAGTGGAAACAGTGTCAGACTTTATTTTGGGGGGCTCCAAAATCACTGCAGCTGGTGATAGCAGCCATGAAATTAAAAGACGCTTACTCCTTGGAAGGAAAGTTATGACCAACCTAGATAGCATATTAAAAAGCAGAGACATTACTTTGCCAACAAAGGTCTGTCTAGTCAAGGCTATGGTTTTTCCAGTAGTCATGTATGGATGTGAGAGTTGGACTGTGAAGAAAGCTGAGCATCAAAGAATTGATGCTTTTGAACTGTGGTGTTGGAGAAGACTCTTGAGAGTCCCTTGGACTGCAAGGAGATCCAACCAGTCCATCCTAAAGATCAGTCCTGTGTGTTCACTGGAAGGACTGATGTTGAAGCTGAAACTCCAATACTTTGGCCACCTGATGCGAAGAGTTGACTCATTGGAAAAGACCCTGATGCCGGGAAGGATTGGGGGCGGGAGGAGAAGGGGACGACATGGCATGAGATGGCTGGATGGCATCACCGACTCGATGGACATGAGTTTGAGTAAACTCTGGGAGTTGGTGATGGACAGGGAGGCCTGGCGTGCTGCGATTCATGGGGTTGCAAAGAGTCGGACATGACTGAGCGACTGAACTGAACTGGACTGAAGCGTAAATGGCAGAGGAGGGTGTCAAGTTCCTTGCGTAGTCCTGGCACATAGAAGCTGCTCACGAAACACTGGCTGGTTAAAGGAATAAATGAGTGAATGAATGAGTGAGGCCCTCAAGTCTAGAAGGTGTTGTGTGTTTTTATCTGAGTGGCAGTGTGGCGCAAGTGGAGAAAGCTGAAACCAGGCTATGTGGGGAAAGACGCAGTGGGTGTGGACAGTCTCCTTGGAGACTGGCTGGCCAGGGATGGGGAGAAGTGGGCAGGTTGAGGAAGTGGCGGAGGGGTGGGGCTGAGTGTCCTGGCAGGTTAGGACAGGGAGGGAGAGGAAGAGATGCCAAGGAAGTTTGGGGCTCAGGGACAGGGCTCTTCTTGGGCCCAGGGACCCACAGGAACCTCAGTGTTAGGGGTGCTTGGGTCTTGGACTGGCTGTGGTAGTCCCTTCCTGAGCACTGTACTGGGCTCTCAGCACTCACACGCTCCTTGTATCTTCATCAGAACCCTGCAAAGGCAGGTTACAGCCTCCCATTTTACAGAGGAGGAAACTGAGTCTCTGGAGGTGAAGTCATGAGCCCAGGATCACAAAGCTAAGATGAACCCACAACCCACGGACTCCAAAGAAGCCCCACCTCTGTGCCCCCAACTCTCACCTTGGCCCTGGCCCTCCCGGGGTGATGCTTAGCAAGAAGTGATACCCCAGTGGGGAGCCAGGAGCCCTCAGGGAGCCGGTTCCCTGTACCCACAGAGAGAGTTTGCATTTTTCTCCCTTTCTTAAACCACCATGGATGCTTTGTTGGGTGAAAAACCGGGATGTAGTTGGTCTTGTTTGCCATTTAGAAATGGAGTCAGAGATGGTGACAGGCCTGGGGTCTGGTCCAGCCAAGGGGCTCTCTAGACACCTCGAGCACTGGGCAGCCCTGGCCCCGCAGGCTGAGGGCAGGGATGGGGAGGAAGGGTGCCGCCCGCACAGCAGAGAAGATGGGCAGGCATCCCAGGGAGCAGACGGGCAGGAGTGAAGGGTAGGAAGGTGACCGTGTATGCAAGGGGCAGCAGAAAATCATGGCAGGGTCCCTGTGAGGGCTGGGACATCCTGTGCCTGCGGTGGGTTGGGGCCAAGGGGCGACAGATGGAGGGCAGGGAGGCCTAAACAGTGCTGGACCAAGAGGGCAGAAATAGGGATGGCTGGCTGGCAAGGGTATGAGGATGGGGAAGGTTGGAACCTGGGCAGAGAGGAGGCAGTCAGCAAGCTGGGGCCCTGGACCCACCACCAGCCTGGCCTGCGGGCCGGCCACGCCCCTCTCTGTCGGGACCTCGTCCCACGCAGCATTAACCCTGTAGCCACTTTCAGGAGAGCCAAAGCTTCCTAGACATTTTCTCCTGAAAAAGAGCTTCACTTGGGCCTACAGTGTGTGTTTATGTGTGCATATGTGTGTGTGTATACCAGTATGTCTAGGTGTGTCACTGGGCACCTGTATGGGCCGGTGTGTCTGTTTTCATGTGTCTATTTGTGTCCTTGTTTGTCCAGCATCTCTTGTATTCTTGTGTGTTAGTGTATGCCTGGGTTTTTGTGTCCTCTGAGTGTGTATATGCACACTCTGTGTCTTCAGATGCCTGTGTATGCCTTTGTATGTTCACGCAGGGTTCCCTGTGCAAGTAGATGGCATTTCAGTCACCTTAGGTGTGACTGTGTCCACATGTGTGTATCTGTAGGTATGTATGTGGGTTATGAGTGTGTCTCTGTGTGTGTCTATGTACTTGTGAAGCCTTGTGGCACCGGAGCTGGGGCTCAGCTATATGTAGGGCAGGGCAGAAAGGGAGCCCAGAGTCCCTTGGAAACCGGATAGCCCACTTCCCTGCCCCCAGGATGACCGCCCCCAACCTCCCCAGGGCCTCTGAGAGGTTGGCAGAGGTGAGGGAGGCTGGTGAGGGGGAAGGAAGCCAGCAGAGGAGGCTGAGGGCTGGGCTCCTGGATGCGAGACTGCTGACAGCAGCAGGCAGGACCCGGGGACCCCAGCCTGCCGGCTCTTCCAGGTACTGGCACTGGGAGGTCCCCCAAATCTGAATTCCCAAGAGTACCTCTGGCCTGTGTCTCAACCTCCCGGAACGGAGGCCAGCAGAACTGGCCCTCGATCTGGTGACAGCCCGCTCAGGGCAGACTCCTGGAACAGCCCTGACCACCTCCCGTGGCTAGACACGCCTACATGATGTCTCCCCCCGCTGGTGGGAATGTACATGCATCCGCATCTGTACACAAGAATGGAACGTGTGAACATGCTCAGAGACCAGCCTGAAGATGTACTTGTGTGCAGGCCTAAAAGAAGGCGCGTGTTAGTATGCATGTGAATTTGTATGGACTGTATGTTGTGTGCACAGGTGCGCAGACACTCGTGTGTGTATCAAGTCGTGTGTGAAGGGCAGAGAGGGGCAGATACAGATGTTCGGGTGGCTGTGTGTGCACGGGTACAGATATGTGCCCATGTAGTGCCAACACACATATCCATGTTGTCAGGCTTAGGGAGGTGGATATAGGGGGAGGGGCGCTGTAAACTATTGGTATATACAACCCAGGCATGCGCACAAGCTTGTGTACGGGAAGGGGTGTATATATGTGGAGCCTTGTGTTCCATGGTGGAAGCTGAGCTCACAGGAGACTTGTATGCACTTAGACCTCTTCTCCATGACCAGGTTCACTGCTGCCACGGTGGTTGCCTGGTGGGGAGTGCAGGACAGACAGACACATAGCCAGGGGGGCATCCCGGTGGCAGAGTTGGGGGTGAGGGAGGCTCAGGGTGAGCACACCTCCCCAACACTCCCAGAGCCGGACATCCCGGGCCCACGTCCACACCCAACTCACCCTCGAATTGGCAGGATTCAGCCCCACCCTGGTAAACCCAGCTCTGCTCCACTACCGCCACCAAGCCATGAGCTGGGGGAGGGGACCACGCGCGGAAATCAACCATAAATTTCTCGAGATGCTTTAATTTTTTAAAAGCCCCACATAGATGCTTTGCATTGCGAAAACCCACAAATATCGGCTAAATGAGGTGCGCCAGCGGAAGGCCTGGCCAGGCCCGCCGCCCTCCCTTCCCAGCAGCTGGGCCAGGGCTCAGCTGGGGCCCCTGGCCCAGCCAGTGGGGCCGAGGGGCCCATCTTTGTTCGGAGCAGGGCTCAGACTGCAGAGTGGCTGGGTAAATAGTCGCCGCAGTAATCACAGGCTGATTCCAACTAATTAAATCCTGCGCCAAGAGCCCACTCCAGTCAGTATCCCGAGAGGCCACGAAAACACAGACACCCCAGACGGGGCTTTGCTCCAGGTTGGGTCTGCTCCTCTAATCCCGTATCTTTTGAAAGATAGGCGCGTCCCGGGATGAGGGGTCAGCGGGCCTGCCCTGCGCCGAGCGGTGGAATTTTTCAATAACCAGCAGCTGGGTCACCAGGCACACAAAGGCAGTGTAATATCCTGTGGGCTTACGCAGGGAGAGAGCTCAGGCCGCTCAGCGCCAGCTCCCTCCAGGCCCGGGGCAGTGGCCCCCCACAGCCGAAGCCCCCCAGCGGGCCAGGCCTCCACTGCCCTCCCACCAGAAGGGCAGGGAGAGCCTCAGTCGCAGCCTCTGCTGCCCCCTCCTTCCAAACCCAGGCTTCCAAGAAAATTCATCTTCCTTATTAAAAACCAGCCTTGATGCTCTCAGGCCCCAGCTGTGGGCTGCAGGGGGACCTGCCCGGGGCAAGGCTGGGGGGACCAGGCCCCTTCCAAGGGGGCAGCGGATGCTCCTGGCCTTGGAGCGGGTGCCATGGTGAGCAGGGCAAAGGTTTCCAGCTCTGGAGTTGGAAGGGTGGAGGTTCAAATCCCATGGGGCCCTGTTGGCCTGAGGGGGGCCTGGCTCGTCCATGTGCCGGCTGGTGACCTCAAGCGAGCTGTCCCCTGGTTTCCTCTGTGAGTGGGTGGCCAGGGCCCAGTGGCTCTCTGTTCCCTCCCCCATCCTCAGTCTCTTCCACTGTATAATGGGGAACAGGGCCCTTCCTTCCCAGACTCTGGGGAGAAGCAGGGTTTGTGCCCTCAAGGGGCTCCCACACTGTAGAGGGCTGTCCTTGGCGGGAACATGTGAGAGTCATTAGAAGCTGCAGAGACCCAGTTGATTTTATTTTATTTTATTTTTTTCCTTAGAGAAACAATAGTTGCCCCCTCTCCCAAGTCTGGAATGCTTTACGCCCAGGTCTGGGACCCCTCATTTAAATTGGCTGCGAAGGGACAGGCGCTGTGAGCCCCGGGAGGAGGTTGTTAGAGATGGAAGCCGGGGCCCAGGAATTTACAATCCGTTACTTGAGAGGTGTCCTGCCTTCCCCCCTCACCCCATCCAGGCCTTCGCAGGCCCGGCATGTGCCGTAAAGATGTCACATTGGGTGGGGGTGCCGAGGAGGGATCCAGGGCCTGGCCTCCAGGGGTGGGGTGGGGGGTACACAGCCTAGGACAGAGTCCCCACGGCACCGTGATTGGCAAGATGAGCCCAGACAAGAGCTTCCTCCCTGAGCTCTCAATCAAGCAGGACACAGAACATGCAGCTCTCAATCATGAGATTGAGAGCTCAATCCACCCCAGTAATGCCCCTCCACCCCAGTAATGCCAGCTGTGTGTCAAGTGATGACCTGATGTGATGAGATCCACAGACCTCCCCCTCCACCCCAGTAATGCCAGCTGTGTGTCAAGTGATGACCTGATGTGATGAGATCCACAGACCTCCCCCCGCCACGCTACCTGGGGCACCTTGCAGCAGGGATTTGTCAGAGTTCAGCACTTCTTACTGCCCGCCTGTGCCAGGCACAGTGCCAGGAGCTCTGCTCACGTACCAAGCCAGCAGCTCTTCTTGTCCTTTGCCAAGTCACACACAGACCTTCTCTCTTATTTGGGGCTCTGCAACTTTGTAGCTGCGAAGCTTGCCGCAAGGCACATGGCCTCTCTGGGCCTTAGTCTTCTCATCTGTGAAATGGGTCGTCATTTCCCCTGCCTTACAGGATTGAGGGGAAGTGAGAGAGAATGCGTGGATGCAGCCCAGGGTCAGGCATATAGGGGGTACTCAGCACACAGCACTCTTGGTGCCAAAGCAGGGGGAGAGCCTGACCCTGTGGAGGCACCTCCCAAGAGAAAGGGCATTTGAGGGGACCTGAGGGAGTGAGTGAGGCCACCAGCAGAGTGAAGCCGTGTCATGCTGGTGGCCAGCACGCCGCCCCCCCACCCCCAGCACCTGCCACACCCCAGTCTCCTAAACAACTCACCCCCCGCCCCCACTGTCGGGAGGGTTAGCTCAAGAGCCACATGGAGCCTGATGATGAATCAGAAGTGGTGACAGGTGTGAGGGGAGAGGGAGGACCCAGGGGTCGCTGAGGTGGAGGGGCAGGCTGGCTGGGGGCGTCCTCAGGGAGCTGGAGACGCCTATCTGGAGGCCAGTTAGAGAGGTCAGCTTCTCTTGAGGCCTCTGAGGAGTCAGGGTTGGGACGCTGGGCTGGGGCTGCCCGGGAGCTGCGAGGAGCAGGGCGGAGGGCAGGGCTGGCGTGGGGCTGGACGCCTGGAGAGCCCGTCCTGCGGAGCCCACCCATGGCAGACGTGTCCACAGGTAGGCGATCTGAGGAGGTGATTCCCCAGACACACCATCTTCTCCAAGTCTCCGGATCCTGAGAAACACTCTGGACCAGAAAGTAGGCATTGGGGAGCATCGCCAGGAGCCTCCTGGGCAGAGAATGGGTGCCCGGGACTGAGTTCTGTGGGGCCTCGGGCGACCATTTCAGCCACCAACTCCTGGAGACCCTCCACCCAGATCAAGGACATCCTTTTTTCCTGGTCGGTTGCATTTAGGAATCTTCTCCAGGGTGGTGGGAGGAGCAGGGGTGGAGGGCCGTCGTGTGTGTGTGTGTGTGTGTGTGTGTGTGTGTGTGTGTGTGTGTGTGTGTGTGTGTGTGTGTGTGTATGTTGGGGGAGGGAAGCAGAGTAAACAGCTACTGCCCTGTCCTCTCTGCGACTGTGGCCAGGTACACAGGCCTGTTTGGACAGCTGCCTTGTCTGTCCGTCTGTTTGGGAGATGCTGGCTGATAGATGGGGGTGGGCTGACTGTTAACCCCTCGCTGTCTGCAGTGCTCACTGCCTGCTTCCATGGGGTTCAAGCAGGGCAGAGGGTGGTTCTGGCTGCCCTGACCCCAGATCCTCTGGGAGCACGTCTTCTGAGTCGTGGAAAATGTTAGGGGGCTCCAGGACGTGGAGTCTACCCTCCCACTCCCACCAGGGAGTCAAGGGCAGAGAAAAAGGGTGTTTCCCCCCTGCCCAGTGGTGCCCAGGGACAGAAACTACCCAGAGTCCTCTGCCTCCCCCCCACACCCATGCTCTAGGGGCCAGCTGCCGGGCTTTCTCAGGGCTGCTCTGTCTCTACAAACAGCCTCAGCCTGGCGCAGGAGAAGGGGGGTTTGGGGCCACCAGCAGCAGCAGGCCTGTCTAAAAGAGAGCAGGCAGAGGTGGGATGTGACGGTGGCTATGCGGGTCCTCAAAGCCTGCCCTGGAGGGAGATCCCAGTCCCCATGATGAATCAAACACGCTGGCTTTTCGAACTGCGAGACGAGGGTGCCTTCGGACCTGGTGTCTCCATGCTGTCCTCTGTCCACCACTACGTGTCCCCAACCCCATCTCTTGCATCTACCAGGCATCTGGCAGGATCAGGTCAAGGAGGCCACCCTGGGCCCCTCCCACCCAGCCCAGAGCCCAGTCCATCTCCTGCCCTACATCACTCTCTCAGAATAACCTGCTCCCTTCTCACACTCCTGCACCCCCCTGGCCGGGACCCCCTGCGCCTCTCACTGGCAGGGAACCCACAGTGATCCTCTTAGCTGGTCTCCCTGCTTCTGCTCTGTGCTCCCCGACCCTGGGTCCCTGCTCAGTGGCCAAAATGATCTTTTAAAAATGTAAATCACTCCAGCCACTCCCCACTTTGCACATTTCAATGGCTTCCCGTGGCTCTTGAGATTAAGACAAAAATCCTTTAAATGGCCCACAAGGCCATCAACAGGGCACGGGTTAAATAAATTAGGGTTTGCTCATACAATAGAGTATCCAGCAGCTGTAAAAGGAGGTGCTCCGGGCGAGACTTGGATGTTCTCTCCAGCAGGTGGGAGGGGGGTGTGGATACCAGGAGTACAGTGTGTAGTGTTTGCGTAAAAAATATAAATTTGAACCAAACCCCCAACCAGTCCTCATTTTTAAAAAAAGTGGAGGGAAGGGAATGATGGACCCTACAGGGGCTTCTGTATTCCTTGTGGGGGATGTCTTGGGAAGGGGGCTTGAAGAGAAGATTGGGCTGGTCTCTGGGGAGGGGACCTGCACTGCTAGGGACTAGGGACAGAGAGGCGGAGACCGCAGGGGACACTCTTTTTACATCTGAACGTGAAACCATGTGATGCCCTACCTATTCAAAAATACATCCACCTATTTAAAAATACCCCCAATTTTAAAAGTCGATGGTTTCCAAGACCCTGCACACTGGCTCCTGCCACTCTGCAGCCTCCCACCTCCTCGACTTTTATTTCTGGTTGATGCTGGCCTGTCTCCGGGCCTTTGCATGCCCTGTTTCCTCTGCTGCCAGGACCTTCATCACTTCCCATCCTCACCTGGCTGAATCTCCTTCCTCCCTGGCTCACACCTCTGTCTTCCAGAGAATGGCCTTCTCTGACGCGCCGCCAGCCTGGGCTGGCTCTTGGACCATCGTGCTGCCTTCCTATTCACTTGTGTCCCTTCTCAGCTTGTAGGTCCGTGTGGGGCAGAACTTCTGGCTTGTCCACAGCTGTCCGCAGCCCTCAGCACTGCGTCTTGCACACAGTAGGCACCACATTAGTATTTGGGGAATGGGTGTTCTGAGAATTCCAAAGAGGTAGGTGGGTGGGTGAGAGGGAAGTCTAAGACGGAGAGGATATATATGTATACGGATAGCTGATTTGGGCTTCCCTGATGGCTCAGACAGTAAAGAATCTGCCTGCAATGCGGGAGACCCAGGTTTGATCCCTGAATCAGGAAGATTCCCTGGAGAAGGGAATGGCCACCCACTCAAGTATTCTTGCCTGGAGAATCCCATGGACGGAGGAGCCCTGGCGGTCCATGGGGTCGCAAAGAGTCGAAAACGACTGAGCAGCTAACACATAGCTGATTTCCTTCCTTGTACAGCAGAAACTAACACAACATTGTAAGCAAGTATACTCCAACAGAAAAATAAATTGCCAAAGCGAGGGCTGTTGCCATGGAGTTGGTAGGTGCCCCACCTGGGCCTTAAAGCAGGAGGATTTCCGCCCGACTGACAAGGTGCCCGTGCACCAAGCGGAGGGCATTCATCGCCGGGCGCAAAGCCCATGCAGCCGAATTTCTCTCTCCAGCACCCGATTTGCCAGTCCCTAGGCTGAGCTGTGTGTGTTGGCCCAGATAACCTCCCCTCTCTGAGCCTCAGTTTACTAATCCTTAGCTACATCCAGACGTGAGCGGGGGTCCGTCTGCAGTTCTAGGGGCGGGGCCCGCGGACACTCAAGGGGAAGGTGTGCACACAGTCGGCGCTCGATAAATGCCGAGGGAACGGCTGAGGGCGCGGGGAAAGGGTTAAAGCCCGGCGCTTTTTAATTGTCAAATGACTGCGGGCGATTAGCGCTGGCAGCTTCCTCAATAATCGCTCTTCTCTGTACCTGCTGGGAGCTTAATTAAAAAACAAAGAGGCTCAATTTAAAGGCCATTACTATGCTAATGCGGCCGGGCGGGCGGTGATTAAGCGGCTGGGGAGGGCGGCGCGCGGCCGGGGCGGGGCGTGGGGCGATCAGTTACCCACTAAACGGGCGGCCGGGCGGCGGGGCCCGAGCGCAGTGCGCGGTGCGCGGCGGGGACGGGGCCCTGACCGGCCCGCGGCGCCAGAGCGAGCGCGGAGCCCCGGGAGCGGAGGCGGTCTCCCGGAGCCTCTTCTTCTTCCCTAGAGAGGGACCCGGGCTGAGCGGAGGGGATGAACGTCACCCACACCCCCGAGGGCCGCCTCCCCCAGAAAAAATCCCCTCCGCCCTCCCCACGCTGTTCCGCCCGCTCAAGCTCTTCATTCCGGGACCCGTTGTGCTCCCGCCCTGTGGCCATGTCCCTGCAGAGTCAGCCGGGCAGCTGGCTGAGAGCAGGTCTCTGGCTCCCAAACGCTGGGGCCTTTGCTCCCAGGAGGGCAGGGGTGATTACTAGCCAGGTGCACCTGGCATGGAGCCCTGGCTCTACCCAACCAGCTGGGTCAACCTAAGGAAGGGACTCTGGCCTCCTTAGGGAGGGTCCAGAGGTACTGGGGAGGCCCCTAGGCTTGCAGCTCTGAGCACAGGGTGCCCTGGTTCCTGAAAGTGACAGTGGGAACAGATGCCAGGGTGTGGTCCAGAAAATGGACAGCAGGAGCACACGGGTGTGTGTGTGAGACAGAGAGGAGTAGGAGGGGCTTGGTCCACGTCTCATGAGACTGGGCAGTGAGGCTCTCGGTGATTGAACTAACAATGTTATCTCTGGCTGCATTAAGAGGAGTATAGGGTAGGGAAAAAGGGAGGAAATGGCTCTTCTTGCCTCTGGAGGCCTGTGCTGAGTAGTGGGCTACTGGGTACCAGCTTGATTAAGGGCTGTTTTGATAAACTCAGCCTTATGTCCAGAGTGTAGAGAGACAGCCACCAGAGCCTGGGAGTTTAAGTGGCAGAGGGAGGTGTCAGGGGAGGGGTGGTGGTCTTTGAGAGAGAAAGAGAACACTTAGTGTGTAGGGTCCCAGCTGAAGCTGGGCATTTGCACCCCCCCCCCATATGACACCACAAGGCTGTCTTAACCCATGGCTTTGACCCTGAGCAGGTTTTCATTGGCAGCCTGGTAAAATCCATGGTCATAAAGTTTGTAAATTTTGTTGCTAACGTTAAAAACCATCCTACCTGAGCCTGGGGGGAAATTTAACTTGGTAAATTAAACAGTACAAAATACAACTGACAGCAGTGGAACAACCCTTGGTAAAAATATGTCACTGGCTACAAATTAACCGAAGAGTCAAATCCTGATAATCAGTAGGATATAATACAAGCACAAAGCTGACAACGGAGCAAACCGTTATTGAAAATTTTTCATGGGAAATAATTTATCCCAATGAAAATAATTTTAGTAAAATAAAAATGGAAATGGAAAAAGTTGTAAATTATTTAACTGCACTAGAAAGAAAATTGTTCAAAAAATTAAATTGTCTTAATGGAGTTTGTTCCAGAAAACACTTGCTCAAAGGAAGTTTATCAATGTTGTTATAACCCTAATTAAAATGCTGCGGTCTGTGTATAGAGAGTCCAAATCCTTGGGGTCCGAACAATGGGGCCAGACCGTCAGCGTGCCCAGCTGTGAAGCTCTCCAGTGGTATCTGGGATTTCTTCTTCCGAGACCTCCTTTCCCCTGGAATACCCTGTTCCCCATTACACCAGGAGCTCACTGAGAGGAAGTGAAATCCCCATGGATTTCTCATCCCCTAGCATGGTGCTTGGTCGTGGTAGGTATTTGGTAAATGCTTACAGAATCAACTGGCTTCCGTTGTGGTTCAGCTGGTGAAGAATCCACCTGCAATGAGGGAGACCTGGGTTCCATCCCTGGGTTGGGAAGATCCACTGGAGAAGGGAACGGCTACCCACTCCATGGAGAATTCCATGGACTGTATAGTACATGGGGTTGAAAAGAGTCAGACACAACTGAGCGACTTTCACTACAGAATCAACAAGCCTTACAGTAAAACCTTAAAAGGCAGTTCCTGCTTTCAAGAGGAGGAATCGTGACACAGGATTTGGCACAGAGTGAATGCCTGAGTATGTGCTGGATGGATGGATGGATGTGTGTGTATGGTTGGATGGATGGGAAATGGGCGGATAGCCCAGCAGGTGGATGGATGGGTGCATGTACGCATGGGTGCACGGATGTGTGTGGGTGGACGGATGGATGAATGGATGGATGGTTGAGAGGGTGGATTGGTGGGGGGTGGGTGGATAGATGGATAACTGGCTGAGAGGCTTTGTGAGTGGGTGGGTGGATGGCTAGATGGAAGGATGAGTAGATGGAAACAGAAGAAACCTGACCTAACTCTCTTCTTTAGCCCAACATTTAAGGCCTCTGGTTTGACCCTTCTCCTTTCTCACCTATGCTGCAACCTTTCTGACCCACTGTCTCCCTAACCCTGAAAATGGCCTCCGTTTTCTTCATGCCTTTGCTTTTATTCAACCGCTCCCTCTCAGAATGGCCTCTCTGCTCCTCTGCCACTGCCTACACAGAGCCCAGACTCTGGAATTAGACACAGTCCTGTTGCCATCCCAGCCTGCACTTGCCCCATTCAGTCTTTTGCACTCTTGGTAGCCCCCTTCTCCAGGAAGACAGCCCTGTTCCCTCGGCCCTGCCCCCCACCCCGCTGACCTTACACCTTCTCAGGCCGTGTCCTGGATCATTCAGCCCTTCCCAGGCACGCAGCCTTGGGCCCGGCCTGTTCTGGCCACACAGGACCCTGGAGAGAAATCCAAAAGGCCTCTCCATCCCCGGGGGGTGGGGTTTCTCATCTTGCACCTGTGTTGTCGGCCCCTCACCTCTGGACCTTCGGCTCCCCCAGGCCCAGCCCAGGTCACGGGCCCACAGCTCTGAGCTGATGGAGCAAGTGCAGAGTCATTCCCGGTGGCGGGCAGGGAGGATGAGGCTGAGGCAAGAGAGGGCCTCGAGCACAGGGAGGTCCAGGCATCAAGCAGGGAGCCCGTCGCCCCAGCTTCGAACCCAGTTCTGCCAGTTCTGAGCGGTGATGGTACCATCTCCAAGCACCACTTTCCTGTCTTGTGAAAAGAGTGGCAGAGCCTGTGTCTAAGGGGTCTTATGGGGGAGGACTCTGTGTGCAAATAAGGCACAGGGCCTGGGATGTAGGAAAACACTTAAATAAATCTTAACAAGGAATAATAACAATAATAATGGCTGCTGGATTTGGCATCCAGGAGCTGGTGACTCAGTGAGAATGGGGGAAGGCAACATGGGATCAGCTCAGAGGGGTTTGATGAGCAGGTGGAGGATAAGGCATTGGGCCTGGCTCATAGTAGGTGCTCAGTGAATGTTAGGTGGATGAGTAAATAAATGAGCCATCAGATGAATGGGATTTGCCAGTGAAGGGCAGACAAGAGAGGAAAGAGCATCAACCCAAGGGCCTGGCCTGGAGCACACAGCACTAGGCGCTGGCTGGAGGGCAAGTGTGTGTGTGGTAGGGGGGCATGGTCAGAAGGACATGATGCTTCCCCTTCCACCTGCCCTGCATCACTGACTGTCTCTCCCTGATGTCACCTAGACAGATCTGGTCCCCAGAGAAGCCCCAGGGTCCCCAAATGGAAAAAAAATTCCTGGGGCTTGCCCCTAGTCCCCCAGGGGTCAGAACCCCAAGGTGAGAGACTAGTTATCAGGTGCTGAGACTGTGTGTGTGTGTGTCTATACTGGCAGCTCCCCACGGCATCTCCAGCCCAGATCTCTGTCTGAACTCCAGAATCACATGGGCCTCTGCCCTCTGGACACATCTGCATGGCCGTCAGAAGGCAGCTCGGGGGTAACAGGTCGAGAACGGCACTCCTGACGCTGCCCTCCACGACCCTGCCTCGGACTCCATTTCATTTAGGGGCAACTCCATCCTTCTGGTTGCTCAGGCCCCCAGATCTTGGACTCACCTACACCTCTGTCCTTTCTCTCTCATCCTCCCGTGTCCCTGTCTCCCTTCAAAATGCATCCCAGCGAGGGTGACTTCTCAGCACCTTCCCTGGTCTCAGCCGACACCATCTTTTGCCTAGATTATTGTGATGGACTCCCAAAGCATCTCTGGGCCCCCACACAGCTGTCTGAGGAACCTGGTTAAAATGCAAATCAGATCACAACCCCTCTCTGCTCAAGACCCTCTCTCCAAAACACCAGGTGATTTGCTCCCCCCCCCCCACCGCCACACTGCTTCTGCACCTCCTAGCCCTTGCCCTGTTGCTCACCTGTCCAGCCACATCGTCTCCTTGCCTTCTCTCCAACACCTCAGATACACTCAGGCCTCAGGACCTTTGCACTTGCTGTTTCCTCTGCTGGGAACTCTTTCCCCCAGATATGTCAGTAAGGCCTGAAACTGTTCTTGCGAACCCCCCAGGCCACAGCCTTCGCTTTTCTTTGCTTCATTGTGATTCATCATTGTCACTATTTGCTATACTCTGCTAGAGATGTATCTCCTGTCTATCCCCTCACTCTTTAAATTGGAAGCTGGGGGCGGGGCAGGGGGGGGGATGGGGGGGAGTGGGTGGGAGATGGTTGGGAGAGACCTTTCCTTTGACTCACTGCGCTACCCCAGTCTCCAGACAGTGCCTGGCACGTAGTAGGTGCCAAATAAATGTGTGTGGAGTCACCGAATGTGTGCCGGCCCGGCCGGGCTGGCCCCCGGATGGTACCCCGGGCTCCCAGCTGGACCCGTCCCTCCCTGCCCCTGGCCCCTGACCTCCAGCCCCGGGCTGCGGGCTCCCGACAGCGCCCCGGGCCGGGATCAAAGGGCTGTGGAGCCGGCGGCCCCGCACAGCTGGGTCTGTGCACCCGCAGGAAGCGCCGGGGCAGCCCTCGCGGCAGGCCCGGCCCCGGCGCGGCGAGGCTGCGGAGAGGCCCCCGCGCGCCGCCGCCGCCGCCCGCCGCCGCCGCCGCCGCTGGTCCCAGCGCCCGGCCCCGCCAAGCATTCCAGCCGCGTGATTGACGCGCGCACCGGGGCCCCCGCCTGCGGCTCCCGCCGCTGCCCGCCTGGCCCGCCGCCGCCGCCGCCGCATCAAAGCAGATGTTTGCAGCTGGTTTGAGTTGGATCCCCATCAACAGGCCCCTTTTTGTCTCAAAAATAAAAAACAGCTACGCCCGGAATGATAAGGACGCGGCAGGCACGTGGGGGAGATGTCAACAAGTCGGGGAGGGAGGCAGCCAGGCAACTCCTCCTGCCTGCTCTCACCCCATCAGCTCCTCCGAGGGCCATGTAGCCTCCAGCAGCCGCAGCCTGGCCCCCGAGAGTGTCCAGGGTCTTGTCCCCTCCGCTCCTGTGAACACCAGCTCACCCCTGACGGACACCACAGCCCCAGGAGCCATTCTGATAGGAGTCACCTACTGAGCACTCAGCACTTGGGGCCTGTCCCGATGCTCTGTGGCGGGTTCACCCGGGGGTCCTACACCAGCCTGTGGAGGTGTGGCACAGGGGGTCAGCACGGGGTCATGATCACGTGTGAGGTGGGGTCTGTGATCCCAGGTTTCAGACTGGAAAACAGGTTCAGACAGGAGAGGTGGCGAGCCCCAAGGTCAGGCAGAGCTGGAACTGAGACTCTTCAGACCGTTCCTTCTGCCTCTAGGACCGGGTTCTTTTAACTGTCATGTCACTTTTTCAGGAAGCCCCCAGCTCTCCTCTGGATTGGCTAGCATGCCTTTCTATGCCCCTCCCACAGCCTGCTGAGTGTACCCCATCAAAGCACATGTTGCATTCTGCCAGCTCCCACCGGTGGAGATTTGGTCTGACTCTGTTCCCCGAGCGTCTTGCACAAGCCTGGCACAGTCAGCCTGCTTGGGTGTGTGCTGGGTGAATCGTGCAGGTGGGGACAGAGGGGCTTCTGTTCCAAGTGCCAAAGCTCGTGGTCCCTGGGGAGGAACTGCTTCCAGGGACTGTAGGACTTGGGCCTGGAGAGGCCCTAAGGCAGTGGTCCCCGACATTTTTGGCACCAGGAACCGGTTTCATGGAAGACAGTTTTTCCACAGACCAAGGCAGGGGTTGGCGGGGGGAGGGGAGGGTTCAGGATGATTCAAGTGCTTTACATGTATTGTGCCCTTTATTTGTAGTATTACTACATCAGCTCCACCTGAGATCATCAGGCATGGCACCTTCATCCATGGTACACAGGAAAAGCCCTATTGATATAAAATGACTTATCTGACCTTCAAGTAATTGGGCCAGGCCTGGACACCTGACTCAAAATGGGCCAACTGGACCCTCTGTCCTGTGTCTCATCCTTCTCCTGCTCATTCAAGAGCCTTTTAACGCCCCTCTCCCCAATCCTCAGCCTTGTCCTCAGAGGTGTGGCTTTCCATGACTCCAACACCAGCTATGCAGCCTTGAGTCATTTACGTTCCTTCTTTGAGCCTCAGTTTCCTCTTCTGTAAAATGGGGGTGTTAATCCCTCTGTCACCTGGTGATGTGAAAGGGCTGAGCCCAGAAGGCATCTCAGGAGGTGTTACTACAAGACTCCCAGCCTAACAGGAGGCATGTCGAGAACTTTGTTAATAAAAAATTGGGACACTGGACTCCAGGTTGTGTGGTTCTGAAGGGGGCACAGGAGGGCAAGTTCACCTTCTCTTGTTAGCTAGTAGTGTTCTCAGACTCCCCCAAAAGCCGAGTGTCCAATATTCTCTTGTCCTTCTCTTATTCCCTTGAAATGACTGCCCATTTCATTTCTCCCAGGGTTATTCATTCACTCTACAAATAGTCAGTAACCACCAACTCAATATCAGAGCAAAGGGTAAAGGATTGAATTAGTTCCCTCTTTCTAAGACAGTGGGGAGTTCAGACACACAAATATCTGGATCTGGAGGCATCAGGGAAGGCTTCAGAGAGGAGGTGATGCTTTGAATTGTGTCTTGAAGGCTAAAGATGAGTTCAACAAGAAAAAAAAGGAAGTGTTTGAGAAAACAGGTCATAGAGTCAGATGGAATTTTAGGTGCTAAGGAGGCCAGAAGGGACTTGTGTTCAGGGAACAATGAGAAGCGTGGCAGCTAGAGCAGGGCACCTAAGGCCAGGTGTGGCAGGGGTAGCGTGGGGCCTTGAATGCCATGATTAGATCTTTGGGCTTCTCCTAAAACTGTTGGGAGCTCTTGGACTGAGAACCCAGTGAAGGGCTACATAAACTGTAAAGTGCAGTGACAGGAGTCTGGGAATGGCAGTACATGAGGAGGCAAAGGACCTTCTACTCAGCAAGGAGAGTGAACTGGTGCTGGAAAGGCTTGGATAGATGATGACAGTGATCATGATCTGCACTTATCAAGCCTTTCTCCTGTGCCCAGCTGTGACCCCACTGGACAGATGGGGTCACCGAGGCTCAGAGAGGAGAAGGGACTTGTGTGAGATTCCAGTGTGAGGAGATGACAGAACCAGGATTCCAAGCCTAGTGCATGCTATGTGGACTCCAAGATCTGGGGATGAAGACCTCTGAGGAGAGGCCGGAGGGGCCCCAGGACATTAGGAAACCAGTTTTATCAGAGGTAAAAGAATCACCTGCATTGCATACATCTCTGCAGGTATTGATGGTTTGAAAGTGTTAGTCGCTCAGTCGTGTCCAACTCTTTGCAACCCTATGGACCATAGCCCTCCAGGCTCCTCTGTCCATGGGATTCTCCAGGCAAGAATACTGGAGTGGGTTGTCATTCCCTTTTCCAAGGGATCTTCCTGACCCAGGAATCAAACCTGGGTCTCCTGCATTGCAGGCAGATTCTTTACCTTCTGAGACACCAGGAAAGCCCATCAGTGGTTTAAGAGAAATTAACAAATCAGATTTGTAATCCATGTTCACATGCTCCCGAAAAAAATGTTTTTTTGAGTTTTATTAGCTTTATGACTTTAATACATTGAGCATTAAACAAATAAACCAATGAAAACTCAGAGGAGATAGAGATGTGTTGTCCTATCCTGGGATGCTTTAAGGGAAGGATTATCCTGAAAAGGGGAATTTCTTACTCTGCTATTACAGATGATCCTGGGGGGTAGGGGATGTGTTTGCTGCAGGGGGAGATATTCAGTTTGGTTTAAGGAAAACCCACCCAGCCACCTTGCCTGGAGAATCCCATGGACAGAGGAGCCTGGAGGGATACAGTCTGTATGGTAGCACAGGGTCAGACACAACTGAAGTGACTTAGCATACACACATGCACACGCCCAGCCACACCTACTAGGTGCTGGGCTTATGTCAAGTGATAAAAACATGGAGTGTTCAGAGCCTTGAGGGCAGACAGACATGGGCATGGCAAAGGGCCAGGGTAATTGATGAACGGAAACATTTGGATACACAAAGCCAAGAGGGAGTATATGTTGATGCTGCCATGTGACCTTGAACCTGCCCTCTGCACCTTCCTGTGCTCATCTGTGAAACAGAGATGGAAACAGTGTCTTCCTTTTAGGGTTCTGTGAGGACTTAATGGGGTGATGCAGCTAGATGTTAATTGAGATCAATGATACTAATGAGACAGCCACAGAATTGAGCCAGGAGTGCTCTGTCCAGCCTCCAGACAGAAGCTAGAAGGATGGATCCAGAACCCAGGATGGAGATGAGAGGGAGCATGGTTAGGATCTGTGTCAGGAAGCCTGCTCCCAGGGACTCCTGGGAGATCCTGGCAAGGGTAATCCAGGAAAGCATGTTGGACTCACACAGAACAGGAGAAAGGCAGACATCAGCTGTTGTGGAATGCCTTTTAGTGCCAGCAGAGGGCTGAGAACTTTACAGGGGTTTAGCCCTCCCAGCAACCCCATGGGTAGGTACCACTGTTCCCATTTTACAGATGAAGAAACTGAGGCCCAGAGAGGTTAAAATGTCTTGACTAAAGTCACACAGGGAAAAGTTATGGAGATAGGAGGGAATACCAAGCTGCCTGGTTCAGCACCGCCACCTCCCCACACAGCTCCCCTCCCAGGGGGCCCTGTCTCCCCAGGGCAGGTGGGTGGGGCTCCCACAGACCAGCTTGCCCTGCCTCACAGGCTAAATGGCACTCTATTGGCTGGTTCAGCAGTCATTCAGCAAACATTCACTGCTCACCTTTAGTGTGTGCGGGGTCTTGGGCTCAGTGCTTAAGACACAGAGGTGGCCTTGGGGAAGGTGCACCTGGAAATACATGAAGTGTGTCTGCGACTGGAAAGGAGGAGGGGGCTTCAGGAGGAAGGGATGCCCAAGCTAAATCCTTCCAAATTAGCAGGTGTTTGCCAGCCAAAGGTTGGGAGTGGGGAGGATGGCCTTCTAGGTTGTGGGGACAGCGTGTGGAAAGGGTAGGTGCTTTACGTGGAAAATGGGGAAGGGGGTTTGTGTGGGTTGGCAGCACGCAAGTGATGTGGCCATGAGTCTTTCACGAGTCTTTGTCTAGCTGTGGAGCTCTGGATTGGGGGAGGGGCCAGGGCAGGCAGATTGGCACCAAGAGGGCACAACCACTAGAGGGGAAGCCACAGGTAACTCTGCCTTGGCCAGAGCTTCAGAGCCGCCTCACAGTACCCTCCATCCCTGACCCCAGGACCCGCTGCATCCAGGCTTCCCAGCCCCAGTGTGGGAAGCAGAAGCACACCCATCTGGAGTCCCCAGCCCTGTGCTCTTACAGAGGAAGGAAGTGAGTGAGGTTCAGACTTGCCCAAGGTCCCAGAGCTGGGAGGGAGGGAGAGAAGGTCCAGGGCTCCAAACCCAGGGCCCTTGTTGCTTTTGGGGCCCCTCATGCCAGGCTCTGGGGCAGGAGGGGAAGGGAGGCGTGAAGGCGCGGAGCTTTTCAGCCTTAGCCATTCTGTGTCTCCAATCAATATTTGCAGCTTCCAGGCGGTGTTCACAGAGGGGCTTCCCCAGCACCCCCATCACTCCCTTTGTGCTCACAGCTTTAACCTGACAACTCAGTGCATTTTCACACTGAGAAACCAGCAGTGTTGTTGAGCCCATTATACAGATAAGCGAGCTTAGAGGGAGGAAATTACTTACTCACTTACAAGCCAGCAAGTGGCAGAAACAGGCATTGAACCTGAGTCCATCTGATTCCATTGCCACCCGCCTCTGGTTGGGGATGCTTCTCAACGGCTGGTTCCACCGATCCTGTGTGGTGGGAGGGATTCAGGGAGGGAGTAGGGGCTCACAGAAAGGAGGGGCTCCCGCTGGCGCCCGAGCCCCTCCCACACACGTTGTTTGTAGCTCTCACCCTAGCGTGGTAGACAAAGGCAGCCCCATAATTGGGAGTAAGTATTTCATGCATCCCCCCCAATGTTTTATTGGGTGGAGAGATGCTTGGAGACCAAACGGATGGCCCATTCCGTTTATAAAGTGTGCACTGTTTGTTTTATTTCCCGAGTTTTTGCAATCTAGATAACAGATGATGCCCCGAGTGGCTGGCGCTGCCTCCATAATGGCGGCACCGAGCCTTTGGAGAAGTATTAATAATAGATTGTGTTGATGAGTTTGGAGAAAGTAGCAATCGACCCCCTGCTGCCAAGGCATTAGCACGGCTGTTCTGAACGAAGCCTGCATGGTGGCAGCGCCTGCAAATTCAGGTCACCCTCCCACCACCACCCCCTCCCCCAGACTCAGAGGGCTTCTTCTCTGGGAACCACCCAAGGCGTGCCAACCCGGCCTGGGGCCCCAGCCCTGCCAGGTAGACCCAGAGATGCCCCGGCGCTTATCCGCCCATGGGCCACAGAGGCCGGGCTGCAGCCCTTCGTGGGGCCCCTAGGTCAGGAGGTAGAGCATGGGGAGGGGGACAGACAGGCAGTGAGAGGGGCAGGGCAGAAGTGTCCCCCATGTCAGAGCAGCAGATTCTGTGAACCTGACTCCTTCCCTAGCCCCTTAGCAGAGCTGGAGGGCCAGCCCGGTTCCTAGGGACCTCTGCTTAGGGCACCGTGGACAATTAGGTGGGTTGCACCCTGAACAAAGGTCTACAGCCAGAGGGCCAAATTGGAGCTGACTTCGGCTCATACTCTCCTGGTGAAGCCATGCACTGTGTGGGCCAGTGGGGTCCTGCCTGCCTGAGCCAAGCCTTCACTTACAGGCTTTGCAGACACTGAGGCCTCCAGGTGGATCAGGTGGACCTCCATGGAACTGGGAGCTAACAGGGCCACGTGCCATCACTCTGATGCAGGGTTCATTCATTGAGTTAAATGCTCAGTCCCATTGGGTCCTGACAACAGCCTTTGAGGAAAGTCCTGTTGACATCCCTATTTCACAGTAGAGGGAACTGAGGCCTGAGGTGAGCATAGAGGAGGCCACCTCCACCATACTAGGGCATCAAAGAAGGCTTCCCAGAGGAGATGGCGTTGGAGTTGGGCATTGTAGGATGAGTAGGAGCCTGCTGGGTAGACTAGAGGTGGCTGGCAGAGGTTGCTGGGGTGTCCCCAGTTTGAGTGCCCTGGCCAGTGCCAGGGCAGCAGGCAGAGCTGGGATTGGCCCTGCCCACTGTGTCCCACCCGCTCACTGTTGGTGGTGTGGATGGCAGCCCTGGGAAGGGAAGCAGGCCGAGAGCCTCACATTTATGGCCATTTCTGTTCCAGAACCGATTAGTAGAGAATTGCAGCTGTAATCTGTGCCTGTGATGGCAGGCCATAAAGAGGGATGGGATGTGCGCAGTGCTCCCAAGGTGGCGCCCACAGACGTGGCCCGGGGACGCGGGAAATGAAAAATGGTTTTAATTCCCTCCCAGCAGCAATAATTTGATTCTTCATAAATTTTTCCATCAGTGTTGTTGAGGCTGAGTTCCCACAGAGCAGGGCACATGACAGGGATGGGGAGCTGGGAGGAGCTGTCAGTAGGTGCAGGCCGGGGCGGGGCCCTGCTCAGACCCTTATGCTCACTCACCAGAGTCGCCAAGACCCACCCCACCCCCACCCCCAGCATTGTCTCCCGAGATGAAAGATGGATCCTCTTTGTCACGGAGGGACCGGATCAGGCCCCGGAGGCAGAGCCAGCTCCATCATTTACTACCCATGTGACCCTGAGCACGTGCCTGCCTCTCAGCACCTCAGTTTTCTTATCTCTAAAATGGGATTAATATTTCCTACCTCATAGTGTTGTTGCAAGGATGAAATGCATTTCTGTACACAGAGCGCTTAGAAGAGCGGCTGATACTGCACACGTGTTCTGTGACCATCTGTTCACAGGGGAGATTCCTAGGCTGAAATGAGGGATAAGCAGGTGTGGCCGAGGCAAGGGCCAGAGGAAGAGCAGGCCAGAGGACCACGGTGATGGTGCCCTGGAGGGCTTCAGGCTGTTCCGTGGGGCTGCAGCCTCGGGGAGTAAAGGGGTAAAAGGGGAGGCAGGACTGTGAAGGGCCTGAGGGCAAAACTCAGGAACTTGGAGGTTCTCCTGAGGGCACGAGGGAGCCATGGACAAGTCTGGGGCAGGGAGGCAGCGTGATCACATGTGTGCTTTGGACAGACCCCTCTGGTTCTCAACATGGAGGGTGAGTCGAAGGGTTGGAGAGGCCGTGAACCAGGGAGGACACTGGGGCAGCCCCTCAGGCAGGAGGGGAGGGAGCCAGGCTGGGTGATGGGTTGGGCAAGGGTGGGGATCACTTGGATGTGGGGGAGAGGCTGGGCCAGGGAGCAGGAGCACAGGTGCTGGAGGGAGGGTGGATGGGACCTGTGGGCTGCCGGTCCTTCCGCTCAGGGCAGGGCCCACCTGGCTCTCAGGGAAGGTGGAGGCTGGCCCTGCACTCTGCCCTCTAGTGGCCGCTGTGTCTCTGAGCGGGCAGGCTCTTGAGCTGACATCTCTGGGCAGGATGCCCAGTGTCCATCTTGGTGTCGTCAGGGGTCTGCCAGCCAAGGGGTAGGGCTCCCACTGTCTGGCTCTGTGCCCAGGGAGGGCCTCTCCCACTTGGGCCAAGGGGATCCAGGTGGCAGGAGGAAGAGGTGCTCTGTGGGCTGTGCCTCTGGGAGGGATCCCTGAGCCCAGCCAATATGCCCCCTCTCTGTGCACCCACAGGCTCTTCGCGGCCAAGTGCAGCGGCTGCATGGAGAAGATAGCCCCCACCGAGTTCGTGATGCGGGCGCTAGAGTGCGTGTACCACCTGGGCTGCTTCTGCTGCTGCGTGTGTGAGCGGCAGCTACGCAAGGGTGACGAGTTTGTGCTCAAGGAGGGCCAGCTGCTGTGCAAGGGTGACTACGAGAAGGAAAAGGATCTGCTCAGCTCCGTGAGCCCCGACGAGTCCGACTCCGGTGAGCTGCTGCTGGAGCCGGGGCGGGTGGCAGGTGGGGGCCTTGGCAAGCACGCCGCGGAGGGTCCTCCTGCAGGAGAAACCCACTCCTGACCCTTGGATCCGCACCCCACACAGACACTGCACCCACACCCACAGGCAGTGCACACATGCATGGAGGTGTTCACATGTGGGGTTAACACAGACACGTGTGCACGGCCCCACAGGCCCACAAACACACCTGGACATGATCACACACAGGTATAGGTGCATGTGATCATACATGCACACACACAAGCACATAAAATGTGTGTGTGGATACCTATGCCCAGGAATGTAAAAACACAGATGCATGTCCACGTGTAGACATGTGCTTACATGCCCAAGCATGCCAAAGCCCACACCCATGTAAACACAGGTGCACACATGCTCTAGCACACTCGTGCAGTAAGCATCTGGCTACACGTTTATCCATATGCTCACATGTACTGTAGTTTGTACACACATGAACTCATGCCCCCTGTTCTCTGCCCCAGCACCCCCCCTTCCCTTGCTGTGACCCCACTGCAGCACCACCTCACAGGGGTCTCCCTCAGCACCCAGTCTGCAGGCATCTGATCTGATGCATCCTGTCTCCATCATGCCCCCCCAAGTCTTCAGCAGTGGGGGGACTGGGGTCCTCAGTGGTGGAGGGAAAGCCTCCATTTCCTGGGGTGAAGGCTCCTCTCTACCCTGCTCCAGACCCCCATAGACTGCCAGTTTGGAGCTCTCCTGGCAGGAAGGGCAGAGCCAGCCAGGGACAAGTTAATAAGGAGGAAAAAGTCAGGAAGCAGGCTGGCACCTGGTCATTCCTGGAGGTGGCAAAGACAGACTGGAGCAGGGGGCATGGGGAGGAGGTGCCCTGTTCTGCCAGGCCCTTGTGGGGAACCTGGAGCCCATGGTCAGAGGACCTGCCCACACAAAGGAGCCGTGTCCCTGCCAGAGCCCTTGGAGGGGGGTATGAGCTACCCATGCATCTGTCCCTCTGCCTGCCCCTGGGCAGGGCACCATGGTGGCCAGGCTGCCTGGGCTCCTGCGGGAGAGCGGGGGCCAGCCAGGTGCCATTGGCACATTCCTGCCAGGCCTAGGAAGGGGTTCTCAGAGGGAGGCCCCCCTCCACAGGGACTCATGCTCGGAGGAAGATGGGCTGGGGGCAGCAGGAGGCATGGGAGATGGGGGAGGCTCTGCTGTCTGTCTGGAGCCGGCATCTCTGAGACCCATAACTCGGGCACGCAAGTGGGGGTGGGTGTCGCTGGGTGAAGACGCATGCTTCTGCATGCAGGTGTGTGTGTGTCCAGACATGTGCATGCCTGTATGTCCCTGCCTGCGAGCGTGCACCTGTGTGTGTGTGTGTGAGTGCATGCACATGTCACAGTCACGAACATGCCCATGTGAGAATGTTCAGCAGAGTGTGTGTGTCTTTGCTTGTCAATCCTTAGTCCCTGGAAGCTCCTTGGAGCCTCCTCTCTGGGCCCCAAGGCCCAGCCAGTGCTGGGCTAGTGCCGTAGAAACTGGTTTTCCTGAAGGCCGGCATGCTGGGCTGGGGTCCCCCAGAGACTGGAGGCCACAGGCTGAGGCAGGGCCCAGGCAGGTTGTTGGGTCAGGGGAAGCCCAGGGCCAGACTGAGCACAGCCACCAGCATCTCTCATCAAGAGGGCCGTGCGCCTAATGGCAGATCCGTCGCCTGTGAGCGTCAGCGTAGCTGTGCTCCCGTGTGCCAGCCACACGTGTGCACGCCACATGTGTACACCTGCATATTTCTGCAGTGCCCAAACCTGTCCCTGTGTGGGCCTGTCTCTCTGCCCTTCTGAACACGTGTGCATCTGAGTGTGCAGCGTGTGTCCCGGCCTGCTCACCAGGGTGCCTTCTTCTGCCTGTCTGGTCAACAGGGCAGGTCTGGTGGCTTTGGTTCAGGTCTCCCCAGGGGGCTGAGATAAGGACATGAGGACCATGTGCTGAGGAAGGGGACACACCGGGCCCGGGAGGGGCGGTAGGTGGACAGGAGATGAGAGATGAGATGAGGCAAGGCCTGTGGGCTGGGGAAGGGGGCAGTCTTTACCCTGGGGAGGGCCCGGGGGAGTAGTGCCAGATGTTGGCAGGAGGTGATGGGACCCCAGCAGGCAGCGGGTTGCTGAGGATCCGAGCTGACCCGCTGCATCGTGTCCCCCACAGTGAAGAGTGAGGATGAGGACGGGGACATGAAGCCGGCCAAGGGACAGGGCAGCCAGAGCAAGGGCAGTGGGGACGACGGGAAGGACCCGCGGAGGCCCAAGCGGCCCCGGACCATCCTCACGACACAGCAGCGAAGAGCCTTCAAGGCCTCCTTTGAGGTCTCTTCCAAGCCCTGCCGGAAGGTGAGAGGCGGCCGGGGTGGGGAGGGGGCTGACACCCCCACACCTGCTGCCTTTCCAGACTCCTGCAAGGACCTGGGCATCTCTGCACCTCCCCGCCCAACCCCCCGGACCTCCCACCTCCCACCCCCTGCCCACCCCTGGGCCTGACCACTCCCTCTCTCTGGGCAGGTCCGAGAGACGCTGGCAGCGGAGACGGGCCTCAGCGTGCGCGTGGTCCAGGTCTGGTTTCAGAACCAAAGAGCAAAGGTGAGGACCGGCCACCTGCCACCCTGCTGGGCAAGGGAGGGGGCGGGCAGGCAGAAGACCCAGGGCCTGATGAGGGTGGGGCATGAGTGCATGGGGGCCAAGGCGGGGCTGGAACGCACCTTGTCTCCTGCAGATGAAGAAGTTGGCACGGCGGCATCAGCAGCAGCAAGAGCAGCAGAACTCCCAGCGGCTGGGCCAAGGTGAGCCAGGGGCCCAGCACGGGGCTCGGTCTGTCACGAGACTCCCAGGAAACCTCCCGCCCCAGGGGTCAGGTCCCAGGGAGCCGGTGCCTGGGACCCTGCTGAGATCAATGGACAGGCAGTGGGGACCATGGGACACAGGAGGAGGAGAAATGGCAGGGAGGGCAGCCTGGAATGGGGACAGAATTTCCACATTCACCCTCTCTGTGTGCCAGGCATGGTCCTCACTATGCAACAGCTTCCATCTCATTGAACTCACAGATCCCTGAGAGGAGGGGCATTGTTACCACCCATCTCACAGATGAGGAGACTGAGGCTCAGCTAGTAAGGGGCAAAGCTGGGTTTGGCCCTGAGTGTAGGGCTCCTGCGTGCATGCTCAGTTGCTTAGTTGTGTCCAACTCGGCAATCTCATGGACTGTAGCCCTCCAGACTCCTCTCTCCATGGGATTCTCATGGGGCAAGAATACTGGAGTGGGTTGCCATGCCCTCCTCCAGGGGATCTTCTCAACCCAGGGATAGAACCTGAGTCTCTTATGTCTCCTGCATTGGTAGGCAGGTTATTTACCACTGGACCACTAGGGAAGTTCCTTTCAGGCTTCTAAATCCATGCTTTTAACATGACCACACACCCTCCTGCCCATGTAGAATTCAGTGGAAGCCTCCAGAGAAATCTCCAGAGAAAGTCTGCAGGATGTTGAGGAGTCCAGGGTGGACTGAGCTTTGCTCAAATGCTGTTTCCACATCTTGGACTGGGGCTGGCCTCCGGGACCCCAGCGGGACCCCAGTGGAGCCTTCTAGGCCTTGGAGGGGGGCCCAGGTGTTCCCTGAGACCACTGGACTGGGGTGGGGGCCGCTGCTTCCCACTCCCACGGGAGACGAGTGCCCTGAGGCAGGTGCTAAGGCACTGATGGGCAGCTCAGGACTCTGAGGCTAGACCGGTGTCCCAGGCTGTACCCAGGGCTTCAGGGCCATGCGTGGCCTCAGAGCCCATATCTCCCTGTCTTCTCTCTGCCCCCTCTCCTGAGACAGCCCAGCCTTTGGGGGCTGCCACCGTGGCCACGGGCATCTCAGCTCGCTCCTACACTGTGTCTTGCTCTTTGGTGTTCCCAGCTGCCCCCTGGATGCAGTCTCCCCAGGAACATTCCAGGTCCTCTCAAGCTCATCACAGCCCACACTACACTTCATGCCATTGTTCCCAGGCCACGTGCACACAACACCCCCTGCTGCTCTCCCCCTCCCCACCCCCCCGTCTCAACAAATGGCACCAACCCCACCCAGTACCCACACCAGAAACCCGAGAGTCACCTCTGACCTGTCTGTCACATGAGCGCTGCATCTGCTCAGTCACCCAGTCGGGCGGTGATTTCTTCTCCCAGGTCCCTCATGCCCCTCTTAGACTTTCCTGCATCTACCTTAATAGGGACCCAAGCCCCTCGCCCCTCCTGGCTCCTCTTGATGGGCCCTGCCTCTGTCCTTCACCCTCCCAGCCTTTCTCCATGGTCCCTCCACAGCCAAGACCCTCCACCGGCTTCCTACACCCTTGGGGGACACCCCGCCCCCCACTCAGCTCGGGTCCCCAGGGAACCATCTCTCTCCCCAGGCATGACTTTCTCTTGTCCTCATGTCCAGCCCCGTGGACTGGGCTCCCTGCTCCCACCGGGCAGTTTCTCCCTTCTCTGCCTTTGCTGCCCTTCAGCCTGGCATCCTGCCCCTGGCTAAGCAGGTCGAACCCTCTGCTGGTTCTTGAAGTTACATGGAGGTGGAAGGTCCCTTCCTCCAGGAAGCCCTCCTTCCCTGAGCCTTGTTGGCCCAGGTGCAGGCTCCACCTTGATGCTGAAGGTTCAGGGCACTCAGTGCACCCACGTGTCATGAGTCGTTACTGGCTGTTACTGGAAGCCTCTGACTTTGGATAAACTAGTTCTTCTAGAGCTCTGGAGTGTGTGTCTGGGGAAGGTTGGTGGGAGCAGGAGAGATATCGAGGCTCAGCGACCCTGGAAGGTCATGGGCAACCTCAGCAGGGGGAGGGGCTGGGAAGGAGGAGGTCAGAGGGACCGGAGCGGGCAGCCTGGACTGGGTGGGGGGCGGGGGGCGTGTGGAATGGGAAGCCATGGGGGACTCCTGGGGTACATCTGTGAGGTGCCCTCTAGGCCAGGACAACCCTGGGCGGTCAGTGAGGGCGTGGTCTCTCCCCAGAGGTCCTGTCCAGTCGCATGGAGGGCATGATGGCCTCCTACACGCCGCTGGCCCCGCCACA
Organism: Okapia johnstoni; assembly: GCA_024291935.2. Classification (NCBI taxonomy): domain Eukaryota; kingdom Metazoa; phylum Chordata; class Mammalia; order Artiodactyla; family Giraffidae; genus Okapia; species Okapia johnstoni. The sequence continues at coordinate 44,240,766 of CM044306.1, read as the reverse complement.
GCAGCAGATCGTGGCCATGGAGCAGAGCCCCTACGGCAGCAGCGACCCCTTCCAGCAGGGCCTCACGCCACCCCAAATGCCAGGTGACCACATGAACCCCTATGGTAAGCTGCCCCACCCCTCACGGCCCAGCACCACCCCTGCCCCCCTAGCCTGACCTGGCAGGCCCTTCCAACACGGCCCACCTGCCTCCTCCTGTTGGGAAGGGGGCACCCTGGAGACCCCCACCCGCAGCCCCCCAACCCCTCTGCTCAGGCGCCACCAGCCAGCAGTCATCCTGTTCCTCCCTCACCTCCAGCCACATGGCCTGTAGGGCCAGTGGGGCCCCCAGGAGCCCCCCACCTGGCCCCCCGGTGCTGACGCCCACCCCCTCTGCCTGCCCCCCACCCCCATCCTCAGGCAACGACTCCATCTTCCACGACATCGACAGCGATACCTCCTTAACCAGCCTCAGCGACTGCTTCCTCGGCTCCTCGGACGTGGGCTCCCTGCAGGCCCGTGTGGGGAACCCCATCGACAGGCTCTACTCCATGCAGAGTTCCTACTTCGCCTCCTGAGAGCCAGCCGGGCGGCACGGACGCTTGGGCAAGGGTCCTGGAGCGGGGGACCGCTGGCCGCAGATGCTGCCTCACCACCCTCAGCCCCACCGCCCGCACAGACTCTGCAGACAGCCATACGGTGCCCTCCCCTTGGCCAACCGGGCCTGGCTAACGTGCCCACTGGGCACAGCCAGACAGGCAGATGGGCGCAGCCTGGGCAGGGACTGTGTCCTGCCCTCAGAGACCGTGTCACCCCCAAGGACCCAGAACTCTCGGACAGCCACTCGCCTCCCAGCACCACCTTGGCCTCCATCGCCTCCCTCCCCCTCCCCAACTCTTTTAGGGGAAGCTTAAATTCTCTCTATTTTTTTAAACGTCCCCTCTGTGTCCAGGCCACCTCCATGGCTCAGGCCTAGGTCAAGGCAGGGCCCCGCACCCTCATGCATGCCCTAGACGATGGCGTGAGAAGCCTGTGTACCCTGTGCCCACCTCCCCCCACCTCTGGGGGCAGGCCCACCAGCCTAGGATCACCCCTTCTACCTGGAGCCTGGTGAGGGAGTGGGGATGAGCCTGGCAGGTGGGCCAAGCCTACCACAGCTCTCCCCGGGGGAAGGGGGAGTCAACGGGGGCACCAGGGGCAGGAAGGTTGAGCCCAGGCCGACTCAAAGGGATGGAGACATACATGCATACGCATAGGCTTAAAGGCACACCCATGCGGATGTGCACACGGGTACCTAGACACGCTGAGAGAGACAGAGAGGCCTCTGCGGGTCAGCCCTTCCATGTCAGGAAGGGGAAGGAGGCCAGACGGGGGGCAGGGAGGCACTCTGACAGCAATAGGGGGACGGGAGGAAGGGTAGAGGAAGTGAGCTCAGAGCACATGAATGCAGATATATCTTCGCCTCTGCCCAGATGGGGGCTGCCTGGGCAGAGTCAGAGGCCCCAGAACCAGGCAGAATCAGGCCACATGGCAGAGGCTCCAGGCGGGAAGGCATCTCAGAAGCTACCCCTGGGGCACTCCGTCTGATGCTGGGCTTTCACCCAAACCGCTTCTGCCTCTCCTCGCACACCTCCAGTGACAAGGAACTCACTGCTTCATCAGGCCCCGAGTTCATCCGCCTTTTCTGCTGATCTCACCTCTGTTCCTTTTTAGCCTTCATCCTCGCTTCTCGAAGCCAGGCTTTTCCAGCTTCCTTTTAAAAGCCCTTCCTTTTCCAGCTCTTCCTTTTAAAATTGTACCCCATGCCCCAGCCTGGCTCCAGCTTTCCCTCTAAATGTGTAGAACAGATATAACCCAGTCTCCCCACTGTCATCAGCCAGCCTGGCCCTTCCGGGCTCTTGTTCCACAAACTCCCACAGGGTCTCAGTCGATGTCCCGCGTCCTTCTGCAGCCTCAACCCGCCCGGGTTCTGTGCCATCTCTTGGTCCTGGGTCTCCGCTGGTCCCATAGGCAGCCACTCTGTCTTTCTGAGGGTTGATCCCCTTTCTCCTCTTGGGCCCATATAGTCAACTCATGCTGGAGGCACTCAGAGCAGGGCTGGGGGTAGATGCTCCCTGCCCAGTAGACCTGGCCCTTCTCTCCCAGACTCTTTATGTTGAAGGGAACCTCAGGAATGGATCAACTAGTCTGCCTGTTATTCTGCAGCTGGAAAACTGAGCCAGGAGAGGGGAAGGGACAGGCCTCTCCGCTAGTCAGGAACAGAGCTGGAGCAGAGAATAGGGACACCACGCCAGCTCCTCGTCCTCTGTGCCTGGTGAATGGCCTCCGGGTTGGGGGACATGACTCCTCTTAGTAGACTTGCCCCCCTGGGTCCTCATAAACCCCAAGTCCAGCCTGGGCTTTGCCTCTGCCATGACACTGCCCCCTGCCAGGAGCTGGTACAGGACACACATGTTGATGACCCGCAGGTTGTCAAAGCCAGAGGGCCCTCAGCTCCCTGTGCCAGGGACACCCCATCAGCCAGTTTAGGTTAACTCCTTCACTCTACTGCAACCCTACCCCAGGCTCTGATGGCCACTCTGCCCAACCCTGGACTGGGTGTCGGGACACAGATGAGCAAGATATAGGGCCCCTTTTGAGGACCTCTCTCCTGGGAGGAGAGACATACAAATTCTGTCCCAAGCCTTTCCAGACATTGTTGGGGACCCGTTTCTCAGATGAGGAAACTGAGGCTCAGAGAAGGCTACCCAGCAGAAGCACACGGGACCAGTCAGGCTTGCTGGGGTTGGGGCGAGTTGAGATGACTGGGTTCTGCCCACTTCACGTAGAAAAGCACAGCCTTGACCTGGGGTGGGGGAGGTGAGTGGCCAGGACCACCCCCACCCCTGCTGTGATGCAGGACCACCATCACGTGGTGCCTGGGTGGGAAGCCCAAGGGAAGGGGGACGTGACAGACTGTTCTCTGGAGGAAGAGGGAGAAAGTGAGAGGTGGGGGGGGGCGTGTCAGAGGAAAGCGGAGTTCTGCTTCCCTGTGGGGAAGCTGAGGCTCAAAGGGAGGAAGGGATCTGCCCCTGGTAACACACGGAGTGTTACCACTTCCGCCATGGAGCTCTCCAGGGAGGCTGCACAGAGGGACACTGGTTCTAAGGGTCAGACCACGGGCCCAGCAGAGCCTATAGAGAAGGGGCCAGTGCCAGTGGGCTGGGCATCTCCAGCGGCTTCCTGGAGGCGGTGACATGGGGAGTCCACCATGTCCAGATGAGCAGGCCCTAGCAGTGAGGCTCGGGGGAAGGAGAATTGGCTGACCTCTGCCCAGCCCCTGCCTGAGCTCTGGGCACCACCTGGGGTGAGACTCTCACCTCCCGTCTGGGAGAACCCACAGCTCTGGGGCTCACTCTGTCCTGCGGGGAAGGGGGAGGTCCACGCTCACAGACGCGCACACAGACACACACACATGAAGGCTCACAGACCCGCATTCACAGACACGCCGCCTGGGGGCTGGGGAAGCAGGAGGGACCCTCGAACCTTTGGCCCTTGGACGGCGCCATTGCCAGTGGGCCTCTCTGCCATGGCTGTGCCCCACCGGGGTCCCACGGGAGCCCAGCCCAGCCAGGTGTGGGGACTGGGCTGCTGGCCATTCCTGTTCTCCTTGTACAGACTCTCACTGTCCACCTGCCATCCCCAGACACATTTTATTTAATAACTTGTCATTGTTAAATTATTTATTAGCGTTTACCACATCACCACCCCCACCCCGCCCTCCACTCTCACCTTCTGCCTCTTCCCACGAAAGCAGAAAATGGAAACAACAGAAGAAGACCAGACATCAGTATATTTGTAAATAAACCGACCTGTACACGCCTGTGGTGCCTCTCCTTGGGGGGAGGGGCTGTGCAGGGCCTGAGCCAGTCCTGCCTGAGACGCCAGCAGATTTCCCAGTGGCTGCCAGGGACAGCAGGTCAGGAGGGGAGAGCCTGGGGTCCCTGGTCTTGCCCAACACATTCCCTTGTTCCATCCTATAATTGCCACCTCCCCATCCTTGTCCTGTCCCAACCCCGACCCATCTCCATCCTTGAAACAAATGCCTCTCTCCCATCTCAATCATCCCTTTCCCCAATGCACTCAACCAACCACTACAGGGGTCCCTTAAGTGCCAGCCACTAGGCTGAGAACTGGGGATTGGTCCCTGCCTCACAGAGGTAGACAATGTGATGTGAGCTCAGCCTTGTTACAGCGGTACCCAACCTCATCTGGAAGGGAGGAACATCATGGAAGGCTTCCTGGAAGAAACTGCATATTAAGCTGAGATGGGAAGTTAGCTGGTGTAGGGGACTGGGTGAGGAGGAGGGGTGTCTGCAAGTTCTTCAAGCTTATGCAAACACCTCAGGTGCAGGCAGAATCTTGTGACTCTCCTAAACTGCAAGAATAGCTAAATGTGGGGCTGGGGGAGAAGCAATGGGGCCAGAGGCAAAGCCAGACCATTCACGGTCTTGCTGCTGAGTGGAGAATGGATCCAAGTAGGTCAGGTGGACTGGACAAAGATGGGACTCAATGGGTCACCTCGGCGACAGATGATGATGGCTCTGACTAGGGAGGTAATGGGAGAAAGAAGGAAGCACATCCTGGAGATTCCGTGAGAGAGGGGAGTGAAGGCAACATCGAGGTTACTGGATCGCTGGGACGAGGGTCCCTGGAACACTCTGATCTGAGGCACCGGGAGCTGAGGGTCTCTGGGGCATCCACGAGATGTCGGGGGCAGGGCTGAGCCTCAAAGGGGCCAGACCTGAGCATCCAGGTGTTCAATAACCAGGTAGATGGTCACTGAGGCACAAGGTGGGTGAGGGCACTCTGGAGACTGTGACAGGGAGAATGAAGCTGAGGCCAAATCCTGAGGAATCACGAGGGCTCAGGGCTGGACATGGCCCTGGGATCCAGGGGAGATGGTGGTTAGGGTGGGGTCGGGTGGGGTGTGGAGATGGCAGAGACCCAAGGAATTTTGGTTTTCAAAGTATATTCCTTGAGGTCTTGAGGTTCCCTAGAGTACCTTGAGGAATACCAGTGTGTGCGCATGCGCAAGCATATGTCTATGATGGCTCTGTGGGTCAGTTTGCCTGGGTAGGTTGTGCAATAAGCTGGGTGTCTGCAGGTGATCAGTGTCTGGTGTGAAGCTGGCTGTCTAGATCTGCCTATGGAGTCAGGAGTCTCAGACTTGTGTCTGTGCATAGGTGAAGACATTTGCGCATCCACTCCTGGGTGTATCATTGTACATCTCTGCCTGGTTGTGCATCCAGGAGGCCCCAAGTCCACATACCTGAAGTCTTGATGCTCTCCTCCTTCCCCCACCGTCTGGCTGGTCCTTCTCAGCCCACTCCCCGTTCCCACAGCTAGGAGCACCTGGGAGTACCTGGGAGCACCTAGAGCATCTTTCTCTCTGCCCATTAGCACCAGCACTCCCTGGGGATGGCCGCACCCCACTCTCTCCTGCAGCCTCGGGTGACTCACAGCCCCACAGGCTTCTGGGCTTGTTCATTGCCTCCTCTAAGGTCCCATTTTCAGAAGGGAAACCCAAGGCTCAGAAGGAGGACATGACCAGCTAGCTAAATATGACAAAGCAAACAAGGGGCGGCAGAAACACGGCTCAAAACCAGGTTCAGCTGCAAACCCATGGCCTGGACACCACCTTGGCTGCCTCCCCAAGCCCACACTCTGGCCCTGCAACCTGGTCCTCCAAGGTCAGGCCCAGAGACCCAGGAAACTCTTCCCTTCTGAATGACCTCACTGAGGCTCAGAGAAATTGAGTCACTTGGTCCAGACTGCAACAGCATGGAGGCAGGACTAACTTAGGTCTTACATCCAAGTCCCAGGCCTGGGCTTCTGTGAGAGGCACCTCCCAGCCCCCCTCCCCCACTCCACCCCCGAGCAGTGAGCTGACAGCTCTCTTGCTGACAGCACTCGTTTAAAATCCTGTCACTAAAAAATGTTTGGGTGGGGGGTGGACAGGGGGCTGTGCTAATCCACTGCTCCCCTCTCTCCTACCTGTCTTCTCCTCCCAGCCCAGAACGTGAAGCCGGGGGGAGAGGGATGAAATGTAGGCCTTGTCTGGAGACAAGAGAGGGTGTGAGACAAGGTCTCTCTCCAGGACCCTCTTTCCAGAGGACCGATACTAGCCAAGTCCATGCCATAGACTTCAGCTCACCGACCCTCACAATCCAGAACAGCTCTTATCCCATTGTATGGATGAGAAAACTGAGGCTTGGAGAGCAGTAACTTGCTCAAGGATGATTCTTCCCAGGAACCTGGGGTTGGAGAGAGTCTAGAGTTGAGGAGAGGGGTGGTCCCTGGAGAGGAATGTGATTCTGAGCCCACCCTACAAAGCTGATCCTCAAGGGTGTGAGGCCTGGCTGGGTCCTGCCTCTGGAGCTCACCACTCCCGCCTTCCCTGAGAAAACTTCAGGTGTGAGGCCTGGACTGGAGCAGGTGAGGTCTTGGCAACAGCTTGGTGGAATGCAAATCCACCAGGACAGGTGGGTGGTGAGATGCGTGGTCCAACAGGCATTAGGAGGATGGTCTGAAGGAGAGCAGCTGCAGCCCCCCACCAGGACGAGAGGGCCGCCCCCCTGGACTCGGGCAATGCAGTTGGCCTGCCCGCCCACGGCTAACCTGCTAAAAGGCACTGAAACAGAGAATTAGGTGATCGAGGGGCGTCCACTCACTGCTCTGGGTGCAGCCATTGCCGTGCACCCCCATTGTGCTGGCCTCAACGTCTTGTTCCACTTTCTCCTCGAAGCCCCATGGGGCGGGAACTGCCATGTCCACCTGACAGAGAATTAGGTGATCGAGGGGCGTCCACTCACTGCTCTGGGTGCAGCCATTGTGGGGGTTCAGCCGTGCACCCCACATTGTGCTGAGCCTCACACGTCTTGTTCCACTTTCTCCTCGAAGCCCCATGGGGCGGGAACCTCACTGTGCATGCCAGGGGCAGTCAGGCCCTTGGCAGTGAGAGGATGCCTGACACATCCATGCTCTTGATTTAGCTGAGAATAAAGTGAGCACATTTGAATAACAGAGAGGGTGTATGTGAAGTACCTATTTGTGGCATGCGTGCTCAGTCGCTTCAGTGGTGTCCGACTCTTTTGCGACTCGATGGACAGTAGCCCACCAGGCTCCTCTGTCCATGGGATGTTCCAGGTAAGGATACTGGAGTGGGTTGCCATGCCCTCCTCCAAGGGATCGTCCTCACTCAAAGATGGAACCCATGTCTCCTGCACTGCAGGCAGATTCTTTACCACTGAGCCACCAGAGAAGCCCATTTGTGGCCTAAAGAGGAATAATAAAAACAAAAACCCTCTGGACCCATTCCTTCGATAAAGAAGATATAACTTTCAATTCCTTGGAGACTATGATGTGCCCTGCCATGGTTCCAGAAACCCCTATTGCTTCATTTGAAAAACTTTCATCCCAATCAGAGCCAAATCGGCCACGGAATGAAGCTCAGGACGTTCCTAGCACAGAATCTATTAACAGCGAGAATGGGCCGGTGGCAGGGGTCCCTCGTGCAGATCTCCTGTCTGCACAGAACATCCAGGCGCCTTTCTGTGGGCAGCAACCTGCTTTCATTCCTTACATCCCTTGGGGTGCTTTGCTAATTGAATACTAAATCCCTAAAACATACTGGAAGCTTATTTGAATTTTGCTTCTGAACCTGCAGTCATCCATCAAGCCACGAGGTGGCGACCGGGAGTCAGGCAGGTGAGAGCTGAAACATGGGTTAGGCTCAAGAGATGATGCAGAGATGACGCAGGCTTCAAAGGGAGGAGGGAAGAAACTCTCCTTCTGGGACGTTTCTGCATGCCAAGCCCCATGCGAGAGCTTTACACGGACGATACCACGCATTCTTCAGCATTCCAATTTTATAGAACGAGAAAGTAGGCTCAGAGATGTTTAGGAACACTCCTGAGGCCGGCAGAGCTCGGAAATGGCAGAACTGGGATTTGAACCAGAGCTGGGGCAGCAACAGCGACAAAGGAGGAGGAAAAGGAGAGGGAAAGGAGGGGTAAAAGAGGAGCATCTTCTTGCTTCAGAGACTCCCAGCCTTGTTTGTCTGTATGACTTCTCACACTCACCTGTGAAGTACCTACTGGCACTACCCCCATTTTATTGATAAGGAAACTGAGGCTCAGGGAGCTGCGTATCCTCAGTACCCTGGTTCCTGAGGAATCAGCCCTCCCTGTACCCAGAGGGAGGAACACAGGGGTGAGTAGAGGACTGCCAAGCACCCCACAGCCCTGCCAGGCCCCTTCCCCTGCACCCCTCCTTCAGGACCCAGGAAAGCCTTGTTCCCAGGCACATGAAGGGGATCCCCCTCACTAGGGCAAGATCCAGCTCCACCCTCAGTGTGCAATAACTCTTGTGGATGCTTCCAGAACATAGGATGCAGGTCACAGTTGGGAACCCCAGATGTGAGGGTCAGTATCTCGTTCTGATCATTTCAGTCCCTGCGGCCTACCAATGAGGGGGCAACTCTTCTGGTGGGGGCCTGGGGCTCTGGAGTTTGAGGGCTCTGTCCAGCTTCAGAGAGTGGGAAGTGAGTGCAATGTTGTCAAGTTCCAGTCCCAGCTCAGCCACTCACTGGCCATGTGACCTTGGGCAAGTCACTTAACCACCCCAAGGGATGAGCACAGAGCCATCATGAGGGTCACATGAGCAAGTGAACCACTCACAGGGTTCAGCCCACCCTAGGAGCTCAAACAGTGGGGCTGACTATTCATGGATACCCCTCCCTCTGCCTACCCCAGAAGCTAACTCAGCCTAGAACACTGAACGAAGAGGGGCCTAAGGGCCTTGAAAAGTTAAAGTGTTAGTTGCTCAGTTGAGCCCAACCCTTTGTGACCCCATGGACTGTGTAGTCCACCAGGCTCCTCTGTCCATGGAATTCGCCAGGCCAGAATACTGGAGTTGTTTGCCATTCCCTTCTCCAGGGGATTTTCCCAACCCAGGGATCGAACTTCGGTCTCCCACATTGCAGGCAGATTCTTTACCATCTGATCCACCAGGGAAGCCCTTGAAAGGGGTGATGTGGGTTGATCCTTGCCACTGACAATGGCAAGGCTCCACCTACCCATTAAAGCTACCGTGTAAAGCTCTCGCATGGCGCATGGCATGACAAGGAAGCTTCCAGGAGCTGGACTTCCTGTGACACCAGCCTTCCTTTCCTCATGCTCTGAGGCTGACAGACACCTGGGCCTCCCATGGCCTCCAGGGCCATTCCAGAGGAGGCATCGGGGCACAGTCAGTGGGAGCTTGTCCTTACCAGTCAGCCAGGCCTGAGCCTCAAGGCTCAAGTTACAGGGATGTTGGTAGCTATGCCATCTGAGGTCTTGGCCACTAGCACCTGCCTGGTCCTCTCTGGTCCCACACACACGGAAGGGAATCCCCTCCGGTTCACCCACAGCTGGAACCGGGAGGCTGTGCCGCAGGGCCAGGCAGTGGGGGTACTTCATAAGCAACAGCGTTCAACTGAAAAAGTGAATTACCGGTGCCGAGTTACTAATGAGCAAATAATCAAGTTATACCCATCAGAAAAATGTCCACAAACAGAGTGACTGTGACATGAGCAAAAACCTGCTCTCTAAACCAAAGTGAAGCTGCAACTCTGAAAGAAAGCAACTTACTGCAACAGGTTTTTTTTGCTTATAAAAACACTCTGCCAACAATAAGTCATAATGCTAACAGTGATGATAACCAGAACAATAACAATAGCTGCTGAGTCCTGAGTACTTATCGTAGGCTAGTGCCTCTAGATATGATCTCATTGCATTTTCACTCGAAGTATTATCATCCCCATTCTAAAGATGAACATGCTGAGGCTCTGACAGGTGGAGCTCTGACAGGTGGAGAAGATATTAAGCAGCTTCACAGAGCTGGTGAGTGGCAGATCCTGAGAGCAACTCACCAGTGTAAATAAGCTACTCTGCCTGCAAGGAAGAAGGACAGACAGGAAAAGCCCCAAAGATTATGCAACTCTGCCCTTCTGAGGGGGTGGGGCGGACTTCATCAGACCAGGCTCCAAGCCAAGGAGTGCCTTGGAATGGCTGGAGAGACAGGTGGAGGCTGCATCCCAGGGCAACAGGAGTGAGGACTCAACAGCAGGGCCGTGAGGTGTGGCCCACCCTAAGCTGCTTCCCAGGTGCTAGCCAGCAGGTTGGCTCAGACAGGCCAGGACAAGAGAAGCAGGGAGAAAGGAAGACTGCCAGCCAGAAAGCCAACCTCCCTCTCATGGCTGGCCCCGTCTATCACAGACAGGACTTTGCCTTGTGCATCATTGCCTCATGCTCCCCATCCTTGACAGGCCTTATCCATTCTGATCTGCCCCAAAGGATCTACTATTAGCGAGGCTGAGCATCTTTTCGTATGTGCATCCTACATCTGTGTGTTTTCTTTTGGGATATACCTGTTTATGTCTTTCACTCAATTTGCTTTTGGGTTGTTTGTCTGTGTTGCATTTATTTCTAGCGTTGTTTGTAAAAACTCTATTCTAGATACAAATTCTTTGCTAGTTATATGTGCTACAAATAACTTCTTCCAGCTTATGGAATAAAAGGTCTTTAATTATGGAATAGAAGGTCTTTAATACATCCATCTGAATGCAGAGTTCCAAAGAATAGCAAGGAGAGATAAGAAAAGCTTCCAAGTGATCAATGCAAAGAAATAGAGGAAAACAATAGAATGGGAAAGATTAGAGATCTCTTCAAGAAAATTAGAGATACCAAGAGAATATTTTGTGTAAAGATGGGCACAATAAAGGACAGAAACGGAATGGACATAACAGAAGATATTAAGCAGAAGATATTAAGAAGAGGTGGCAAGAATATACAGAAGAACTATACAAAAAAAGATCTTCATGACCCAGATAACCACAATCACTAACCTAGAGCCAGCCATGCTGGAATTCGAAGTCAAGTGGGCCTTAGGAAGCATCACTATGAACAAAGCTAGTGGAGGTGATGGAATTCCAGTTGAGCTATTTCAAATCCTCAAAGGTGATGCTGTGAAAGTTGCACTAAATTATGCCAGCAAATTTGGAAAACACAGCAGTGGCCACAGGACAGGAAAAAGTCAGTTTTCATTCCAATCCCAAAGGAAGGCAATGCCAAAGAATGCTCAAACTACTGCACAATTGCACTCATCTCACATGCTAGCAAAATAATGCTCAAAATTCTCCAAGCCAGGCTTCAATAGTATGTGAACTGAGAACTTTCAGATGTTCAACCTGAACTAAATCCAGAAAAGGCAGAGGAACCAGAGATCAAATTGCCAACATCCGTTGGATCATAGAAAAAGCAAGAGAATTCCAGAAAAACATCTACTTTTGCTTCATTGACTACACTGAAGCCTTTGACTGTGTGGATCACACCAAACTGTGGAAAATTCCTCAAGAGATGGGACTACCAGACCACCTTACCTGTCTCCTGAGAAATCTGTATGCAGGTCAAGAAGCAACCAGATAGAACCAGACATGGAACAACGGACTGGTTCCAAATTGGGAAAGGAGTACATCAAAGCTGTATATTGTCACCTTGCTTATTTAACTTATATGCAGAGTACATCATATGAAATTCCAGACTGGATGAAGCATAAGCTGGAATCAAGACTGTGGGGAGAAATATCAATAACCTCATATATGCAGATAACACCACCCTTACGGCAGAAAACAAAGAGGAACTAAAAAGCTTCTTGATGAAAGTGAAAGAGGAGAGTGAAAAAGCTGGCTTAAAACTCAACATTCAAGAAACTAAGATCATGGCATCCAGTCCCATCACTTCATGGCAAATAGATGGGGAAACAACAGAAACAGTGACAAGACTTTATTTTCTTGGACTCCAGAATCACTGCAGATGGTGACTGCAGCCATGGAATTAAAAGATGCTTGCTCCTTGGAAGAAAAGCTATGGCAAACCTAGACACCATATTAAAAAGCAGAGACATTACTTAACCAACAAACGTTCGTCTAGTCAAAGCTATGGTTTTTCCAGTAGTCATGTATGGATGTGAGACGCTGGCCCATAAAGAAAGCTGTGAAAGTCACTCAGTCATGTCCGACTCTTTGTGACCCCATGAACTATACTGTCCATGGAATTCCCCAGGTCAGAATACTGAAGTGGGTAGCCTTTCCCTTCTCCAGGGGATTTTCCCAACCCAGGGATCAAATCCAGGTCTCCCACATCGCAGGCGGATTTTTTACCAGCTGAGCCACAAGGGAAGCCCAAAAAGAAAGCTGAGTGCCAAAGCATTGATGCTTTTGAACTGTGGTGTTGGAGAAGACTCTTAAGAATCCCTTGGACTGCAAGGAGATCAAACTAATCAATCCTAAAGGAAATCAGTCCTGAATATTCACTGGAAGGACTGATGCTGAAGCTCCAATACTTTGGCCACCTGATGCGAAGAACTGACTCACTGGAAAAGACCCTGATGCTGGGAAAGATCGAAGGCAGGAGGAGAAGGGGACAACAGAGGACGAGATGGTTGGATGGCATCACCAACTCGATGGACATGAGTTTGAGCAAGCTCCCGGAGTTGGTGATGGACAGGGAAGCCTGGTGTGCTGCAGTCCATGGGGTCACAAAGAATCAGACACAACTGAGTGACTGAACTGACTGAATGTAGCCTGATCCATCAAACATCTATGGTTTGTGCTTTTGTGTGTGTGTGCCTTATTTACAAAATCCTTCACAACCAGAGTCATAAAGGAATTCTCCTATATTTTTTCTTAAATTTTAAAGTTTGGATTTTCACATTTAAAATTTTAATCCGTTAAGAATTTATTTGGAGGTACAGGTTGAGATAAGGATCCAAATTCATATTTTTCTGTAATCAAGAGTCCAGGCACCTTACATCAAATAGTTAATCCTTTCCCAGTCGTCTGAAAAGCCAATTCTATCACATGTCAGGTTTCTACACATGTGAACTTTTATTACTGTTGTATTGGTCTATGGGTCTAATCTTGTGCCAATACCACACAATCTTAACTCCTAACACTTGATATGTCTTGGTTGCATTTAGGCATGTTTAACCACCATTTCTTCTTCAGGAGTATACAGCTAGACTTGGGTTTTTGGTCTTCCACCTAGATTTTACAGTCAGTAAAGTACTTTTAAAAATCCTATTGGGGAGAAGCCTTGGCAGTCCAGTGGCTCCAGTGGTTCTGCAGTTCCACTGAACAGGGCAGAGGTTTGATCCCTGGTTGGGAACTAAGATCTCACATGCCTCAAGGTACAGCTTAAAAAATGAAAAAAAAAATTTTTTTTTTAATCTTACTAGGGTTTTGATTGGAATGACAACCACTCTGTAGACTGATATGGGAGAATTGATAAAAATATGGATGATGAGTCCTTCTCTCCTTGAACAGAATAACTGCTGCTGTTTAGTCACTAAGTCATGATTCTACGATTCCATGGGCTGTAGCTGGCCAGGCTCCTCTGTCCACGGGATTTCCCAGGCAAGAATACTGGACTGGGTTGCCATTTCCTTCTCCAGGGGATCTTCCTGACCCTGGGATAGAAACCGAGTCTCTCGTATTGGCAGGCGGATTCTTTACCACTGAGCCACCTGGAAAGTCTCGAACAAGATAAATCTCCCTGTTTATTGGTCTTTGACATCTTTCAGAAAAGTTGTATCATTTTCTGCAACAGGTCTTGCACATCTTTGATTAGATTTGTTTTCAGATCCCTTACTTTCTGTTGCTATCATCCTAAATGTTGTCTTTTTCTGAATTGTTTTATAAACAAGTGTAGAGATGAGGGATTTCATTTTGAATATTATCTTTACATTCTGCCACTTTGAAAACTCATTAATCCTAATAATCTCTTGGTATATCATTTTGGATTGTTTTAATGTAGATAACCATCTCACCTGGAAGTGATAGTTTTGTTTCTTTCTAATCATTCTTCTTTCCTTCCTTTTCTTCTCTTTCTTGCTCTTTTTAAATATTAAACACATTGGCTAGGACCTTCACTAAAATGTTGATTAGGAGGATATTAAGATCCTTAGCTTGTTTTGTTAAGGATAATGGTTTTTACCTTTTATTAATAAGTATGATTTTGCTAAATTTTGCAAATTAAGAAAATTCCCTTATATTCCTAGGAAGGTAAGAATTTTAATCATGAAAGAACGTTGACTGTGATTAAATGATCTTTATCCATAGGTTTTCTCCTTTAACCTTTTAATGTCACTGCACATATTTACAATTCTATATACATTAATATCATTATAGAATATATAATACATATCAATATGTAATAAGTATTATATATAACATTATAATATGGTAATAACAATAATACTGTATTAATACATGATATATATTAATGTTAAACCACTCCTTACATTCATTGTAAAAACCCAGTTTGGTCATGACTTTTTAAATATTTTGTTGGATTCAGTCTTCTACTCTTTCTTTATTTTTGCATTTAGGTACATGAATGAGGTTGTCCTGGTTTGGGTAATAAAGTTATACTGGTTTCTCGAAGTGATTGATGAGTGTTCCCTCTTTTCTATTCTCTGGAAGAATTTGCATAAAATTGTAATTTCTGTTCTTCAAATGTTTGAAATCACCTGGGCTTAATGTTTTCTATGTGGGACTAGCAACCTGTTCAATCATGTTTAGTGATTATAGGACTATTCAGGATTTTTTTTTTTTCTTAAGCTGGTTTTGATAAGTCATGTGTTTCAAAAAATTTGTGCATTTTACTTATTTTTAAATTTATTAATACAAAGTTATATAGTACATTCTTTTTTAAATCTCTGCTTTAGCTGTAGCAATATTTCCTTTCTCATCCTTAATATTACTGATTTATGCCTTTTAAAAAATAATTTTTAAACTTTTCCAGATGTTTATCTACTTTATTAGTCTTTCAAAGAACTAATTTTGGCCTTGTTGATTCCCTCTACTGCATCTTTTTCTATTTTATTAACTTATAATATTCTTTCCTCTACTTTCATTGAGTTCTGTTATTTTTTTTTCTATTTTTGTTAAGTTGGATGCTTAGCTAATTGTCAGCTTTCTTTTTTAAAAATATAAGCATTTAAGGCTCTAAATTTCCCTCAAACTACCACTTATACTGCATTACAAAAGTTTTGCTATGCAATATTTTCATTCATAAGGACTTTAAACTTTTCCAGTGTGATTTTTTCTAATTTAAGAACACATGGAAATTTTTTTGCTCATTGTTTTGTCATTGACTTTTAATCTGGTTGCATTATAGTTTACAGAAACATGATCTGTACGATACCAGATTATAATGTATTGAGAATTGTATTATGTTCTAGCATGTAGTCACTTTTTATACATTTCCCATGTATGGATGAAATTCTTTGTATTCTCTAATTGTTGGATTTAAGAATTTATCTACATCTATTTGTTCAAGTTCATTAATTATATAGTTAAAATCTTCTATATCTTTATTTTTTTCTTTACTTGACATATCAAGAACCGTAAGAGATAAGTTGAAATCTTCCATAACAATCATGGATTTACCCATTTTTCTCTGCAGTTCTATTCACTTTTCCCTTGTATATTTTGAGGTTATTTTATGAGTTGAATTGTTTTATCTTCCAAGTTCATTAAAACTTTCATCATTATGAGGAACTCTCTTTATCTTTTATAATAATATTTAACTTGATGACTATTTTCCGATACTAATGAAGCCACTCCAACTTTCCTTTTGCTGACATTTTTTCTCGTGTATCATTTTGGATGTCTTTATTTTCAGCCTTTTAGTGTCTTTATGTTTTTAGGAGTGACTTTTGTAGACAATATACAGCCGGATTTTTTTAAATATTTAATATTTTAAAATATCTGAGGAAGGGCACATTGTCTCAGCATGCTGTTTCTTGTGTTGCTGACTAACACTCACAGTGGCTTGTTCCCTTGCAGTACGGCCATCACTGATTGTGAGCTCAGTTTTTATTCAATCTGTGGGAATCCTGAGGGCCTAAATTGGAGGTGCATTCCTGCGGAAGATATTTGCATTTAGTCAGGGCTGCTATTAACCTGAAACTGCTTTAGCCACTTTTAAGAGACCCTAGCACAATGCAGGCATCTCAAGTTAAGTTCTTTCACCTTGCCTCTGCTCGAAACTTAATTTGTCTGGCCCAGTGCTTATCTCAACATTTAGCTTGACTTTCCTGTTTCCCTGTTAGTAGCAACATCATGCTTTAGTTTTAGTTCCCCACTGCCTTGTTGAATTTTTCTTGGCAGAGAATGTTTGGTCCTTAGAGATTTCCCTTACTTTCTGACCAACCCAGCAATGCATTCATTAAAAACAATGGTCCATTTTGCTTTATTTTTGTAATTCATGCAGAATCTAGTTGTATTTTAGTGGGAGGGCCTTTCAGAGTACCAGTTCACCATCTTGCCAAAAGCAGAAATCCCATGATGCTATTATTATCCCCATTTTACAGATGAGGGAACTGAGGCTCAGAAAATCAAATGTCTTGCTCAAGACTACAGAGCCAACCCAACCAGTAGCAGAGTCAAGACTAAGACCCATGCTGTCTCAGTCCAGAACCTGAAGCTGAGTTTATCTAGGGGGTTGCTGGTCCCCTAGAAACATGTTTATAGCGTTGCAGTCTTGAAGTGCATGGGGCAGACTCAGGCCAACACTCTGGGATAAACCCACAAACTTCTATTGAAGTGAAGTGAAGTCTCTCAGTCGTGTCCGACTCTTTGCAACCCCATGGACTGTAGCCTACCAGGCTCCTCCGTCCATGAGATTTTCCAGGCAACAGTACTGGAATGGGTTGACATTTCCTTCTCCAGGGGATCTTCCCGACCCAGATCTCAAACCCAGATCTCCCACACTGTAGGCAGACGCTTTACCGTATGAGCCACCAGGGAAGTCCTTAACTTCTACTGAGGAAGGAACGATGAGGCCCAGTCTGGCCCAGAGTGTGTAGGCTCCAGCCATCTAGCACCAGCTGCCGGCTCGGCAGCAGCTCAGGCAGCAGCTCAGCCAGAGTCTGCATAGGGCACTCAGCCTGCAGCTCCCACCCTGGAAAGGGAGCCAGCAGGAGCTTCCTGCACTCAGGTTTCCATGACAACCAGTCACCGAAAGGGGTGAGATGCAAAAGTGGAACATTTCTGAATCTTGAGTCTTTATTACAGGTAGGTCTTCTCCAGCCTTGGGGTCAGTGTGAGAGGGATTTAGAGGAAAGAGAATTTATATGAAGGAATAATCTTCACACGAGCCCACAATGCCACTGGCCAGCCCCTCTCTTCTCACCCATACCCCAGTTATCATGGACTAAGGGTCCCAGGTCCAAAGGAGTTCAGAAACAGGCTGGGAACAGCCTGGTGCTATGTCCCGAACAATACTGGTTCCCCTTTTTCGTTCAACAGAAATCCCTTCTTGCCTCCTCCTGCCAGCTTCTCGGGCTCCTATGCGAAATGAGGGTCCTGCCCTGAGTGAGCAATCCGTCTAGTGCAAGACCCAGACAGATCCTAACAGCTAATTACAATCAGGGGACAAGAAAGCACAGAGGCCACAAGAGCAGAGAAGAGGGATTCCTTCCAGGAAGTCTTCCCTGAGCAGGAGTATTTGCGCTGGGCCTGGGGTGACAAAATTTTAGCCCAGTACAGAAGGGAGAGAAGGGCATTCCAGGCAGAAGGAACCACACACAATAGGCTCAGAAGCACAAAGGAGCAAGGTCATTTTAGTAAACTGAGATGAGGGAAGCAGGAAAGGCAGCCTTGAACTGGATGCTGTGAACTTTGACTTTATCCTGGGAGCAGCAGGCAGCCCTTACAGGGTTTTCCAAGGGTAGGACAGGGTTCTATTGTCATGACAGTATCGAGGATGGATAGGAGCTTGTTGTAATAACACAAGGAGAGACCACTAGTAAAAAGGACGATGACTGAGGTGGCAGGGATAAGAGAGAAGGGGACAGATTTGAGAGACGTGTAGAAGGACAAATCCAGAGGACTTGGTGAGAGATTGGTTGTGAGGAGTGTGGAAAACAGGAGGTTAGCCAGGAGCAGGTGTGGGAGCAGGGGAGGGACAGTCATAACAGACCCTTGCCGGGTCGTGTGGAGGTGACCGATTTTCCCCATGCTGCTGGTTGAGCTCCCTGGAGTGTGCTAGGCAGGACATGTCCTCTCCAGGTCAATGCAGAAAAAGACTCATTTCAGAGCCTTCTTCAGCAGGCTTCAGCCACCAGGAGGGCAGTTCCAGCTGCCCTTCTGCCCCCACTCCCCACCCCCTGCTCTGAACCCAACCAGCCCTGGTGTCCCAGAGCACCCCCCCCCTGCCCCCCACACAGGGCAATCTGGGCAGCTGGAATCTCTCCCTGCCAGGCCAGGCAAGCCAAATTTCTGTCTGGGGCTGTGTTTCCTTCTGGTTATGTGCTAGTCACAAAGTTATGTCTGGGGCTGCTTGATGGCCTAGCCTGGGCCGTATTAATAAGAAGTAGACTGTAGAGAAATCAAAGTGATGATTAATCTTAGAAAGGGGCTCTGGAGTCAGAACTAACTGTGTTCAAAACATTACTCTACCCTATCTGGCCGGATGTCTATGGGATTCTCGGATATTCCACGCCTCCCTGGAGCTCCTCTCCTGTTCCCACTCAACTCCTTTTCTCCCTCAGGCACCCCAGGGCAAGACTCCCGCCCGCTCCCCCCACCCCCCACCGCACCTGAAGCTGGTGAGGAGTCCTGTCAGGCTCCCGGGAGACAGGTGGGAGCCCACCTACCTCCGCAGCCCCTCCTTTCATCCTCAGCCCCCAACCTGATCTCCAGGCAGGTGCCAGGCCGTCAGGTGGCAGGCCGTCAGGGACTGGACTGTACCTGACCCAGATCAGGACTTGGGGGCACTAGGGAAGCTGGAGGGACATTTGGCAAGGCCACTGGGGCCCCAAAGCTGGTATCCATTTCTGCTCTTCTGGTTCCCTCTTCCAGCAACCCCCTCCGCCCCCACACACCCCGACATTCGCTAGGAGCCAGAGGAGGGAGGTGTGGCGGGTGACGGAGCCTGAAAGGGGGCGGGGCCAGGCCCGAAGCTGCAGGCAAACCCCACCCCTGGGCCCGGATAATCCGGACCCCCCACCTCCTCCGAGAAGGCCCCTGGGAACCAGAGTCGGGGCGGGGGAGGGGGGCGCGGTCTCAGGCTGGCCGCCCCGCAGAGTCCGGCGCCCTGGGCCTGACCCGCGCCCTGCCGGGTGGAGTCACCCCTTGGCCCGGGAGGCTCCCCGACTCCGCACCCGCTTCCTCCCCGGGGCGGGGCCGGCGGCCACAAGCCAAGTGCCGTAAAATTTAAAGAGGTGAGAGAGACACTTCGCAGAAACCTCAGCAGTGCGGGGAAATGAAATAAGGCCTCCCTTCGGGGCGCCCGCCCCCGCCTGCGCCGCCCCAGCCCGAGGTCACCCCGGAGGGTCCAGGTGCGGCCCCACGCTTAAACCCCCCCCCCCACCCTTCGCAGGGCTGGGGTGGAGACACGCTCCCCTCCTCCCTACCGCCCCCCATCGTGGGAGAGTGAGGCCAGGCCCCCGGGATCCGGGGAGCCTTCAGGGAGCAACCTGCAAGGGTTCCAGGCTAGGGCTGTCTGGTCACTGTCCCTCATCCCCGCCAAGGCCGGGGGAGCATCCCCTCCACCACGTGGAAAAGCAAACCCAGAAAAGCCCCGCTCCCCCAAACTGTCTTGACGTTGCCTTTCTCGGGTGTCCGATGGTGCTTCTGGTTCCCGCCGGCCCCTCCCTCCCCTCGCCACCCCCCCTCCATGTCCAGTCCCCATCTTTCCCCCCACCCCATGATGGATGGAGCCTTCAGGGAGCCAGTGCGGGCGGGCTCGGTTCAGGCGGAAATGAAGAGGATAAGATCTGCGAGCAGAGCCACCGTGACAGTGTGATATCCGCCTGGCTCGCTGCGCTCCGGGTGATGGATGGGCGGAGCCCCCCCACCCCGGGGCCGGGTACGCGGTGGGGCCGAGGGTCCCCGCCCCGCGGCGCCAGAACCCCGCCCCCCACGACGGAGCTCGAGCTAGTGCAAGAGCGCACACACGCATACACACACACACACACACTCTCCATGGCGCACCTCCCAGAAACACCGCACTGCGGCCACACACGCGGCAGACTAACTCCCCCTTCCCACACACTTAGCCCTCTACACATCTGGCCGTGCCCCAGGCACATATATGGGACTGTCCCCTTTCCCCTAACACACTCTCAGCAGTCACTTCCCTGGAACACACACAAACAAGAATGCCCTTAGCGCAAATCACACCTTATCCATTTTCTCATCTGACTTCTCCTTGCCTGTGGACATACACCCCGCATCCAGGCAGGCTGGACCTCCTTGCCCCCAACCCCGGTGTTTCTAGAGTCCCATGGACCACTCAGGAAGAGGGTGTGACCACTGTGACACTCAGCCCTCCGCGGGGGTTTAGAACAGGGAACAGGACAACAGTTGCTACTTGTACTCATCGTCTGGTTTGGCCGGTGAGTGGGTCAGGCTTGGCATGGACAGCAGGCAGTACTAAGCCCTCGGTCTAAACAGGCCTCACCAACAATGTTGCCATGGTTACCAGCTTCCTAGGACTATCACACAGCAACATCATGGTTACTATGGTTGCAGGCACCTGCATCCCCCCTTCTCTGCTTTGCTACATTTACTTGTCATCGCCAGTACCACTGACTCATTCACTCATTCGTGTATTCACTCATCCCCTCATTCTGCTCATCAACTGGGGATACAGAGAAGAGTAAATTGGTACCCACCTTTGGGAGTGCACAGTGGAATGGGGAAGATGAGAGGAAAGCAACTAACGGGGCTGTACATTCTGCAGAACCCTGAAGATCCATAAGGACTTGTTCTATAGATGGTTTGATAGAAAGGATACTCAGGGAATACCATGCAGGGAGGGCAACAATAAGGGCCTGAAGCCACTGATAGCATTATCACCACCACCAGGCGGTGCTCCCCCACGTGCCTGGAGATGAGAATACTCATCAGAGCAGGCAGTAAAGAGGGAAGGCCAGTTGCTGCCACACTCTGAAGAAGCTTCAGTGACCCAAGACTCCCTGTGGCTCAGATGTGGGAGTCTGACACACCTGAGCTTGAGTCCTGACTTTGCCAACCCCTAGCTTAGGGACTCTGGATGAGTCATTTCTGCACAGTGTCTGGCACTTAGCAAGTCATTGTTTTTTACTGTTGTTATTTTAAACCATGCAAAGAGGCTTTAGAGAATCACCAGCATTAACACTTTTGGCCTCTAGGGGAAGTTCAAGTCCCTGTCCTCACTAACCAACCTCCTAATGCCAACCCCAGAGGAACCAACGTGAGTGGTTCAGGCCAAGGGTATTACTTATAGAAGGATGAAGCCAGGAAGTGGGGCTTTCCCAGAAACCTGTCCACTTGTGCACAACCTTTCCTTTGTCCACAGGCTGACTCTCAGAGGGAAGAAATCCCTATTTTACCTAGTGGATAAAGGCCCACTCACCTAGACCAGGGGAGTCAACATGGTAGTTCGGATCCAGGGTCTTAGGTGACTTTCTTTAACTAGGGTTTCCCATCAGAACAAACAGGACAGTTTTTTTTGAAATGTGCATGCCTGAAAATTCTGACTCAGTAGGTCTTGGTTTGAGCCCTGAAAGAAGCTCATAGGGGATTATAATCTGTACCCTGGTTAATTTCCCATATATCTTGACTGCTTATGCCCTTGGGACCAACAGTCAGTGGGCATCCTTTGTTCTGGGTGTGCAGCTCCCCTCCCTTCTCAAGAACACAATCTCCATCCCCAGCCTCCCACTAATACCTGGCTTATGGCAAGAGCTGCCATGTTCTTCCATGACTCAACTGATGGATCCAGAAGTGGGCAGCTGGCCCAGGATACACCAGTTAGACTCCTTCCCTGGGATTCTAAACAATTATTTTATTAAATTTTAAAATATAAAATATTTCATTCATATGAGAGAACAGAATAATATAATGACAACCTTCTGCTCATCATCCATATTTAGCAATCATGAAGATTTTGCTGTTGGACTTCCCTGGTGGTCCAGTGGTAAACAATCTGCCTGCCAGTGCAGGGGACACTGGTTTGATCCCTAGTCCAAGAAGATTCCACATGCCACGGGGCAACTAAGCTTGTGTGCCACAACAAGAGAAGCCACAGCAATGAGAAGCCCACACACTGCAACTAGAGAATAGCCCCCACTTGCTACAACTAGAGAAAGTTCATGTGCCACAAGGAAGACCCAGCGCAGCCAAAAATAATTAATTAATTAAAAAAAGATTTTGTCATAGTATTACTTCTATCTGATTTTGCCCTCCTCTTGATCCATTTTCATTACTTTCTTCACTACTACTAACCTATAGGTAACTATTATTATAAATTGGTGTGTATCCTGCCAGTCACATTTTTATACTTTTTATATAGAGGTATCCATTAAAATACACTGTTATATATTTTTAATATTTAAATAAGTTGTCACATGCCATTATGTAAAGTTCAGTTCAGTCGCTCAGTCGTGTCTGACTCTTTGTGACCACATGAATTGCAGCACGCCAGGCCTCCCTGTCCATCATCAACTCCCAGAGTTTACCCAAACTCATGTCCATCGAGTCAGTAATGCCATCCAGCCATCTCATCCTCTGTCGTCCCCTTTTCCTCCTGCCTCCAATCCTTCCCAGCATCAGGGTCTTTTCCAATGAGTCAACTCTTCACATGAGGTGGCCAAAGTATTGGAGTTTCAGCTTCAACATCAGTCCTTCCAATGAACACCCAGGACTGATCTCCTTTAGGATGGACTGGTTGGATCTCCTTGCAGTCCAAGGGACTCTCAGGAGTCTTCTCCAACACCACCGTTCAAAACCATCAATTCTTCGGTGCTCAGCTTTCTTTATAGTCCAACTCTCACATCCATACATGACTACTGGAAAAACTATAGCCTTGACTAGACGGACCTTTATTGACAAAGTAATGTCTCTGCTTTTTAATATGCTGTCTAGGTTGGTCATAACTTCCCTTTCAAGGAGTAAGCGTCTTTTAATTTCATGGCTGCAATCACCATCTGCAGTGATTTGGGAACCCAAAAACATAAAGTCTGATGCTGTTTCCACTGTTTCCCCACTTATTTCCCATGAAGTGATGGGACCAGATGCCATGATCTTAGTTTTCTGAATGTTGAGCTTTAAGCCAAAATTTTCACTTCCTTCTTTCACTTTCATCAAGAGGCTCTTTAGTTCTTCTTCACCTTCTGCCATAAGGGTGGTGTCATCTGCATATCTGAGGTTATTGATATTTCTCCTGGCAATCTTGATTCCAGCTTGTGCTTCTTCCAGCCCAGCGTTTCTCATGATGTACTCTGTATATAAATTAAATAAGCAGGGTGACAATATACAGCCTTGACGTACTCCTTTTCCTATTTGGAGCCAGTCTGTTGTTCCATGTCCAGTTCTAACTGTTGCGTCCTGACCTACATATGGGTTTCTCAAGAGACAGGTCAGGTAGTCTGGTATTCCCATCTCTTGATGAATTTTCCACAGTTTGTGGTGATCCACACAGTCAAAGGCTTTGGCCTGGTCAATAAAGCAGAAATAGATGTTTTTCTGGAACTCTCTTGCTTTTTCGATGGTCCAGCGGATGTTGGCTATTTGATCTCTGGTTCCTCTGCCTTTTCTAAAACCAGCTTGAATATCTGGAAGTTCAGGGTTCACATATTGCTGAAGCCTGGCTTGGAGAATTTTGAGCATTACTTTACTAGCGTGTGAGATGAGTGCAATTGTGCGGTAGTTTGAGCATTCTTTGGCATTGCCTTTCTTTGGGATTGGAATGAAAACTGACCTTTTCCAGTACATATTTACATAAATGGAAGCATTCTCAACTTGTTTTCATTCAACATTATTTTCTGAGATTTGTTCATGTTCATACATGTACCCCAGGTCCCTTCATTTAACCTGAGGAAGAGTAAATCATCGTATGAAAACACCGTAATTTATTTCCTCCACTAGTAAACATGTAGTGGTACATATGTACAGCAGTGCATATTTCTTATGCAATGAGCATCCTTATGAATATCTCTGTGTATAAGAGCAAAATGTCTCTGATTAATATGCCAGGGAGTGGCATTGCTGGGTCCTGAGGTGTGTAGATTGTCAATTTGTGTTTTCAAATTACTCTCCAAAGTCTTTGCCTTAATTTGCCCTCCCACCAGCAGGGCGCAAGTCTTCCCCCACATCTTTATTAACACATATTCGATACTGCCAGACTTTAAATGTTTGCCCATTTGATGGATGCGATACGGTGTCTTATTGATCTTTTTCGTGTGTTTCCCCAATTATTCACAAAATTGAGCATCTTTTTCTTTTTTATGGGGAATTCCATTTTCTCCTTTGCATATTAACTGTCCATGTCCTTTGTCTACTTTTCTGTTGGTTATTTTTATCTTATTGAATTGAAGTTATTTTATGTAATCTGAATATTAATCCTCTATAGTTTTTTTTAATTTTGAAAGTGTTTTCTCCCACTTTGTGGTTTTTAAATACTTTAAATTTAGGATGTCTTTGTATATGGTGGTTTTGGCATAGGAATAGGCAAAACAATGGAGCAGAAAGGACAAATTAATCACTCTTTTCCTTCACAGTTGGTTCTTCTCCTCTCTCTCTCCCATATGTAAGAAATCTTTCCTAAACAACATCATTAGATATTCTCTAAGACTTAACAGTTATTTTAGTCTGCTTTTTTACATTTACCCTGAAAGTCACTTAGATTTTTACATATGACCTTACATCAACCCTGAATATTCAGTGGAAGGACTGATGCTGAAGCTGAAGTTCCAATACTTGGGCCACCTGATGTGAAGAGCTGACTCATTGGAAAAGACCCTGATGCTGGGAAAGATTGAGGGCAGTAGGAGAAGGGGGCAACAGAGGATGAGATGGTTAGATGGCATCACTGACCCAACGGACATGAGTTTGAGCAAACTCTGGGAGACAGTGAAGGATAGGGAAGCCTGAGGTGCTGCAGTTCATGGGGTTGCAAAGAGTTGGACACGACTGAGTGACTGAATATATTAATTAATATTTATTTATTAACAATATATTTATTAATTTATTGATAATATTTTATACTTATTAATATTTATGTGTTACTGTTTATTGATTGCTATTAATATTTATGTATTAATACAAATATATTTATTAATATTTATATATTATTTTCTACTGGCTTCCATATAGATGGCCAGTTGTTCAAGGACCCTATGCTATATGGTTCCCCATTTCCTCATTGGCTCGTAAAGTGAGCACTGTCATATACAGACTTCTTACACACTTGTAAGTCAGTTTCTGGGTTCTGCTTTCTGTTCTATTGATCTATTAGTTTATCCCTGTGCCACTACAGTTTTGATGATTATATCTGTATAAGAAATCTTGATACATGGCAGATGTGACAAAGACTGGCTCACTGTTTGCCAAACCTCTTTTTTCTTGTTTCTTGTGACCACAGCTGGGCTCCATCTCACAGTTACCCTTTGCAAGCCCCTCTTGCCAGTAGGTGGGTGAATTCTGGCCAGTGATGTGAGTGGGAACAATGTACACCATTTCGAGGACTGCTTATAAAACCTTCCATGCACAGTCCTTCATTTGCTCTTTCCCCTTCTGCCAGCCTAATGCAAACATATGTGATGACCTTGGAAAATGAAAGCCAAAAATGGAGGAGGCCTGGGTTTACAAGTTGCTGCTTGAAGCAGAGTTGCCCACTGATCAGGAATATCTGATTTGGATTTTAAACAAGCCAGAAATAAAGTTTTATCATATTTGAGCCTTAAATATGCTGAGATGTGTTTCAGCAGCTACCGTCATCCTAATAAACGTGGCTAAGTATCTCCTTGTCCACTTGTTCTTCCTCCTCAAAACTGTCTTGACTATTTTTGGCCCTTATCCTCATAGGAATTTTAAGATCAGTTTTCCAAGTTCTTTTTGAAAACCTTGCTGTGTCTTAAATTCCATTTAATTTCTTTTTTTTTCCTCTAAATTGAAGTATAGTTGATTTACCATGTTGTGTGGAATTCCATTTAATTTCTATATTAATTTGTAGAGGCTTTCCATCTTTAAAATAGAGTTTTTCATTCATAAACATAATCTACATGTTTAAATATGATTTAGTAGATGTTACCAGATTTTATTCCCTTCTGCAGAGGATCTTCTCGACCCAAGGATCAAACCCAAGTCTCCTGCACTGCAGGCAGATTCTTTACCATCTGAGCCACCAGGGAAGCCCCAGATTTTATCATATCAATAAAGATATACAATTTATTTTATACGTAGGTCTTGTATATATTCTATCATTTTTAGTCATAGTTGATTTCTGTTACCATTGTGAATAAAATCTTTATCCTTTTAACATTTTGTGTCCTAATTGGTTGCTACCACTGTATAGGAACCCCAGCGATTTTTGTATATTTGTCTTGTATCTGGCAACCTTGCTAAATTATCTTACTAGTTCTGAATGTATCTATTTTAAATATACAATATATAAAAGATGCTTCCACATGCCATTTTTTATTCCCTCTGCCTGGAACTCCCTTATCCCACTAAGTTCACTCTTTCACAATCTCAGGTTTTGCTCAAATAGCTAATCAGTCAGGCCTTCCCTGATCCCTGTGTAAAGTAGCACACACATGCACACACACAGCACTCTTTCTCCCCGTTTTCTTTTTAGAACTGACATATTATAAATTGGTTTGTTTTTGCCTGCCTCCTCCACTAGAATGTAAGCTTTATAAGAGCAGAAACTGTTTTGCTTACTTCTGTACCCCCCAGTGGGCTCAATGGATTTTTCTTACAAAAGTGTCATATTTATTCCCTTTTCCCCCATCCCTATTCCCTGTATTTCCTTCCTTATTTTTTAAGAGGCTTCATTTTTTAGAGAAGTTTTAGGTTTACAACAAAATTGGGAGGAGAATACAGAGATTTCCCATACACTCCTTGCCCCTACACATTACCAACATCAGTCACCAGAATGACATTATTTTCTAAACAAGGATGAGCCTACATTGACATGTCAAAATCACCCCAAGTCTAGAGTGTAGGTTTCATTTTTGGTGTTGGGTTACAGGCTTAGGGTTCATTTTTGGTGTTGTATAGTCTATGGATTTGGGCAAAAGTACAATGACCTACGTCCATTATTATAATATCATGCAGAATATTTTCACTGCCTTAAAAATTCTCTGCCCCTCTTTACCCCTGACAACCGCTTTCTATTGTCTCCATAGTTTTGCCTTTTTCCAGAATGTCCTATAGTTAGAATCATACAGTATGTAGCCCTTCAGAGTGGCTTCTTTCACCTAGCAAAATATGCATTTAAGTTTCCTCTGTATCTTTTTTTTTTCCTGGCGGTGCTGTGCAGCTTGCAAGATCTTAGTTCCTCCACCAGGGATTGAGCCCAGGCCAGAGCAGTAAAAGCACCATTAGACCACAAGGGAACTCCCCCCTTCCTTGTCTTTTTATAGTTTGATAGCTCATTTCTTTTTAGCACTTAATAATATTCCATTGTCTGAATGTACCACAATTTATCTATTCACACACTGAAGGACATCTTGGTTGCTTCTAGGTCTTGGAAATTATGAATAAAGCTACTATGAACATCTGTATGCAGGTTTTTGTGTGGACATAAGGTTTCAACTCCTTTGAGTAAA
Organism: Okapia johnstoni; assembly: GCA_024291935.2. Classification (NCBI taxonomy): domain Eukaryota; kingdom Metazoa; phylum Chordata; class Mammalia; order Artiodactyla; family Giraffidae; genus Okapia; species Okapia johnstoni. The sequence goes on along the minus strand of CM044306.1, from coordinate 44,213,100 downwards.
TTCCAAGGACTCAAACTGCTGGATCGTATGGCAAGAGTACGTTTAGTTCTGTAAGAAACAACCAAACTGCCTTCCAAAGTAGCTGTACCATTTTGCATGCCCACCAGCAATGAATAGAAGTTCTTGTTGCTCCACATCGTCACCAGCATTTGATGTTATCGGTGCTCTGGATTTGAGCCCCTCAAGTGGTATCTAATTTTTTAAATCAGCATTTTCCCAGAGACATTTGATGTAGAACATCTTTTAACATACTAAATTTGTATGGACACCTTCTTTGGGAAGGTGTCTATTAAGGTCTTTTGCCCATTTTTAAGATCAAACTATTTTCTTATTTTTGAGTTTTAAGAGTTCTTTGAATAATTTCAGGTATTTCTCTATCAGATGTGTATTTTGCAAAATTTTCTCCCAGTCTGTGGCCTGCCTTCTAATTCTCTTGATATTGTCTTTGTAGAGCAAAAGTTTTCAGTTTTAATGAAGCTTATCAATTATTTCCATCATGTCTTTGGTATTGTATGTGTCTCTTTTCAGTAGAAAATCAAACGGATTTCTTCTAACAGTTCACGACTTATCATCTTTGTAAATTTCTGGTAAGTTCACTTTATCAGGTTAAAAATTTTTTTATATTCATAGCTTTCTAAGAGTTTAAAGATTTCATTTTTATTTCTCGATCTATTGAGATTTAAAATGGTCTTTTTAAAAAAAATCTATTAACATGGTGAATTGTACCAATAGATCTACTAATATTAAGCCATCCTTGTTTTCCTGGGATAAATTCAAATTAGTCTTGGTGTACTTATAATATTAAACTTAGGAGGTATTTTGCCACTTTAAAAGGAAATTTGTATCTATGTTCCTAAATGAGACTGGCCTATCACTTTTCTTTCACACACTGTTTTTTTTTTTTTTTCAAGTTCCGGTATCACAATTATCTCAGTCATAAGAAAGGAGATTTAAGAGAGGATTTCTTTCTCTTTCTATTTGTGAAACAGTTTAAATAAGACAGGAGTTACCTATTCATTGGGCTTCCCTCATAGCTCAGTCGGTAAAGAACCTGCCTGCAATGCAAGAGACTTGGGTTCAATTCCTGGGTTGGGAAGATCCCCTGGAGAAGGAAATGGCAACCCACTCCAGTATTCTTGCCTGGAGAATTCCATGGACAGAGGAGCCTGGTGGACTACACCCCATAGGGTCTCAAGAGCCAGACACAACTGAGTGACTTTCACTACCTATTCATTGAAATTTTGTTAAAACTCCCCTGAAAAATACCTAAGTTCTGATATTTTCATTGTAGGTGAGATTGTTAGGTGGTTATAGGTCTATTTGAGTTTTCTACATTTTCCTAAACTTAATATTGATCATGTTTTAGATTTCTAAATAATATATCTCTATTATACAAGTTTCTAAATTCATTGGCATAGAGGCATTGAAAGTATTACCTTGTGATCCTTTACATCTCTATGGTGTATGTACTTAAGTCCCTTTAAAAAATTCCTTTTTTTCTCTTCATTAACCTTGCAAGAGGTTGTTTATTTTACTAGTCTTTTCAAAGAGCTAACTTTTGATTTTGGTGATAATTTCTGTTGCTTCTTTTCTATCTTCACTTTTCTATCTTCTTGAGTTGAAAATGTGATTCAGTTATTTTTAATCATTTTGGTTTTTCTAATAAAGCTATTTTAAGGCTATAATTTTCAAAGTTCCATTTTGGCAGCAACCCCCAAGTTTTGACATGTTGAGTTTCAATTGTTGAGTTATAAATATCTGTATCTGACATGAGTTTGAGCAAGCTCTGGGAGTTGGTGATGGACAGGGAAGCCTGGAGTGCTTCAGTCCACGGGGTCGCAAAGAGTCCGACATGACTGAGTGGCTGAACTGACTGAAATATCTATAACTGATGTTATACTCTCTTCTTTTTTTTTTTTATACTCTCTTCTTTAATCCATTAGTTACATAGGGATATTGTCCCACTGTAGTTAACCTTTTATTATTAAATTCTAATTTCATGACGTCTTTTAGATAGTGCTTTGTTATTTTTTTGAGTCTTCTTTTATGTGATAGAACAACTGATATTTGTAAATATTCCACATATGCACGAAGAGAATGTGTACACTCCGTTTGCTACACTGATAGTTCTATACGAGTTCTTTATATTAATCTTGTTAATCCTGTTATCTAGTCTTCTATACCTTCTTTATCCTTTCCAGTTTTCTCTCTTCTCTTTTTAATTCCATCTGAACTTTCTAGTTTTCTCTCTTTTTTTAATTCCATATGAATTCATTTTTAATTCTGTTATCTAGTCTTCTATACCTTCTTTACCCTTTCTAGTTTTCTCTCTTTCTTAAATTCCATCTGAACTACTATTACTGAGGATTTGTCCAGTTTTGCTTAGTGTGCTCTGTATTACATAAAGTTCAGTATTACATTTTCCTGGGAAGTTGTTCTTTTCACAATTAATTGTCACTCACTTTTCTTGGGAGAAGGCAATGGCAGCCCACTCTAGTACTCTTGCCTGGAAAATCCCATGGACGGAGGAGCCTGGTAGGCTGCAGTCCATGGGGTCGCTAAGAGTCGGACACGACTGAGCGACTTCACTTTCACTTTTCACTTTCCTGCATTGGAGAAGGAAATGGCAACCCACTCCAGTGTTCTTGCCTGGAGAATCCCAGGGACGGGGGAGCCTGGTGGGCTCCCGTCTATGGGGTCGCACAGAGTCAGACACGACTGAAGCGACTTAGCAGCAGCAGCAGCAGCACTTTTCTTAGTATTGCTCTTTTCTCTAAAGTTTATCTTGTTTAGTACTAACATTTCTATGCCAGCTCTCTTTTGGTTAATGTTACTGTATATATGTCTTTCTATACATTTACTGTACCCCATTTATTTTAGGTGTATCTCTTATAAATAAGATATATGGCTAAATTTCTAATCCAATCTGAAAAACTTCATCTTTTAAAGGGTGAATTTAACTTATTTACATTTATTGTGATTACTAGTTTGTTTGAAATTATTTATAACATCTATTTTGAGTCTGTGTATCTCTTCACTGTTTTTCTTTGTCCCTTCCTTCTTTCCAACCTTCCACTGAATTAATAATTTTCCCTTTTCCATTTTATTGGCTCACAACTTATATTCTGTCTATCTTATCTGAGTAGTTGCCCTTATATCTTAACATAAATAACTGATGTGACAAGGTCAAGAATAATTAAATCTCTATCATTTTCCATAATTCTACAAGAACTAAGATGTTTAATTTACATATCAGCCCATCATCTATTTTTTTTTATTACCTAGTATTTAGTGAAACCTTATTTTTAATACTCCCATTAGGTAGGTAGTTGTGTTTTACAGCTGACGCTTACAATATTTTATCAAGATGTCATCAATTGTAAGAAATACTATTATTTTATGTATTTCTAAGAAAAAAGAGAGGTGACATCAGCAAAACTGACAATGTAAGGACCTCCATAAAAGTAATGAAAACACTGGCAAAAATTGTTAGAAACAACTTTTTCAGAACCCTGGAAATTAACCAAAGGCTTGTAGCAATCTGGAGAGCATTTATTATCATTTTTTAAAAACCAATAGCTGGATATCAGTAAGAACAGCAAACTTTATGGCATTTTAACTTTCATTATTCTCATCTTTCCTTCTCTGGTTCTGCAGTTGCCCTCTCACTGCAATTACAGTAAAACTCAGCAGGCTGGCAGCTATTGGGAGGGGTAGAATGGGTTGGTGCCACTTCAAAGTCCCATTCCCAACATAAACTCAAATTACTAAAATAAAAAATTAAAGAGGAAAGAGTACAACTGACCTATAGAAATAAGAAAAGATTATGAGGGAATACTATGAACAAATTGATCTGAATGAAATGAACAAATCCCTAAAAAGACACAGAATACTCAAATGGGCTTTTTAAAAAACGTTGAATATCTGAATAGATCTTGTAAAAGAGACTGAATTAGTAATCAAAATCTTTTGGCAAAGAAAAACCAAGGACCAGGTGGCCTCACTGGTGAATTCTACAAAATGTTTAAGGAAGGATGAACACAAATCCTTCACAAACTCACCCAAAACGTGAAAGATGAGGAAACACTTCCCACTCATTCTATTACAGTATTATCTTGAGTCCAAAACCAGACAGGAAATTCTACTGACCAGTATCCTTTATGAATACTCATGTAAAAATTCCTAACAAAATACTAGGAAATCAAATTTATCAACTTAAAAAGGATTATGGGACTTCCCTGGTGGTACAGTGGATAAGAATCTGCCTGCCAATGCAGGGGATACAGGTTCAATTCCTGGGCCAGAAAGATTCCACATGCTGTGGAGCAACTAAAGCCCGTGTACCATAACTACAGAGTCTGTGCACCCTAGAGCCCGAGTACTCTAGAGCCCACCTGCCGCAACTGCTGAGCCCACGTGCTACAACTGCTGAAGCCTGTGTGCCTAAAGCCTGAGCTCTGCAGCACAAGAAGCGCCATCACAATAAGAAGCCCGTGCTTCACAACAAAGAGTAGCCCTGGCTCGCCGCAGCTTGCAGCAACAAAGACCCAGTACAACCAAAAATAAATAAATAAATACTTTCTAAAAAAAGGATTATATACCATGACCAATACAGATTTATTGTGGGAATGCAAGGTTGGTTCAACATATGAAAATCAATCAATGTAATACAGCACATTAATAGAATAAAAGCCAATGATCATTCCAGTGGTTATTTGACTATTTAGATAATGGTGAGAGAAACCAACTCCATTTCCTCTCTTTTATTCCAAGACCTTGAATCCTGTTTATAAATGATACCACACATTGTTCACAATGATTCAGTGCATATACCACAACCGGAGAGATTCTGCCTTGAGTCTACAAGCATTACACTCATGTGGTGTCATAACTGAGTCTTCAAAAGGTCATTTCATTGTTTATCAAGCCAGCTGCTACAGGGTAGTGGGGAACGTGATAAGATCAGTGGATACCATAAGTCATAAGCCTGTTGCCACTTAATTTGCTGTAAAACGAGTTATCTGGTCAGAAGCAATGCTGTGGAGTATACCATGACAGTAAATAAGGCAGTAATGGTAAAAGAAGCATTGTGAGAGGGAAGGCAAATCCACAACCAGAGTGTCTGCTCTAGTGAGGATAAAGTACTGTCCCTTCCATGTTGGAAGTGGTCCACAGTAGCCAACCTATCACCACACAGCTGTCTGGTTGACTGCGGTGTCCCTAGGACTGAAATTAATGGGCAGCCTGCTATGGTCTTATTGATTTGTATAAACCAAAAGCTCCAACATCATACTCCTTCCATCATGATCTAACAACATTTGGTTCCATTCCTACACTGATACAAGTTGAAGACATCTTGCAAATCTTTGGTATATAATGTTGGGCTTCCCTGGTGGCTCAGTGCTAAAGAATCTGCCTGCCAATGCAGGAGATGCCGGAGTTACAGGTTCAATCCCTGGGTTGGGAAGATCAGCTGGAGTAGGAAATGGAACCCCATTCCAGTATTCTTGCCTGGAAAATTCCACAGACAGAAGAACTGGTGGGTTACAGTCTATGGGGTCATAAAGAGTCGGATTCGACTGAGCACACAGTCTCTTCATGTGTCATGCTTTGTACCTGACCCCCTGAAGCTTGCCATGTTTTGAGTCTGGTAAAAGATCTAGAAGCAATGTGGTTGGGGGGAGGGGCAAGTCTTAAGGAAGATCACCTTTCCCCAGTAAAAATATCACCTCAAGAGAGGCCTCTAGAGTTTTTCCAGGTACCAGGAAAGTAACCTCCTCAGAAGGGGAGGATGGGATGCTCCCACTGGCAAAAGGGTGGGTAAGTGTTGGGAGGTCACTATTCTCAGGTTCATCAGATTATGCCCAGTCACTCCATTCTGGTTTTTAGGGTCCCACACCATCTCAATCAAAGCCCTCTAATAAGAGAACTTCCAGGGTGTGAATTTAGTTGACATTATCCTTCAGTCATCCACATGAATAGCCTTTGGGTTTGGTTTTCAGAAATCTCAACCTGCAGCTCTAGGAGATCGAGTTTCTTTCAGGATAGACACAAATGCTTTCTGGATCTTGACCCAGATCTTGATTTGGGATTAAAGTCCTAAGCGCATCACCCTTTTCCTCCAAATCTTCCCAACCACAGTTCTTATATTCTTATACCTATCCCACAGTCTTTATACCCTTTATTGCCACTGAAATGTTACATGGGCAGCTATTTGGTCAGTCTCGAGTTCTATAGGCTTTGACTCCAGGGGTCTAAAGGTGATAATTTAATAACAGCTTCACCAGTATACGCTATGGACCACCGATGTCCCCTTTACTCCTGAAAACAGTGTCTTTAATGCCTCTAAATCTACTCAGAGAACCAATGTCAGATTCCCATCCTTACAGCTCTGCTCCTCTGGAAGCATCGCCACTACTAATAACTGTATCAGTCAGGGCTCACTCAGGGAGGCAAAGCCCACTGTGAGTGTTATAGGATATGAATTTATTATAGGGATTAGGCCTGACACAATTGTGGATGAAGCTAGGGAAGTGCAAGTCCAGAGGGGGAATTAGAAGGTCAGAGGCAAAGTCACTAAACAATATGCCTGAAGCTTTGACTTGTGTGGAATCTAGGAGGCCAAGCATATGGAGCCCCTGAAGTGGGACTGCAAAGGAGGGCTTGGAGGGAGGTCTATGGGATACTGTTGCCTCTGGGTAGTTACCTTCCCTGTGAGCCCATTGCTAAGTATCTCATGTTGGACCTATTACTGCTTTTAGTGAACAGGAAGAAACACAGGTTGTAGAACAGGGGAGGACAGATTGAGCCCCAGTGGATACCTTAGCATCTATCTGTCTGTCACCATTTTTAATCACAAAGACCATCAGAGAATAATGGCAGTGACTGCACCTTCACTTCACTTCCCAATTCTTCTTTTAGTCAACTCTACCCTGGAAGGAGATTCTAGGAGAGGTGTTCATAGCTTAACCAAGCAAACAATAGAAGTTTCCAATGCAGGGAATATAATGGCTCTACAGCTCATAAATACGCAAGTTATCATTGAGACTGATTTGCTGTCAAATCTCCAAAAGGCATGAAAAGAAAATCTGATTGGCTCAGCTTGGGTCATGTATCCATACCTGGTCCAATGGCTATGCCCAAGGCCATAAGTCATGCAGTAAAACACAGGCTGGGTGCCCTCCCCTGGGTGTCAAGAGGCAATTCTCAGGGAAAGGGGTTAATGCATAGCCTAGGCACAAACTCCCTCAGTTGGTACTGTGTAAAATCAAGAACACTGAAGAGTTGTAGGTAACCCGCTCACCAAGCGGGTAGAGCCGTGTCCATGGAAGGAGCTTACACTCCATTCTTGGGTGCCAGGATGGCAGGAACCAAAGAGAAAAATTAACACGTCTGTCATCCACTCAAACAATTTTCACCATGTGCCAGACACTGTATTAGGTATGGGAACTAGTACAATATCAACTCTCCTGGTGCTTACAGATGAGAAGGTCTTACATGGTTGGGGGCGGGCAACTGAAGGAGGAAAGCATTGGAAAAGAAATGGAGGCTGGTGATGCCCAAAGGACAAGTAGCTTTATTTTTTACAGTAAAGTAGACTTTATCCAGGGGAATTACTACAGTGGGGTGGTAGGGGAACAAAATGTGCCACACCAAAATATGTCTTTGATATGTGGATTATTTCCAGCTGAAAACAATCAAGACCCAAAAGACTCTGGAAGAAACTGGCCTCCCCCTAACTGCCTAAAAGGATTGAGACAGAGGACTTCTTCCTGGAACAGAGCTACCACCAGAGATCTCTGTATTCTGTCCCATAGTGCTCCACTCCCCCCAAATCTAGTATTGTATTAACAGAGTGTCTGGTTTTTCCAGTAGTCATGTACAGATGTGAGAGCTGAACCATAAAGAAGGCTGAGCACTGAAGAAAGACTCTTGACAGTCCCTTGGACTGCAAGGAAATCAAACCAGTCAATCCTAAAGGAAATCAACCCTGAATATTCATTGCAAGGACTGATGCTGAAGTTCCAATACTCTGGCCACCTGAAGCAAAGAGCTGACTCATTAGAAAATATCCTGATGCTGGGAAAGATTGAATGCAGGAGAAGAAGGGGACAGAGGACTAGATGGTAGGATGGCATCACCAACTCACTGGACATAACATGAGTTTGAGCAAACCCCAGGTGGGGGACAGGCAAGCCTGGCATGCTGCAGTCCATGGGTCGGACACAACTGAACAACATTACAGTGAATTCTACCTCACAATCAAAGAAGTACTTCTACCTGTGGAAAACACCCTGGATTACAAACAAAAAGATTGTCAGACCACTAGTCCCATAAGAACAGCAGGCCCAAATGGGGCCTGATGGTAACCCTCTTTCAAACCTCCTCCTCAATGTAGGGACCCACAGCCCCAGGAGGGCGTTCTGGTGGGCGAGGGAAGGCCTGTCCAGCAGGTCAGGAGGGCCCGGGCCTGAGGGCAGGTGCCCCGGTGATGACTGAGCGGTAGGGGTCACTGGACTCAGCTTTCAAGCTACACTGGAATGGTCCTCAGGTCCAAGCCTCGTAGGACCAGACTCGGCCACAACCAGGGACTTCTGCAGGCCACACCGCAATGCCAAGACCCATCCCGCTTCCAAACAGTTACCTGTTTCCCTGAAGCCACAGATCCCGGAATGCCTTGGGTTCGCCATTCCCGGCTGGGCCTATGAGGGGGCTAAGGAGAGTCACCTGGGAAGCTGCAGCCCCCAGAGGTCAGTTGTGGGGGAGGGGGGAAGGGTACAAGGGATCAGACTCCAAAAACAGTCCTCCTTGGGCAGCAGGAGCACCCTGCAGGTGCCAGGGAAGCTCCAAAAAGATGGCCTGTTGGGCTCCAGTGGGACTGGGACAAGCAGCTTTTCAACTCCACAGACCCAGCGATTGCCGGTAGCTTGCTGAGCCTTGCTCAGCACCGCACACCCACCATCACGGGATCCCCTCAGAAAAGATCTTCTAGATGTCAGCCACCACACTAGGGGATGGTTCTGTGTTCTTTCAGGTGATGGTCAGCAGGCACGGCCACAAGAGAGGACATGTGCGCGGCTCAGGAAAACAGTATGTTATATTTAGTGAGCTTTTGAACCATGGTGTTGGACTCTTGAGAGTCCCTTGGACTGCAAGGAGATCCAACCAGTCCTAAAGGAAATCAGTCCTGAATATTCATTGGAAGGACTAATGCTGAAGCTGAAACTCCAATACTTTGGCCACCTGATGTAAAGAACTGACTCATTTGAAAAGACCCTGATGCTGGGAAAGATTGAAGGTGGGAAGAGAAGGAGACAACAGAGGATAAGATGGTTGGATGGCATCACCTACTCGATGGACATGAGTTTGAGCAAGCTCCGGGAGTTGGTGATGGACTGGGAGGCCTGGCGTCCTGCAGTCCATGGGGTCGCAAAGAATTGGACACGACTGAGCGACTGAACTGAACTGAGAGATGAAGTAACTGTAAGCTGAGATTATACCACCTTAGAGGAGCGCCCAGGGAGCTCAGTACCAGTGAGGACCCGGGGCGAGTACCTTTATTGGGGGTGTGACGGGGGGCGTACACGAGAAATGGCACAAGGGGATTTCATTGGTGCGTTTGGATGTTGCGTGCGTTTTCACTGGTGCATTCATTACGCGCATCCCATTGGCGCGTCTGAAAGTTGCGGTCAGGGAAGGACCGCAAGGAAGGAGAACTTCTGAGGCCAGCCAAGCTTATCACGCTAGCGTACCTGGTCAATTGTGGTCACCTGAGCCGGTGCTCATAGCGTGTTTGTGGGGGACGTTGAGGTAGCAGGAAAAAAAGGGAGGGAAATACGAAGTTTTCAAATTTACAAGACGGAGCTGGAGAGAGTCTGGGAGAATGAAAGAGGGCGATGCGGAGAGGACTGAACCAGTATACTGGTTTGAGCTCAGCGAACCGTCCCTAAGGTCTTCTTTTTTCCCTCCCTCCCTCCTTTCCTTCCACTTTTCCATTTTTCTTTCCTTCCTTCCTCTCTGCTCCCCTTTCCAGGAGAGATGCGACACCCTGGGCAGTCTGTGGCTCAGTGGTTAGCCGTTTATATATTACTGGTCACATATTTTACACTCGGCAGCATGAAAAAAGGGCATAAAACTGCAATTAAATGTCTGAACTGTTGCTATTTTGGAAATTAAAACAGCCTACATTATCCTCCGTGCAACTCTGATTACTGACTCAGAGCTGAGGAGCAGTTATTCCCACCACTTTAACCGACTTCTTTCCCATAAAAATCCGTTGTTAATGGGTCCCCGGGGACCTCTGAAAATAACAAGATCTGTAATAAAGAAATTAATAACATGCAGAGCAGGCCACAGCTAAAAAGCTTTTTAGAATACATTAATGGTTCTGTTCTGAATGAGGAATGCTTGCACCAAATATCTCCGCCTTTGATTTCTAATTGGCACTGGGGGGCGGGGGGGGGGCGGGGGCTGGGGGGAGGATCGTTCCTCCCTGAAGACAGCACAGCATCCTCAGTCCCCAAAGTTTGCCTCTGCCTTTCTGCTTTCTTCTGTCTTCCCTCTGCCTCTCTCTCTGGTCCCATCCTATCATTTCTCTGTCAGTTCCTGTCTCCATCTGTTGGGCCCTTTCTCATTTTTACTTTCTCCTTCTTCCCCTTTCTTTCTCCCGGATGGTTCTCTCTCTCTCTCTCTCCTCCCTCCCGGCTCCCTCCCTCTCTTGCTCTCTCTCTCTTTTGCTCGCTCTGTATCCTTTTATCATCTCTCTCTCTTGTTGTTTCTGAGTTCTGGGCCTCTGTTTCTCATCGCCTTCCCTTTTTGTTTTTCCTCTCTGCATCTCATACTTTATTCCTTCCTCAATTTCTCCAATTAAATGCTCTTCTTCTTTCTACACCTCTGTCTTCCTTCCTTCCTTTCTCTCTCAGTCCCCTTTCTTCCCCATCTTGGTCTCCCCCTCCTGCTTCTCTCAGTTCCCATTTCTACCTGGCTTTGCTGTCTTCTTCCTCCATTCTCCTAGACCTGTACCTCTCAAAACTCCACACATTCTCTGTATGAATCAGAAGCTCCTTGTCCTTTAGGTCCTCTGACTCTGAGCTGGGAATTTCCTAAAGAGAATCCATTAGGAAACTAACCAGCCATTAAGAAAAGCCTGCTGGGGACTTCCCCGGTGGCTCAGTGGTGAAGAATCTGCCTGCCAATGCAGGAGACACGGGTTCCATCCCTGATCTGGGACGATCCCACATGCTGTGGAGCAACTAAGCCTGTGCTCTAGAGCCCGAAAGCCACAACTATTGAAGCCCACATGCCCTAAAGTCCGTGTTCCACAACAAGAGAAGCCACCGCAGTGAGAAGTCTGCACACTGCAATTAGACAGTAGCCCTGCTCACCGCAACTAGAGAAAAGCCTGCGCAGCAACGAAGACCCAGCACAGCCAAAAATAAATGAGTAAAATGATTTTTAAAAAGATTTTTAAAAAGCAAGAGAGAAAAGAAAAGGCAGCTCCCCAGAAAGGTCAGGTTTCCCTGGAATTTTGTATTCCCACTCCATGTGGGGGCCAGGAAGGCTAAAGAGAGCACATATTTAGCCTCAAGAGGCCAGAGCAAGGGGAGTGTGGTTTCTCCACGTATTGCTCTCCAAGAGCTTTGGAATCAGACTGTGTTCCAATCCCACATCCTTGCCCACTTCCCCGCTGGCTGTGGGACCTTTTAGAGAGGTAAATAATTTGTGCCCCTTTTTGCAGTCTACCACAGCATGGCAAATGGAGAACAGAAGATGGCAGAAATCTTATGCAAGTGACTTTGCATTTCTTCCGTCATGAGAGTTCTATTTCCCATTCCTTGAATCTGGGTTGTCCTTGTGACTTGCTTGACCAGTGGAGCACAGTGGGGTAGCAATATGACGGTTTTGAGCCTGGCCCTCTCTCCTACAAGTTGTCATACATTCTCTATTTGTTCTTTTAATGGTTATTATTTTTTAAACTGTTTTGTGCTTAAATTGTTGACACCCATTTTTTAAAGTTTATTTATTTTTAATTGAAGGATAATTGCTTTACAGTATTGTGTTGGTTTCTACCAAACATCAACTTGAATCAGTCATAGGTGACATCCATTATTAAACGTGTTTTCATAAAACACCTACAGTTAACACTCTATATGATTGACCTAAAGGGAAGACAAAAAAATTTGGCGTTTTCCTGATTTTCTTCTACACACACATGTATACAGGCACACACACTTTTAGATTTAAATTGTGTTTCCAGCTTGTTATTTAAAATAATGCTTTACTATAACTAGTTATAGTAGCGACTTCACTTTCACTTTTCACTTTCATGCATTATCAACACGTGTTATGTTGCCTCCCCTCTGCTTCACATAACCCACAACTTCCTTCTGACTTCACTTTCCTCCTTGTTGGAATTCATCTTTAGTTAGTTCTAGGAGGGTCTGTGAGTAGCATCTTTTCTGCTTTCTTATGTACCTGTTATGTATTTATTTATTTCATCCTGAAATTTGAATAATGGTATAGAATCCTACATTCAAAGTTACTTCTGATTGGTATATTAAAGCCATTCCTACACTTTTTTTTTTTTCTTGCATCCAGTGGAGCTGATGAGAAGTCTCATGTTCATTTGAGTCTCATCTGTTTGTAGGTAATTTATCTTTTGGGGCAGGAGTGTCACTTTTACAATTTCTATAACTCTAGTAGACAGATGTTTGTACTTTTGAATCTAGTCTCCATGTCACTTAACTTTTCTTTCATACGTTCTGTCTTTTTCTCTCTGTACTGCTTTCTGAAAATTTATTTCTGAAAAATGAAAATTTATAAATTTACATTTATGCTTCAGCAAACTTTAAAAAAATTCAACAGTGATCTGGCTCTTATTTATAAGCTAGTTGATTCCTTTTCATAAACGCCTATTTTGGCTTCATAACTTCCTATTATCGTAGAACGAAATGTTCTCCTTTATCCCTGACGGTCCTGCTAATGTCCTTAATTCAAAGTCCTTTTCTCTTTGCTCACTCATCTGCCTCCCAGGTGGTATTCCTTATCTGTTGAGCTGGCTGTCGCTCTCCTGTAGCGCTGGTATCCTCAGGTGCTAGATGACTCTTGGTGAACGCTCACCTTTGAGGAGATCCTTCAGCTACATAATGTGACCGTAATGGCTCCTTCTTCCTGTGTGACTTATGTTTATTTCCTTCCTTTAAGGATTCCCTTCTGTCTCTATTGCTCAGGACATTCTCTTTGTTGCTTTCTAATACACTTCCGTTTTAACTAACTTATTTTATAAGTCTTTTTTGACCATTTCCAGGGTTTGATGAAAGATGGTGAGATTTCAGTGCTCGCTTAGCCTCTGCCAGAAAAACATATTTTTTGGCACACTGTTAATGAGTATTTAGCAAAAGTGTGGCTCCACCCTGCCCCCCCCCCGCCCCCTCCCCGCGACAAGGCTTGAGATGGGGAGCCCCCTTTGGGAGTCTCTGGTGTGGTCCCAGCTGCCCCTCCACTAGTCAGTCCCCAGAATCCAGGAAGGACCAGCCACACTCTGAATAAGGTCCTGATGACTCCCAAGAGATGACCCATGGGCGAGCAGGGCAGCCCTCAGCAGAGCTCTTCCAGTGCCTCCTCTGTATCCTCCCATTTCTGTTGTGCTTTTTCCCCCTTTTCCCCCATGCCCAGAAAATTCTCCCTGTGGGTTAAAACTCTGGGTTTTAGTAATTTTGTGAAACTACTGGTTTTAATAAAAGGAGGATTTATTGGCAGAATCTTGGAGAAGAACATGGTGAGCCACCAGGCAGAAAAGGGCAGAGTACAGCTGAGCCTGAACAACTGACACCAGCAAATGCAGTGCTGCGGGCACCTCTCTCTAGCTCATCATTTATTCTCTCTGCACACCTACTTCTCCCTCATCTCCCAGGACAAACCAGCCTCCCTGCCCCTCAGCCCATATGTCCACAGGACAGACCACCCGTCACCAAGGGCTTCAGGGTTGATCATGTCACAGCTTCAGCTGTCCAGAGAGGCTCACTCTACGGTCTCTAGATCTGAAGTCCTAAGTCCCAGAGGAGACTTCACTGGTTTGCCTTGAGCGGACAGCTGTGGAGATATGAAGATGCACAGCTTAGTCTCCCCTTCAAGGAAGAACTTGCTGCTTCTGCAAGGAGGGTAGTTAGCTGTCAGCCTCCAGCTGCTAGTCCTTTCAGGCCAAAGTCATGTTCTTCTTGGGGTGGCCCCAACCAATGACTGTGGACCCACAAGGCTGTGGTAGAAAGGTCCCTCCTTCCTTCCCCCTTCACAGCCTTTGTCTCCAACAGACCATCTGTATCCCTAACTCCTTCTCTGTTCCTGCTTCTGTGAGGACCCAATGGCCCAGCCCTTGACCACTGTCTGAGATCAAGGGGTCAGACAAAAAAATAGTTGCACAAAATAATTGTTCTCATGGAGAACACATGCTTGGAGAGGAGGATTGTCCAGACGAGAAGATGCCCAGGACTCTGCTTCTCCTGCAACCTCCAGGTCTGGATTTTTAATTATTTTTCTTCCAATTTTATTGAGATGTAATTAATGTACAGCACTGTATAAGTTTAAGGTGTATAGCATCATGATTTGACTTGCATACATCAGGAAATAATCACCACAATAAGCTTTGTGAACACCCATCATCTCATATAGATACAAAATAAAAGAAGTAGAAAAAATATTTTTCCTGGTGATGAAAACTCTTAGGGTTTTGCTCTTTTAGCAGCTTTTGTGTATAAAGTATGGCAATGTTAATTATACTTAGCATATTGTATATTACATTCCTTGTACTTATTTATCTTATAACTGGAATTTTGTACCTTTTGTTTATCCAGCGTTATCTTTTGGCTATTGTAAATAATGCTGCTATGAACATGGGTATACAGATAATCTCTTTGAGTTGTTACTTTCAATTCATTTGGGTATATACCCAGAAGGGGAGAAGGAAATGACAACCCACTCCAGTACTCTTGCTTGGAAAATCCCATGGACAGAGGAGCTGGGTGGGCTGCAGTCCATGGGGTCACAAAGAGTCGGACACAACTGAGCAACTTCACTTCACTCCCTTCACTCGCTTCATACTTTATCACTGGAGAAGGAGGTGGCGACCCACTCCAGTATTCTTGCCTGGAGAATCCCATGGACGGAGGAGCCTGGTGGGCCATGGTCCATGTGGTTGCAGAGAGTTGGACACGACTGAAGTGACTAAGCATGCACCCATAAGGAGAACTGTTAGATCATATAATTGGTCCTATTTTTAACTTTTCAGGAGCTGCCAGACTGTTCTCCATAACGGCTACACCATCTTACATTCCTACCAACTAGACCCTTTTGCACTATGAATGTACATCCTGCCACTGAACTGTGCACCTGCCAATGGTTTTGATAACGTTTTTGCGAATGTTTATTTTACCACAACTTCTTCACATCCTCACCAATGCATGCTATTTTCTGGTTTTATTGATAGTAGAGTATAAGGTGGCTGATCTGTGTTTTATTGGGATGGGAAGCCAACCATCCCCACTGACAGGTGGGGCTGTGTCCTGGAGGCTCAGGACCAAGGCCCTCACTCACTCAGCTTCCAGGAGTGTTGTTGCCTGTTGACTGCCCTTGGCCAATGGGACTGCCTCCTTCCCGTGGGATGGACCACAGCCAATGAGTGCTTGCGGCTGAGGCCAAAGACACGCCTCCTTGCCTAACCTGTAGGGCCATCCCAGCTCCAGAGCTCCTGCTGAGGTCTCCACTATAACTAGATCACAGCTCAACATCACCCTTTGACCAATCTGGCTTCCCTCCCTCCAGTTCTTGAGGCCAAAGGGACTCGATAAAGGACTGCTTCAATCTGGTATGGAGCCAAGTTTGAGAACCACTGCTTTAAACGCTGGAGCCCTTTCAATCAGACTGTCAGGGGCCCGGCCAAGAGTGAGCCTGACCAGAGGCAGTGAGGCTGCCCAGGCTTAGGCCTCTGGGCTTTGGGTTCTGTGTTGAGATCTGCCCCGCCTCAGCAGACACTTCTTCTACAAGTGGCCCCAGGACCCGGCCAGTTCAGGCTCTGGGAGGCACTGACTGACTCTTGTCTACACTTCTATTCTCTGAGGACCTGCACCTCTGCCGTGACCACCAGAAGCTTCAAGGAACGCAGGTCCCCCCGCCAATACTGACCTCAGTCTTGGTACCTGCAGGTCGGTGTATTCCACACTCCATGCCCTGTTCATGCTCCTCCCTGGGAGAAGTGTCTTTCTAGCTCTGGCAAACCCCTACCTGTCCTTGCCCTAGCTCGAGAGACTCCCCTTCAATAAACCTTTCCTGGGACTTCCTTGGTTGTCCAGTGGTTAAGACTCTGCACTTCCACTGCAGGAGGCGTGGGTTCGATCCCTAGTTGGAGAACTAAGATCCCACATGGGGAAAAAAACCTTTCCTGACTTCTCTCACTGCCACCCGACAGAATAGAAGGCCCTCCCCTTCTGTACCCCACCATGGCCCTAATATTCACTGGAAAGACTGATGCCAAAGATGAAGCTCCAATACTTTGGCTATGTAATGCAAAGAGCTGGCTCATTGGAAAAGACCCTGATGCTTTCAAAGACTGAGGGCAGGAGGAGAAGGAGGTGGCAGAGGATGAGATGGTTAGACACCATCACCGACTCAATGCACATGAATCTGAGCAAACTCTGGGAGATGGTGGAAGACAGGGAAGCCTGGCATGCTGCAGTCCATGGAGTTGCAAAGAATTGGACAATTTAGCAACTGAACAATAACAATAACAGCCCTTGAACCCCTTATGCTGGATGTGCCAGTCCCCCCAACTATACCAGGCACCCCTTGAAGGCAGAGCTTATACGTGCTTATCTCTGAGTCTGCTGAGCCCAGCAAGCACCTGGCACAGAGCAGGCATCAGTGAGTGTCATACAGATGGAATGGGCCTGGCTTGGCCTTGGAAACATCAAAATTTGTCTGATCTTGTTCCAGTAACTCCTAGACCTCTAGGAGGTGTTGGTTCTATTGATGATGAACACTGCTCCCACACCCCCTAATCCAACGGGCCTAGTTCTGATCAACCATGACTGCCCACCAGCCAAGATGAAAGCAATCCAGGTAGCAGGGCTAGGACGAGGAAAGGGAGAAGTGTAGGGCCCAAAACATAAGGAAGCTTCAATCCCAGGTGCCCACCCGCACCTGTGCCCTCCTAGAGGGAGGCCTCCTCACCTTTCGCTCCCTGGGCATCTCACCTGCCTTGCGCTAGTCCCAACCCTGCCTGGTAACAATGACGACAATAACAACAGCCACACCTGACAGACGTGAAGCAGTCACTATGTGCGGGGCACTGAGCTAGTCATTTTGCAGGCATTACTCATTAATCCACACAACACCTCATGTGATGGGAGCCTCATGTCTCCATCTTATAAATGAGAATATCAAGGCTGGGTGACATCAATGCCAAGCTGGCACAGACATTTGCTCCCAGCCTGGCCTAGCACCTTGTAACCCTGCCCTGGAGAGGAAACCCTTTTCTCCACACCTCCTACCCCTGGGCCTTTGCACGTGCTGTGCTGTATAGGACCCTCCTGTACCAAGAAAGCACTACTGGTGCCCCGTCTCCCTGAATCACAGCAGCCCTGGGTGCTAGGGCTCTCCTCACCTTTTAAAATGTATTTATTTTATTTTTAGCTGTGTTTGGTCTTAGTTGCCACAGGCCAGCTTCTCTCTAGTCTTGGCATGCAGGCTCCAGAGTATGCAGGGCTCAGTAGTTGCCCAGTGCCTGCGCTTAGTTGCTCCCAGGCATGTGGAATCTTAGGTCCTCAACTAGGGATCGAACCCATGTCCCCTGCATTGGAAGGTGGATTCTTAACCACTGGACCACCGAGGAAGTCCTGGTTCTCCTTGCCTTACAGGTGGAGACACTGAGTCTCAGAAGTATGGTGCCTCACCCCCTCCAACCACCCCAGGTGTCCATGACAGAGCCGGGCAGGGTACTCCCCTCCCACCTCCTCCCAGGACTCCTCTGTGAGACCTTCCGCCAACGTGCACCTCATCGGGTATTTATGGTTTTGCCCGTAAAAGGACAAGCCATCCCGATAAGATAGAAACGTTTTATGGGGCAACAAAAATATAGATAAAATTTTATAGTGCAAATCAGGAGGAGGAAAGTATTAAGTTCCACAAACACCTTTAAATTTTAAACAGCCCCCTTTGCAGGGTCCCTGGAGCCAAACTTAAATAATGGATCAGAAAGGGGATAAATCTCCCCGGTCCCCTGTGTGACAGTGGAAAAGGCCTGATCGACAAACAGACAGGAAGGGGGCGCGGGCAGCTGCCCGGTGCAGGGCTGGGCCCTGGCGGGCCGCAGTGCGGGCAGAGAGCCTTGTCTTTATTGTACTTATAAAATATACATGGCCCTTTATTGAATTGCCTGCTGTCGAAATCTGCAAGAATGTTATTGCCTTTTACTGTCCTGGAGAGAAGCAGAGCAGCAACATCTGTGTAATTTCATAAGATGCAGGAGCCATAAATCTGATTGTGCCGGATATAAGATCGATCGTAAAAAATCACGCATTGAACAGAGATCAGGGGTGCCAGGAAGCAGTAGGAGCTGGCGTGCAGCTTTGTAGGGGGGCGCTGCCTTCACCCCCACCATGCCCAGTCCCAGGGGAGTCTGGCCAGCAGGTGCTTTGGAGAGGCAAGACCCTCTGTGTGGGGTCAGAGTCTCCCTGGCTTCCCGGGCTTCAGTGGGGAGGAGACCCCACCCGGGGTTCAAATGCTCCCAGGTATAGCTATAGCGTGCTGAACCCATAGGAGGGGAACAAGAGCTGGGAGGTGGGGGCGGGGCAGGATTCACTTTCTTTGATCCCTAAGAGGGACACAAGGATGTAGACACACAGTCACCACTGACAGCAGGGACACAAAGGCGCAACCGAGACACACACTCTAACCCCTGTCCCAACTCCCCTTGACCACCACCTACAATGACCCAGCTGCCTGGTCCTTCCTACCACAGCTTGCTTTGTATCTTCATTTAAAAGCATGATTATTGCGAATACATACGTTGAGATTTGAGATGGAGACAACGAATAAAGCCCCTCTCTCTCCCACCGAGCTTGGAGCCAATGAGAAATAAGGCACAGAGATGGATCCATCAGATATCAGCTGTACTGCTCCTCACGTCAACTGATGAGTGTCCCAGAGGGCTTCCTCGTGCCCCTTCTGAACTGAATTGCCCCTTCTGCTTGCAGGCTGCCCCCTGCAGGGGCAGAGCCTTCTGGGGAAGCCTTCGCCACCCCTGTCATGGGCAACAAGCACTGCAGTCTCCCTGCAGGTCTTTGGAGTCAAGAGAGCCCAGAAGGGGCTGGGTGGCACCTCCTCAGTTCCTGCCCCAGAATACATGGATCAAGTTTCACCTCCTTTGTGGAGGAATCAGCAAGGGATGCAGAGAGAGGCCAGGGATGCTCCTCGTGGAAATGTGAGTCCACAGAGCAATACGAGTACCTCCATTCCTGGCCTCTCTTCCAAGATGAAATCCCAGGAATTCATAGGAAAATGTGAAAAGATGGGGAAGATGTGCATGGGCTTCTGGGCTCTCTGAATGCCTGGAAATTACTTTTGCCTGTTAATCACAGCTGCTTTTGCCCTACAATTGCGTGAGGAGGGGAAAGGTTATGAAGGACAAGAAACTGATACAGAGGTAGGAGTTGGTTGCTCCCAAGGAGGCAGTCTTCCAACAGCACGCTCTCAGCTATGCATTGCTGCATAACAAATTACCCCAAAATTTAGGGGCTTGAAATAAGAACATTTGTTATTGCTAGCTTCTTGTAGGTCTGGAATCCTGGATCTTCCGATTCGGGGTCTCTCACAGGCTGCAGTCAAGGTGTTGGTTGCAGATAAAGTCATCTCATGGCTCAACTGGTAAAGAATCTACTTACAAGCTCACTCGTGTGGTTGTCAGCAGAATTCAGTTTTTCATGGGCTGTTAGCCAGAGGCTGTCTCTAGTTCCTTGCCCCATGGGCCTCGCCAGCATGGCAGCTTGCTCTATCAAAGGGTACAAACTAAGAAGGCAATAGAGACCACCAGCAAGATGAAAGTCACAGTCCTTGTAGTCCAATCACATCAGTGACATCTCTTCACTCTGCCATATTCTGTTCCTTAGAAGCAAGTCTAACTCAAGGGGAGGGGTTACAAGGGCATGAAGACCACAAGGCAGGTATCACCAGGAGCCAGGTCAGAAGCTGCCAATCACAAACACTATTTCCAGAAGCTCCTCTTCCCCAGACACAACTAGGACTCAGAAGGACCCCTGAGGCTTGGGTTTGAAAGCACGCTGCAATGACAAAGCAGGCATAATGAGAGCAGAAGGTGAGAGCAGCCAAAGGTAACTACAACCAGGACCAGAAACACGAGGCCCTGGATTCACGGGTGGGACTTTTCACATGAAAGCCTGACATCTACCTATAGGGTTGGATGGTGTAGTGAGACTGTTCTTGGCTAATCCATCAGCCATTGCCAATCCCATTTTCTCTTGCCACCTTCCACAATAAGCCAAAAAGCTATTATTCTCTTCTCCAGCCTCCTTTGCATCTGGGATAGCCTTTCAGAATTCTGACCAATGACATGTAAATATTCTGGGTGGCATCTGGGTAAGAAGTAGCTCATGCCATCCACCTTCCCCTCCTCCCTGCCTGGGATACAGGCATGCTACCTGGAGTGATGGCAGCCACCTTGTGACCATTAGATGGTAACCATAAAGCAAGAAAAGCCCACCTGCTAAGAACGTTGAATTAGGACTTCAGGGTAGTCTAGTGGTTAAGAATCCACCTGCCAATGCTGGGGACACCAGTATGATTCCTGATCCGGAAAGATTCCACATACTGCAGGACAACTAAGCCCATGTGCCACAACTACTGAAGCCATCGCACCCTAAAGCCCATGCTCCACAACAAGAGAAGCCACTGCAAAGAGAAGCCTGAACACCACAACAGAGTAACCCCTTTTTGCTGAAACTAGACAAAGCCCACCCGCAGCAATGAAGACGCAGTGCAGACCAAAATAAATAAATAATTTTTTAAAAAAAATATTGAATCAGAAAGAACTTTGCAGGCATCATTGATCATTGGATCAACCACTACAAGCAGCCACCTCTCTCCAGACTTCATTTTACAGGAGAAAATAAACTCCTATTTGTTGGAGCCAGTGTTTGCTGGGTTTTCTGTTACCTAGCCAGACAGATGCATCTTCTATCTGGCTGAAAATGGCAGCCAATAAAAAAAAAATGCAGCTTTGTAACAGATCTGTCCTTGTGTGATGAGATGCAGTGCACTCATTTACAGATGCAGAAGGGCAGAGAGGGATGAAAAAAAATGTCTAAAGGAATGCCATCCAATTTGGCAGGAGTGTGAGGAAATGGTCACTCTAATGTACTGTTGGTGGAAGTATAAACTGGTTTAGCCTTATTAGTGGGTAATTTAGCTATATCTATTATACTATAAAATGCATAAACTCTCTGACCTAGAAACCTCACTTCTATAAATCTATCCTACAGAAATAATCACATGCATGGGTAACGTGATAAGCATAAGAATGTTCGCTATAATATTGCTTCTAGTAGCAAAAAGTGGAAGCAATCTCTAGTCCTGTCAGCAAGCACTCAGCTAAATTATGGTCGAAGTTTGTGCCATCCAGTATGGTCGCCACCGGTCGTGTGTGGTTACTCAGCATTTGAAATGCGACTAGTCCAAATTGAGATGTGATGTCAGTGTAATATACATGCTGGGTTTCAAAGACTTAGTATTTTAAAATAATGTAAAATATCTCATTAATAATTACATACTGTTTTCATTTTGAATTGGTATTATTTTGTACCTACTGGATTAAGTAAAATATATTATCAAAATTAATTCTACTTGCTTAATTTTCTTTTTTTCAGTGTGACTACCAGAAAAATTTAAATTACATGTGTGACTCATATTTCTACTAGATAGCTCTATTTTAAATATGGATGGAATACCATGCAGCCTTTAAAAGAGTGAGATAGAGCGGGATATTCATTTGGGAAAATGCCCACAATGTGTAGCTAAGTTAATAAAGAATATGTACAACTAGAAAATTGGTGTGATCTCAGTTTAGGAAAAGAAAGCAAGTGAGTGTTATGTGTGTAGACAAAATTCCTGAAGGACATACTAACCACTAATGGTGGTTACCTTGGAGTGAGACAGGCTTCTTATTTTTTAGACTTCTGTTATTTGATTTTGTCACACCAAACATGTATTTCTTCTGTAACTGAAATGATTTTCAATGAAAAAGAGAGAGGGGGAACAGCAGTAACGTAGCAGCTGCCACATTTTGGTCACAGAAGCTTGCACATTAGAAACCAGGTTTCTTTCTTTTCTTTTTTTTAAATTTTTTTATTTTATTTTAAATTAATTAATTTTAATTGGAGGCTAATTACTTTACTATATTGTGGTGGTTTTTACCATAGATCGACATGAATCAGCCATGGGTGGACACGTGTCCCCCATCCTGAACCCCCCTCCACCTCCCTCCCCACCCCATCCCTCTGGGTTGTCCCAGTGCACCGGCTTTGAGTGCCCTGCTTCATGCATCAAACTTGCACTGGTCATCTATTTTACACATGGTAGTGCACCTGTTATAGTGCTATTCTCTCAAATCATCCTCCCCTTGCCTTCTGAACAATGCAGAGGGTTCTATCAGGGCAAAGAACTATGGAAAAGCCAAGTGGGAGGAGGGGGTGGCCCCAGGGGATGAGAGCTCAAAGGACACAGCCAGCAGGGTGAGACACTGCTGCAGCAAACTGGTTGCACCTGGCCTATTTGTGAAGTATTTTGGACATCTTCCCTGACTTCTGAGTACCTGGGGCTGGAATCCATCACCAACCCCTCAAGGGGGCACAAGATGTGAGTGTTCTGAGCACGGTTTTTTGGTAAAGCTGCATGCAGTGTACCATGTCAGTGGTCTCAATTAAGACCCATTTGTGAATAAGAGAACCCCACTTCCAAGCACCTTAGGGGAAAGGGGAGATGTTGATATTGTGGGGGCTCTCCTATCTGGTGGTCTCCTGACTGCTTGATTTATATCTGCTCCTGTTGCTTGTATAGCCATGGATCCTTGGTCGAATTTCTCAACCTCAGTTTTATCAT
Source organism: Okapia johnstoni (assembly GCA_024291935.2). Lineage (NCBI taxonomy): Eukaryota > Metazoa > Chordata > Mammalia > Artiodactyla > Giraffidae > Okapia > Okapia johnstoni. The sequence continues at coordinate 44,189,940 of CM044306.1, read as the reverse complement.
CCATTATATGGGGAGAATAATAGTTCCTGCTTCTTACTTCCACTTCAGAGGGCCAAGTTAGATTTCTGGTCAGAGAATTAGACCATGCAAGTCTCCCCCCGCCACAAAAGAAAACCATGACCAATTATTTCCAATTATTCAATTCTCCTATGAAAAGACAAAGATTTTCAATTTGAGTTAAAAAGAAAAATCTAGCTCTGTTCTTGGCTCAGTTGTCTCTTGGTGGTGACAAGCCACCCCCAAACGTAGTGGTTTAAAGCAACGATGACTTGTTATTGGGTTGGCCCAAAAGCTCATTCAATTATTTTCCCTATGATAGCTCTAGCAGTGCTTGTGCTCTCTCCTCGGTTCAGTTCAGTTCAGTTCAGTCACTCAGTCGTGTCTCACTCTTTGCGACCCCATGGACTGCAGCATGCCAGGCTTCCCTGTCCAACACCGACTCCTGGAGCTTGCTCAAACTCATGTCCATCGAGTTGGTGATGCCATCCAACCATCTCATCCTCTGTCATCCCCTTCGCTTCCTGCCTTCAATCTTTCCCAGCATCAGGGTCTTTTCCAATGAGTCAGTTCTTTGCATCAGGTGGCCAAAGTATTGGAACTTTAGCTTCAACATCAGTCCTTCCAATGAATATTCAGGACTGATTTCCTTTAGAATTGACTGCTGATCTCCTTGAAGTCCAAGGGACTCTGAAGCATCTTCTCCAATGCCACAGTTCAAAAGCATCAATTCTTCAGCGCTCAGCTTTCTTTATGGTCCAGCTCTCATATCCATACATGACTACTGGAAAAACCATAGCTTTGATTAGACGGACATATGTCAGCAAAGTAATGCCTCTGCTTTTTATTACACTGTTTAAGTTTGTCATAACTTTTCTTCCAAGGAGCAAGCATCTTTTAATTTCATGGCTGCAGTCACCATCTGCAGTGATTTTGGAGCCCGAGAAAATAAAGTCTGTCACTGTTTCCATTGTTTCCCCATCTATTTGCCATGAAGGCAGTCATGTCCAACTCTTTGTGACCCCATGAACTATGGCCCACCAGGCTCCTCTGTCCATGAGATTCTCCAGGCAAGAATACTGGAATGGGTTGCCATACCCTCCTCCAGGGGATCTTCCCAGTCCAGGGATTAAATGTGAGTCTCCTGCATCTCCTGCATTGGTAGGTGGATTCTTTACAGCTGAGTCACCAGGGAAGCCCTCTGACATCCTAGACCAGCAGACACGTAGTAGAATATGAACTGAAGAGATCATGGGGCAAGTGAAATGAACCACCACCAACCACACCAAAGATTGGTTTTCATTCAAAGAAGGTGATGTTGTCTATGTGGTGGGGTTGGAAGGGAGTCCTCTATTGTGAGTTCCTTCCAAAAAACCAAACTATTAATTTCAACAAGTACCGCTCCCAATTAGACCAACTGAAAGAAGCATTTGATGAAAAGTAACCAGAATTAGTCAACAGAAAATGCACTATCTGCCATCAAGATAACACAAGACTGCACATTTCTTTGATGACCAGGCAAAAACTGTTATTAGCTTGGCTGGGAAGTTCTGATTCACCAAACATTGCACCTTCAGATTTTCATTTATTTTTATCTTCACAAAATTCTCTTCATGGAAAAAAGTTGCGATTCCCTGGAAGACTGTAAAAGGCACCTGGAACAATTCTTTGCTCAAAAAAATAAAAATTTTAAGAAGATGGGATTATGAAGTAGCCTGAAAAATGGCAGAAGATAGTGGAAAAAAAGGTAACTACATTGTTCAATAAAGTTCTTGGTGAAAATGAAAAATGTGTCTTTTATTTTCACTTAAACATCAAAGGAACTTTTGGGACTTTTCTCACAGTTCTGTGGGTCAGGAGTGGGAACAGGGCTTGGCTGGGGTCTTCTGCTCCGGAGGGGCATGAACTGGGGTCACTCACTCAGCTATATTCTTCAGGGGACTGGGCTGGACTGGTCAGTCCAAGAAGACTTCGCTTACATGTGTGGTTGCTCAGCGCTTGTCTCCATCTTCAAGTGTGCTTTATCGTTTAATATTATAGACTGAACTTCTTTCAATATGGCCACTGGCTTCCCCCAAACACAAATGGAAGTTTTCTGACATTTTAAAGGATAGATTTGGAATGGACACGATGTTGCTTCCTCTGCTTTCTGCTGGTGAAGGCAAGATACAAGCCATCCATATTCGACAAGAGGAGAAACAGATCCCACCATCTGGTGGGTGGAGGGACATTTGCCTATAAGGAAGGAAAGAACTCATGGTGGCCATCCTTGGCCATCTCTTTAACCAATTGTGCTTTACAAGAAATCCATCAGAAGGTTAAAAATGATGAAAGATTTAAGATAGATAAACATATTTCAGGAAAATTCAAATAGAATGAAGAGAGGGTGGTAATGTTCTTATTTTTAAAGGCGTAATTCAAGAGGGAAAAAAGCATTAAATGGAACTGAGGAACACTTTTCAACTGATGAAATGTACAAGCATCAAGAAAATGTAATAATTGCTATTTATGAGCACTCACATGGATCATTTTATTTAATCTCACAACAGTTCTGAGAGGTGAATGCCATTCTTTGCCTCATTTCACAGAGGAGAAAACTTAGGCTTAGAAAAATTAAGTAAATCAGCCACACCTACATATTATGTAAGAGAAAGAAACAAGATTTGAACCCAGGTAGCCTAACACCAGAGTTTCTGCTGTTAATTACTAGTCGTGGATTGATTATAAATCTGAATCTAACATCTGGACAAATAATCTGAAAAGAATATATAGAGCAAAACCTAAAATATGAGGAGATTTCACAAATGTGCAGCCAGATTAGAAGGTTTTAAAACAACTGTCTCAGAATTTAACAGATCAAATATTTTAAAGATCATATAGGCAAACTAAGTAATAAAATTAACAAGATTGTCTTAATAAATCTAGATAGAATTTGAACAGGGAATACCTTTTTTTCCCAAATGCTCACACAACATAAAGACAAATTGATTAAGTAATGAGTCACAAAGTAAGCCTCAATAAATTCCAAACAGTAGAAACCACAATTTCTACAAATCAATAATAAAAAGACAAATGACCAGGTAGAAAAATGGGCAAGAGATAAGAAGGGACAATTTACAAATGAGGATATATAAATGGCCCAATAGAGATGCTCAAACCTCACTAGCAAACATGGAAGTTGAAATCAAAGCAACAAGATACTATTTTCCTTCACCCAACAGAATGGGAAAAATTTTTTTAAATTGAATATCAGTTGTTGGTAAGATGACAGGGAAGGATTTTATATAGGGTTGGACGAATGTTAATGAATGTGTGTTCAGTCACTCAGCCGTGTCCAACTCTTTGCAGTCCCATGGACTGTATCCCATCAGGCTCCTCTGCCCATGGAATTCTCCAGGCAAGAATACTGGAGTGGGGTGCCATTTCCTACTTCAGGGGATCTTCCCGAGTCAGGGATCAAACCCATGTCTCTTGGATCTCCTGCATTTGCAGGCAGATTCTTTACCACAAGAGCCCCCTGGGAAGCCCATAAATGGATACAGGCATTGTAAAGAACAATTTGAGGGGTTTCCCTGGTGGTCCAGTGGTTAAGACTTTGCCTTCCAATGCAGGGGATGCAGGTTCAATTCCTGGTCTGGGAGCTAAGATCCCACATGTCTCGTGGCCACAAAACCAAAAACAAAGCAGAAGCAATATTGTAAAATATTCAGTAAAGACTTTAAAAATGGTCCACATTTAAAAAAAAAAAACAAAAAAAAGAACAATTTGGAAGTATCAATTAATAATTTAATGGAGTATTTCACCCACGTACTCAATTTACAAAACCTTCACTGGACTTCTGGTGCTGGTGAAGATCAATTAAGCCACCATAGCCCATCAGTCTTCAGCTAAAAGATCTAGTATAAGTGTACTCATTCATGTCAGACTCTTTGGAACCTTTGGATGTAGTCTGTCAGGCTCCTCTTATCCATGGGCTTTTTCAAGGAAGAATACTGGAGTGGGTTGCCATTTCCTCCTCCAGGGGATCTTCCCGACTCAGGGATCAAACCTGCATCTCTCGTGTCTCCTGCACTGCAGGCAGATTCTTTACCCACTGAGCCATGGGGAGCCCAAAAGGTCTGGACAAAATATAAAAGTCAGCAGCCCGAGGACTCTGAAAATAGCACGTGGATTGGCAAGGGCAACCGAAACTCACAGGGAGCCTCTTACGGGGTCGGTCTCCAGGGCTCTCGTCCTCTTTTACATCCAGCTGTCACCCGAGGGAAACCCCCATACGAAGCTGTGCAGCAGGTGCAGGCAGCAAAAGCTCAAGAGAAACCCATTTTCCTGGACAGAGAATTGGAAAAGGAGGCCTCTGTGAGCTAGAGTGTGGGGTATCTTTTTCCTATCTCCTCTCTTCAACCTGTCCAAAGGGTGAAGCAGTCACAAACCCGCACTGCGGTGCAGACCTGGTGGCATTGCCACCTAAAATCCCAAGAGAAAATCCACCTTTCTTGCCAGATGAGCCACAAAAGGGGGCTCTTACGGTTTAAGGAGTCTGGGGGAAATTCCCATTATTTTTTCTCTCTCTTTCCTCTCTCTGCCTTGCCCTGAAGGTGGCCCAGGTCATATGCAGCAGCGTGACAGCACCGGTGACTAAAATGTTAACATTTCTCTTAAGAGAAAGTCCACTAGTAGAAGACAGGTCTAAACATATTAGTTAAAAGAAGACATTGTCAGATTAGATTGAACACACATACTCATACAAGGCACACCTACACGCCGTCAGCAAGAAACTCACTTTAATTACATGGGTAGGTTGAAAGTAAAAGGAGAGAAAAAGTTATATCATCAGCAAACACTGATCAAAAGACAACTAACGTAGCTATATTAATATCAGACAAAGTATATTTCAGAACAAGAAATATTACCAGAATAAAAAAGGATATTACATAATAATGAAAAGATTAATCCATCAAAAGGATATAAAAATCCTAAATGTGCATGCACAGAGCAACAGAGCTTCAAGATGCATGAAGTAAAAACTGATAGAACTAAAATGGGAAGTGGAGCAATTCACTATTATTATCAGTGAGGTGGCTCAGATGGTAGAGAATCTGCCTGCAATACAGGAAACCGGGCTTTCATCCCCGGGTCGAGACGATCCCCTGGAGAAGGGAATGGCAACCCGACTTCAGTATTCTTGCCTGGAGAATCCCATGGACAGAGGAGCCTGGTGGGCTACAGTCCAGGGGGTCGCAAAGAGTTGGACACAACTGAGCGACTAATACTGTCACTTCTCAGTAAACCATAGAAAAAATAAAAAATTAGCAAGGATATAAAAGATCTATCACTATCACTCAGTGCTGCTTGACATTTACAGAACTCTGTGCAAAAAGAGCATAATACACATTCTTTTAATTGCACTTGGAACATTCACCAAGATAAAACATTTGCGGTCATAAAATTAACCTTAACAAATTTTATCATCGAGATCCTATAATGTTCTCTGCCTATAACATAAACTCAAAATAACAGAAAAAGAAAATCTTTCAAGTCCTCAAATATTTTGAAATTAAATAACACAGCTCTAAATAACCTGTGGCTAAAGGAGGAAATATCTTTGAAGGAAAATTTTATTTAATACTTTGAATACTATTTTTATTGAATTTTAATAAAATTAAAATACAACAAAAAAATATTTGTGGGAGAATGGTGACTGCCAGGGGTTGAGGGGGAGGGGAAAGGAGGTGTTGGGGAAATGGGTGTCATGTTTCAGTTCTCAGCTGAACATGAAAATGTTCTAGAAATCTGCAGTGCAACAATGTGCATATAGTTACCAATACTAAGCCAGCTTTTTCACTCTCCTCTTTCATTTCATCGAGAGGCTCTTTAGTTCCTCTTCACTTTCAGCCATTAGTGTGGTATGACCTTGCATATCTGAGGTTATTGATATTTCTCCTAGCGATCTTGATTCCAGCTCGTGCTTCATCCAGCCCAATATTTCGCATGATGTACTCTGCATATAAGTTAAATAAGCAGAGTGACAATATACGGCCTTGAGGTCCTCCTTTCCCAATTTGGAACTAGTCCGGTGTTCCATGCCCGGTTCTGTTGCTTCTTGACCTGCATACAGGTTTCTCAAGAGGCAGATAAGATGGTCTGGTATTTCCAACTCTTAAAGAATTTTCCACGGTTTCTTGTGGTCCACACAGTCAAAGGCTTTAGCATAGTCAATGAAGCAGAAGTAGGTGTTTTTCTGGAATTCTCTTGCTTTTTCTATGATCCAGCGGATGTTGGCAATTTGATCTCTGATTCCTCTGCCTTTTCTAAATCCAGCTTGAACATCTGGAAGGTCTCGGTTCACATACTGTTGAAGACTAGCTTGAAGGATTTTGAGCATTACTTTCCTAGCATGTGAAATGAGTGTGATTGTGCAGTAGTTTCAACATTCTTTGGCACTGCCCTTCTTTGGGATTAGAATGAGAACTGACCTTTTTCAGTCTTGTGGCCACTGCTGAGTTTTCCAAATTTGCTGACATATTGAGGGTAGCACTTTAACAATATCATCTTTTAGGATTTGAAATAGCTCAGCTGGAATTCCATCACCCCCACTTAGCTTTGTTCATAGTGATGCTTCCTAAGGCCCACTTGACTTCGCACTCCAGGATGTCTGGCTCTAGGTGAATAATCACACCATAGTGTTTATCTGGGTCATTAAGAACTAAAGAGCCTCTTGATGAAAGTGAAAGAGGAAAGTGAAAAATCTGGCTTAAAACTCAACATTCAGAAAATTAAGATCATGGAATCCGATCCCATCACTTTGTGGCAAATAGATGGGGAAACAATAGAAACAGTGACAGACTTTATTTTCTTGGGCTTCAAAATCACTGCAGATGGTGACTGCAGCCATGAAATTAAAAGACACTTGCTCCTTGAAAGAAAAGCTATGACCAACCTAGACAGCATATTAAAAAGCAGAGACATTACTTTGCTGACAAAGGTCTGTCTATAAGTCAGAAAAAGAAAGATAAATATCATATACTAATGCATATATATGGAACCTAGAAAAATGGTACTGAAGAATTTATTTGCAGGGCAGCAGTTGAGAAACACACATATAGAATAGACTTATGGACATGGGGAGAGGGGAGGAGAGGGTGAGATGTATGTTGACAGTAACATGGAAACTTATGTCACCATATGTAAAATAGATAACCAGTGGGAATTTGCTGTATGTCTCAGAAAACTCAAACAGGGGCTCTGTATTAGCCTAGAGGGGTGAAACGGGGAGGGAGGTGGCAGGAAGGTTCAAAAGGGAGGGGATATATGTATACCTATGGCTGATATAGGTATACTATGGCTGATACATCTTGAGGTTTGACAGAAAACAACAAAATTCTGTAAGCAATGATCCTTCAATTAAAAAATAAATTAAAAAAAAGACCCATAACAATTTCTTATTTAATCAAATAAAGTATCTCTTTCAGTCATTTAAAAAAAATAAGTTCCATCTAGTCAAGGCTATGGTTTTTCCAGTGGTCATGTATGGATGTGAGAGTTGGACTATAAAGAAAGCTGAGTGCTGAAGAATTGATGCTTTTGAACTGTGGTGTTGGAGAAGACTCTTGAGAGTCCCTTGGACTGCAAGGAGATCCAACCAGTCCATCCTAAAGGAAATCAGTACTAAATATTCATTGGAAGGACTGATGCTGAAGCTTAAACTCCAATACTTTGGTCACCTGATGTGAAGAACTGACTCATTGGAAAAGACTCAGATGCTGGGAAAGATTGAGGGCAGGAGGAGAAGGGGACGACAGAGGATGAGATGGTTAGATGGTACCACCGACTCAACCATGAGTTTGAGCAAGCTCTGGGAGTTGGTGATAGACAGGGAAGCCTGGCAGGCTGCAGTCCATGGGGTCGCCAAGAGTCGGACGCAACTGAGTGACTGAACTGAACTGTATCTTTTCTGTATACTTCTGTGTATTCTTGTCACACCTCTTCTTAATCTATTCTGCTTCTGTTAGGTCCTTGCCGTTTCTGTCCTTTGTTGTGCTCATCTTTGCATGAAATGTTCCCTTGATATCTCCAGTTTTCTTGAAGAGATCTCCAGTCTTTCCCATTCTATTGTTTTCCTCTATTTCTTTGCATTGTTCACTTAAGAAGGCTTTCTTATCTCTCCTTGCTATTCTCTGGAACTCTGCATCCAGGTGGGTATATCTTTCCCTTTCTCCTTTGCCTTTTGCTTTTCTTCTTTTCTCAGCTATTTGTAAGGCCTCCTCAGACAACCATTTTGCCTTCTTGCATTTCTTTTTCTTTGGGATGATTTTGGTCACTGCCTCCTGTACAATATTATGAACCTCCATCTATAGTTCTTCAGGTACTCTGTCTATCAGATCTAATCCCTTGAATTTATTCACCTCCACTGTATAATCATATGGGAGGGATTGGCTGTGGGGAAAACTGGGTCTTGCTCTGGTGGGCAAAAACCAGTTCAGTAAATCTTTAATTCAGTTTTCTGCTGATGGGTGGGGCTGAGCTCAGTTCAGTTCAGTTCAGTCGCTCAGTTGTGTCTGACTCTTTGCAACCCCATGGACCGTAGCACGCCAGGCCTCCCTGTCCATTACCAACTCCTAGAGTTTACCCAAACTCATGTCCATCGAGCCGTGATGCCATCCAACCATCTCATCCTCTGTCATCCCCTTCTCCTCCTGCCCTCAATCTTTCTCAGCATCAGGGTCTTTTCAAATGAGTCAGCTCTTCGCATCAGGTGGCCAAAGGATTGGAGTTTCAGCTTCAACATCAGTCCTTCCAATGAACACCCAGGACTGATCTCCTTTAGGATGGACTGGTTGGATCTCCTTGCAGTCCAAGGGACTCTCAAGAGTCTTCTCCAACACCACAGTTCAAAAGCATCAATTCTTTGGCACTCAGCTTTCTTTATAGTCCAACTCTCACATCCATACATGACCACTGGAAAAACCATAGCCTTGACTAGACGACCTTTGTTGACAAAGTAATGTCTCTGCTTTTTTAATATGCTGCCTAGGTTGGTCACAACTTTCCTTCCAAGGAGTAAGCTTCTTTTAATTTCATGGCTATAGTCACCATCTGCAGTTATTTGGGAGCCCAAAAAAATAAAGTCAGCCACTGTTTCCACTGTTTCCCCATCTATTTGCCATGAAGTGATGGGACCGGATGCCATGATCTTACTTTTCTGAATGTTGAGCTTTAAGCCAACTTTTTCACTCTCCTCTTTCACTTTCATCAAGAGGTTCTTTAGTTCTTCACTCTCTGCCATAAGGGTGGTGTCATCTGCATATCTGAGGTTACTGATATTTCTCCTGGCAATCTTGATTCCAGCTTGTGCTTCATCCAGCCCAGTGTTTCTCATGATGTACTCTGCATATAAGTTAAATAAGTAGGGTGACAATATACAGCCTTGATGTACTCCTTTTCCTATTTGGAACCAGTCTGTTGTTCCATGTCCAGTTCTAACTGTTGCTTCCTGACCTGCATACAGGTTTCTCAAGAGGCAGGTCAGGTGGTCTGGTATGCCCATCTCTTGAAGAATTTTCCACAGTTTATTGTGATCCACACAGTCAAAGGCTTAGGCATAGTCAATAAAGCAGAGGTAGATGTTTTTCTGGAACTCTCTTGCTTTTTCGATGATCCAATGGATGTCGGCAATTTGATCTCTGATTCCTCTGCCTTTTCTAAAACCAGCTTGAAACATCTGAAAGTTCACGGTTCACGTATTGCTGAAGCCTGGCTTGGAGAACTTTGAGCATTACTTTGCTAGCATGTGAGATGAGTGCAACTGTGTGGTAGTTTGAGCATTCTTTGGCATTGCCTTTCTTTGGGATTGGAATGAAAACTGACCTTTTCTAGTCCTGTGTCCACTGCTGAGTTTTCCAAATTTGCTGGCATATTTAGAGCAGCACTTTCACAGCATCATCTTTTAGGATTTGAAATAGCTCAACTGGAATTCCATCACCTCCACTAGCTTTGTTCGTAGTGATGCTTTCTAAGGCCCACTTGACTTCACATTCCAGGATGTCTGGCTCTAGGTGACTGATCACACCATCGTGATTATCTGGGTCATGAAGATCTTTTCTGTACAGTTCTTCTGTGTATTCTTGCCACCTCTTCTTAATATCTTCTGCTTCTGTTAGGTCCATACCATTTCTGTCCTTTATTGAGAACTTCTTTGCATGAAATAAATGTTCCCTTGGTATCTCTAATTTTCTTGAAGAGATCTCTAGTCTTTCCCATTCTATTGTTTTCCTCTATTTCTTTGCACTGATCACTGAGGAAGGTTTTCTTATCTCTCCTTGCTATCTTTGGAAATCTGCATTCAAATGGGTATATCTTTCCTTTTCTCCTTTTCCTTTTGCTTCTCTTCTTTTCACAGCTATTTGTAAGGCCTCCTCAGACAGCCATTTTGCTTTTTTGCATTTCTTTTTCTTGGGGATGGTCTTGCTCCCTGTCTCCTGTACAATGTCACGAACCTCTGTCCATAGTTCATCAAGCACTCTGTCTATCAGATCTAGTCCCTTAAATCTATTTCTCACTTCCACTATATAATTGTTAGGGATTTGATTTAGGTCTTACCTGAATGGTCTAGTGGTTTTCCCCACTGTCTTCAATTTAAGTCTGAATTTGGCAATAAGTTCATAATCTTAGCCACAGTCAGCTCCCTGTCTTGTTTTTGCTGACTGTATAGAGTTTCTCCATCTTTGGCTGCAAAGAATATAATCAATCTGATTTCGGTGTTGACCATCTGATGATATCCATGTGTAGTATTCTACTGTGTTGTTGGAAGAAGGTGTTTGCTAAGACCAGTGTGTTCTCTTAGCAAAACTCTATTAGCCTTTGCCCTGCTTCATTCTGTACTCCAAAGCCAAATTTGCCTTTTCCTCCAGGTGTTTCTTGACTTCCTACTTTTGCATTCCCGTCCCCTATAATGAAAAGAACATCTTTTTTTGGGTGTTAGTTCTAAAAGGTCTTGTAGGTCTTCATAGAACCGTTCAACTTCAGCTTCTTCAGCATTACTGGTTCTGACAAAATGTGGTCCACTGGAGAAGGGCATGGCAAACCACTTCAGTATTCTTGCCTTGAGAACCCCATGAACAGTATGAAAAGGCAAAAAGATAGGACACTGAAAGATGAACTCCCCGGGTTGGTAGGTGCCCAATACGTTACTGGAGATCAGTGGAGAAGTAACTCCAGAAAGAATGAAGGGACGGAGCCAAAGCAAAAACAACACCCAGTTGTGGATGTGACTAGTGATGGAAGCAAGGTCCGATGCTGTAAAGAACAATATTGCATAGGAATCTGGAATGTTAGGCCCATGGATCAAGGCAAATTGGAAGTGGTCAAACAGGAGATGACAAGAGTGAACGTCAACATTCTAGGAATCAGCGAACTAAAATGGACCGGAACGGGTGAATTTAACTCAGATGACCATTACATCTACTACTGTGGGCAGGAATCCCTTAGAAGAAATGGAGTAACCATCATAGTCAACAGAAGAGTCTGAAATGCAGTACTTGGATGCAATCTCAAAAACGACAGAATGATCTCTGCTCATTTCCAAGTAAAACCACTCAATATCACGGTAATCCAACAATGGCTAGATACTAGTATTAATTTTAAAGTGATTTTTAAGAAAACCCTTGATGATGCAATTGGCAGTTGGCTTGAGCTCTCCACTCAGTTCAAGTTCTCAAACAGGGGTCAAACTAAATGTCTTAATTTCTGAGTGAAAGGAGTGGAGAGGAAGACAGAGAGGGCAGGACACTCAAGCAGCAGGGTGCCCCTGTGTTCCCAGTACTCTCCTGGCCCAATCTCCCTAGATTGGTTTGACAAAATTAATTCCAAACCTGGAGTATTCCTAGAATTGCTGCTCCTATCCTAAAAGTCTCAGCCAACCACAGAACTCAGAACGGTCCCCATGGATATTTAAGTCTTATGGGCTTCCCCCATGGCTCAGCAGTAAAGAATCCACCTGCAATAAAGAAGATGCAGGAGATCTGGTTCGATCCCTGGGTTGGGAAGGTCCCCTGGAGGAGGACATGGAACCCACTCCAGTACTCTTGACTGGAGAATCTCATGGACAGAGGAACCTGACAGGCTACAGTCTATGGGGTCACAAAGAGTCGGACACAACTGAAATGACTGAGTATGCACATAGCAAGTAACCACCAGGAGGCAGCAAACTGCAGGTCAGTTCAGTCACTCAGTCGTGTCAGATTCTTTGCGACTCCATGGACTGCAGCACACCAGGCTTCCTTGTCCATCACCAACTCCCAGAGCTTGCCCAAACTCATGTCCATCGAGTCGGTGATGCCATCCAATCATCTCATCCTCTGTTGTCCGCTTCTCTTCCTGCCTTCAATCTTTCCTAGCATCAGGGTCTTTTCCAATGAGTCAGTTTCTTGCATCAGGTGGCCAAAGTGTAGGAACTTCAGCTTCAGCATCAGTCCTTCCAATGAATATTCAGGACTGATCTCCTTTAGGATGGACTGGTTGGATCTCCTTGCAGGAAGGGGCTCTCAAGAGTCTTCTCCAATGCCACAGTTCAAAAGCATCAATTCTTCAGCGCTCAACTTTCTTTATGGTCCAAGTCTCACATCCATACATGACTACTGGAAAAACCATAGCTTTGACTAGACGGACCTTTGTCAGAAAAATAATGCCTCTGCTTTTTCTTATGTTGTCTAGGTAGGTCATAGCTTTTCTTTTGCAGGTAATCAGGGTCATATTGGACACCACAGCCCAGCCCTGAGAGCACCTGACCTGCTGGCTGCTCAGTTTAATCCTGTTTATTCCACAATCATGCAGTCCAGCAGTTTACCCCATAGAATATCTTGAACCACATTTAATGCATTGTGATGGAGTTTCACTAGACAAATTCAAAAGCAGAAAATTATATGACCATCTTCATAGACATCTAAACGTCACATGATCAAATTCAATTTCCATTTCTATTTTTTTTAGGAAAACCCTTAGTAAACCAGAAATGAAAGAAAATAGTCCTACTAAGATAAAAATTATTTGTTCATTCACCCAAAAATTGTTTTTCCAAAAAATCACAGCAAATGTCATCCTGACGTGGAAGCTTAGAGAAGCAGCTCCAACATTACCTGTTAGATAGATCCCTGTTCCAACAGATGTCACACAGTAAGGCATGAAAAAAAAAAAAAAGAGTTGATGACCAATCAGTTGAATATAGGGCTTCCCAGGTGGCACAGTGGTAAAGAATCCACCTAAGAATGCAGAAGACATAGGAGACACCAGTTCAATCCCTGGTTCGGGAAGATACCCTAGAGAAGGCAATGGCCGCCCGCACCAGTATTCTTGCTTGGAGAAATCATACTGGTCATGGACAGAGGAGCCTGGCGGGCTACAGTCCATGGGGTAGCAAAGAGTCAGATACGACTCAGCCCAGACACACACACACAGTTGAAGATACGTTACTTAATGTAGAACACCCACAAGGCATATTAGCAAAGAATTTTCTGATTATTGCTGAATTAAAGAGGCATGTTTGTCTTATTTAACCCAGTATAGTCTAAAGTTATCTGGACCCCAGAGCCTTTTTTTCTCAATAAAAATATTAGCATCCTGCAGAAAAGTATTCTTCAAATGTCAGTTTTGGAAGCTGCGTTAGATTCTTCCTATTCCAGGTGGCAACATTTCAAGAGTGTCTCCCATTATCAACCAGCAAGGCAGAGACAATGTTTTCATTATCTGCAGATGATGTCTCTGACCACCCTGAGAAACCAAGAGAATAATCCAAAAAGCTACAAGAACTAATCAGAGCAATGAATAAAGAGATGGCACAAGGTGATAAATATAAAGATCAATGCCTTTCTACTACACCAGCAATAACAAATTAGAAAGCATGGGGGTGGGGATCAGCAGGTACTATGCTGGTGGCTCAGTAGTAAAGAATTGACCTGCCAACGCAGGAGACACGGGTTCGATCCCTGGTCCAGGAAGGTCCCACATGCCTCAGAGCACCTAAGCTGGTTCACCATAACTACTGAGCCCACATGCTGCAACTACTGAAGCCCATGCACCCCAGAGCCCATGGTCTGCAACAAGAAAAGCCATCACAATGAGAAGCCCTCACGCTGCAACCAGAGAGAGGCCCCCACACACTGCAACTAGAGAAAAGCCTGAGCGGCAGTGAAGACCCAGCACAGCCAAAAATAAATTACAATTTTTTAAAAAAAAAGAAAACAAGGGTGAGGGAGGAGTACATTTAGCAAAGTATGTACAAAGATATATGCTGAAGTTGGATGAAGGATATTTAAAAAAGACTTGAATCCATGCAGAAATGGATCCTGTTCTTGAACTGTATTGCAAAACTGTCCATGTCCCCTCAGGTAATTTATAAATTTGATGTGATGTCAATAAAATCTCCCCAGGAAAGTTTTATCTTGAGAAATTGACTCTATGGTTCATCTGAAAGAGTAATTGCACAGAATAGTCAAGAAACTTGGGAATTAAAAGACTAGCCATGGGGGTGGAGGCTTGCCTTACAAAGTTAGTTTCAATACCATAAAACTGCTGCTGCTAAGTCGCTTCAGTCGTGTCCAACTATATGCGACCCCATAGACTGTAGCCCACCAGGCTCTGCCGTCCCTGGGATTCTCCAGGCAAGAACACTGGAGTGGGTTGCCATTTCCTTCTCCAGTGCACGAAAGGGAAAAATGAAAGTGAAGTCACTCAGTCGTGTCCGACTCTTAGCGACCCCATGGACTATAGCCTACCAGGCTCCTCCATCCATGGGATTTTCCAGGCAAGAGTACTGGAGTGGGGTGCCATTGCCTTCTCCACCATAAAACTAAGCTAATGAAAATACTGATGGAAAAAGTCAGCAAATAGACAAACAGACCTGGGGGGAAGGGGTGCAGAAATAAAACATCTGTGTGTCTGTAGAGGTTTTGGTAAGGCTTTGGGAGTGCGAAATTAGATGGTCTTGTCGTTATCGTCTAGTTGTTAAGTTATATCCAACTCTTTGCGACTGCATGGACTGCAGCATGCCAGGTTTCCCTGTCCTTCACTATCTCCCAGAGCTTGCTCAGACTCATGTCCATTGAGTCGACGATGCCATCCAACCATTTCATCCTCTGTTGCCCTCTTCTCCTCCTGCCCTTGCTCTTTCCCAGCATCAGGGTCTTTTCCAATGAGTCAGCTCTTCGCATCAGGTGGCTAAAGTGTTGGAGCTTCAGCTTCAGCATCAGTCCTTCCCATGAATATTGAGTTGATTTCCTTTAGGATTGACTGGTTGGATCTCCTTGCAGTCCAAGGGACTCTCAAGAGTCTTCTCCAGCACCACAATTCGAAAGCAGAATCTAAATAAAAGGTGAACAATCAGACCTTGGGCAGGGCAGGAGCCAAGGGTGTGTCAGGAGTGTTGGCAACAGAACACGCGGTCCTCCCCGTGAAGCTGGTGCTGTCCTGCCTCTGTGTCCTCTCCCTCCATCTCTTCTTCATTTCAGTTCTGAAGCTGCTGATTTGGTGCTCTGCAGATCAGATGGTTGCCTCTGATCCCACTAGGAATGGCTGGGGTGAAGGAGCTTACCCCTGGATGGAGAGGGAAGAGTTTTCTGTGAAACCCGAATATGCCCAAAAGAGTCTCTACCTTGACATCACTCATGATTGTCATAGGTACTTCCAACTCTACTCAAAGAAACTGGATGTGGGCTCTTCCCCTACTAACCTGGACTTTCTCCAGGCGTCCTCTAGTTCAGGAAGATACTCTCATAATCCAAGCCAGGCAGATCAGAAGTCAGAGGTCCCCAGACCCCTTTGCTTTCTCCCATCCCACATGTCCAACTGACCACAAAGTCCAGTTGATTTTATCTTCTAAATATTTCTACAGTCTGTCCATTTCCGTCTATCTCTATTGTCTTCGCCATACTTTAAAGAATTATCATCTGTCACCTGGATTTCACTAGCCTCTTTGCAGGCATGTTGCCACTTGCTAACATTCACCAACCACACTGCAACAGTCATCTTTACCA
Source organism: Okapia johnstoni (assembly GCA_024291935.2). Taxonomy (NCBI): domain Eukaryota; kingdom Metazoa; phylum Chordata; class Mammalia; order Artiodactyla; family Giraffidae; genus Okapia; species Okapia johnstoni. Next base: position 44,173,921 of record CM044306.1, on the reverse strand, counting down.
AATGCAAAGCGAATCAAGTCACTCCCCTTCCAACATCTCTCAGCAGACCCACTAGCATCTGCAAAGTCTGGCCACTGCCCACCCACCAGCCCATCACTAGCTACGTCTTTCCTTATCTTCCGGACTCCTGGCCCACTGGCCTTCCTCCACCTGGAATACAGCACATGCTGTGCTGCCCCGGGGTCTATGCACACATTGTACCATCTTCCCCGGGCTGCTCTGCCAGGGCCACTACATTACACAACCCAGGAATACAATGTATCTATGGTAGTGGCGCCCCCTAGGGTTGTGCAATGGGAGCAGCTCTGACCACCCAGCTTTCTCCAGGTTAATGTTTACTCATTCTTCGGAGCTCAGCTCAACACAACTTCACCAGAGAAATGCTCCCTGGTGGGACCAGGTCCATGACCTTCTGCTTGTTTTCACTGCTGCCAATTCTGTGTAGCACTCACAGTGCTCAACACATCAGTTATTGTACAATGTTTTCGCTAGTTGGGATATAACTGCTTTACAATGTTGTGTTAGTTTTTGCTGTACAGCAAAGTGAATCAGCTATATGTATACATATATCTTCTTCCCTTTTTTGAATTTCCTTCCCTCTTAGGTCACCACAGAGCACTAAGTTATTCCCCTGTGCTATACAGCAGGTTCTCATTAGTTACCTATTTTATACATATTCGTGTATATATATCAACCCCAATCTCCCAATTTATCTCACCCCCTACACCCCCCTTGGTGTCCATACTTTTTTCTCTACATCTGTGTCTTTATATCTGCCTTAAAAATATGTTCCATGTTCATCTGTACCATTTTTTTAGATTCCACATATATGCATTAATTTATGAGATTTGCTTTTCTCTTTCTGACTTACTTCACTCTATATGACAGTCTCTAGGTCCATCCACATCTCTACAAATGACCCAGTTTTGTTCCTTTTTATGGCTAATATTCCACTGTATATACTATGAAGTTTTAAGGCAGCTTTACTGAAATATAGTTTGTATATAATAACATTCACCCTTTTCCAGGGTAGAGACCTATGCTGCTGCTGCTGCTAAGTCGCTTCAGTCATGTCCAACTCTTCGCGACCCCATGGACTGCAGCCTACCAGGCTCCTCCGTCCATGGGATTTTCTATGAATTTTAATAAACACATACAGTTGTGGGACCACCACCTCAATCAGGATTTAGAACACATCTTCTCTACCACCACAGATTCCTTCTAATTGTGGTGCTGGAGAAGATTCTTGAGAGTCCCTTGGACTTCAAGGAGAGCAAACCAGTCAATCCTGAAGGAAATCAACTTTGAATATCCATTGGAAGGATTGATGCTAAAGATGAAAATCCAATACTTTGGCCACCTAATGCGAAGAGGTGACTCACTGGAAAAGACTCTGATGCTGGGAAAGATTGAAGGCAGAAGCAAAAGGGGATGACAGAGGATGAGATGGTTGGATGGCATCACCAACTCAATGGACATGAGTTTGAGCAAACTCCAGGAGATAAACTCAGGGAAGCCTGGCATGCTGCAGTCCATGGGGTAGCAAAGAGTCAGACATGACTTAGCAACTGAACAAGGAGCAACACCAACCACCCCAGAAAGGTCTCTCATGCCCCACCCCAACCAAGCCCCCAGAACTATGGACCTGCTTCTGCACATATAGTTGTGCCCGCCACAAAATGCCACACCAAAGGAATCTATAGCAGAATGCCATGCCCATGGAATCTATAGCATGTGGCCTTTTAAGTCTGGCTCCTTGCACTTAGTGTTGTATGTGACTTAACGTGTGTCTTCACCACCACAGTGGAAGGCTCTGCACAGTGAGGACCATGACTGACTCAGTATCCCCTGTGCCATCATAGCCCACCTCAGTGTTTCTCAATCTTTTGTTCATTATGGCTCCTCTAATGAGAAATTTTTAATTTAATTTCAATTCTCACTGATTAGAGAAATTAAATACTAAAGAATAAGCTATAGCCGAGTAAGGTTGAGCTTTGGAGAGCCACAAAACACCGAAATAAGTTAATATTTTTTCACTCTACAAGAATGAATCTTCATCCGTGGGGGGTGGAAATCACCCCCACTGAGCATGCGTGGCCCGGCACATAGTAGGTGCCCAAACAAATGTCTGGATGTAGAAGAGAATGCGTTCAGACATTGCCACGTGTTGGTACCTCCCAAGAGAGCCAGCTCATCTTATTGGAAGGCATTGCTGGGTTTCAAGCTGAGTTGAGAGAGTGACCACCCACCCAGATGTGGAAATACTCACTTCCTCTGTTGAAAACCCCACCAGTAACTGCAAGGCACCAAGCCAATGGCTTCAGAAGCGAGATCCTAGCATTGATATGTTGTTGTTGTTTAGTGGCTAAGCCGTGTTCGACTTTTTTGTGACCCTATGGACTACAGCCTGCCAAGCTCCTCTGTCCACGGGATTTTCCAGGCAAGAATACTGGAGCAGGTTTCCATTTCCTCCTCCAGGGGATCTTCCTGATCCAGAGATGGAATCTTTGTCTTCTGCATTGGCAGACAAATTCTTTACTGCTGAGCCACCTGGGAAACCCAGAATCCAGTGTGCTCAGGACTTAATCGGGTTTGTCCTTTTGAAAGTCCACTCTGGCTCCAGACAGGGAGAGGGGCTGGGGAAGAAGATGAAAGCGGGCAAAGCGGATAAGAGGCTGTTGTAGTTGTGGAAGGAAATGGAAGCGGTTTGACCTGGGCCAGCAGGCACTGCAGATGGAGAATAACTGAGAAAGTAGAATCAGCAGAACTTGGTGATGAGTTGTTGTAGAAAAAGGGAAGAAGGGTGGACATATTTCTAGCCTGGACATTGCAGTGGGGGGGAAGGTTGGTGCTGTCACGGAGACTGGACACCTCTTTGCAGGGGGCTGAAGGCAGCATGAAGTTTTATGGACTCTCGAGGTTGAACTGGCTTTGGTTTATTCAAGTGCAATGTCTTCTTGGCTGTTGGATATACAGATGAGAAGTTCAAGAGAACTCTCTGGGCTAGAAGTAAAGATTTGGGGATGGTCAATGTAGATGGTAGCCCAGGCCATGAGAGTGGAAGACCTCATCAGAGAGCATGTAGCCAGACAAGAAAAGATGGTGCAGGGTGGCCACCAGGAGAATAGCAACACCGAAGGGTGCCCAGCTGGAAGAAGAGGCATAGCAGTGAAATTAATCATTAGCATTAACATTTAGGTAGTACCTAGTTGTTGTTTGGGTTTTTTTGTCACTGTTGCTGATTGCTTTGCTTTTTGCTAATATAAACAATTCCGTCAAGAATATCTGTGCAGAAAGCTTTTTCTGAGTATAGGACTATTTTCTCAGGATATATGCTTAGAAGAAGAATAACTAGATTAAAAGATCAGAACGTTTGTGACTATTGACATATTCTGCCACATTGCCTTACGAGAGGTTATCAATATGTCTTCTTGTCACCAAAGCTTGACAGCATGCCCTTATGGACTGGGTAGTCTTCAGTTTTCTTCTTTTTAATCTGTTTAATTTGATAGGAAAAAAAGGAAGGAAGGGAGAGAGTGGGTGGGTGAAGTGGGAGACGAGGCAGGTGATGGAGTCCACAAGATTTGGTGACCAATGAGATGTGGAGAGGGCTTCCCCGGTGGCTCTGTGGTAAAGAATCTGCCCTCGGTGCAGGAGCCATAGGAGATGCGGGTTCGATCCCTGGGTTGGGAATATCCGTTGGAGTAGGGAATGGCAACCAACTCCAGTATTCTTGCCTGGAGAATCCCATAGACACAGGAGCCTGGCAGGCTATACAGTCCATAGGGTCACAAAGAGTCAGACATGACTGAAGTGACTTAGCATGCACGCAAGAAATGTGGAGAGTGGAAGCCACGGAGAAGTCAGAGATAAGTCTTAGGTTGTCCCTGGGTGGATGGTGGAATGGACAACTAGTGGGAAAAACAGGTGGGCATAAAGGTGACGAGTTCAGTTTTGGCTTCTCTGAGTTTGAGGTACACATGAGGCATCCAGGAGGTCAGATGTTAGAGGATCAGTTGTGTTTGCAGAGCTGAAGCTCAGGAGAGGCTTGGGCTTCAGAGGGGAAGAGCTGCAATCGCAGTTCCTGATCCTGACATGGAGAGAGCACTGCAGTGTGGAGGGAGCATTTCGGGGAGCCCCCAGCATCCTGCATCCCATGCTCTCAGCTCCCCAGTGATTTCAGCTGCAGCCGTGGTGGGCAGTTCCATCCAAGCTCAGACTCCCCTGGCTGGTGGGGTCCTACCTCAAACACACATCACGTGTCGTTTCTTCTGCATCATGGCTGTGTGTTCATCCTGTACTCAAGTGCCCCCGGGAAATGCAGGGAGTTAGTATCCTTGCAGACACCCTCCCCCAGGGGGAGGAGTCCATGGGTGGGTGAGCAGGATGACTCTTCCTTTAACAGGCTGAATGAGGATTATCTGCAAAGTCCTGGAATCCTGACCCTGAACCCTCTCCACAGAGCTTGGATGTTTGCAAAATAGTCTCCTGGAGACTATGCCGTCTGACTCATCCAAATGGGAAGGGATGAAGGAGGGAAGGCAGGTTTCCAGTCCAAGATTGCCCCTCCTCTGCCATCAGTGCCCGTGCCTTCTTCCCTGCTCTGTACTGCCTCCAGGGCTGGTGAACAGGACCTCCTGCAAACCCGGGAGGGCCCTGTATCATGCTCAGAATGTTCTCCCATCCCCATTTCACAGACTCACCTATCTTGCCTCAACTGCAACAGTGCCACCTTCGGGCCATCCTGAAGTATTACCCAAACCCCATAAGGGTCTGGATTACAATCTTTCTGGTTGGGAGGTGGGATGACAGGAGCCGGGTTTACATTGGAAGCAGATTGTTTGGGGCAACTTCCTACATCTCTCTGAGCCCTGTTGTAAAATGGCCATTGGCAATACCTCAAGGGGAGGCTCTGAGGATAGAGCGAGATAATCACATAACACACTGAGAACTGGCCTGGTGCCCAGCAAGAGCCCAGTGACCAATTCTGTCATAAGGTTGGATGAAAAGCTTGTTGGGGCTTCCCAGGTGGCTCAGTGGTGAAGAACCCGCCTGCCAATGCAGAAGACGTGGGTTCGATCCCTGAGTCCGGAAGATCCCCTGGAGGAGGAAATGGCAACCCACTCCAGTATTCTTGCCTGGGAATCGCATGGACAGAGGAGCCTGGGCTACAGTCCATGGGGTTGCAAAAGAGTTGGACACAACTGAGAGATTGAGCATGCACACATGACATGCTTGTTGGCCTCATTTGGAAAGTCCCTAAGCAACTAACAATCTCTAGGTTTTATTTAAAAAAGAAACTTATAGAAGTCCTTGACTCCTTTTTTCTTTGATTCTTTGCTTTTTTTGCTTTGAACCACAAAGGCACAGCATTCAATTGCTCACAACTGTCAATTCAACTCAATGATTATCACTCACGCACGGTTCCTCTTGTATTTTTGTTTGCTTTGCTTTTGTCTCTTCCATCCTCTTTCTTGAACTCCCTGCCTTCCCTCACTCCTCTCCCCAAGGGCAAATATTCTTATGTTGTCAATCTGTGAGCATGTTAGCCATGAGAATATATATTGCAGCATATATAAGCAGTACCTGCCAGACACCTTGTTTGGCATTACCTTTTTACGACCTGCCCATGTTAATACACGTCATTCTAATTTATTTCATTGAACCCTGCCTGGTGTTCATCATTTGCATATGCCACCTGTGATTTATCTATTTCTTTTTGAGTAGACATCTTGGGCGTTTTCAGCCCTTGGCTATTACCAGCGAATGCTTAGAGGAATATCACTGGGGAAGCCTCTTTGTCTGCCTGTGTGAGAGATACTCTGGAGGACATGATCAGAAGTGGAATTGCTGGGATATATGCCCTCCACACTGGCCCCACAGCTCACACTTCCGCTAGGACAAGGATTCCTAGGTCCCCACGTCTCCACCAATACCTGCCCATCGGATGGCTATAAAGTGGAGCTCAGGAATTCCCCCACTGTCCAGTGGTTGGGATTCCATGCTTCCACTGCAGGGTGCTCACATTCAATCTCTGATTGGAGAACTAGAATCCTGCATGCCATGAGGATTGGCCAAAAAAATAAAATAAGTTGGAGCTCATTGTCACTCACCTCTCTTTGTCCAACCTGCCTATTCCTCCTATATGTGCTGGAGAAGGAATGGATGAGGTCTCCTGCTGCTGCTGCTAAGTCGCTTCAGTCGTGTCTGACTCTGTGCGCCCCCACAGACAGCAGCCAGGCTCCCCCGTCCCTGGGATTCTCCAGGCAAGAACACTGGAGTGGGTTGCCATTTCCTTCTCCAACTCATGAAGGTGAAAAGTGAAAGTGAAGTCGCTCAGTCATGTCCAACTCTTCGCGACCCCATGGACTGCAGCCTACCAGGCTCCTCTGTCCATGGGATTTTCCAGGCAAGAGTACTGGAGTGGGGTGCCATTGCCTTCTCTGTGAGGTCTCCTAGATGCCATGTATTCTGTTACCTTTGAAGATAAGTGGCTCCAGCTGCTAGATATCCTCAAACCCAGTCACTTATCATCCACGCACAAGGAACCAGTCGAACAAGCAAAGACGAACGAGCCTAAAGATGTACCAAGGTGTGCGGCCAGCCCCATGATGGCCCTGAAAACTCCATCCATTCCAAGAGTGTCAGATCAACCAATCAAATGCAGCTTGCCTGCCCACCTCCTCTCTCTGAGCAGTAGGCATTCAGGGCAAACAACAGTGGCATGGGTGATTTTGTTAGGGCTACTGTTCTGAGCCCCCATTAGCAATGTTCTTGGTTGTCCCTGAGGCATAAGGAGCCAGGCAACCTAAGATAAGCTAGGGCCTGGGACCAAATGGCCGTGTTCCCTTCAAGCTCAAATTCCTCCAAGTTTCTGCAGTGTGTTTGCTTAGAGGATTTCAGAGTCACAGCCTCTGGAGTCAGAATGTCCTGGGTTCCAGTCCCAACTTACCTCACAGGACTACTGCAAATGACAAAGGCACAGTACATGCAAAGCGCTGAGCTGGCTTCCAGGCACGTGCTAAGCCTCAGATGGCCATCTGTTATCCAGAACAAGCCACAATACAAGAAATATGTTCTCCACTTTACAAATTATAAAATTTGTAATTTTATATACCCAGAGAGGCTGAGCTACTTTTTTGGAGAGCAGAATTCAAACTCAGGTTTGTCTGTCCCTGTGTGCTTCCACCTTCGAAGGAAACTTCACTGATTCCCGTCCTCTGCCAGGACCTTGAGCTGAGGCCAGCATTAGATGCCTCCGCGGGACTCCAGGTCCTGGATTCAGTGGGGACCAGGCCCCCTGGGCCATCTTGGCAGGAGTCCCTCAGGGAGTGGGAGGCCCAGGGCAGGCCTGGGCCCCGGCCGGATGACAGGAGGCCTCCAGGTGTTGGGGAAGGCAGCAGCCTGGCCGATCTCCAAGCACATTCAGAGCCAACCCAAGGGAAACCCCAATTCTGTCTGTGCTGGCACGCCTGGGGCAGAAGCATTGGAGCCATTAAATATTAAACATGTCGGCTGGCTTCCAAGCTTGGTAATTAAAACTCTTATTTCATATTTTACACAGGATGGACGTGGAGGTCATGGAGCTGCTCTAAGAGGTCTCATAGCTCCCTTGTTCACAGATGAAGCAGCTCTTCCGAGGAAAACCTCGCTCTCATTCAGGACCCACACTGCCCTATTTATAAAGTGATTTCCTGGGAGGGCAGGCAATGGAGGTCGGGAGGTCCTCCAGGGAGGGTAGGGCCCATTCAGGGCTCCCAGCTGGGTCTCAGGCTTTCTTTCTACTTCTCCGAAATGGGTCTGCATTCCCAGGAGCATGCAGAGGGTCTAGCCTCAAGCCCCTCAAGTCTGCTGCAAGGGCAGCCCAGGGAGCTGGAGTTGGCTCTGAAAATGGGGAAGGAGAAGAAATCGCCGAGGGAGGGCTGCAGGGAGAGTCAGAGGGAGGGGGACCCGTCTCTTAGCCTCTAGCGCCATCTGCTGACCATGTACTGAACTGCAGCACCCTGGAGGCCACCTGGTGACTTCACCGGAGCTCTGGGCTGGGTTGAGAACAGGGGATCAATGAAAATCAAGGCTGATGCTTCAGGGAACAATTTTTAAACACAATTTAGTTTTGTGAATTTTTCACTCTGGCATTCTCTGAGGTCAAGGGCGAAATAAGACTCAGACTTGGATCTCTGGGGACCCAACCCAGCTTGATAACCAGGATGTGCATGGAAATCAGCACGTAGTGAGCACAGGCCTCCACGATTTACGTTAGTTATCTCACTATGGGGGCTGTTCTCATGCTGCATACCCATTTGACAGATGAAAACACTCAGTTGACAGAAGACCCCAAAGCCAGATTACTCCCTGCCCCCACCCCCATCGTCAATCTTTCTGCAAGGCCTTACCCTTTCCACATCCAAAACATACCATGAGTTTTCTTCTTTTCCCCATCATCATTCTTACCTCCTTGGTCCAAGCCATTTTCACCTCTTCCTGGACAAAAACTTCCCCCCAGGATCTTCGCAGGAGGATTTTAGCAGATCCAGCCTCGCCCTCTACCAACTATGTTTCACAGACAGCCAGTGGGGTCTTAGGACATGAATTGAATCACATCCATCCCTTGCTCAAAAACTTTGATGGCTCCCATTGCCTTTAATATAAAATCTAGGACTTCGCCGGTGGCCCAGTGGTTAAGAATCTGCCTGCCAATGCAGGAGACATGAGTGGATCCCTGGTTAAGGAAGATCCACATGCCGAGGGCTAACTAAGCCCATGGACCACAACTACTGAAGCCCACATGCTCTAGAGCCCACAAGCCACAACAAGAGAAGCGCCCACAACAAGAAGCCCAAGCAGCACAACTAGAGAGTGGACCCACTCACCACAACTAGAGAAAGCCTGCGTGCAGTCACGGGGACCCAGCACGGCCAAAAATAATCAATTAATTAAAAAAAAAATCTCAGCTCCTTGCCAGACTCAGAACTGCCCTGATGTGGTGTTCTCATCAACCTCATCTCATGCCCCTCTCTCCACCCTCCACCCACCCCACTGCAGTCATGTGGGCTTCCTCAAACATGCCAAATTCTTCCTGAGTTCAGTTCTTTTGCAGATGCTGTTCACTCCACCTGGAATGCTGTTCCCTTCACTTCTTCTCTCTGAATTAAAAGTTCTCCATGTCACGGAACACCCCAGGGCTTTCCTGACCACTCTCTCTAAAGCACACCTGCCCGACTGCCCAGTTATTTTCTAACCCAGTCTTTTGTTTTTTCTTTATAGAACTTCTTGGCACTTGCAACAACCTTTTTAATTGCTCATTAACTTTTAAAAGTTGTTCCCCCAACTGGAATGAAAATTCTGAGCATGCAGGGAGCAGATGAGCTTTGTTCATCATAACACAAGGCCTACCAAATAGCAGGCACCAAATAAATACCTGGCACCAAATGCAGGGGTAGAGCATCAGAGAAGGTTTCTTGAGGAAGGGACATCTACATTGAGACCTGAAAAATGGATAGGCGTAGCTCAGGAGAAAGTGTAGTGGCAGAGGAGCCTGGAGGGCTACAGTCCATAGGGTCACAAAGAATCAGACACGACTGAAGCGACTTACCACACACGCAGCTAGGGAGAAAGGGATTTGACAAGGAGGAGCTAAGAAATGGAATATTTCCTGCCACATCAATGGCTTCCCTGGTTACTCAGATGATTAAGAATCTACCTGCAATGCAGGAGACCCCAGTTTGATCCCTGGGTCAGGAAGATCCCCTAGGGAAGGGACTGGCTACCCACTCCAGTATTCTTGCTTGAAAAATCATATGGGATAGAGGAGCATAGTGGGTTACAGTCCATGGGGTCACAAAGAGTCAGACACAATTAAGCAGCTAACACTTTTCACCTTCAATAAACAAAGATGTCACAGTCATCAGCAATTGCAGCCACCAGGATGGTGAGCTGGTGAGCCCTGAGGGAACTCCAGAAGGAAAGAACACCTCCCGTCTAGCAACCACCAAACTGCAGCCACTCCCTATGGTGAGCCCTGAGGAAACTCGGGGTGTGAAAGCACAGGACACTGGCCTCAGATAACTGAGGTGCATATCAAAGGAATGATTTCAGAGAGCCGGGACTCTTGCATCTTTCCATACATAGAAAAACACTAAGTTCCTTAACTTGAGATATCTAGTTTCCTTTAATTCACAATAATCTTTTGATTGTTAATCCTTGGAAGAAAAGTTATGACCAACCTAGACAGCATATTAAAAAGCAGAAACATTACTTTGCCAACAAAGGTCCATCTAGTCAAATCTATGGTTTTTCCGGTAGTCATGTATGGATGTGAGAGTTGGACTATAAAGAAAGCTGAGCACCGAAGAATTGATGCTTTTGAACTGTGGTATTGGAGAGGACTCTTTAGAGTCCCCTAGACTGAAAGGAGATACAACCAGTCCATCCTAAAGGAAATCATTCCTGAATGAAGGACTGATACTGAAGTTGAAGCTCCAGTACTTTGGCCACCTGATGTGAAGAACTGACTCACTGGAAAAGACCCTGATTCTGGGAAAGATTGAATGCAGGAAGAGAAGGGAACAACAGAGGATTAGATGGTTGGATGTCATCACCAACTAGATGGACATGAGTTTGAGCAAGCTCCGGGAGTTGGTGATGGACAGGGAAGCCTGGTGTGCTGTAGTCCATGGGTTTGCAGAGTTGTACACGACTGAGCGACTGAACTGAACTGAATCTTGATGTTCAGACCACCCACCCTTTGTTGCAAAACTTCTATATAACTTGCTCCCCTGCCTCCAACCTCGTTGGAGCAGATCTTTCAGAGTTACCTGAGATGCTGCCTCCTGGGCTTGAAGTTCTAAAAATTCCTGCTGAATAAAACATAACTCTCAACTTTTAAGATGTGAATATTTTTTAAGTTTACAAGCACTCCAGGCAGAGGGGAGAACAGGTGAAAGTGTCATAAGGCAAGATTCTTGGCACTTTTCAGAAATTAAAAATAGAAAGAGGAATTTCCCTGGGAGTCCAGTGGTTAAGACTCCATGATTCCACTGCAGGGAGCATAGGTCCGCTGCCTGGTTGGGGAACTAAGATCCCACGTGCCACATGGAGAGGAAAAAAAAAAGGAAAAAGAAATGGAAAGAAAGCTGGCATCACTGGAGAGAAGTGAGAATAAGGAGAGCCTGAAAAAAAAATTTTAAAAAAAAGGAGAGCCTGAGAGTAAGTTATAGCGGAAGGATGAGTCTTCCTCCTCAGAGCTTGGAACACCATCGAGAAATGAGAGGCAAGAGGGAAGATGAGAAAATTCATGTTTTTACAACGCTGTGACAAACCTAGACAACATACTAAAAAGCAGAGACATTACTCTGGCAACAAAGGTCCGTAGAGTCAAAGCTATGGTTTTTCCAGTAGTCACGTATGGATGTGAGAGTTGGACCATAAAGAAGGCTGAGCCCCGAAGAATTGATGCTTTTGAACTGTGGTGTTGGAGAAGACTCTTGAGAGTCCCTTGGACTGCAAGGAGATCCGACCAGTCAATCCTAAAGGAAATCAGTCCTGAATATTCATTGGAAAGTCTGATGCTGAAGCTGAAACTCCAATACTTGGGCCACCTGATATGAAGAACTGACTCATTGGAAAAGCCCCTGATGCTGGATAGATTTGAAGACAGGAGGAGAAGGGGACGACAGAAGACGAAATGGTTGGACAGCATCATTGACTCAATGGGCATGAGTTTGGGCAAGCTGCAGGAGATGATGAAGTACAGGGAAGCCTGGCATGCTGCAGTCCATGAGGTCGCAAAGAGTCAGACATGACTGGGTGACTGAACAACAACCAGGTTGTACTGTGATGCATGCAGGGCAGAGGCTGGAAGCAGGAAGATCAATTGGGAGGCCATTGCTCTAGTCAGGGGGGGCTGGAGGGAGATGTGTCATGGGGAATGGGGGAAGGTGTGTCCCAAACTAAGGAAGAGGAGACAGGATGGAGATGAGTGGATAAGTCCAGAGGCCTTGAGAACATATCAGTAGGGAGTTGTAAAAAAAAAAAAGAAATGTTTACTGGCCTACATGTTTCCAGAAAACTGGACATAAGGAAGTAGCATTCACTGAGATAAGGCACAGGTTGATGTGTGGCGAGATAAATCAGCTGTGATTCTTTGTGGTGCAGGTCATAGAAAGCCCAACTTAAACTGGCTTAAATTGCTGTAAAGTCCAGAGATAAAGTAAGCTTCAGGTTTGTTTTGTTCAGAGACCACTGATGTCACTGAGAACCCTATTTCTTTTTTTCTTCTGGTTTTGCCTTCCACAGTGTCAGTGTCTCCTGGAGGCTGCTCCCCTCATGCTGACAGAATGGCTGCAGGAGCTCCAGTCTTCACATTTGCACCTACCCGGCTGAGAAGATGAGAAAGGGCCAGCTGTGGCTCCCTTGGGGGAATAGAAATACTCTTTCCCTAAAGTGCCAGTAACTTACCCTCATGTCTCACTGGTCTAAAGTGGGCTTTATGCCTATTTCTGTACTAATGGCTGTGGCCTGGGGAAGCTTTACTGCTTCAGATGTGGCTACTTGAACTAATTACGGCCAACGTGAAATGACTTCTTGAGTGGGTTAAACCAGGTTTTCCATCCCAGTTGCATATTTGAGTCCCTTGGGCTAAAGCCTAGGTGATTGTAATGTGCAGACAGGGTTGAAATCCATCAGGGCCTATTCCTAGAGTTCAGAGTGGTGTCAACCCCATCTCCTCCAAATCTATGCAGTGAAAGAAGGCTGGAAGGAAGAATAAAAAGAAGCCCCCACATTCAGCCCATTTTGGTCATGCTGAATCCGAGTTGCTGTGGGTACCCATGGAAAGTGTTATGTTGGGCACAGGATTCTGGGCTGAGATACTTAGCCCATGATTTGACATCTCGTGCCCATAGCACAATCATTAGCTATTAATACTTTACCTCTTTTTCAAAGGCTATAACTTCATTTTATACTTGAATCAATGCTGTGTTTGTATGCCCTCACCCACCTGAACTCAGAGTGCAGTATTTTGGTTCTGACAGTTGATGTGTGCATGTGTGCTAAGTCACTTCAGTCATGTCCAACTCTTTGTGACCCTATGGAGTGTAGCCTACCAGGTTCCTCTGTCCATAGGATTCTCCAACAAGAATACTGAATTGGGTTGCCATGCCCTCCTCCAGGGGATCTTCCCAACCCAGGATGGAACCCACGTCTCTTATGTTTCCTGCATTGGCAGGCAGGTTCTTCACCACTCAGTAGCACCACCTGGGAAACCCCTGATGGTTGACAGAAGGAAACAATTTTGTATGAATGGCTCTTTGGGGATCAAGGCATCACAGAGCCCAGAACATTAACTTCACTTGTGACCCCAGGCTAGCGATGAACTTTCCCATGATGCAGATTGAGCCTGCAACCCCCATGATGACATTCTCCCATATCCAGTCCATCCCAGTTTGTCACTGCTCCTTAATAGAGCAGTCCTAAAATCCTGTGGCTTTTAACAACAGTTGTTCGTAATCACGCACACCTGCACAGGTTGTCTGGGTTTGGCTGAGCGAGCCTGGGGTCCCCTGGACTGCTCTGCTTGAGGCTTCAGGGGCCTCTGTGGTCATTCCACATGTCTCTCATTCTCCTTGGGCCAGCAGGCTATGACTGCTGAGCACAAGAGGGTCAGGCAAAAACACAAGGCCTCTTTCACCTGTGTATCACATAGTGAAGACCAAGGAAGGATGGGGAGTAAGTACTGATGGGGAGTAAGTGGGAAGGACCATGAGTTACATGGCAAAAGGTATGGATACAGGAGGAGTGCAGGCTTAGAGCCAACGAAGCATGGCTTTATTTATTCTAAGTAATGGACAGTGTCCTGGGGTAAAACAACTGATGTTTAAGATGCCAACCCCCTCCCCCCCACACACACACCCCTCTTGAGGAGGGAGTCCTGCTTGCAGGGTTGGCTCCTGGGGGCCCTTTTCTTGTGGAGGTTCTAGACAATCAGTGAATCCCACAGAAAGCAGCCAGAGGGGGACATTGATCTCTATAATAAAGACATGAAAGAGAGCCCAAGCTGGAGAGAGTCAAGCTGCTTGGGCCTGGAGAAAGAATGCTGTTTGGGTTCCAGCAGTGCCTCAGGCCCTGTTCCTGTTCCTTCCTGACACCTGGCTCGATCTTTGGCCTCAGTTCCCTTTAAGAAGCCACTGAAGGAGTCAAGGCTGCAAAGTGACAAGATTTGACCTGCGTCTTCTGAAAATCACTCTGACCAAGAATAGCTAGGACACTCAGGAACAGCAGGCATCAGGAGTCAGGACTTATGAGAAAGGACTTATTATTATTATTTGTTATAGTATTATTATTATATCATTACCAATTGTATTTAATTATTTTATTAGTTAATCAGGATGGCATGGTTTTAGCACAAGGACAGACACAAAGACCAGTGCAGAAGAAGGTAGGCCCAGAAACAGATCTTTCTACACACAGGCACGTGGTAAATGACAAGGTAGCCCTGCAGAGCAGTGGGGAAAGGAGAGAGTTTTCAATAAGTGAGTTCTGAGATAATTGGATCACCACAGGGAAAAAAAATGAAACAGGTCCTCTAATCCACCATCTGCAACCATACAAATGGTGGGCAGGCTTCAGGAGGAGCTGGATCCAGGAACTGGAAGACTTTGGGGAACCATGGAGGCTCGTCTACTTCAACCCCCTCCCCTCTTCCCCTGATGTTTCATGAGCATGTTTTCAGCATTGGGCACTGAGGGTTTTGTGGGCACTCTCATTCTGTCCCTGCAACATTGCTCTGAGGCCAATGTTAATATTCCCATTTTATAGCTAAGGAAACTGAGGCTGGGGAATCAAGACCTTTGTTCAAGTTTACATGATGCACACACGGCAGGACTGGGATTTGAACCCAGTAGGGCAGTTCCAGAGCCCACTGTTCATTCTTCCTCCTACATAGCCCTTGAACCTGCCCCTTCCTCTAAATCCCCACAGCCATCCCTTAAACATCTCTCATGTGGACAACTGTAGAGACCTCGAAGGTCTCTCCCTCTTCAGTCTTCAAATATGCAATAGGTGTGTCATTGCTCTGTCTAAAACCCTTCAGTTACTGGCACACAGATAGACATATGGTTCAATGGAATAGAATTCAGAACCCAGAAATAAATGTATATACTTATGGTCAGCTAATTCTCAAAAAAAGGGTGTCAATATATTTTTTGACTGCACCAAATGGTTTATGGGATCTTGGTTCCCTCTCTGGGCTTGAAAGCACCAAGTCCTAACCACTAGACTGCCAGAGAATTCCTTATCTCAATTTTTTAATAAAGCAAACACATCAATGACCCCAAGACTTTTCATCATCTAACTAATGCTTGCCTACCCTTCCAGCCCTATATCTTACTAGTCCTTCCATTGACCGCTTTGCTCAGAGAAGCAGAGCTTCTAAGAACGATTTTATTTTAAAGGATTCAACTTAGAGATTTGACCTTGACTATAGGAGCTGGGCAAGCTTCCCTGATGGTTCAGAAGGTAAACAATCCACCCTCAACGTGGGAGACCTGGGTTCGATCCCTGGGTTGGGAAGATTCCCTGGAGGAGGGCATGGCAAAACACTCCAGTATTCTTACCTGGAGAATCCCCATAGACAGAGGAACCTGGTGGGCTATAGTCCATGGGGTTGCACAGAGTCAGACACGACTGAGCGACTAAGCACAGCACAGCACATAGGAGCCAGGCAATCAGCCTTTCTAAGTCTGTTGCTCCTGGTCTACATGTGTGAGCTGCAACAGCTCCTGACTAACCAAGGCTACTGCTTCATCTCTGTCTTCCTAACCTCACCCCGAGTTCCCCTGAAGCCCACCCCATCCCAGAGCACACAGGGAAAGGCATTCTGGGAAATGTAGTTTCAGCCTCGCTAGGTGGACACAGCACAAAGCCACCCACGGCTCTTCTCACATGCCCTCCCCTCCGCCTGGAGCATGGTCCCCGCTCTTCATCCACTTATTCCTACTTCACCTTTGAATCTCAGCCTCCAGCAGGAAGTCTCCTTGGCAGTTCCTCCAGAACAGAGGGGGGCACTTCACCCAACCTCTGGCCCACCACATGCAGCTATGAAGGTCACACACAACTCCAAGAGCACAGATCGCATTCACAGCCATCCTAGGTGCGTATCTTTATTATTTATTTGTTTATTTGGTGGTGCTGGGTCTTAGTTGCAGCATACGGGATCCTTAGTTGCAGCCTGTGGAATCTAGTTCCCCGAACATGGATGGAACTCAGGCCCCAAGCTTTGGGAGAGCGGGCAGAGTCTTAGCCACCAGAGCACCAGGGAAGCCCCAGATGCTCATCTTTATATGACTGTCCTCCCACAGTTCAGTTCAGTCGCTCAGTCTGGTCTGACTCTTTGCAACCCCATGAACCGCAGCACGCCAGGCCGCCCTGTCCATCACCAAATGCCAGAGTCGACCCAAACCCATGTCCATTGAGTCGGTGATACCATCCAACCATCTCATCCTCTGTCATCCCCCTCTCCTCCTGCCCTCAATCTTTCCCAGCATCAGGGTCTTTTCAAATGAGGCAGCTCTTCGCATCAGGTACCCAAAGGATTGGAGTTTCAGCTTCAACATCGGTCCTTCCAATGAACACTCAGGACTGATCTCCTTTAGGATGGACTGGTTGGATCTTCTTGCAGTCCAAGGGACTCTCAAGAGTCTTCTCCAACACCACCGTTCAAAACCATCAATTCTGCGGCACTCAGCTTTCTTCATAGTCCAACTCTCACATCCATACATGACCACTGGAAAAACCATAGCCTTGACTAGATGGACTTTTGTTGGCAAAGTAATGTCTCTGCTTTTAAATATGCTATCTAGGTTGGCCATAACCTTCCTTCCAAGGAGTAAGCGTCTTTTAATTTCATGGCTGCAATCATCAGCAGCAGTGATTTTGGAGCCCCCCAAAATAAAGTCTGACACTGTTTCCACTGTTCCCCATCTATTTCCCATGAAGTGATGGGACCAGATGCCATGATCTTAGTTTTCTGAACATTGAGCTCTAAGCCAACTTTTTCACTCTCCTCTTTCACTTTCATCAAGAGGCTCTTTAGTTCTTCTTCACTTTCTGCCATAAGGGTGGTGTCATCTGCATATCTGGGGTTACTGATATTTCTCCCGGCAATCTTGATTCCAGCTTGTGTTTCTTCCAGCCCAGCATTTCTCATGATGTACTCTGCGTATAAGTTAAATAAGCAGAGTGACAATACACAGCCTTTACGTACTCCTTTTCCTATTTGGAACCAGTCTGTTGTTCCATGTCCAGTTCTAACTGTTGTTTCCTGATCTGCATACAGGTTTCTCAAGAGACAGGTCAGGTGGTCTGGTATTCCCATCTCTTGAAGAATTTTCCACAGTTTATTGTGATCCACACAGTCAAAGGCTTTGGCACAGTCAGTAAAGCAGAAATAGATGTTTTTCTGGAACTCTCTTGCTTTTTCGATGATCCAACAGATGTTGGCAATTTGATCTCTGGTCCCTCTGCCTTTTCTAAAACCAGCTTGAACATCTGGAAGTTCACAGTTCACATATTGCTGAAGCCTGGCTTGTAAAGTAATTTTGAGCATTACTTTACTAGCGTGTGAGATGAGTGCAATTGTGCAGTAGTTTGAGCATTCTTTGGCATTGCCTTTCTTTGGGATTGGAATGAAAACTGACCTTATCCAGTCCCATGGCCACTGTTGAGTTTTCCAAATTTGCTGGCATATCGAGTGCAGCACTTTCACAGCATCATCTTTTAGGATTTGAAATAGCTCAACTGGAATTGCATCACCTCCACTAGCTTTGTTCGTAGTGATGCTTCCTAAGGCCCACTTGACTTCACATTCCAGGATGTCTGGCTCTAGGTGACTGATCACACCATCGTGATTATCTGGGTCCTAAAGATCTTCTTTGTACAGTTCTTCTGTGTATTCTTGCCACCTCTTCTTAATATCTTCTGCTTCTGTTAGGTCCATGCCATTTCTGTCTTTTATTGAGCCCTTCTTTGCATGAAATGTTCCCTTGGTATCTCTAATTTTCTTGAAGACATCTTCAGTCTTTCCCATTCTATTGTTTTCCTCTATTTCTTTGCATTGATCGCTGAGGAAGGCTTTATTATCTCTTCTTGCTATCTTTGGAACTCTGCTTTCAGATGGGAATATCTTTCCCTTTCTCCTTTGCTTTTCGCTTCTCTTCTTTTCACAGCTATTTGTAAGGCCTCCTCAGACAGCCATTTTGCTTTTTTGCATTTCTTTTTCTTGCGGCAGTAAAGTGACTAGAGCAAGGAGCATCATTTTCTAATTCCAACAACGGTGTTCATGGGCTGTTGCAAGACTGGGTGCACTTCCTTTATCTCAAGGGATACTTGGCTGCCAGTCTGTGCCCTTTTTTATACTGTGAGCCCCACTTAGCAGGGGCCATAATGGGACAGCTCATTGTGGGGTTCCTAACATTTAGCACAGGACCTGACCCAGCAGACTCTCAGTATCCATAAAACAACATAATAGGAAGCAACCTAGATGTCCATCGACAGAGAGATGGATAAAGAAGCTGTGGTACATATATACAGTGGAAT
This sequence comes from Okapia johnstoni, assembly GCA_024291935.2. Taxonomy (NCBI): domain Eukaryota; kingdom Metazoa; phylum Chordata; class Mammalia; order Artiodactyla; family Giraffidae; genus Okapia; species Okapia johnstoni. The sequence continues at coordinate 44,155,330 of CM044306.1, read as the reverse complement.
ACTACTCAGCCATAGAAAAGAATGCATTTGAGTCAGTTCTAATGAGGTGGGCGGAGAAGGCAATGGCACCCCACTCCAGTGCTCTTGCCTGGAAAATCCCACGGATGGAGAAGCCTGGTGGGCTGCAGTCCATGGGGTCGCTAAGAGTCGGACACGACTGAGCGACTTCACTTTCACTTTTCACTTTCATGCATTGGAAAAGGAAATGGCAACCCACTCCAGTGTTCTTGCCTGGAGAATCCCAGGGACGGGGGAGCATGGTGGGCTGCCGTCTATGGGGTCGCACAGAGTCGGACACGACTGAAGCGACTTAGCAGCAGCAGCTAATGAAGTGGATGAAACTAGAGCCTATTATAGACAGTGAAGTAAGTCAGAAAGAGAAAAACAAATATTGTATATTAATACATATGTCTATGGATCTAGAAAGATGGCACTGATGAACCTATTTGCAGGGCAGCAATGGAGATGTAGACAGAGAACAGACTTACGGACAAGAGTGGGGGAGGGGAGGAAGGAGAGGGTGAGATGGATGGAGTAGCATGAAGGCATGTACACTACCTTATGTAAAAAGATAGCCAATGGAAATTTGTTGTATGACTCAGGGACCTCAAACTGAGGCTCTGTGACAACCTAGAGGGGTGGGAAAGAGTGGGAGGTGGGAGGGAGGTTCAAGAGGGAGGGGACATATGGACACCTATGGCTACTTTATGTTGATGTATGGCAGAAATCAAACCAATATTGTAAAGCAATTATCCTTCCATTAAAAATAAATTAAAAAAGAATAACTGAATGTCTAGGCTATGAGAGAGGGGTAACAGGAGAAAGCAGAAAGATGAATGAGCTGGGGGCTTTGGGAGCAGGCTGGAAAGAAGAGGCAGCACAGCTGGGTAGTTCAGAGCATGGACTCGGGCTCCAGGCTCCACCTTCATCACTAACCAGCTGGGTGACCTCTCTCAAGTTACTCGCCTTGTCTGCGCCTCAACTTGCTCATCTGTAAAAATGAAGATAAGAACAGCACTTTCTTCAAGGAGTTGGTAGGAGAATGCATCCGACTGATGTCTGCAAAGCACTAAGACAGCAATATATAACCGTTTGTTTACAAAAAATAGATTGATAGACAGACGATAGATAAAATGAAGGAAGGATGAATCATTTTGTTTCTCTCTCAAAGTCAGGATGAAAGGCAATCCCTATGGAGAAGCTGCTGCCAGGGGTCTCCATTTGAGTGACTGCAAGGTGGTGGAACGCTTCTACGCTGAAAATATATAGGTTTAAGAGCATCGAGACAAACACCCTGGCTGGTAAGAACATCTAGACTGGAGGGTATTACATTATCATATGGTTAGTTAAGGAATTATAGCTCTTAGGGTACCAGCTTCTGCACAATAAAATGATTTTTAAAACAACATTTAAAAAACCCGATTAAAACATAATGCCCTGTTTAGTTACTGCCACAAAATGCTTCATTTGCAGATTACAGCCTAGCGGATTTAATTTACTTTGCGCTGACACCCATATTAGACGCGATGGGCCAGGGAAGCACTCACGGCTGTAAGCTGCAGAACTTAGAAGCTAATGGGTGCCACCGCTAAGCCTTTTTGGAGGACGTGGCATGGCCAGGCTTCCTACCCACCCCCGGGCCCTGAGGGTCTCCTGACAGTTGGCACACAGCGCTCCTCCCTGCAGGCCCTTCTGATCAAGTAAGGTTTGGGACTCTGCAGGATGCTATATGCTGAGAGTACAGACTGCAAACTGTTGCTTACAGGGCCAAGTTCAGCCTATTGATCATCTGCCTCACAGCAAGATTTCTAAATAGTCAAGCCAACATTTGAAAAATCAAGAGATCTCACTTTAAACCTGGACATTTTGCTACTTTTGAAAAATGGGAAGAATCGACAATGCTGAACTGTCACTGTCATGGCAACGACAGACTGGAATGGGAGAGGTCATGTGCTTTCCAGGTCGTCACAATCCCTACCATTCCTTACCGTCTCCCTCAGTCAGGAGTTTGAGAGTTAACGCAAATCCTGTTTGCTGTTGCACTTGAGGGGCTTTTTTGTGTTGTTTTCAGTAGAGAAACATTCCATCTTTTGAGATACCAGCAGGAAACAGACAACATGCTCAAAGCTAGGGAGGTGAAGAGAGTTTAGTAGTGGGATTATTTACAAAGGTATGGATAGAGTTTAGGAAAAGCAACAAAGAATGATACAGCCCCCAGCGCCACAAACACTGGGGAGTGTTAGCATCCTGAGTCCAAAGGGATTCAGGGAGGGGGCCTGGGGAGAAAGCGCTGCTGACGGAGCTGAGTCTGGGTCAAGGGCGGCAGTCAGCCCAGGGTGACTCCATGTGGACAGAGCCTGGAAAAGACTCCTCCAAGTTCCTGTCGTCTGTGCCTCCAGTCTCCTCTGGTGACCCCCATGGGCCACACCAACTGGAAGCCAGAAGACAAAGGGATCCTCCCAGGCTTCCCATATAGCTCAGATTCCAGGACACAGAGCTGGGGAGCACGGGAGACAAAGAGAGGATCTGGGGGAAGGACCGAATAAAAGAGAGCCAGCATGCCATGCGTCCAGCAAAAGTGGCAAAACAAAAAGAGGGTGTATATATCTGTGTGGAAGTTAAGAATGTGTATTCTTGTACTTCCCTGGTGGTGCAGTGGATAAGAACCTGACTGCCAATGCAAGGGACAAGGGTTCAATCTCTGGTCCAGGAAGATTCCACACGCCTTGGAGCAGATAAGCCTGTACCCCACAACCTCTAAAGCCCACACACCTAGAGCCTGTGCTCCACAACCAGAAAAGCCGCTACAGTGAGAAGCACGTGCACCGCAATGAAGAGTAGCCCCGCTCACTACAACCAGCGAAAGCCTGTGTAAAGCAACTAAGACCCAGCACGGCCAAAAATAAAACAATTTTTAAAAAAAGAATATATATTCATGTATATTTAATGTGCTGTGCTTGGTCCACCTCTCTTGTCTGCATCGTCTTCCTGGTCCCCTAAGCATCTGGCTAGGCATCACTGGCCCTGGGAGAGTTATCTCCACTCCTGCCCCCCACCTCCATCCCACCACACTCTCTTTTGACTTTGTCTCCTCTTGGGGAAGGAGATTCCCACCCATTCCCCAAAGAGGAAAGAGCGGTAGAAACAAGACCTTCCCATCCTCCTCTGCTTGCCCTCATCTGTGCGGTGAGGTGGGGCCCAGGTCAAGTTCAGACACGGCCCTCCCCCTGAACCTGCCCTCAAGACAGCTCATCCTTGTTTCTGCTTCTGTTGCAGGCAGTAACTCAGTAAGACAGAGCATCCCTGCCCTTGGGAGAGGGCTGCCTGGTCTAAAGGCTCCCCCACAACTGGGAGAGAAACTCAATCCCTTTAGGGAAGGAGGAGTCAGAAGCCCCAGCGTCCAGCTACCTTCTCTAACTCAGATTTGCCACTAATATTCCTGAAGCTATTGTCCCATTTGATCTCAGTTCCTTATGCCCTGTATTGAACATTTGCCCTATTTTTTTGACTGCCCAGCAAGGACTCCCATCCTGTTTTCAAGGAATTCTTCATGTTATGAGGTTTGGAAGGAAACAGAATTAATTTTCCACTCTGTGTGCTTAGTCGCTCAGTCGTGTCCGACTCTTTGACACCCTTTGGACCCTTTGGACAGGCTCTTCTGTCCATGGGATTTTCCAGGCAAGAATACTGGAGTGGATTGCCATTTCCTCCTCCAGGGGATCTTCCTGACCTGGGGGTTGAACCTGCATCTCCTGTGTCTCCTGCGTTGCAGGCAGATTCTTTACCCACACACTAGAAGCTTTGAAGGTTGGGTGTCATTTTCCCAGCCTCCTTTGCAGCTAGGAAGCAGCCACAGGACCAGGGCTCTGAGTTGGTCATGTGGCTCAGGGAGGCAGCAGCAGCAGTTGCAGTAAGACCAGCTACCAAGGCAGCGAGGGCAGCAACAGCACAGCCTGGGGCATGGGGTCAGCAGTGGTCATGGTGGTGGCCTTGGGGGTGGCAGCAGCATCCTGGCCACTCCAGTTCTGTGACCTGATTGTGGGCACAGCTGTGTAGTCACCAAGCCTGCTTTCCCAGCCTCCTAAGGACTGTGTGAGCCACCCATAACTTTCTGGTGAATTCCTTTACTGCCGACATCAGCCAGACTCCAATTCTGTTCCTTGAGTCTTTTTTTTGTTTTTTAATTTGGCTGTGCCAAGTCTTCGTTGTAGCACGTAGAATCTTTAGTTGCAGCATGCAGGCTCTTAGTTGCAGCATGTGGGATCTAGTTCCCTGACCAGGGATCTAACCTGAGCCCCCTGTGTTGGGAGCTCGGAGTCCCAGCCACTGGACCAGCAGGGAAGTCCCTGCTCTTTGTGACTTGGAACTCCTACTGATACATGTGAATACAGAATCCTGGAGGGAAGAAAAGATGAATGGCACCCCTAGCTACATCCCCGGCAACTCCCTCCAGATTATGTGTCCATTAAGACTATCTCAATTATTTAAAAAATGCAAATCAAAATAAAAGCAAAGCCTCAAATTGACAAAGAATAAAGAGAAAGTGTTAGTTCACAGGAGCCTGGTGGGGTAAGGCTAGAAGCAGACTCTCACTGAGAAACTGATCCATCTCCAGCTCTCTTGTCCGGCCTTCTGCCTGTCAAGTTCATCTTCAGCCCCCACACAGGGGCCCCTGCAATTTCAAGTCCTCCTCTCGCTGCAATAAAACAGCTACAATAGTTCTCGACCTCACCTCCTCCCACACCACCCCACAAAAGAGAGTCTGTTCTGGGAACTCTCCCATAGGTCCAGGGGTGTCCAAATAGGGTCACAGGCTTGTCCTGGCACACATCATGGTGGCAGGAAAATGGGATAAGCTGACTGGCTTAACCAAATCAAGGCTCATCTGAAACTGAATTCCCTCAAACCATTGGGTGAGAATGGGGCAGGGTGGTGAACTCCCCAAGGAAAGTCAGCTTCCTGTTGGTGGGAAGCAGGGGCATGGATGCTGGGGACCTCTGGGGGACTCAGATATCTGAGTCAAGTCTCAACTCTGCTCCAGCCTACCAATGTGAACCTGGCCAGCCCCTTTTCCTCTTCATATCTCAGTGGCCAGGTCTGTACCACGGTGGAGAGTGGGGTACATTCTACAAGTCTATGGGTCTTGGAGGCAAGGAAGCACTACCTTGAGTCAGTGGCTAGATGACCTGAATTGTGTTCCCGACAAATTCACATGTTGAAGCCATAGCCCTCAGGACCTCAGGATGTGACTATATTTGCAGAATAGGGCCTTAGAGGGGTGATAAAGCTAACTGAGATCCTGAGAGTAGGCTTTTCATACAATGTCCTCATAAGAAGAGGACATTAGGCTATACAGAAATATCAGCTCTCTTGCCCATGAGAACAGAGCCAGAAAGTGGCCCTTGGCAAACTCAAGGAGAGCGGCCTCAGGTAAACCAAACCTGGTGACACCTTGATCTTGGACTTCCAGCCTCCAGAACTGTGGGAAAATCAGTCTTTGTTGTTTCAGTCACCAGTCTGTGGTGCTTTGTTATGACAGCCCAAGCTGACTAATACAGAGCTCATGAATTTGAAAGGGCAGGTTCGTCTGGCCAAGTTTCCATACCCTACCCTGTCTTGCATGAGTTGTATAGCTGGGCAAGGCACTTCACGTCTCTGAGCCTGGCAGCTTAGCTGGGAGAAGACTTTCTCCAAAAGTGCCTACTATTTCAATGTTTCTATTGGACACCTGCAGACATGGTAACTGTTAAGAACATGATGAAAAGATATCAGAGGGAGCAGAGGGAGGGCTGGGGCCAGTCTGTTCATCAGGCAACTGAAGCATCAGTGATCAGAGCTTGAGCCTCACGAGGAGTCATCAAAGGAGAATGTGCCCCCAACCGACCAGTGCCAGGGATCCCCTCTCAGCCCCCACATACCCCACCTCCAGGCCCTGACTTCAGCATCTAAGGGCAGAACTTTTGGGGGCTCCCACTCCCAGATGAGAACATCTGGCTTGCACATCTGCCAGTGCTCCAGATTCCTCATGCATAGAGTGAGGACAATAGCATCACCTGCTGCACGGAGTTGCAAATATTTAATAGGATAATGAATGTGAAGCACTCAGCACAGCACCTCCTACAGAGTAAATGCCTGAAGGATGAATGTGAAGAGTACCGCAGGTGCCCTTCAACTTCCCTTGAACCAGATACTGATCCTCCCCCAGTGATAACCCAGATTTCAGAAGATTCCTGGGTCTAAAAGAAAAAGATGATCATGGGACTTCTCTGGTGGTCCAGTGGTTAAGACTCCATGCTTCCACTGCAGGAGACACAGGTTCAATCTCTGGTCAGGGAACTAAGATCCTGCATTACATGCAGTGCGGCCAAAAAAAAAAAAAGACAAAGATGATCAGCTAAAACCACCACATCTTCTCCTGTGGAGACCTCAGTGTGTTTCCAAGATGTCTGCAGGCACCCCGGGTGCACCTGTCCTTGTTACTCCTGGATCTAAGTGCCAGCTTATGTTGAATTTGTTCTATTTCTGTCATTGTCTCCAAAGGAACTTGACCTTTCCTTTGATGTACACACACACACACACACACACACACACACACACACACACACACACACACCACTCCTGCAGGGCTTTTTGTGGGTCTAACAGCCTTTACTGAAAGTCGAGGATGACAGAGGGGAGGTTAACATCACAAGCACTCAAGCCAAAAGGAAAAAAAAACGCCTTAAATTCACATATGAAAAATCTTTTATCGTAAATGAACGTTCATGCTTTCTGTGCCAGAGATTTCTCACTGGCCACACCATAAAGATCCCTGGACTCTCAACAACTTGCACACTTCTCTGTCCCTTTCATCCTTCCTCTTTACCTACACTTTCCTATTAATAGATGGCCCCTCTGAATTCTTCTCACTCCAGTATCAGAGTAATGATGATATATTGAGATATCGGTGCAAATTCCTCACCATCCCCTGCGTCCTTTTTCCATGTGACTTTGCACA